>LR738714.1:570586025-570684242 GCA_902687465.1 Secale cereale | reverse complement strand
CCGATGAGCCCTCGAGCTCCGCCGTGCTCCCCCTCTTCCTCTCCTTCATCCCATGCGACGCCAGGAGCTCCCCCTCACCCGCAACGCCGTCGTTCCCCTCCTCTGCGTCCGGTGACCGCCGTCGACGATTCGCCGCCGTCAGGCTGCCCCCGGGCTCGCCGTCTTCTTCAAACGAACCGTGGTGAGCCTCCGAGTCGTTTCCCCCTTCTCCCCTAACCGCGCATGACCTCTAGGCCATAGCTCCGTCGTGGCCAACTCCGGCCGCCGCTGAACCTGTCGCCGCCGTGGCCACAACCACCATAGCTCGCATCCGAGCTCGCCATCGCACTCCTTGCACTCTCGCGCTTCGGGCAGGGCCATCCGTTGCTCCTGGAGTGGCCCGTAGCGCCGTCTTGATCATCGCCCGAACTCCGGCGCCGCCAAACCTGGTCGCCGGTCACTTTCCGGCCACCCCGCGGCCTCCCGTCTGGTCCTTTGGATGCGGAAGAGCCCCAGCAACGCGTAGGACCAAACGGCGGTCGTTTTGGTCGCCGTGGGACGAAACCCGAACCCTCCGCCGCATTTGGTCTCGCCGGCGACGAGCCGCTGGCGTTTCTGACCTCTTTGACCGGTGGGTTGACCACCCCGGGTCACTGACGTATGGGCCCCACGCCCTTAGTCAACCACTAACTCACTGACGTGTGGGGCCAGTTCCTTCTAATTACCTAGTTAGGTTTAATTAAAATAGGATTAGCCCTGGCTCATTGGCGTGTGGGCCCAGGCCCCTAGTTAATTAGAGTTAGGTTTAACTTAGTGCTAACTAATTTAGTTAATTAGTTGAGACACTGACTTGTGGGTCCCAGCCATCAGGTTTGACCTGGGCTGGCGCCTTTGACCTGCTGACGTAGTGGTGATGTCACTATGATGTCATAAATGCTTTTCTGGAATTCTAAATAAATCAGAAATGATTTATTTATTTCAGAAAATAGCCAAAACTTCTAAAAATCATAGAAAATAATCTATAGCTCAGATGAAGATAATTTATATATGAAAATTGATCAGAAAAATCCAAGGAATCTGTTTATGGCATTTTCATGCATGTTTGAATAACTTACAGCCACTGTTTAGGACAATTTGAATAAATGGCATTTGAATAATCACATATGGAGTTTGAATTTGAACCTTGGTTCAAACCAACTTCATTTAACATGGTTGCTACTTGCATTAGGCCAAACCACATCATATTGCCATGTCATGTTCATGCATCATTTGTTGCATTGCATTGATTGTGTTCTTTCCCTGTTTGTCGGTTTTGTCCCCTCTCAGTAGACGACGTTCCGACGATGTGACCGATGACACCGATGAAGACTCAATGTTATCTTCAGAAGTGCCAGGCAAGCAAAACCCCATTGAGCATTCCGATACAATCCCACTCTCTCGCTCTTGCTCTCTTTTACTGCATTAGGACAACAACGCTTCAACTGTTACTTGCTGCGGTAGTTGAACCCCTTTCCACTGCATGACCCGTCATTGCCACAGTTAATAGTAGAAACCCACTAGTATGAGTAGGAGTTGTTTGAGCCATGTTGTTCCTACTCATTGATGCTTTCTGGTTATGCCTGCTATTGCTTAGAGTTGTGTCAGGTCTGATTCATCGGGGATGAATTGGAATGTGATGAACATGTCCTACTATGTGTGAGCTAAGTGTGTGAACACGATTTGGTAAAGGTAGCGATGAGAGGCCATGTAGGAGTACATGGTGGGTTGTCTCGTTGCAGCCGTCCTCAGGAACTGAGTTCTGTGTTGGTTGATTGATGACCAGATACTACCATGCATTAGGCCCGAAACTAATGGACCCTCTCGACTTATTAATCAACATGATCTCTGTCCATGAGTTGCAACTAGTTTCTGGTGTTTGTAGTTTACTGGAGGTCGTGCGCAGCGCTGACCCTCGGGGTGGGCTGTGACGCGGCAGGTACGTGGCACGGTGTACCGATTGCCCGTTTGGTGATGCGGGAACCCTGTACACATCGTTTGGGGCCGTGAGCGACACCCCGGCCGGATCTCCCCACGGATGGAACCCAAATAGGCGATAAACCTGGACGAGAGACTTGTGTGGTTAGTCAGGTCATGGCCGACACCCTCGCTGGGCCTCCGCTTGAAGGTTGCCGAGTACATGTCGTGTAAACGGCGGTAAGTGGTGAGAGCGTGTGTGAAAAAGTACACCCCTGCAGGGTTATATATGATCTATTCGAATAGCCGTGTCCGCGGAAATGGACTTCTGGGTTGCCTATAATAGTTCATAGACAAGTGAAAGTGGATACTCTAAAACACGCAAGATAAGCGTGAGTGCTATGGATGGCCTTCTCGTAGGGAGACGGGAGCGGATCCATAGTGGTGTATTGATTGGTGAATATGTGGACTCGTGTGCGCCACCTCAAAAGAGTTACTTGTAGTCGTAGTTTAGGATAGCCACCGAGTCAAAGCTGGCTTGCTGCAGTCAAACTCCACCACCCCTTTGTTGATACCGATGCATATGTAGCTAGTTCTGATGTAAGTCTTGCTGAGTACCTTTGTACTCACGTTTGCTTAATTTATGTTTTTGCAGAGAGACCTCAGTCTCGCTAGTGGTTCCGCGTGGACTTCGACGTTTAGCTTGTTACCTCAGCTACGATCTTGTGCCCTTGGGAGGGTCTTGTAGATAGTCAGGCTTCTTAGTCTTTTTCATTTGTAGATGTCTGTACTCAGACATGTAATGCTTCCGTTGCCTGTATGCTCTGTATGTTGGGTCATGTGACCTCTGATTGTAATAAATGCTATGATGGCTCTTCTGGGCCTTTATCTATATGAGTGGTTGAGTTATGTTGTGACGCCATGTTGTACAGCACATACTTGCATGTTATGCGTACGTGTAATGTGTATTGCTATGTGTGGGATCCGACACCTAGTTGTTCACCTTTGGTAGCCTATCTTACAGGGAAATGCCTCCTAGTGATTCCAATGAGCCTTGGTAGCTTGCTACTGCTCCGGAACACTTAGGCTGGCCGGCATGTGTCCTTCTTCGTTCCTGTGTCTGTCCCTTAGGGGAAATGTCACGCGTTGTTCCTTTAAGTCCATGTAGCTTGCTACGACTTGGGTTCATACGTTGATGACCGACACGTTCGTTGCTGGGTCATGGATGCCTGTCTCTGTAATTTAGTGCCACTTTTGGTTTATAACTGGCCATGTCGGCCCGGGTTCTCTGTCATATGGATGCTAGCGACACTGTCATATACGTGTGCCAAAACGCGCAAACGGTCCCGGGCCAGGTAAGGTGGCACCCGTGGGGTTACCGTGCGTGAGGCCGCAAAGTGATATGACGTGTTACAGCTAGATCGGTGTGACTTAGGATCGGGGTCCTGACAGCGTTGGTATCAGAGCCTGACTGTCTGTAGGATTAGTAAGCCAAACTGGTCGAAGTCGTGTCTAGAAACTCTTTAGTTATATTAAGGGAATTGTTTGTGGAAGGGAACGTAAGGCTCTTTTTACTCCTTTACCCTATGACCTTCTGATCTAAGTCACCTTCTTCTTTCTACGGGGATTAAGAACTAGGATTCTCATTCTATTTATCAGGATCACGTTACTGTGGATTCAACTTTCAGTTCAGTTTATTTTTCCTCTGTGTGTTCAATTGTTGATCTCAGAACCTTGACATTATGATGTTGGGTGGTTATGCTATCCTTTTGTCTGATCTCAAAAGTATTTTCGAGCATTTGCAGCCGTTATGCTGTCCGAGTCATTCCAGGTTTCTAAATAGTCTGATGCATTTGCAAACCTTTCCTCCCTATTTCCGATGTCCTTTTAGGCCAGATTAATCACACTAGTCAGTGTGTTAAGGTACTCTGTTACCTCGACATATATGTTGGAGTTATTATTATGACCCTAGCTGTCTTAGAGGATCAACCAGTAATCCAGCAATGTTTTATATTCCAGTGTGGTGATTTTGGCCATCATTCTCGAAAGCATCCCTTGATGCTATTTAGTTAGTAGGCATTCTATTCCTGGGTTCTTGAACCCAAGACTCACTCCACTTATATCCTGTCGGTAGTATTTGCTCGTCCCTTTAGGATATTAGTAACTTGGTGATAGTCCTCGAGGTCCGTGGTATATCCTTCTTCCAAATACCATGAACCATCCTTGGCAGAAGTTCTTCTGAACCAAAAGATCACAACCCGAGTGCTCTTGAGTAGTACTCCATTCATATTGTGACTCTGCCAGTTCTACCTTTCTGCATGGGTTATCCGGAAGAAAAAAAAGTTGAACTCGTTCGACATGTTAATCTATGCATCCACAACTCAGGAATTAAATGTTCCTTGAGTTGTCTCCTTGTAGTTGTATTATGACCCTCGTCCATCGGTTGATAGTCAGGAGTGGTTGTGCATTCGTGTTCATTGATGCCTTCTACTCTTGTGGTCCGTCAAGTCATTCTATTCTGGAATGACTAGGAGAAACAAACTCCAGTACCTTATCCATATCCACGATTGGGTCAAAGAAGTTGTACTTCGTAGATAAAGAATGCTAATCCAGCTTCTAAACTGTTCTATCCTGGAGTATTACCATCCTTATGTCAAGAATGTCATGGGAATTGCACATCATCCTATGAACTCTTGATACAGTAATACTTCTCACCATCGTCGGCCATTCCTCGGTCTCCGCGTTGTTATAACCGGAATACCGACAAGTGAATTGTGATGTGTGAAATCAATACTCCTAGCAACTTCGTTTCTTGGTAGTTAATGGCCGATAATCTCATTCTTAGCTTGATGGTTACCGAATCATCATCCTAAGATTGATCGTGCTACCTAGTCCACTTTCTTGGTGCACTCCTTGATTGATGAGTTAGGATTTTGTTAAGTCCTCGCCCATTTGATCATATCGTCTTGCCCTGAAAAGCAAGATTGTTCTCGAGCTTAGTAACATATCGGTGGTTCGTGATTTTCCGAATATCTTCTCGGAAGTATTACCAGGTTGTCACCTGACCGCTATGTTGAGTTCGTGATCAAGTTGGTTTCTTATAAACCACCACTTCTCCAAGAATCTGTGTTGGGTACCCCGAACTAGTTGGTTAAGCTAAACAACAACTTGGAGAGTTGGAAGATAAAAGCTTAACCCACATAGCTCACTCCAAAGGGATATCTTGTGTGTGTATTGAAGATAGATGATATCTTCTCCAATTGATCCCGTGATCATTTGTGGATTTATTATCTTGTCCAAAACTTTGATTTGAGTGTGGGCTATCCTCGAATCAAATCAGAACCAATGATATTCATAACGTTGTCTTACTCGTGATTGATCCCTCGAGCATACACCATTACATCTATTGGTCTGACCAATACTATCACTTGTTCACATAATTATGGAATTCCATTTCCATGGAAACCTGGATGAGTTGTTGTTGAGCCCATCAGCAATATTGTTATCTTCTCCATGATCTATGTTGAACATCCAGTTAGTATTGGAAACTTTTATAAGCATTATCTTCATGACCCGTTCGTGAAGCATATGTACGGAAGAAAGAAGTGACTTCCTCTAATTCATGAGCATTTGATGCAAGTTGCCGCCGTGAATTCGAGAAAGCATGCTTCTACCTCCTCTGGAGTCATCCCAAGTCAGTCATGCATACGTGCGAAGTATTCTATGGTCTGATAGACTGATCATCTTCATTATGTATGTATCCCTAGCACACCAAGCCACTGATTGATTTTTTCAAAGAAAAGAAGTTGAAATGCTATTCCCGAAGGGCCCGGACGGACATGCACAAGACTTCGTTATCTCCAATGATGATTCCCAATCTGAACTCGATAGTATTTTATTATAAGACTACTATTTGGTCACGTTTGTCTGGGACAACGTGTTCACAGGTTTTGTAGCAGAACCAGCTCATGTTTTGGAGCTGCTATCGTAGTTCATTCCTCAGAATCTCGCAACGCCGTCTCGTCGAATTGTGTTGCAAACATTCATTTCCTTCCTAGACTTGATGAGTCTGGAATATCTTGACACCAGCCAGATCTGAATCTCAGGCAGATATGATGGTTGGTGCATTTCCAAAGAACTATAATATTGGTCTCTCGATAACCGGTAAAGTGGATGTCGTGGCCAACACACCCCGCCGGAAGACCTATTGTTGCAGTATCTTGTTTGAAGAAGTTGGCCACCTCCCCATAAAGACTTCGTAGGAATTACTCCCTAGCTGTTCCTTATGGATTTTTGTGCTCCTGAAGTCCGATCTTTACTTGTCGTTCTAGGTACCAAACCATTATGATAAATGGGTTGTGCGAGCACATCAAGGAGAACATTAGAAGCGGAGTGCTAAATGTCTCTCGGTCGATCACCCAGATTTTGCCCCTTTGCTCCGCTAAGGTGAAATCTAGGAAAGTGTTATCTTCCTTTGCATCTGCATCGTCCATCGTTATTCATCATGGTAGTATGTGGTGTTGCCAGGATCCTTGACACAGATATTGGTAAAACCTTGATGAGTATGGGAATGCTCAAGTTCTTGAGAGCACGCACAAGCACTAGGTGTTATCCTCGACACTAACCGGGATTGCTCCCAGTGCTCTTGGTTATGCTATAACCCCTCAAGAGTAGAATTACTCTCTACTGTTGGGATTCTTCCCAGTTACCAGAATCATTCCCAGCATTTGCATTTTGTTCCCAACTTGCACCGCCAATGTGCCAATTCTCCATGGGTTACCATTCTCAATCACTGCTATTCAGGATTATCTTCAAAAGTGGTCCTACCATAGGTTCCATCCTTTTCCGGTGATAAGAAAAATCAACCTTGGCTTTGTCCTTTACAAGGTAGTCCACATCATCCATTCTGGCCCGAGAATGTCATTCCTTTGGACACCGTCAAACGATAGATTGTGATTTTCCTCCGGCTGGTATAGAGAATTTTAATGATCTCTATATCAAAAGTAATTCTTTTTGCCACTTAAGGGAATAACTCTACGAGTCACCTTCTCTAAGGTACCCCGCCTGGTGACATCGATCACCATTTTCTTAGGTGTGGAATTATTGCCACTAGGTGAACCTTCATCGTTTGTCTCACTCCATCCCCCTGGAGGTGTACTTCGTGTCTCAGCTCAAGAGATGTTTCAACGTCTCACTCCATAAGCTGATCTTGAATTGCTCGATCTTTCGGAAGATCAATTTTGTAGAGTTTCTCTCATCATCACCGTTTGGACAAAGATCTCGAAATCAAGGATGCCAAGATTTACATGATGCAATGAATCAACAATTTCGAGGAGGGAAACTGGATCGAGAAGATTGTGTTAGATAGTGTCCCCTCTGATTTTTTTTATCTCACGTCCTGAATCTCGGGACGAGATTCTTGTTTAGTAGGGGTGAGTTGTCACATCCCTAGCTTCTGGTAATGCTCTAGGCTAGCCTCATGTGTGCATCATGTTTAATTTTTGTTAACTTGAAATGGGGATTGATCAAACCCTAGCACTAAATGAACTCAACTAGGTTCAAATAAAAATCCTTTTCAATAAACCCAGAAATGCCTTCATCAATGTGTGATAATTTTGGCAAGGGTTCTGATCCAAACCAAAAATATTGAACATTTTTAGGGAATTTTGGGGCTTTGAATTAAATCAATAAGTATATAAATTGGGGCATGTAAATATTTTTAATATCTTTAAATGCTCCAACAATTCTGAAAATAGTTGAGGGTCTCTGCAATAATTTATTTAATGCCCACAATTATTTTTTAGGATTTATTAAAAGATTTGGGCTATAAACTAAATCAAAACAAACTAACAGAAATAGAAAACAGAAAGAAAATAAGAGAGAGAGAAGTACCTGGGCCTTACCAGCAGAAGCAGCCCAGCCCACCAGGGGCATACTTGTCTTCAACCTCTGCCTACTGGCAGAGGCGAGAGCGAGCACGGCGGCCGCGCGCGCCGGCACACAGCTGCTTGCTTGGCTCCCCTCGACGCACCTAGACGACGCCACAGAGACGCCCAAAACCCCCTGCACCTCTCCCTCTCTCCCCCGAACGATTTCCCCTCCTCTGTCTCCCCCCCTCCCCCCCGCGAGCACCCGAACGTCGTCGTCGCCGCCGTCCTGAACCACCACGGCCACCGTCCACCTCTCGCCCCTCCGATGAGCCCTCGAGCTCCGCCGTGCTCCCCCTCTTCCTCTCCTTCATCCCATGCGACGGCAGGAGCTCCCCCTCACCCGCAACGCCGTCGTTCCCCTCCTCTGCGTCCGGTGACCGCCGTCGACGATTCGCCGCCGTCAGGCTGCCCCCGGGCTCGCCGTCTTCTTCAAACGAACCGCGGTGAGCCTCCGAGTCATTTCCCCCTTCTCCCCTAACCGCGCATGACCTCTAGGCCATAGCTCCGTCGTGGCCAACTCCGGCCGCCGCTGAACCTGTCGCCGCCGTGGCCACAACCACCATAGCTCGCATCCGAGCTCGCCATCGCACTCCTTGCACTCCCGCGCTTCGGGCAGGGCCATCCGTTGCTCCTGGAGTGGCCCGTAGCGCCGTCTTGATCATCGCCCGAACTCCGGCGCCGCCAAACCTCGTCGCCGGTCACTTTCCGGCCACCCCGTGGCCTCCCGTCTGGTCCTTTGGATGCGGAAGAGCCCCAGCAACGCGTAGGACCAAACGTCGGTCGTTTTGGTCGCCGTGGGACGAAACCCGAACCCTTCGCCGCATTTGGTCTTGCCGGCGACGAGCCGCCGGCGTTTCTGACCTCTTTGACCGGTGGGTTGACCACCCCGTGTCACTGACGTATGGGCCCCACGCCCTTAGTCAACCACTAACTCACTGACGTGTGGGGCCAGTTCCTGCTAATTACCTAGTTAGGTTTAATTAAAATAGGATTAGCCCTGGCTCACTGATGTGTGGGCCCAGGCCCCTAGTTAATTAGAGTTAGGTTTAACTTAGTGCTAACTAATTTAGTTAATTAGTTGAGACACTGACTTGTGGGTCCCAGCCGTCAGGTTTGACCTGGGCTGGCGCCTTTGACCTGCTGACGTAGTGATGATGTCACTATGATGTCATAAATGCTTTTCTGGAATTCTAAATAAATCAGAAATGATTTATTTATTTCAGAAAATAGCCAAAACTTCTAAAAATCATAGAAAATAATCTATAGCTCAGATGAAAATAATTTATATATGAAAATTGATCAGAAAAATCCAAGGAATCTGTTTATGGCATTTTCATGCATGTTTGAATAACTTACAGCCACTGTTTAGGACAATTTGAATAAATGGCATTTGAATAATCACATATGGAGTTTGAATTTGAACCTTGGTTCAAACCAACTTCATTTAACATGGTTGCTACTTGCATTAGGCCAAACCACATCATATTGCCATGTCATGTTCATGCATCATATTGTTGCATTGCATTGATTGTGTTCTTTCCCTATTTGTCGGTTTTGTCCCCTCTCAGTAGACGACGTTCCGACGATGTGACCGATGACACCGATGAAGACTCAATGTTATCTTCAGAAGTGCCAGGCAAGCAAAACCCCATTGAGCATTCCGATACAATCCCACTCTCTCGCTCTTGCTCTCTTTTACTGCATTAGGACAACAACGCTTCAACTGTTACTTGCTGCGGTAGTTGAACCCCTTTCCACTGCATGACCCATCATTGCCACAGTAAATAGTTGAAACCCACTAGTATGAGTAGGAGTTGTTTGAGCCATGTTGTGCCTACTCATTGATGCTTTCTGGTTATGCCTGCTATTGCTTAGAGTTGTGTCAGGTCTGATTCATCGGGGATGAATTGGAATGTGATGAACATGTCCTACTATGTGTGAGCTAAGTGTGTGAACACGATTTGGTAAAGGTAGCGATGAGAGGCCATGTAGGAGTACATGGTGGGTTGTCTCGTTGCAGCCGTCCTCAGGAACTGAGTTCTGTGTTGGTTGATCCATGACCAGATACTACCATGCATTGGGCCCGAAACCAATGGACCCTCTCGACTTATTAATCAACATGATCTCTGTCCAGGAGTTGCAACTAGTTTCTGGTGTTTGTAGTTTACTGGAGGTCGTGCGCAGCGCTGACCCTCGGGGTGGGCTGTGACGCGGCAGGTACGTGGCACGGTGTACCGATTGCCCGTTTGGTGATGCGGGAACCCTGTACACATCGTTTGGGGCCGTGAGCGACACCCGGGCCGGATCTCCCCACGGATGGAACCCAAATAGGCGATAAACCTGGACGCGAGACTTGTGTGGTTAGTCAGGTCATGGCCGACACCCTCGCTGGGCCTCCGCTTGAAGGTTGCCGAGTACATGTCGTGTAAACGGCGGTAAGTGGTGAGAGCGTGTGTGAAAAAGTACACCCCTGCAGGGTTATATATGATCTATTCGAATAGCCGTGTCCGCGGAAATGGACTTCTGGGTTGCCTATAACAGTTCATAGACAAGTGAAAGTGGATACTCTAAAACACGCAAGATAAGCGTGAGTGCTATGGATGGCCTTCTCGTAGGGAGACGGGAGCGGATCCATAGTGGTGTATTGATTGGTGAATATGTGGACTCGTGTGCGCCACCTCAAAAGAGTTACTTGTAGTCGTAGTTTAGGATAGCCACCGAGTCAAAGCTAGCTTGCTGCAGTCAAACTCCACCACCCCTTTGTTGATACCGATGCATATGTAGCTAGTTCTGATGTAAGTCTTGCTGAGTACCTTTGTACTCACGTTTGCTTAATTTATGTTTTTGCAGAGAGACCTCAGTCTCGCTAGTGGTTCCGCGTGGACTTCGACGTTTAGCTTGTTACCTCAGCTACGATCTTGTGCCCTTGGGAGGGTCTTGTAGATAGTCAGGCTTCTTAGTCTTTTTCATTTGTAGATGTCTGTACTCAGACATGTAATGCTTCCGTTGCCTGTATGCTCTGTATGTTGGGTCATGTGACCTCTGATTGTAATAAATGCTATGATGGCTCTTCTGGGCCTTTATCTATATGAGTGGTTGAGTTATGTTGTGACGCCATGTTGTACAGCACATACTTGCATGTTATGCGTACGTGTAATGTGTATTGCTATGTGTGGGATCCGACACCTAGTTGTTCACCTTTGGTAGCCTATCTTACAGGGAAATGCCTCCTAGTGATTCCAATGAGCCTTGGTAGCTTGCTACTGCTCCGGAACACTTAGGCTGGCCGGCATGTGTCCTTCTTCGTTCCTGTGTCTGTCCCTTAGGGGAAATGTCACGCGTTGTTCCTTTAAGTCCATGTAGCTTGCTACGACTTGGGTTCATACGTTGATGACCGACACGTTCGTTGCTGGGTCATGGATGCCTGTCTCTGTAATTTAGTGCCACTTTTGGTTTATAACTGGCCATGTCGGCCTGGGTTCTCTGTCATATGGATGCTAGCGACACTGTCATATACGTGTGCCAAAACGCGCAAACGGTCCCGGGCCAGGTAAGGTGGCACCCATGGGGTTACCGTGCGTGAGGCCGCAAAGTGATATGACGTGTTACAGCTAGATCGGTGTGACTTAGGATCGGGGTCCTGACAGAACACGTTGCCCAAGCTTGGGAATGTATGAAATCTCTTATCAAGAACTGCCCTACTCATGGTTTGACTACTTGGATGGTTATCCAAACTTTTTATGCAGGCTTGAACTTTACCTCGCGGAACTTGTTAGATTCGGCCGCGGGAGGAACTTTTATGTCAACTACACTTGGTGCTGCCACAAATCTTCTCGATGAGATGATGACCAACTATTCCCAATGGCGCACCGAACGCGCTCCAACAGGTAGGAAGGTAAACTATGTCGAGGAGATTTCCTCCTTAAATGAAAAAGTTGACTTGATCATGTCTCTACTTTCGAAGCAATCTTCTGTTGATCCTCGCGATGTTCCTTTAAATTCTTTGATTGCTCAAGAACAAGTAGATGTGAACTTTATCTCTAGAAACAATTTTAACAACAATGCTTATAGGAGTAACTTTGGTAACAATACTAGACCGTTCCCCTCTAATTCTTATGGGAACAACAATGCTTATCCTATCACCAAGAATTCCACTACTGAACTAGAGACTATGCTTAAAGATTTCATCACTACCCAAAAAGCCTTTAATAAGAGTGTAGAAGAAAAAACTACATAAACTACATGATCTTTCTTTTAAGGTAGACCATTTAGCCAATGAGGTAAAATTGCTAAAAATTAAAACTTCTCCTCTTGAGGAGAGGGATGTCACTCCTATAAATGCTATTCAAGTGCAAATTTATGAAAACATTAGGATGATGGCTAAACTTAAAGAGAGATGGGCTAGAGAAAGGGAGGAAGAAGATAGAATTAAGAGCCTTCCTACCCACCACACTGTTGCTACTATCCAAGTTGTAGAGGATGTTCAAACTCTTAGCACCCAATGTACTCCTGGTCCCATTGGACCTATTAATGGTGATGCTATGACTATAGAAACTATCAAACAAGTGAACCTAAAGGACACCACTACCACTTTACTTGATGCTAATGACCTTGATTTTGATAATTGCACTCTTACCGAAGTTATTGATTTCCTTCACAAGATGTCTAGAGACCCCCGCACTAGCACGCTTAATCTTGCCTTCACAGAGCATATCACTAATGCTCTCATCAAAGCTAGGGAGGAGAAACTTAGAGTAGAAGTCTCCATACCTAGAAAGCTAGAAGATGGTTGGGATCCTATGATAAAAATTAAATTGAATGACTTCTCTTGTTATGCATTATGTGATGTTGGTGCTAGTACCTCTGTTATGCCCAAAAGACTATATGATATGCTTAAATTGAAACCTTATGATTCTTGTTCTTTTGGTGTTCGTCTCGTTAATTCTTCCATAAAGAAACCTTTGGGAGGATCGACGATGTTCTTATCGTTGTCAATGATAATTATGTTCCCGTTGATTTCACTATTATGGATATTGAATGTGATCCTTCATGTCCAATTATTTTGGGACGTCCCTTTTTACGCACCGTCGGTGCTATCATTGACATGAAAGAGGGTAATATAAAATTTCAGTTTCCTCTCAAGAAAGGGATGGAACACTTCCCTCGAAAGAAGATCAAGTTACCTTTTGAGTCCGTTGTACGGGCTAGCTATTCTTTTACTCTTGATAAAACTTGATCTATATGCATTATGCCTAGCTTAAAGGCATAAAAGAAAGCGCTTTTGGGAGGCAGCCCACATGAATAAATTTTTATATTTTGCTTTTGTTGTGTCTTGATGTTGTTTACTACAGTAGCATCATCATTGTATCTTTGCTTTTCATATTTGCGCCAAGTATAGCCTCTGATTGCTAGAAAGTTCAAAAGTTGTGAGGTGCTGTCCAGGAAACAGATTCTGTCCTTGGATAGAAAATTTCGTATAAAATCACCAGATCATCTTTTTGGTCTGAATTTTTTCGACAGAATTCTCTATATAATTGTCTTTCGTGCATCCGTTCTGAGTTTTTTTATTTGAGTTGCATAAGTGCCCCGAACAAATCATTTACTACCTGCTGTTCTGTTTTTCACAGATTCTGTCCTGTTTTGCCTTTCCTTCATTTTGCAAATCAAGAGCTTGCTTTTTCTTTGCAAAAACCTTTTGACAATCTTGAGAAACAGTAGACCTTCAAGAATATCTTTATTTCCAGCAAGGTGCAATTATTTTATTATGGGTACTAACCTCGCTAATCAGATTATAATGAGTTATGTATGAAGGGAGTTTTCAAGTGTGCGAGGGAAGATGATAAAAAGATTCAGGAGTGTCAAGCGCTCAAGCTTGGGGATGCCCCCATGCACCCCCAAGAAATATTCATGGAGACTCAAGCGTCTAAGCTTGGGGATGCCCCCGTGCATCCCCTTCTCCATCAACATTATCAGTTCGTCTTTCGTTCCGCTATATTTTTATCACTTCATGTGTTATGTGCTATGCTTGGAGCGTCTTGCTTTTAGTTTCCTTTTTAGTTTTTCATAACGAGTCGGAACTCAGCGTTCTTTATGTGGGAGAGAAACACGCTCCACTTCTACCTAGAACATAACATAGAATTTTCATGTCTATCTTTGATGTGTGTGTTCTTTGTCTTTTAATAGCTACTATCATGTTCAGCTCTTAGTATTCATGCTTATCTTTTCAAAGAGCTTTTGTTTAGTTGGTTGCTTGAACTCTCTTTAATTACCATGCTCACCTTATTAAGAGAGTTTGCTTCCGTTGCATTGGTTAATATGTCTATGATAAAGATGCTACGTGCATAATGGCGCTTAGTAGTTCAGGTTTTCTTATGGTTAATCTCAAATAGCTGGGGGATTCCCAATGTGTTATTGGAGTACCAACATGATTTGTTTGCCTATGATGTGGTATGGTTTAGTAATATCTTCCTTCAAGAATTTATTTTGATTGACTTGGCGTATGCTCACGCATATTTAAGACTGTAAAGAAAGTCTGTCAAGCCTTGATGATCTTTTATTTCTGAGTAGCGATATAACTTCCATGCCTGATTCAATATTGCTTTGTCGCTCTGCATGATTATGACCGTCATTGCTCTCTTAGTTGGTCGCTCCTAGTCTTTTGCTAACCTCCACCTGTACTAAGCAGGCTAACTTTGCAATACATAGCTCATGGGAAAGTAGCTTAAAAACTATTGTGGTAAAGAATATGTTGCCTATGTATCTTATTTCTTATAAGTTGCTTGTTGAGCGGTAACCATGTTTCTGGGGACGCCATCAACTGTCACACTTTTGTTGAATATCATGTGAGTTCCTACGCATGTTCGTCTTGTCTGAAGTAAGGGTGATTTGCCATGGGTTGAATGGTTGAGTATGCATATTGTTAGAGAAGAACATTGGGCCGCCAACCAAAGCCATGTATCATGGTGGAAGTTTTAGCTTGGACATTAATCCTCAATCTCTTATGAGAATATGCTTATGCATTAAAGAGGAGTCCATTATCTATTTTCTATGTTGTCCCGGTATGGATGTCCTCAAGTTGAGATCTATCAAAAACGAGAAATCAAATGCGATTTATCTCCTTGGACCTTTGTATAGGTGGCATAGAGGTACCCCTTTGTGACACTTGGTTGAAACATATGTAATGCAATGATAACCCATGGAAATCCGAGCTAATTAGGACAAGGTGCGATCACTATTGGTATTCGATGCATGAGGCTTGCAACTTATAGGATGTCTTATGCATAACACATATGAAGTACTACTACCGTTGACAAAATTGCTTCTATGTTTTCAAAATAAAAAGCTCTAGCACATAACCATTCTTTTACTTTTTGAGTCTCCACCTTCTTTCTTCAAGCACCAACTACTGAGAGCATGATTGTCATTCTAAGTGTAATGTGCATTGTTCCAAAGTAGCATTGTCTTTTGCATGATTGTGATATCGTTTATTTTGAAATCATTGTATCTAGTCATCACTTAAACCTTGAAGGTGCCCCTGCATTTATGTTTTGCTTCACTAAAGGGGGCAAGCTAGATATCACTTTATCATATTTGCACATCATGTTCATTGCAAATCTTTTTGATGTTTCAGTTTCATATTGTAAAACTTTCAGTTCTTTGTGATTTTCTCATGAGGCAACTTAATTACTATAGAATCATTGTCTCAGTAAGCTTTTGTCATATGACTATGAAAAAGTCCTATATGGTTAATAGCATGTCACCACAGAAATTATTCTTGTTATCATTTACCTACTCGAGGACGAGCAGGAATTAAGCTTGGGGATGTTGATACGTCCAAAACGTATCTATAATTTCTGCTTGCTCCATGCCTCTTTTGGGTGATATTGCTATGATATTCATACACTTCCATACACTTTTTGATCATATTTGGACTAACCTATTAACTCAGTGCACCCCAGTGCCAGTTTCTGTTTTCGGCTGTTTTTGTATTTCAGGTTTTCACATTACGAGAACTGCCAGGAAAAATCCAGAAAAATTATATAAAAAATCAGCGTTCCAGAACCTACCGTGCGCCCGAAGGACAGCCGGGGGGCCCAGGGCTCCAGGCGCCCTGGCGGCGCCCCCCCCCCCCCTGGGCCGTGCCAGGGGGGCGCCTGGGCCCCCCGAGCCCCGTCTGGTGCCCCCTTTGGCATATATTTAGAGCGTCCTCCGAAACCCTCGTAGGGGAACTCTTTTTCGCGATCTCATCTCTGTTCCGCCGCCGCCGCCGCTTCCAAGATCGGGAGCACCAGGAGAACTCTTCCCGGCACCCTGCCGGAGGGGAGGATCACCATCGGGAGCCTCTCCACCACGATGGACGCCTCCCGGATGAGTTGTGAGTAGTCTCCCTTGGACCATGAGTCCACGACCAGTAGCTATGTGATGTTCTCCTCCCGTTCTTGTGCTTCACTAATTAGTCCTCGTGAGCTGCCCTACATGATCGAGGCACATATGTAATCCTTATGTTGTTGCTATGTTGAGTTTTCTGGGATCCGATGGATTATGAGATTATGTTCAGATTGTGATTGAGTAATATATTTGATCTACCTCTTTTATATGTATGTTCGTAAATAATTCTTGCATGTTCTCCGTTGTTATTTATTGCTTTGGCCAAGTAGTAGGTAGTGACTCCAAGAGGGAACGTTATGCTCGATTGTGGGTTCATGCCCCTCGATGACTAACTTGAGTGACAGAAACATGAGTCTAGGGGATGTGCTGTTGCCACAAGGGGGAAAACAACGGTGCTTGTGCCAGCGGGTGCAAGGATTGTTTACTTTACGCAAAGTTCTTTTAATGCAGTTGTCTGTTGCTTTGAGTTTACACTATGGGTGGGGCTCGCAACTTAATACCAGCGAGATGTTCTAGATAGATATCTCAAGGTGGATGATTAGTAGTAGATATTGATGGATTTCGGTCTACTTACTTTGGCGTACCGCCCATGCTTTGAACCTCAACCTTTCTTGCAATGTAGTCAGCATTGGTTTGCGTTCGTGGTCCTGTCAATTGCCCAGCTGTAATTCGTTTACCTCACATAATTGTTTTATCATCTTTTGGGAGAGAGACATCACTAGTGAACATCATGAGACTCCGGTCCATATTACCATCATTGATCACATCCGCTATTTACTTTTCGCTTTTATTTACTATTGCAAACATTATCCATCACTACTATCATTTGCGTTTAATCCTTTGTGAACTACAAGGCCGGAGGGATTGACAACCTCTCTGTACTCGTTGGGAGCAAAGTTATTTGTATCTGTGTGCAGGTCCACGTTGATTGCTAATATCTGGCGCCGTTAGCAGTTGACACCTACTTGTTGAACCTAGGAGTCTCTGGGGATTCGATCCTTGGCATCTTTGCTAAGGGAAAAACTTCCACAACACTGCATCTCACACCTTCCACTTGGGGTAACAAACGAGGGGTTAGAGGCCCATCAAATACTTACACTACCGTGCTGCATCTCCCTTTCCTCTTCGAGGGAATACAACGCAAGCTTAAGAGGTAGCACTTTTCCTCTTGTTTTGGACTCTAATTTGCATGATTTGAATGAAACTAACCCCGGAGTGACGCTGTTTTCAGCAGAACTACCATGGTGTTGTTTTGTGCAGAAATAAAAGTTCTTGGAATGGAATGAAACTTTAAGAGGAATTTTTATACAATAAAAGAAAATTACTAGAGCCAAGAACCACCGGAAGGGGCACCCGGGTGGGCACAACCCACCAGGGCGCGCCTAGGTGGGTTGTCCCGACCTGGTAGCCCCGCAGACGTCAACCCTGATACTATATATTCACATTTACAGAGAGAAAAATTAGGGAGAAACAATTATCGTGATCCACTAGACGAAGCCACCGTCACATCCTGTTCTTGATCGGCAGGCCAAATCTAGAGTCCGTTTGGGGCTCCGAAGAGGGGTATTTTCGTTCTTCATCATCACCAACCCTTCTCCATCGCCAATTCCATGATGCTCCCCACCAGGAGTGAGTAATTCCTTCGTAGGCTCACTGGTCGATGAGGAGTTGGATGAGATTCATCATGTAATCTAGTTAGTTTTGTTAGGGCCGATCCCTAGTATCCACTATGTTCCGAGATTGATGTTGCTATGACTTTGCCATGCTTAATGCTTGTCACTTTGGGCCTAGGTGCCATGATTTCAGATCTGAACCGTTTATGTTATCACCATTATATTCATGTTCTAGATCCGATCTTGCAAGTTATAGTCAGCTACTACGTGTTATGAGATGGCAACACCGGAGTGACAATAGCCGGGACCACTCCCGGTGATGGCCGTAGTTTGAGGAGTTCATGTATTCACCGTGTGTTAATGTTTTGTTCTAGTTCTCTATTAAAAGGAGGCCTGTATATCCCTTAGTTTCCAATATGGACCCCTCTACCACAGGAGGGTAGGACAAAAGATGCCATGTAAGTTCTTTCTATAAGCATGTATGACTATTTACGGAATACATGCCTACATTATATTTATGAACTGGAGCTAGTGCGTATCACCCTAGGTTATGACTGACACATGATGAATATCATCCAACAAATTACCGATCCAATGCCTACGATTTCCTACATATTAATCTTGTCAAGTTTCTACTACTATCATTACTGTTACACTTGCTACAAAATTACTGCTATCACTGTTACCGTTACTATTGCTGTTGCCACAACTATCAAACTATCATATTACTGTGCTACTTATCACATTGTTGCATATAATTAATCTCTAGGTGTGGTTGAATTGACACTCAGCTGCTAATACTTACAATTATTCTTTGGCTCCACTTGTGTCGAATTTATAAATTTCGCTTGAATACTCTACCCTCAAAAACTGTTGCGATCCCCTGTACTTGTGGGTTATCACCTAGTTAAATCTCGTTACCGGCAAGTCTCTTTACTCGTTCCGTAATACATCACCTTGTGACTAACTCCTTAGTCATTTTCTTGCAAGCTTATGATGTGTATTACAGAGAGGGCCCAGAGATACCTCTTCGATACTCGGAGTGAAAAATCCTAATCTCGATCTATGCCAACTCAACAAACACCTTCGGAGCTACCTATAGAGCATCTTTATAATCACCTAGTTACATTGCGACGTTTGATAGCACACAAGGCATTCCTCCGGTATCCGGGAGTTGCATAATCTCATAGTCGAACGAATATATATTTGACTTGAAGAAAGCAATAGCAATAAAACTGAATGATCATATGCTAAGCTAACGGATGAGTCTTGTCCATCACATCATTCTCACAATGACGTGATCCAATTATCAAATGACAACTCATGTCCATGGTTAGGAAACCTTAACCATCTTTGATTAACGAGCTAGTTGGTAGTAGAGGCTTACTAGGGACACGGTATTTGCTTATGTATTCACACATGTATTTAGATATCCGGTCGATACAATTCTAGCATGAATAATAAACCAGTATCATGAATAAGGAAATATAAAATAATAATAACTTTATTATTGTCTCTAGGGCATATTTCCATCAGTTATGATGTTCGGACACACCATTATGCTGCGGTGTTCGAGGTGGCGTGAGTTGTGAAAGTATTCCACATTGTTTCAAATGAAGACAAAACTCGTAACTCAAATATTCGCCTCCGCGATGAGCTCGTAGAAACTTTATTTTATTGTTATGATGATTCTCTACTTCACTCTGAAATACTTTGAACTTTTCAAATGTTTCAGACTTGTGTTTCATCAAGTAGATATACACATATCTACTCAAATCATCTGTGAAGGAAAGAAAATAACGATACCCGCCTGCTACTTCTTGAGCTTGCGTTGGTTTTTCCCTTGAAGAGGAAAGGGTGATGCAGCAAAGTAGAGATAAGTATTTCCCTCAGTTTGAGAACCAAGATATCAATCTAGTAGGAGAAGAATGCACAAATCACCAATACCTACACAAACAATCAAACAACTTGCACCCAATGCGATAAAGGGGTTGTCAATCCTTTCACGGTCGCTTGCAAAAGTGAGAACTCATAGAGATAGATAAACAAAATTTCAAATATTTTTGGTTTTTTTGGTGTATAGATCTGAAAGTAAAAGATTGAAAAATAATAGATCGGAAACTAATATGATAGAAAATAGACCCGGGGGCCATAGGTTTCAGTAGAGTCTTCTCTTTTGATGGCAAATAATACGGTGGGTGGACAAATTACTGTCGAGCAATTGATAGAAAAGCGCAAAGTTATGATGATACCCAAGGCAATGATTATGCAATATAGGCATCACATCTGTATCAAGTAGACCGACTCATGCTTGCATCTACTACTATTACTCCACACATTGACCGACTCCTGCCTTCATCTAGAGTATTAAGTTCATGAAGAACAGAGTAACGCATTAAGTAAGATGACATGATGTAGAGGAATTAACTCAAGCAATATGATGAAAACCCCATATTTTTTTCCTCGGTGGCAACAATACAATACGTGCCTCGCTACCTCTACTTTGTCACTGGGTGATGACACCGCAAGATTGAACCGAAAGCTAAGCTCCTCTCCCATTGCAAGAAAAACCAATGTAGTTGGCCAAACCAAACCGATAGTTCAAAGAGAAATACAAAGATACCAAATCATGCATATAAGAATCCAGAGGAGATTCAAATAATATGCATAGATAAGCTGATCATAAATCCACAATTCATCAGATCTCGACAAACACACCGCAAAAGAAGATTACATCGGATAGATCTCCAAGAACATCGAGGAGAACATGGTATTGAGAATCAAGAGAGAGAGAAGAAGTCATCTAGCTACTAGCTATGGACCCGTAGGTATGTGGTAAACTACTCACGCTCCATCGGAAGGGCAATGGAGTTGATGTAGAAGCCCTCTGTGGTTGAACCCTCCTCCGGCAGAGTACCGAAAAAGGCCTCCAAATGGGATCTCACGAGGTTAGAGACCTGCGTCGGCGGAAAAGTGTTTTCGTGGATTGCTAGGTTTCTGGAATATATGAGAATATATAGGCGGCAGAACTAGGTCAGGGGAGTCGCGAGGGTCCACAAGGTAGGGGGCGTGCCCTCCACCCTTTTCACCATCTCGTGGCTCTTCAGACTTGAACTCCAAGTCTCCTGGGTGTCTTCTGGTCCAAGAAAAATAATTGTGAAGTTTTATTCCGTTTGGACTCCATTTAGTATTCCTTTTCTGCGGAGCTCAAAAACAAGGAAAAACATAAACTGGCACTGGGCTCTAGGTTAATAGGTTAGTCCCAAAAAAACATATTAATGCATATAAAATATCCAAAACAGATAATATAATAGCATGGAACAATCAAAAATTATAGATATGTTGGAGACGTATCAAGCATCCCCAAGCTTAATTCCTGCTTGTCCTCGAGTAGGTAAATGATAAAAGTAGACCTTTTGATGTGGACTGCTACTTAACATATTCATTAATGCAATCATTTTTATTTGACATGAATATTCAGATCTGTATGGTTCAAAACAAAAGTTCATTGACATAAAAACAGTAATACTTCAAGCATACTAGCAAGCAAATCATTAAGCTTGAAAAATAACATGGCTAAAGAAAGTTATCCCTGCAAAATCATATTGTCTCGTTATGCTCCCTCTTCTCAACACAAAGAATAAATCATGCCCACCCCGGTGTCAGCCAAGCAATTGTATTCATACTTTTACATTCTTAAACTTTTTCAACTCTTCACGCAATACATGAGTGTGAGCCATGTACATAGCACTATGGGTGGAATAGAGGTGGTAATAGACAAAAGTAGGGAGAAAGTCTCACATCAACTAGGCAAATCAATGGACTATGGAGATGTCCATCAATTGATATCAATGTGAGTGAGTAGGGATTGTCATGTAACGGGTGCACTAGAGCTATAAGTGTATGAAAGCTCAAAAGAAAACTAGTGGGTGTGCATCAACTTGCTTGCTCATGAAGACCTAGGGAATTTGAGGAAGCCTATCGTTGGAATATACAAGCCAAGTTCTATAACAAAAATTCCCACTAGAAATATATAAAGGTGACAAAATAGGAGACTCTCTATAATGAAGAAAATGGTGCTTCTTTGAAGCACAAGTGTGGAAAAGGATAGTAACATTGTCCCTTCTCTCTTTTTCTCTCATTTGTTTTTTTTTTGAGACTCTTTTGGCTTCTTTATTCTAAAGACTCCTTGGCCTCTTTATTCTAGAGACTCCTTGGCCTATTTATTCATAACCTCACATGGTACCATGTTCTAATAATGATGATCATCACACTTTTATTTACTTACAACTCGATATTACAACTCGATACTAGAACAAAAATATGACTCTATATGAATGCCTCTAGCGGTGTACCGGGATGTGCAATGATCTAGCGTAGCAATGACATCAAAAAATGGACAAGCCATGCAAACATCATGCTAACTATCTAATGACCCACAAGTATAGGGGATCAACTGTAGCTCTTTTTGATGAGTAAGAGTGTCGAACCCAATGAGGAGCAGAAGGAAATGATAAGTGTTTTACATAAAGGTAGTACCTGCAAGTGTCGAAATTGTAAGTAGCCGAGTAATTTGATAGCAAGATAATTTTGTAATGAGCAAGTAATGATAGTAGTAGAAAAAGTGCAGCAAGATAGCCCAATCCTTTTGAGGCAAATGACAGGCCAAGACGGTCTCTTATAATAAGCAAAGCGTTCTTGAGGGTACACGGGAATTTCATCTAGTCACTTTCATCATGTTTGTTCAATTCGTGTTCGTTACTTTCATAATTTGATATGTGAGTGGATCGGTGCTTAGGTGTTGTTCTTACTTGAACAAACTTCCTACTTATGATTAACCCTCCCGCAAGCATCCGCAACTACAAGAAAAGTATTATGAATAAATTCTAACCATAGCATTAAACTTTTGGATCCAATCGGTCCCTTACGGAATAGCGCATAAACTGGGGTTTAAGCTTCTGTCACTCTCGCAACCCACCATCTAATTACTACTCCACAATGCATTCCCTTAGGCCCAAATATGGTGAAGTGTCATGTAGTCAACATTCACATGACACCACTAAGGGAATCACAACATACATACTATCAAAATATCGAACACATATCAAATTCACATGATTACTTGCAACATGATTTCTCCCGTGTAATGCCCCAGATGTAATACTTTCCCTTTTGGGCAATATATATATCTTTGGCTTCATCAGTTCCATTCCGGTTTCTTCGTCTTTCGGGTTTTCATCGTTTTGTTGTGTGCGTGTGTGGCATTCATCCATATCATGTGTCATGTGCATTGCATTGCATTTGTGTTGTCGTTTGCATCCGGTCCCACTCGTTCCTTCCCGTTGTCTGTTTCGAGTTCCGGAGCTCTCTCACGTGTCCGTGGCATCCCCGAGGCCTACATTTTTGTTTGGCCATGTAACGTTTCTAGTTTGGCGTGAGGCTTGTCGTGCGATGTTGTTTTGCTGTGTGTACCCCGCCTGTCAAATCTCGTTGCGTTTGGAGTTCGTTTGATACTCCAACAGTTATTCTCGTGGGCTAGAAGTACCCCCTCTTTGAGGCCCAAGAAACCCCTCCAACAGCCCACCAACCCAACTCAAACCCTTCCCTTCATCTAGGCCATCCAATTGTGATCTTGTGGCCAAAAACCTCCCCTCATTTGGACAACCCTAGCTCCTTGTGCCTATATAAACATCCTCCCACCTCAAATTTCGCGTCTGAAACCCTAATGTTTCCACTGATGCCGCGCGGTGCTTCCACCGTTGACGCGTGGTGCTTCCACTGTTGAGCCGCCGTGCTTCCGACCTCGCAGCGAGCTGTGCTTCCGACTCGAGCCGCCGTGCTTCCGACGTGCGCAGCCGTGCTTCCGACCCGTGGGCCCGCAGGCCTCGTCTTCTTCCTCCGGATCCACGCCGGCCGAAGCTCCTCACCGCCGCCGCCGGCCAGCCACCTCGCCTCGCCGCCTCCTCCCGCGGACTCGCCGCCGGCCGGGCCAGGGAGCCGCTGCCCGACCGCGCTGGCCTCGCCTCCCCTCGGGGCCCTGCGCCACCGCCTCCCCAGCTCGCCTCCGGCGCCGCCACAGCTGCTTCCCCGTCGCCCGCTCGAAGAGCCGCCGCCCCGCTGCCATCGAGGAGGCCGGGCGCTCGAGGGGATCGGGCCCAGGCCGCTTCGCTCGATCGGATCCAGCCTCTGACCTAACGGGCCGAGATCCCGACCCGCCGGGACCGTTAGCCGCACCCGATCCAGCCCGCATTGACTCTGCCTGATGGACCCGACCCGTTTGACCCAGATCTGCTGAGGTTGCTTCTTTTTCTCACTAAGTCCCTAGTAGTTTTTCTTGTCTGATGTTGTTTTGTATTGTGGATAACTTTTTGTGTGATTGTCCGATTTGAGCAAATGATATGTCAAAATGATCGTGGTGACTTGTACTATGTTTTGTTCCATTGTGCCATGCATGTTTGAGGTCATCTATATGTCTTAATCTTCATGAGAAGAGTGCTATTTGTTATAAACTGCTGCTATTAGTTGTTTTCATGCCATGTTTGCAATGTGATATCTTGGTGCTTGTTTATCCAAATGAAGCAAATGATATGTCCACATGTTCATCATGAAATGCTCTACATGATGGTTGCTTTAGCTTGCATGATAGATATCATCTTGCCATGTTTATCTCCTTTGCAAAAGTGCTAGTGGCTGTTATGTTGTTAAACTTGTTACGAGATGCCTAGTTGAGGAGCTCGTTGCTATTGATGTGGTTGTCCCCTTGATGCGTGCTTAGATGTTTTGAACTCCCCATCATGTGTACTTTGCTGTGGTGCTTACCACTTGCCATGATATGCTTTGAGGTGACTTAAACTTGCTCACAAATATGCCATGATATTACTGTTGTTTTAACACTTAGTGAAATTTCACTAAGTCTAGAATCTGTAATTTCCAGAAAAGGGTTTGCTAGTGGTCATTTTCCGAAAAGGGTTTCGGGAGATGAACACGGTGGGGTTATGTTTGACTTGATTAGTTAGGATCACTTCGTGATCATCTTTCGTCCGAGGCACTTCTCTTCTCGCTCTCTTTTACGTAAGTTAGTGCTAGTGCTGCTGCAACCTCTTATTCTTTCTTCAGCCTTGTTCCACACCCAAGGCTTGGATAGTTGTGTTACCCAGGAACGGGATTGCTGAGTCCTTTGTGGCTCACAGATTCTACACCACACCAGATGCAGGTACTATGGTGAGCCACACAGGCGATGGCACCGAGCTAGACTGGGAGTTCGACGAGGAGCGTAGTCGTTACTATGTGAACTATCCGGTTGATCAATAGAGCTTCTACTAGGGGCGATTCAAACCTGTGGTTTAAGTTATGTTTGGTATCTTTCATTTGGATCTTACCCGTAGACGGGTTGTGATGTTTATTTGAATGATGTTTGGATATGTAATGAATTGTGTGACGTGGCGAGTGTAAGCCAACTATCTTTTCTGTTTTCATCCCTATTTTTACATGAGATGTGCAAAGGTACCAAACTTGCGATCATTCCAGAATGGGCTTATATCTTTAAGTCGTGCCTCGACACGTAGGAGATATAGTCCCATCCTGGGCATTACATCACGTGACCTCAATAACAAAGGTAACTACTCAAACATGATAAAAATTCTCAAGATCAGAGGGGTATTAAATAGCATAATGGATATGAACATATAATCTTACACCAAATAACCATATAGTAATCAACTACAAGATGTAATCAACACTACTAGTCACCCACAAGCACCAATCTATAGTTCAGGTAACAAGATTGAACACAAGAGATGAACTAGGGTTTGAGATGAGATGGTGTTGTTGAAGATGTTGTTGAAGATAACCCTCCCCAAGATGGGAGAGTTGTTGGTAATGATGATGACGATGATTTCCCCCTCCGGGAGGGAAGTTCCCCCAGCGGAATCGCTCCGCCGGAGGGCAAACGTGCTCCTGCCAAAGTTCCGCCTCGAGACGGCGGTGCTCCGTCCCGAAAGTCCTCTCTTTATTTTATTTTTTCTAGGTCAGAAGGGCTTATATACTAGAAGACGGGCACCGAAGATGGGCCTGGGTGAGCACAACCCACCAGGGCGCGCCTGGGGGGCCTGGCGCGCCCAGGTGGGTTGTGTCCACCTGGTGGGCCCCCCTCTGGTGGTTATCAGCTCCAGTATTTTTTTCATATTCCATAAAAATGTCCGTGAAGTTTCAGCTTATCTGGAGTTACGTAGAATAGGTAGCCTGATGTAGTTTTTTCAGGTCCAGATTTCCAACTGTGGATTCCTCCCCTTTGATGCATTCCTTGCTAATTATGAGAGAACAGGCATTAGAAATACTCCAAAAAGCATTATTATGCATAATAACAGCAAGAAAACATGATACAAAATGGACGTATCAACTCCCCCAAGCTTAGACCTCGCTTGTCCACAAGCGAAAACCGAAAACAAAAAACATGTCCACATGCTTTGAGAGAGAGGTGTCAATAAAAACAATATACAGACATAGAAGCATCATGTTGATTATTATAGCAGCAACAAACTTAAACATAAGACTTTAATCAAGGGACTTGTATCATATACTTCTCATAAGCAAGTAACAGTTCATCACATACTTGAAGTATAAAGCATAAACTCTATTAGAAACCAACAAACTATGTTCTCATTCAACTTTGCAACTACAATTCATAATCTTTTCAGGAAGGGTCATGTATCGGAGCCTTTAGGCAAGTCCACATACTCTACCATCATATAGTCTTCTATGATTGTTAACACCCACCGCATACACATGAGCAAAATGTTTCAACCAGACACATAGAAAGATAGGGGCTTATGGTTTTGCCTCCCAACATACTCACCTCAAGGGTGATGTCAACCATAATAGCTCATGTCACCCATATTCAATTGGACATATGTGCCTAGATCTGTCCTCACCACATGATGCTTGCCAAAGGATAAAATAAAAAGGAATAGAGGGAAAACTTTGACTCTTTGCATAAAAGTAAAAGATAGGCCCTTCGCAGAGGGAAGCAAAGATTGCCATGTGCTTATATGTTTGTATGCTCAATCCCTTAGTGCAAAAGGATGTCATGTTGCATTGCTGATACGTCCAAAACGTATCTGTAATTTCTGCTTGCTCCATGCCTCTTTTGGGTGATATTGCTATGTTATTTATACACTTCCATACACTTTTGATCATATTTGGACTAACCTATTAACTCAGTGCACCCCAGTGCCAGTTTCTGTTTTCGGTTGTTTTTGTATTTCAGGTTTTCACGTTACGAGAACTGCCAGAAAAAATCCGGAAAAATTATATAAAAAATCAATGTTCCAGAAGCTACCAGGCGCCCGAAGCACAACCGGAGGGGGACCACCAGGGCCCCAGGCGCCCTGGTGGCGCCCCCCTCCCCCTAGGCCGCGCCGGGGGGGCGCCTGGGCCCCCGAGCCTCGTCTGATGCCCCCCTTTGGCATATATTTAAAGCGTCTCCCGAAACCCTCGAGACGGGAACTCTTTTTCGCGATCTCATCTTTGTTCCTCCGCCGCCGCCGCTTCCAAGATCGGGAGCACCGGGAGAACTCTTCCCGGCACCCTGCCGGAGGGGAGGATCACCACCGGGAGCTTCTCCACCACCATGGACGCCTCCCGGATGAGTTGTGAGTAGTCTCCCTTGGACCATGGGTCCATGACCAGTAGCTATGTGATGTTCTCCTCCCGTTCTTGTGCTTCACTAATTAGTCCTCGTGAGCTGCCCTACATGATCGAGGCACATATGTAATCCTTATGCTGTTGCTATGATGAGTTTGTTGGGATCCGATGGATTATGAGATTATGTTCAGATTGTGTTTGAGTAATATATTTGATTCACCTCTTTTATATTTATGTTCGTAAGTAATTCTTGCATGTTCTCCGTTGTTATTTATTGCTTTGGCCAAGTAGTAGGTAGTGACTCCAAGAGGGAACATTATGCTTGATTGTGGGTTCATGCCCCTCGATGACTAGTTTGAGTGACAGAAACGTGAGTCTAGGGGATGTGCTGTTGCCACAAGGGGGAAAACAACGGTGCTTGTGCCCGCGGGTGCAAGGATTGTTTACTTTACGCAAAGTTCTTTTAATGCAGTTGTCTGTTGCTTTGAGTTTACACTATGGGTGGGACTCGCAACTTAATACCAGCGAGATGTTCTGGATAGATATCTCAAGGTGGATGATTAGTAGTAGATGCAGATGGATTTCGGTCTACTTACTTCGGCGTACCGCCCATGCTTTGAACCTCTACCATTCTTGCAACTTAGTCAGCATTGGTTTGCGCACATGGTCCTGTCAATTGCCCAGCTGTAATTCGTTTACCTCACATAGCTGTTTTATCGTCTTTTGGGAGAGAGACATCACTAGTGAACATCATGAGACTCCGGTCCATATTACCATCATTGATCACATCCGCTATTTACTTTTCCGCTTTTACTTACTATTGCAATTACATCTATCAGTATTATCACTTGCGTTTGATCCTTTGTAAACTACAAGGCCGGAGGGATTGACAACCTCTATGTACTCGTTGGGAGCAAAGTTATTTGTATCTGTGTGCAGGTCCACGTTGATTGCTAATATCTGGCGCCGTTAGCAGTTGACACCTTCTTGTTGAAACTGGGAGTCTCAGGGAAATCGATCCTTGGTATTGCCAAGGGAAAACTTCCGCTACACTGCATCTCAAACCTTCCACTTGGGGTAACCAACGAGGGGCGATAAGCCATCAATTGCCCCTTGTGATAGCAACCTTTATTATGCACTATGTCGCTTTTATTCTTCACCATCACAAGTTTGTGCAACGCTCAATTTTCTCTTACACTAAATGATCTCACACTTTTAGAAGCAATTTTTATTGCCTTATTGCACCGATGACAACTTACTTGAAGGATCTTACTCAATCCATAGGTAGGTATGGTGGACTCTCAAAAAAGGTTTGGGTTTAAGGGTTATTGGATGCACAAGTAGTAACTCTACTTAGGGCGGAATTTTTGGCTAGAAAAGATATTGGGCAAGCAGCACATGTTAAAGGATCTCTGACAATATGACTTCTATGTGAATATGAACAAATATAAGCCAATAAGTTGTCTTCCTTGTCCAACGTCAACAATTTTGGCATATAATATTTTGATGGGGGCTCACAATCGCAAAAGATTTTTAGGATAGTATATTTATATGTGAATCTTCTCTTCCCTTATTAATTCTTTCATGAGTTGCATCATTGACCAATTGTGGGGACCCCGACTCATAAGTTGTGATCACCGAATGCACGTGTACAGTGATCCCAGAGATCAATGCTCACTGAACACACAGAAGCTGAATAACAAGAGTCTTACATCCTTACATACCGTATTACACAAATAGGACCATAATGGTCAAGCCTTGAGTATATCATCGCAGCGGAAATCTTCAATAACAACTTGGACCCATGCCATCTGCCTTAACCCTACGGGCATTCTGACTGGGAAGCGTCCTAGCTCGCATGCTCGTCACCAAGAAATCTTCATCATATCCTGTTCTCTCATGCCTGGCCAATAAAATAACCAGTGGCAAGCCAATGAGTACTTTGAATGTACTCGCAAGCAACCCATGATTTGGTTCAAGGTAACAATGCAATTGTAAAACAATGAGCAATCTAGCCACAAGCTAGAATAAATATTCTACCTTCAACTCTATGCATCACTAAATTTAGGTAACCTCGAAGACAGGTTACCGATATCAACATGAATAGAATTCAACTCAACGAGTCCAGTCACCACCTTGACTCAACACATACACATACTTTCATCGATATAGTAAAATTCTAGACATAGTTTAAGTAGCACAACCCAACTGTCCATGACCGTGGACACGGCTATTCGAATAGTTTTACACTCTGCAGAGGTTGCGCACTTTACCCACAAGATCCGGGAAGCTTTCGTGTCACCCACGATCCCGCAGTACCTCAAGTACTCGGGGGAAGCACCCGGTCATTGTCTTTCCCTAGACGACACTAACATAGGGTCCACTCGTTTGTGCACAGCCCTCGAGTACAAACTATAGATCATGGGACTTGCCCTATTCTCAATGTCACGCGTACACGAAGGGACCAACGGTGTGTCCGGTGCCCTGTAAAAGCAGTCATGGTCGTCTATCCATGCACGACCCCGTCCCGGGTAAGACCTCAAGTCTTCCCGTCACTAGTAATGTGGGCACCATGCTAGTATCGGCCTAAGTAATCAATAATGCCCCGTCCCATAAGGGGTAGAGTGGTTGCACATATTTGGTTGGCACGGTAGTCACACATAAATCTAATCCATCATTTCACCCATGCACAAGATCTTTATCGGCACATCACTTCTTCCTCAAGTGATGACCTAACTCAACATCACCCTCGGGCATTAGGTGCACCCGATGGGTTTTTTGAAAAGAATGCAACCACGAAGGTTCCATGGCACACATGCATCACTAAGCATCACTCCTAATCATTTGCATTTCATCTAGCACATAGCAAGATCATGAGTGAAACATGCATCATGTGGTGGTTCTCAACTAGGTCACCACCGTCATTCTTATCATCATGCATTCGGAAGTAAATGGGTTCCGAAGAACACAAGTGTATCATGGTCAAAGGGTTGCTTGCCTTATCCTTCCGAGTCTTCAAACCTTCTGGTCCATCTCCGAGTACTCCGTTTATTTTGTCAACTAATCGATGGAAACAATCATAATAAGCAACACAACAAAGAAAAAATGAAAGTGCTCTAAAAATAGGAGTTGGACTTTTCTAGGATACCTCTGGTCATATGAGAAATAACCAAGGTGGTTTCATTGGAGTATGATCAATGGATGGTTTGGCACATTTCAATATGGTGGAGTCAAGGGGTTTATGGATTTGAAAGAAGTGCACAGAAATGTATTTTTGAATAATGAGCAAAGGCACCCATTAATCAAGTCATGATTTTAGAAGCATCTAGGAGTTGGTTTCACTGGATTTCGAGTTCAAATGAATTTCCTAGGATTTGCAAAGTTGATAAATATGAAGAAATGGCTCATTATTTGGTGGGGTACAGAAAGTATTAATAAAAATGTTCCAAAACTAAGTTTGGATATGACAAGAACCTAGGAATTTGAACCACTGCATTTGGATCAAATTTGAGCCCTCTGTGATTTTCTAAAGTTTATCACAGAAATGGAATAATGACATTTGATAATTATTTGTGAAGGAAAAGTTTCTGGAAAAATGTGCATGTTGCACCAACAGGTAGATCAGGATTTTAGAAACTCCTAGAAATTTGAATCATCAAATTTGGAGCTTATTTGATTTATTTATGGATTTGTGAAGTTGTCTGAAAAAGGAAAAGAAAAGGAAAAAGGGTTATACCCCTTTACTGCGCACAGGGCGACTGATAGACGGTGGGCCGACCCAGCGGCTCGGCTATGCGGGGAGAGGTGGTGACGCCGAAGGCGTCCTGGCAGAGTGCGCCTCCGCGCGGGGGAAGCGGCGTCTCCTTGACCCGCCTCCACTTAAAATCAGCGGGCCCAGCGTCGGGGTCGCTGACCTATGGGGCCCCCTTGCAAGACCGTCTCCCTCCTCCCGCCCACGACAGGAGCGGGGCAGAGGAGCTCAGCCGCCGATCGCGCCGGCGACCCAGGGGGTCTTCGCCGGTGTTCTGCGCACCGGAGTGCTCAGGGCGGCGAGACGCATCCGCCCATGTGCTTCACGCCCGTGGAGGAGCTCGGGAAGGGGAGAAACGCCTAGCGGCGGCGATGGGTGACGGCGAAGAGGGGTATGGCGCAACGGCCACAGGGGGAATGGGGCGGAGCACGGGGAGGCTCAAGGGAGAGCGTGAGAGGCTCTGGTGATGATTAGGTGGAGAGGGAGAGGCCACAGGGAGTGAATTTAGGCGGAGGCCGACGGCGGCACGTCGGCCATGGAGAGGGGAAGAGAGCACCAGGGGGAGAGGCAGCTTGTCCAGGGGGTTCGTGTAGGAGAGGGGAAGTGGAAAGAGGCCACACGAGAGCTCGGGAGGGCCTCTAAATAGAGTGGCAGTGGTGCACCGTGGGCAGCGTACATGGACGCGCTCGGGTGAGCTCGCGGAGGGAGAAGGAGGGCAGGGGAGGATAGGGCCGACAGGTCTGCAGGTCACGGACGTCGAGGGCACCTCGGGAGACACGATCCCAACGCCCCAGGCTGTCGGGTTCCTCGGGCAGGACGCGGCTACAGTGCGGGAGCGCACTGTAGCTCGCTCCAGAGCGCCTGTATGGCCGGCACGGCCGTGTCCTCACCGCTCTGGTCGCGTCCATCTTGCCCAATGTTGTCTAGGGGGTCAGGGGAAGAGTAAAGTAGTGGGCTGTGGCCTTGGATGCCATGGAGGGCCACTGGAGTGAGGAGGGAGGTGAGAAAGAAGGAGATTGCTGCTGTGCAGAAGAGTAAATTGGGGTTTTACCCCCTCCAATGATTGAGCTGAGGCAAGGGAGAGTTACTGGAGGTAGAAGATGACTAGGAGAAGTTGTGGTAGAAAGTTGAGCTCAAGTAGAATAGTAAAAGGGGGCAAAACAATGGTTTTGGTAAAATGGCGGAAGGTGTTTGATGTAGTTTTGGGCAAGCAAATGACTTCCAATTGACATGGGACTTAACAGGATGGAATGTCACATACATTTAGGCCCTTCCACCAAATTTGAGCTCATTTGGGCAAAGTTGCCAATGCAACTTTTGTAAACCCTAGAAATAAACAGAAATGGATTTCTCAAGATTAGGTTAAGCAAATCATCTCCCCTTGATGCACCACTTGGTGTAGTGTCATCATTTGGGGTTGTGAACATGTCCACAAAATTTGGGGCCCCAAGTAAAAAGTTGGCAATGTAGAGTTGTTCAAATTTGGATCTGGTCAAAAAGGGTTTTGGGGCACTTAGATCAAGTTTTCCTTCTCCAAGACTTGTGCCATTTGGCATAGATGCATAATTTCATCATTTTAGCATGTGCACCAAGTTTGAGAGCATTTGGACAAGTTTGGCAATGTAAAGTTGCTCAAACTTCAAAATGGACAGAAATGGTTTTGAGGGGATTAGATGATGTTTTTTTGATCTTCAAGGCATGAGGCTTTGTAAGATCATCAAATTTTTCATATTTGACATGATAGAATTTCCCTAGAATTTTTGGAGAACATTTCCTTTGTAAATATTTCAAAAGCTTGAAATATCCAGAAAGGGTTTTGGAAGGATTTGTCCAATATTTTGAACATGACCATGTGTTGAAACTCTTATATATGGACAATATATGTCCTATGAGTTTCCCTGAATTTTGGCAAATATTTTTGAAATAATTAAATAATTTTTCCCAATTAAAGACCATTTCTGGCCTTAAGAAAAAGCTTTTAAATAAAATATAAAAATAACTTTTAAAATTATAATTTTGTGGTTTCTGGGAGTCCTATACCTAATAGGATTCAAATAAACTTTTTGAAAGATTTTTCACACCCTAATTAAGGTACTTGTAGTGCAAACCTCAATTCAGGGGTTTTTGGAAAACTAATTTTAGAAAATACTATTTGGCCAAAATATTTTTATAAGAAAATGCTATACTGTTCTATACACATGGCATGATCATTGGGAAAAGGTTTTGGATCAAGGAGATGAAGTATAAGAGTTGGAGGATTTATTTGATTTTTAGAGCACTAGCAAACAGCAGACAGAAATCAAATCAAGCAATGTCCAAAACACTCAAAAGTTTTTGTAAATCCACATTTTTAGCATGATCATAAGCTTAAGCAATGTGGCATGAAAAACTGGGTGTGACAGACCTACCCCCCTTACAAGAATCTCGTCCCGAGATTCCCAGACTAGGCGTGGAAAGGAATACGGAGTCTTGGATACGGGGTAGTCTTCACTTCTTCTTGCTGGTTCTGCTTCCGAGTGGTGCTCCCTGGAATCTTAAGGTACTTGGTGGTGTGGCTTCTTGCTTGTTGCCCTCTTTGATGCAGGTTGCTGAGGGGTCTCTGGTATGGGTTATGTTGAGCCAGACGTCAAAGGCTTGGTGACCTATGTCCTTGCGGGGACCAGGCTAGTTAGGAAGTAAGAAGTACATCCAGAGTGGTGACCCGTGGAAAATTTGGTGCACGGAGAGTAACTCAGGTGGTAAGTCTAGCTGGTAGCCGTCTACTATTTGTGTGGCAGTGGTCTTGAAGAAGGTAGATAAATTTTCGTGTGAGCGTCCCTTCGACCCGGAAATGCTCGGTCCCTTCGAGAGGAGTGGTTTGCAGATACGCCTGTTCTTGGACGCAGGAGTTTACTTCTTGATGACGGTGGTCGGTGTAGTTCTTCCTTCTTGACAGGGCGGTCTTCAAATGTCTTCTATCCAGCTGCACAGCTCTTCCTTCGTCTTCGGGTAGTCAAGTATGTTGCCAAATAAAGATGAGAACTAACTTGTCCAAGTACTCCATGAAGTCTATGGGATACGCAAGGTAGCCTGGGGTATTGGTGGTGGTCTCCGTTGAGTATTTGCATGGTCTTCCTGACTTAGAGCCAAGGCTCGAGGTCGGGATCTGACCAGGTTGTGGCTTGGTGGGGCTCAAGGGTTTCAAGGATTCTAGTGAGTGAGTGAATGTTTATTATCTTATCCTTAAGCACGGTTTCTGAGATGCCAATAGCTCTATCTAGTACTCCGAACGAAAAAGCATCTTCTCGCATAGACCAACTTCAATCACCACTCATGCCATATATATCCTCATGACTCCCAAGAGGCGGTCTAACAAAATTGTACTTGTCTACGATCCCCAAATCCACATGTACGTCTACCCCTAAAATCCATGGGTAGATCATACATGCTGCTAAGCTTAAATTAAACTCCACAATCCAAGCACTCAACCTATTCTTGCAAGGTTTCAGATAACGCATCTCTATTCTAAGGAAACACGTCATATGCCACTCCAAGATTTTGTTTCCTTCCTATAGATCAACTCCATTAGCCCGGTAATTTCCATCAATCACCACATAATCCAACAATTCTACAAATCCGACGTCTACGGTGTTCCGCAAGATCTCAAGTCCTTATAATACCCAAATACTTGGAAGGGCTATGCATCACGATAGTAAGTCCACCAAATTCCCAGCATCCGGGTCAAGTCAACTCCAAGGTCGTGCTTATATGGATCCCTAAATCAACTCCGACAAATAATCCAATCTCCTAGTTTATTGTTCACCGAGAAGCATGGTATCATGATCAGGATCGTCGGTCTAAATCCAATTTACTCCGAACCATGCAAACATACTTAGCATCTATACCCAATCAAAATCACCTACTTAAATCCAAATCTCAGGTCCAACGAGAATTCCTACATGCTTCCCCAAAGTCATGATCCCACCAATATGAAACCTCACAATCCATCAAGGTCTCACATAATTCCTCGAAGTCACTGATACAAAGCCACCAAGTCATCTGTCTTATATCCTCAAATTGGTCTATCTATGGCATCGTCAGTTCTTGTGCTATATTATGATGAAAATGTGTTCACTCACTATGTCCACTAGTTCCATTACGAAACCAGTGTTGTGCAAAGTTACAAGGGCTTAACTGGTTCTCTCGCAATTCTATGGTTCAAGCACATGGTTAAGGGTTCGTGCTGGAGTATCTCGTCAAGTCTCAAAGGGTCTAGGAATGGGTTACTAGTCTGGAGGGTCAAACATAATTCTACGGGGTTGCACTTGGTCGTGGAGGTCGTAGCAGAGGTCTTCATTGTTAGTTGGTCACCGAGTTGGAATCCTTGGTACTTCTTGTCTTGCGGGTCTTCAGTGGAGGAGAGAGGAGGGAAAAGGTAGCACAAAGGAGGGGAATGCCTAAAGGGGGTTCTATAGTGCAAGTGCAAACAAACAGGTGCAAAAAGACCGAAACAAAAGAAACAAGGCAAGGAATATGATATAGCCATGCACTTGTTACCTAGGGCAAAAGTGCGACTTATATCAAAACACAAACAAATAAAAGCAAGCAACACACAATCATGGTTCTATTCGAACCATCATACGGACTCGACTGCGCATAGGGGGTACACGACTCATCCTACCCTAGGGGTTCACGGACTCAGTGTCGTGACTTGTGCCTCGTGCAGTCTTCTGAGTTTTCCACAGGTGTTGCTATGTCCCTTGTAGTTGTTTGATGAACGATCCGGGTTGAGCCTGAAGAATCTTCAACAACTTTTTGCCTGATGAGATGATGTGTTGACGGTGTCTCCTTGTAGCTGGCGTTGACTTGGTCTTCTCTTGTCTCTTTAATCATGACGATCCCTTGTGCCTTCTGGGACGCCGAGGGTACCAGGTAGGCAATCCGTATGCAATGACAATAACAAGGCATAATAGAGGTCCAACATGTCGGTTTCGTTGATGACAACATCGACACCAAGAATGGGGGACGAAGAGAACCGTTTTCCTGCTCACTATAGTGAGGCGCACCAAATGGCGAGGTTCTCATCCACCGGTGGTTGCCGACACAACAACGGCAATGACAAGGTTACTCTATTAGCTAGGTATATCATGGTCTTGCATAACCTATACCCTGGTCCTCGTAGGCCAATGTTGCATCATCCTGGGGCACTGTCAAGGGTGTCACCATCTTCTGGGTCTTCACGTCCTCATTCCTCGAGGATGGATTTTCTGTTGGTATCGTCTTGTCGTCGTGCCGCCACTCTTGTGTTCAGAAGAGGTGGGTGAGTGTTTGGCAAGGTGTACTCCACAAGGATTACAGAAAATCCAGCGGTCAGGGGCATAGGGGTTCTAACGACCAAAAGTTTTGAAGGGGAAGAGATCAAGTATAGCCTAGTTTTTTTTTTAAAGTGAGAAAGGAGAGAAGTATAGATAGTTTTGAAAACTAGTAATAGTTTTGAAAATAATTTTACCCTTACTAACAACCATGCTAACTAAGGCTTCCTAATGTCAGGATGGCTCTGATACCAGCTCTGTGGGGACCCCGACTCATAAGTCGTGATCATCGAATGCACGTGTACAGTGATCCCAGAGATCAATGCTCACTGAACACACAGAAGCTGAATAACAAGAGTCTTACATCCTTACATACCGTATTACACAAATAGGACCATAATGGTCAAGCCGTGAGTATATCATCGTAGCGGAAATCTTCAATAACAACTTGGACCCATGCCATCTGCCTTAACCCTGCAGGCATTCTGACTGGGAAACGTCCTAGCTCGCATGCTCGTCACCAAGAAATCTTCATCATATCATGTTCTCTCATGCGTGGCCAATAAAATAACCAGTGGCAAGCCAATGAGTACTTTGAATGTACTCGCAAGCAACCCATGATTTGGTTCAAGGTAACAATGCAATTGTACAACAATGAGCAATCTAGCCACAAGCTAGAATAAATATTCTACCTTCAAGTATATGCATCAATAAATTTAGGTAACCTCAAAGACAGGTTACCGATATCAACATGAATAGGATTCAACTCAACGAGTCCAGTCACCACCTTGACTCAACACATACACATACTTTCACCGATATAGTAAAATTCTGGACATAGTTTAAGTAGCACCACCCAACTGTCCTTGACCGTGGACACGGCTATTCGAATAGTTTTACACTCTGCAGACGTTGCGCACTTTACCCGCAAGATCCGGGAAGCTTTCATGTCACCCACGATCCCGCAGTACCTCAAGTACTCGGGGGAAGCACCCGGTCATTATCTTTCCCTAGACGACACTAACATAGGGTCCACTCGTTGGTGCACAGCCCTCGAGTACAAACTATAGATCATGGGAATTGCCCTATTTTCAATGTCACGCGTACACGAAGGGACCAATGGTGTGTCCGGTGCCCTGTAAAAACAGTCATGGTCGTCTATCCAAGCACGACCCCGTCCCGGGAAAGACCTCAAGTCTTCCCGTCACTAGTAATGTGGGCACCATGCTAGTATCGGCCTAAGTACTCAATAATGCCCCGTCCCATAAGGGTAGAGTGGTTGCACATATTTGGTTGGGACGGTAGTCACACATAAATCTAATCCATCATTTCACCCATGCACAAGATCTTTATCGGCACATCACTTCTTCCTCAAGTGATGACCTAACTCAACATCACCCTCGGGCATTAGGGGCGCCCGATGGGTTTTTTGAAAAGAATGCAACCACGAAGGTTCCATGGCACACATGCATCACTAAGCATCACTCCTAATCATTTGCATTTCATCTAGCACATAGCAAGATCATGAGTGAAACATGCATCATGTGGTGGTTCTCAACTAGGTCACCATCGTCATTCTTATCATCATGCATTCGGAAGTAAATGGGTTCCGAAGAACACAAGTGTATCATGGTCAAAGGGCTGCTTGCCTTATCCTTCCGAGTCTTCAAACCTTCTGGTCCATCTCCAAGTACTCCGTTTATTTCGTCAACTAATCGATGGAAACAATCATAATAAGCAACACAACAAAGCAAAAATGAAAGTGCTCTAAAAATAGGAGTTGGACTTTTCTAGGATACCTCTAGTCATATGAGAAATAACCAAGGTGGTTTCATTGGAGTATGATCAATGGATGGTTTGGCACATCTCAATATGGTGGAGTCAAGGGGTTTATGGATTTGAAAGAAGTGCACAGAAATGTATTTTTGAATAATGAGCAAAGGCACCCATTAATCAAGTCATGATTTTAGAAGCATCTAGGAGTTGGTTTCACTGGATTTGGAGTTCAAATGAATTTCCTAGGATTTGCAAAGCTGATAAATATGAAGAAATGGCTCATTATTTGCTGGGGTACAGAAAGTATTAATAAAAATGTTCCAAAACTAAGTTTGGATATGACAAGCACCTAGGAATTTGAACCACTGCATTTGGATCAAATTTGGGCCCTCTGTGATTTTCTAAAGTTTATCACAGAAATGGAATAATGACATTTGATAATTATTTGTGAAGGAAAAGTTTCTGGAAAAATGTCCATCTTGCACCAACAGGTAGATCAGGAGTTTAGAAACTCCTAGAAATTTGAATCATCAAATTTGGAGCTTATTTGATTTATTTATGGATTTGTGAAGTTGTCTGAAAAAGGAAAAGAAAAGGAAAAAGGGTTATACCCCTTTACTGCGCACAGGGCGACGGATAGATGGTGGGCCGGCCCAGCGGCTCGGCTGTGCGGGGAGAGGTGGTGACGCCGAAGGCGTCCTGGTAGAGTGCGCCTCCGCACGGGGGAAGCGGCATCTCCTTGCCCCGCCTCCACTTAAAATCAGCGGGCCCAGCATCGGGGTCGCTGACCTGTGGGGCCCCCTTGCAGGACCATCTCCCTCCTCCCGCCCGCAACAGGAGCGGGGCAGAGGAGCTCGGCCGCCAATCACGCCGGCGACCCAGGGGGTCTCCGCCGGTGTTCTGCGCACCGGAGTGCTCAGGGCGGCGAGACGCATCCACCCATGTGCTTCACGCCCGTGGAGGAGCTCGGGAAGGGGAGAAACGCCTGGCGCGGCGACGATGGGTGACGGCGAAGAGGGGTATGGTGCTACGACCACAGGGGGAATGGGGCGGAGCACGGGGAGGCTCAAGGGAGAGCGTAAGAGGCTCTGGTGATGGTTAGGTGGAGAGGGAGAGGCCAGAGGGAGTGAATTTAGGAGGAGGCCGATGGCGACACGTCAGCCATGGAGAGGGGAAGAGAGCACCAGGGGGAGAGGCAGCTTGTCCAGGGGGTTCGTGTGGGAGAGGGGAAGTGGAAAGAGGCCACACGAGAGCTCGGGAGGGCCTCTAAATAGAGTGGCAGTGGTGCACCGTGGGCAGCGTCCACGGACGCGCTCGGGTGAGCTCGCGGAGGGAGAAGGAGGGCAGGGGAGGATAGGGCCGACAGGTCTGCAGGTCACGGACGTCGAGGGCACCTCGGGAGACACGATCCCAACGCCCCAGGCTGTCGGGTGCCTCGGGCAGGACGCGGCTACAGTGCGGGAGCGCACTGTAGCGCGCTCCAGAGCGCCCGTATGGCCGGCACGGCCGTGTCCTCACCGCTCTGGTCGCGTCCATCTTGCCCAATGTTGTCTAGGGGGTCAGGGGAAGAGTAAAGTAGTGGGCTGTGGACTTGGATGCCATGGAGGGCCACTGGAGTGAGGAGGGAGGTGAGAAAGAAGGAGATTGTTGTTGTCCAGAAGAGTAAATTGGGGTTTTACCCCCTCCAATGATTGAGCTGAGGCAAGGGAGAGTTACTGGAGGTAGAAGATGACTAGGAGAAGCTGTGGTAGAAAGTTGAGCTCAAGTAGAATAGTAAAAGGGGGCAAAACAATGGTTTTGGTAAAATGGCAGAAGATGTTTGATGTAGTTTTGGGCAAGCAAATGACTTCCAATTGACATGGGACTTAACAGGATGGAATGTCACATACATTTAGGCCCTTCCACCAAATTTGAGCTCATTTGGGCAAAGTTGCCAATGCAACTTTTGTAAACCCTAGAAATCAACAGAAATGGATTTCTCAAGATTAGGTTAAGCAAATCATCTCCCCTTGATTCACCACTTGGTGTAGTGCCATCATTTGGGGTTGTGAACATGTCCACAAAATTTGGGGCCCCAAGTAAAAAGTTGGCAATGTAGAGTTGTTCAAATTTGGATCTGGTCAGAAAGGGTTTTGGTGCACTTAGATCAAGTTGTCCTTCTCCAAAACTTGTACCATTTGGCATAGATGCATAATTTCATCATTTTATCATGTGCACCAAGTTTGAGAGCATTTGGACAAGTTTGGCAATGTAAAGTTGCACAAACTTCAAAATGGACAGAAATGGTTTTGAGGGGATTAGATGATGTTTTCTTGATCTTCAAGGCATGAGGCTTTGTAAGATCATCAAATATGTCATATTTGACATGATAGAATTTCCCTAGAATTGTTGGAGAACATTTCCTTTGTAAATATTTCAAAACCTTGAAATATCTAGAAAGAGTTTTGGAAGGATTTGTCCAATATTTTGAACATGACCATGTGTTGAAACTCTTATATATGGACAATATATGTCCTATGAGTTTCCTTGAATTTTGGCAAATATTTTTGGAATAATTAAATAATTTTTCCCTATTAAAGACCATTTCTGGACTTAAGAAAAAGCTTTTAAATAAAATATAAAAATAACTTTTAGAATTATAATTTTGTGGTTTCTGGGAGTCCTATACCTAATAGGATTCAAATAAACTTTTTGAAAGATTTTTCACACCCTAATTAAGGTACTTGTAGTGCAAACCTCAATTCAGGGGTTTTTGGAAAACTAATTTTAGAAAATACTATTTGGCCAAAATATTTTTATAAGAAAATACTATACTGTTCTATACACATGGCATGATCATTGGGAAAAGGTTTTGGATCAAGGAGATGAAGTATAAGAGTTGGAGGATTTATTTGATTTTTAGAGCACTAGCAAACAGCAGACAGAAATCAAATCAAGCAATGTCCAAAACACTCAAAAGTTTTTGTAAATCCACATTTTTAGCATGATCATAAGCTTAAGCAATGTGGCATGAAAAATAGGGTGTGACACCAATTCTATGTTTGTCAACCTCTAATAAAGTTTTCTACTTATACCTTTCCTTATGTGGTGCTATCACCTACCATAAGATTAGCATATGATCTTCTTAATTTATTTCCTTTCTTTTATTCATTCAATTATAAATTTTCTTTTTATTGCAACGGGAAGGTAAAGAAAGTAAACACTCAAAACTAAACTTTATTATATATCTCGCACGCGATTACAAAGATAGATCACTAAGCAAACTCACGAAAAGAAGGGATCGAACTAAACTTTCATTTATTCTAAAGCAAAAGATCGAACTAAAGTAAGTAAATGCAAAAGGATAGTGGGGATGATATGATACTGGGGCACCTCTCCCAAGCTTGGCAAAAGCCAAGGGGAGTGCCCATACTCGATACTCAATTTTCTTTTGGTGGTGAAGAAGATGGTGGTGGTGATGATGATGTAGTGAGCTCTTCCAACTTGTGTCATAGGCTAAAATTTTCATCCCTTAGGTCTTAGTTCTCCAGCTCGAGCTTCAATATTTTCATGCCCAATGCTTCCTTGGTCTCCCTTTGGAATCGAGGAGGAAGGGGCTCATATTCCTCCTCCTCATCCGTGGACCAAGCATGTGCAGGCTTAAAAACATAGATATCAAAAGAGTCGTGGGAGGAAGGGCTCCCGTCTCCTGAGCCTTGAGATGACATGATCTCAGATCTACCAGAAATCATCAAGAAAGAAGAACAGAAGATTTCTCCGTGATACGGTGTTCAATAGGTTCGGAGGGTATATAAAGAATTTTTATCTTGGGAAACAAGCAAACTGTAGAAAAACGAAGTCCGGAAGGTAGCCCAGGTGAGCACAACCCACTTGGGCACGCCAGGAAAGCCTGGCGCGCCCTGGTGTGTTGTGCCCACCAGGGTATGCTTCCCGGTAGCTTCTTATCTTCCTAATTATGTAAATATTCCAAAACTGATAAAAAATATTTTTGCAGATTTTTCGGAGTCCGTTTACTTACCGTATCACGTACCTCCTTATTTTCACGATTCTGGAGTGTTCCGGAAGGATTCTTTTATGTGTTCTTCCGGTGTCAAAGTTTTGATAATAATGCTTTCAACATTAATTGGCGTACCTGAGATATAATGATTTATTCGTTGCCCATTGACAACCTTTCGGTTGGTACCTTCGGCATTATTTATTTCGATAGCTCCAGACCGATAAACCTCCTCGATAACATAGGGGCCTGCCCATTTAGAGAGAAGCTTGCCTGCAAAGAACCTGAAACGAGAGTTGTTCAGAAGAACATTTTCTCCGACTTTGAACTCACGCTTTTGGATTCTTTTATCATGCCATCTTTTAACTTTTTCTTTAAAAACTTGGCATTTTCATAAGATTGGGTTCTCCATTCATCTAACCAACTAATATCAAATAACCTCTTTTCACCATCAAGTTTAAAATCATAGTTAAGTTCCTTGATTGCCCAAAAAGCTTTATGTTTTAACTCAACAGGCAAATAACAAGCTTTACCATAAACCATTTTATAAGGAGACATACTGTCAGGGATATGGTTAGTAGGTATAAACCGGATATTGTAAACCGGCTTAGTTATATTGTACTTGGTTTTGCTATTTTAGTAGAGACTACGGCCCATGAGATTTCAAGGCCCATGTATAGAAATACGGTTTATAAACTGCCAAGAGATGTAACTTGAGAGATAGGAAAGAAAAGGCAGAGACCGAGGCGGACACGATTATGAGCCGGCCTCGGGACTCTGTAAACCGGACCAGGCGTCACCTCTATATAAAGGGACGACCCGGCGACGGTTCAGGGACAAGCAACAATCAATCCGTCGAGACGCAGGCAAAGCGAATCCGCTCCCTGTAAACCGACGCCCAAGCAATACCAAACCAACTAGACGTAGGCTTTTACCTTCTCGAAGGGGCCGAACTAGTATAAATCCTTTGTGTCCTTTGTGTGCCATGAATCCTTTCAAGCTAACCCGTGCGATGGTTCCATCATCAAGTCCGCTAAACCGGACATCATCCGGAGAAACTGAATCTCTGTATCAGTTGCGGGACGGCCGGTCTGAGGGCGAGTCCGATGGAAGCAGTATTCCGGACCCATTCGGCCCGCCAAACCGGGTGGCGGTCTTCATGGCCGGTTCACAGCCCCCGACGAACGGAACCACAGCAGAGGCTGGTGCAGGGGGAAGCGGTTCAAATCCCTCCCTTACTGAAGTTCTATCCACCTTGATCGAGGAGTTCACAGCTAAGGCAGTGGAGGTCGTAGCTCCAGCAGACAAGGCGCAACATGATGCAGCGCTTCTTCAGTTGAAAGCCCGGATCGATCAGTTAAAGGAGGATTTAAAGGCGGAAGGGGAGATGTTAGCCATAAGACAAGCAGAGTTGGATGATCAAGCTTTTCACTTGAGGATGGAGCAGGCTTCTGTGGAAGCAGTAAGGGGGCGAAAATATCGATCCCGCCTACCACCGGGTTACGAATCTGCGAATTTGTTCAAAACACCTGGGGCTGGGGCCAGTAATAATCTGGACTTAAACCGGAGGAGCCCTCCGGCTCGGGAGGAGCCGGTTCAAGCATTGGTCGACTTCATCAATGACTGGACGGAATTACAGACTCCTGAGGAGAAGCCGGATCTTACTTATTGGACGATTCACTTCGACGGTTCAAAGCAGCTGGAGGGCTCAGGGGCTGGAGTTGTCTTAACTTCCCCCAGAGGTGATAAGTTTTGTTATGTACTCCGGTTATTATTTCCTTGTACTAATAATGCAGCGGAATATGAGGCGCTGCTTCATGGTTTGCGATTGGCAAAAGAGATGAATTTGAGCCGGGTTAAGTGCCTGGGCGATTCAGACCTAGTGGCACAGCAAGTTTCGGGCAAGTGGGATTCAAGGGATCCCCTCATGGCAGCTTATCGACGAGAGGTTGAAGCGGTCGCAGGACATTTCAAAGGATATCAGGTGGAGCATATAGACCGGCGGAAGAACGAAGCAGCCGACGCTTTAAGCCGGCTAGGGTCGCAACGTAAACCGGTACCACCAAACACCTTTTTGGATGAATTGCACAATCCTTCGGTTCAAGTACCTTCAGAGAATGACTTAGCTGTTCCGGATCCAGAGGCACAATTGGTTGCAGCAACCCATGTTATTCCGGATTGGACGTTACCCTATTTGGCATATTTAAGCCGAGGAGAGTTACCAGAGGACGAAGATGAAACACGGCAGATAATCCGGCGTTCTAAATCTATGACAATTGCCAACGGGGAGCTGCACCATCGTAGCACTTCTGGAGTGTTTCAACGGTGTGTTTCAGCTGTGGAAGGTTGTGAGATTTTAAGGGAGATTCATGAAGGGGATTGTGGTCATCATGCCGGATCAAAATCTTTAGTGGCTAAAGCTTTCCGACATGGCTTTTACTGGTTAACCGCACATGCAGATGCGGCAGACCTGGTCCGCAAGTGTGACGCTTGTCAGAAGTTCTCAAGACGTGCCCTTGTTCCGGCACAGGAACTCCGGATGATACCAATAACTTGGCCTTTTGCAACTTGGGGGCTTGACATGGTTGGTCCTTTCAAGAGATCCCAAGATCAGAAAACTCATCTACTAGTAGCAGTAGACAAGTTTACGAAGTGGATTGAAGCGGAGCCTATAAGCAAGTGTGATGCGGCAACAGCAGTTAAGTTCATCAAAAAAGTAATATTCCGGTTTGGTTTTCCACACAGCATCATCACAGATAATGGCACCAACTTATCTCAGGGTGAGATGGAAGAATTCTGTCAACGAGAGCATATTCGTTTGGACGTATCTTCTGTGGCTCACCCCCAATCCAATGGTCAGGCAGAAAGGGCAAATCAGGAGATTTTGCGAGGAATCAAACCCCGGCTTATGACACCTTTGCAGAGAACACCAGGGTGTTGGGTTGAAGAATTACCGTCTGTCCTTTGGAGCATTAACACTACACCTAACCGGTCTACAGGTTATACACCTTTTTTCATGGTTTACGGCGCAGAAGCAGTTCTTCCAAGTGACATACGCCATGATTCACCGAGGGTAGCGGCCTATGTGGAAGCCATTAATGAGGAGTCAAGACAAGACGGTTTGGATCGGTTGGATGAAGAGCGTGATATAGCTGCAGCACGGTCGGCGATTTATCAGCAAGATCTGCGCAGATATCACAGCCGCCGGATTAAAACTAGGGCATTCCAGGAGGGTGACTTGGTACTTCGGCTTATCCAAGATCAAACAGATATGCACAAGCTATCCCCGCCCTGGGAAGGGCCCTTTGTGGTCAGCAAAAATTTACACAACGGGTCATATTATTTGGTGGACATTCGAGAACACAAAGATTCACGGACATCAGAAGAGGAGACGAAAAGGCCGTGGAACATTGCTCATCTACGGCCATATTACACTTGAGCCATGGGCTCCAATGTATCCTATGTATATATTATGAATAATGAATAAACCGGCACCCTTGGTAAACCGGGGGTTCAGCCTTTTTTCCATATATATAAATTTTGCGGCAAAAAATCATATCAGTTTGTTATCAAGGATCAATTTACAATGTTGGCTGGTTTTAGAAACTAATCTTTGCAGGGTATGTGAAGGAGCGGTAGAACTCTCGGGAACAAGAGATTATATCCGGTTCAAGAAGAGAAAAACCCCATAAAAAGAAAAAACCTGCAGAGTCAGGAGGAACGTCAGAGGCCCCTTGGGACAGTCCGGTTTGCCCACGTCCCATTGATTGGCTAAGTTATGATCCTTTGGGCTCCCTGAACAGTCGATACGCTCACGTTCAGGGATGACCCGGCCCCTGGGGACAGTCCGGTTTGCCCACGTCCCCATGATTGGCTATGTTATGATTGTTTGGGCTCCCTGAACAGTCGATACGCTCACGTTCAGGGATGACCCGGCCCCTTGGGACAGTCCGGTTTGCCCACGTCCCATTGATTGGCTATGTTGTGATTCTTTGGGCTCCCTGAACAGTCGATACGCTCACGTTCAGGGATGACCCGGCCCCTGGGGACAGTCCGGTTTGCCCACGTCCCCATGATTGGCTATGTTACGATTATCGGCCCCTTGAACAGTTGATACGCTCACGTTCAATGATTGGCTAGGCCCCTTGGGACAGTCCGGTTTGCCCACGTCCCAATGATTGGCTATGTTTATAGTTTTATCAACCCTCTGAACAGTCGATACGCTCACGTTCAGTGATTGGCTAGGCTCCTTGGGACAGTAGGTTTGCCCACGTCCCATTGATTGGCCGAACTTTGTTTTGAGCCTGGCAGCTCTTTGAAAAAGCCTCGACTACATGGTTTGATTTATAAGAATTGTGTGTTGTTTGATGTTTTTTGTGTTCCATAAACCTTTTAAACCGAGTGGGACAGCTCCAGAAGTTGACCACCTATCTATAATGTTATAAGTCTGGGTCATGAACACCAGCGAGAAGTAAACCGGTGTTCATCATAACCCGGATCGACTTCATGATGAGCCGACAGGTTGGCAGTACACGATCAGGTACAAGTTACAAATTTTTGAACCAAGATGAGAAAGATTTATCGACAAGATGAACCGAAGAGTTTCAAGGGTTTATTAGAATTGATGAAGACTGATTAAGGTGATTTTAACATCCTGACCGGTTTAAGGTATTTTGGCTACATACAGTTCAGGTATCACAGTTATTTTTTAAGATATGCTTATTAGTTATACCAAGAGAGCAAGTTAATCCGTCCAGTGGTAAGCCACTAGGACATGTTTTTGATCTTTTTTATGAACAGAGCAAGGCATCCGTATCAATCAACAAGTCAACAAACGAATACTTCATAAAGACCAAATGTTGGATCACAGCACGTTAAGTTTAGCTAAACCTATTACAAGGCATAAAAAGCCAAATAGTTGGAAGCATTGTTTACGGAATAACAATCATGATTACAACAGTAGCATTCAAGATTGTGCTTCTCCTTGCTGAGAAGGTTGGCCACCGTCTTGTTCCGGAACATCTTCCTCCTCGTGAAGCGGCGGGAAATCCGGTGCACGCCAATCAATCTTGGCCAAGGCACGGAAATATACTTCATCGTTGATCAGCTCAGCAGGATCAATTTCAGGAGCAAAGGTGTGAGGACGAACCGGCGGAGTTAAGTTTACAATATCGTAAACCGGTCGATCCTCCCGCTCGTTCTGCAGGTTATATGATGGATGATATCGAGACAAGTCAGATTCCACCGCAATCTTGCTAGCGAGGGGACGCATTTCCTTTGTCAGAGCATAAAGATCCTTTTCATCAAACGTTGAACCGTCCTCCTTGGTATCAGGAAATCCGGTTAACACTTCTTCCGGATCAATGTCCGGGACCCAAGCTTTAGCCCTCGTAAGGGCCAGAAGAGCACCTCCTCGAGCAGCCGATTTCTTCACCTCTTCAAGACGAGCCGGCAGAATGGACAAACTATTCAAAGTATCCTTGATAGTTGAAGGAGCCGGTTTACCAAAGGAAGTGGCGTTGATAATCCTTTGTGCTCCAGAGTATAATTGTTCAACCAAGGTATAGCAGGCCTTCAGCTTCTTCCGTACATCATCCCCAAGATGGGAGACACGGCGTCCTACATACAACAATGAAAGTTAAACCGGTACAGGTCACAGGTTGCAAAGATAAAGACAGGAGTTCGGGTTATGCTTACCAAAGATAGCAGAAGTCATCAAGTCAATTTGTCGCTTTAACCCGGTTAATTCTTCAGTAACCGGGTTAAGTGCTCCTTCGGCATCCTGAACACGTTTTTCAAGATCTTTTTTCTGGACTTCAAAAGTAGTCCGTTCCTCGTCAAAGAACCTCTTCAAATCTTCAGCAGTCTTTAAACTCACTTGAAGTTCTTTCTTAGCCTTTGAAGCGGCTGACTCTGTCTCTGTAAGCCGGCTTCGAAGTTCACTGATTTCCAGAGCATTCCGGTTCAGCTCAGCCTGTAGACAAAAGTTCAAAAGCAAGGTTAGAAATTACAAGTCTCAAGCACACAACCAAGTTGTCTACTTGACACTTGGGGGCTAATGGCAGTTGAAGTAATACAGCAAAGACAATTTGAAAATACAAGTCTCAAGCACACAACCAAGTTGTCTACTTGACACTTGGCGGCTAATGGCAGTTGAAGCAATGCATCAGAGACAATTTTGAAATTACAAGTATCAACTACATAACCAAGTTATCTACTTGATACTTGGGGGCTAATGTATGGATCAGCAGTTCAAAACTACAAAGTTCCGGATTACCTTCAATAAAGCAGATAAACCGGAACTTGGGGGCTGCTATAAGATAAAGATGCGTCAAAAAAGCAAAGTCAGAAGAGGAAAACTTACTTCATATTTTTCTCTCATCAGGTTTACTAGGCTGGCTTCATAATCCCGGCTGCTGTGGAGCCGGTTCAAATATCCGGAATAGATATCTTGAGCACTCATACTCGAAAGACTGGATATATCAGTACTCCACTTCCCCTTTTCCTGAGTTATCTTTTCCGCTTTAGCTGTATGTTTTGCTAAAACGGTGGGTTCAGCTGGCGCAACATAAGCAGTGCCAGTAACCACGACATCAGGGGAAGTGGGTGCATTGGGAGGAGTAACTTCAACTTGAGCCGGATCAGGAGACGCCGGGTTAACTTGAGGAGAATTCGCCCGGGCCGGACTTGGTGGGTCTTGGACATTTTCAGCGGCAGGAGTTTCAAGAGCAGGTTCTTCAACCAGAGCGGCAGGGGTACCTTCAGGAGGAACGGCTGTAGACGGATCAATCACCGGTTCATCAGCAGAAGGATCAGCAACAGGCTTATTCGCCTTGGCCCTTTTGCTAGGTTTCGGTTTGCTGGAAAAACAAGCGAAATAAGTTAGCATTATAAAGGAAAGGGGTGTCATAAACCGGAAGAGGTGAAGAGAATTACCCCGGACGGTCTTCAAAGGAGGAAGCTGTGTAGCGGTCGATTCGCCGGAAGAAGACAGTGGAGTTTCCTGATAGTCAGGATCAGACGGTTTAAGTGGTTTTCGGATAAGTCCGGCCTTGGGATGAAGAAGGGTCGGAGAGAGTATCACCTCAGCACGGCGCTTTCGAACCGGAGTTAATGAGATTCCAGAGGACTCCACTGCCAAGCCACTATGGCGAGTGGTCCGGCGCAAAGCTTCGTGCTGTTGCTTCTTCAAAGTAAAATTAGGATCCAACTTAGCATAAGGGTGAGAAAATTGATATTTTCTGACAGTCCGACGGTTTTTTTGAGGAGGAGGTTCTGAATCAGAAGAAATAAGGGTTACCTCAATCTCAGCCGGGTTATCACCTTCAAGCGGTTCTTGTGAAAAGGTATCATTAGATATGAGTACAAATACATGAAAGCGAAACTTAAACCGGAGTAAGGCATACCTCGGAGTCCGGATCATCATCCTCAGAAGGAGAACCGGCATCAACGGCTGCTTTCCTTTTCTTGTTGGCAGGGGTTTTCCGGCGAGCCTGCTTTACAGTTTTCTCCTGAGGTTTTCTCCTCCAGAAGGGGTCATCAGCCTAAATGAAAAAAGCAAAGGCAAGTGAAAGACGGTTCAAAGAGGACGGTTTATAAAGTACAAGTTAAAGACAAACTTACTTCAGGCAGCTTATTCTTCTTAAAATACGGGGCCAAGCCAACTTTAGAGCAATCTGTTAAGGCAGGATTGACAATCTTCTTGGCTGACTCCACTACCTCCGCTTCAGAAAGCTTATCCTTAGTAAACCTCTGAGGATCATCCGGTTTACCAGAATATTTGCACATCAGCTTAGGGCGCCGGCTTAAGGGAAGGATGCTCCAGGATAGCCAGCAGCGAAGGAAGTCAGTGCCAATCAGACCATTTGCCATAAAGGCTCTCAGCTTGGAGAGCTGTGGTGAAAACCGGGTCCGTTCAGCAGCACTTAGCCGTTGTGGCAAGGGGTGATTCGCCGGGATACGAGTTTCACGATAACCCGGCAAAGGATTTTCACCTTCAGGAGATGTGTCTACACAATAAAACCAGGACTTGTTCCAGTCCTTAGGGTGAGTGTGCAAGGAGGCGTGAGGAAAAACTACATCCCTCCTTTTCTGAATACTAATCCCGCCAAGCTCTTGATGAGGCCCGCTGGTGAACTCAGTGCGCCGGTTTGCATGAAAGAAATCCCGGAATAAATCAACTGAAGGCTCCTCTTGCAGATACACTTCAGAAAATACTTGGAAATCGCAAATGTTGGAAACAGAGTTTGGTCCGATGTCCTGCGGATGCAGCTGGAAGGTGGCAAGAACATCCCGGAAAAATCTTGAACCGGGGGGAGAGAAGCCTCTGGAGATATGGTCCAGAAATACGATGACTTCCCCGGATCTAGGAGTAGGAGGGCACTCATTACCCGGAGCACGCCATTTTAGCTCAGCCCGAGGGCCCAAGGTTCCGATGCTCGACAGCTTGACTAAGTCTTCCTCAGTCACGACGGAACGGACCCAATCGCACGAAACATACTGCTTAGCCATTTGAACAAAGTGCTGAAGAAGAGAAAGTACAGAGACGGATTATGAACGTAAAATGATCCGGGATCTATTCAAATTATACAATGGTTGAAACGGAGAACTAGCTGGCAAGGTTAAACCGGCAATCATAAAACAAGTTATATCAATTCCGGTTTAAATGGCAGTTGAAGAGGAACAGTTTAATCGTTGCATCAGTTTATATCATTTCCGGTTTATGGCATGACAATTTAAACCGGGACATACTTAGCGAATCTACCGAGGAGAAAAACAGGTTTCTAAATAACTGCTAAGGGGGAAAGATCTGAGTATGCTGAGGAAAAGAAACTAATCTACAGCGGGGTAATAATTGCTAAGGGGGAAAGATATGCAGACTTCATACCAAAAGGACAAGTTCACATGTCAGACAGGTGCAATAAAGATCCGACGCATCTACAGCAGAGTAAAAATGGAAGAAGATCGAAAAGTAAGGCTACTACGAGTCACAGGTTCAAAGAACGAACAATACGAAGTTTGCGGAGAGCTCTAATGGCGGAACGGATAAATCTACAGCGTTATGGCGGTAAGATCTAATCTGATACTAAGCGGGAGATCTACAGACTAGGGCCTAAAGGTCACAAGACTTCTATGAGAAACGTATTTACGAAGAGACGAAGCTCCGTTGGAAGCTCTAATGGCGGAAGAACAAGGCGAAGCAATGGCGGATGCGGATCAACCGCAAGGAGGATAAACGTACCAGGGACAGCGAGAATCGGCGGCGGAGATAATCTGGTCAAGGCTCAGGTTGATGCAGCGGCCGGTCGAGGATTGGAGATCCGGCGGTCGTCGGCGGCGGTTTGAGCTCGGGCAGCAATGGAGGAGGAAGACGCGGGAAGAGGATGAAGAGAGAAGAAGATAATGAAGGGAGCGTGGCAGTATTTATAGCCGGAGGTCAGATCTGAAACGACAGGAGCGAGAATCGAGGAGACAGAAATTGGATAAAGATCCCGTGATGCCTCGATCTTCGGGATAACCCTTAAAATACGCTACAGTACAGCTCACAGCGTTAAATGCGGAGATGATGTCATTGTCAGACTTTAATGATTTCGGAGGATGACGTCAGAGCCGGTTTACAAAAAGATGAAGACAGAAGAGAATTATATGAGACGACGGAGACTGATATGAACAAGTTCAAATCATTCTGGGGCCTAATGTCAGGGATATGGTTAGTAGGTATAAACCGGATATTGTAAACTGGCTTAGTTATATTGTACTTGGTTTTGCTATTTTAGTAGAGACTACGGCCCATGAGATTTCAAGGCCCATGTATAGAAATACGGTTTATAAACTGCCAAGAGATGTAACTTCAGAGATAGGAAAGAAAAGGCAGAGACCGAGGCGGACACGATTATGAGCCGGCCTCGGGACTCTGTAAACCGGACCAGGCGTCACCTCTATATAAAGGGACGACCCGGCGACGGTTCAGGGACAAGCAACAATCAATCCGTCGAGACGCAGGCAAAGCGAATCCGCTCCCTGTAAACCGACGCCCAAGCAATACCAAACCAACTAGACGTAGGCTTTTACCTTCTCGAAGGGGCCGAACTAGTATAAATCCTTTGTGTCCTTTGTGTGCCATGAATCCTTTCAAGCTAACCCGTGCGATGGTTCCATCATCAAGTCCGCTAAACCGGACATCTGCCGTGTTAATTCCACGACACATACCCATAGGATTTTTATAAGCTGTTTTATAAGCCCAAAGTGCGTCATCTAATTTCTTAGACTAATTCTTCCTGGACCTATTGACAATCTTTTGCAAAATTAATTTTATTACTCTATTACTAAGCTCAACTTGACCACTAGACTAAGGATGATAAGGTGATGCAATGCTATGGTTCACATCATATTTAGCAAGCATTTTACGGAAAGCACCATGAATAAAGTGTGAACCACCATCAGTCATTAAATATCTAGGGACTCCAAACCTTGGGAAAATAACTTCCTTAACCATTTTAATAGAGGTGTTGTGATCAGCACTACTGGTTGGAATAGCTTCCACCCATTTTGTAACATAATTAACAGCAACCAATATATGTGTATACCCATTAGAGGAAGGGAAGGGTCCCATGTAATCAAAGCCCCAAACATCAAATGGTTCAACAACAAGTGAATAATTCATTGACATTTCTTGACGCTTACCAATATTACCTATCCTTTGACATGCATCACAAGAGGAGACAAACTTACGAGCATCTTTGAAGAGAGTAGGCCAATAAAATCTAGACTGCAATGCCTTGTGAGAAGTTCTATCTCCAGCATGATGTCCTCCATATGCTTCGGAGTGACATTTTCGAAGGATTTGTCCCTATTCATGCTCAGGTACACAACGTCTAATAATACCATCTACTCCTTCTTTATAAAGATGTGGGTCATCCCAAAAGTAATGTCTTAAGTCATAAAAGAAATTTTTCTTTTGTTGGTAAGTAAAACTAGATGGTAAATATTTAGCAACAATGTAATTAGCATAACCAGCATACCAAGGAGCATTATTAGTAATATTTATTGAAGCTAATTGCTCATCAGGAAAACTATCATCAATAGGTAGTGGATCATCAGGCACATTTTCAAGTCTAGACAAGTTGTCAGCTACGGGGTTCTCAGCTCCTTTTCCATCAGTGATATGCATATCAAATTTCTATAGCAAGAGAACCCACCGAATAAGTCTAGGTTAACATCTTTCTTTTCCATAAGATATTTAATAGCAGCATGATTAGTTTGAATAGTTACTTTTGAATCAACAATGTAAGACCTAAATTTGTCACAAGCAAACACAACTGCTAAGAATTCTTTTTCAGTAGTAGCATAATTCTTTTGAGCACTGTCTAGAGTTTTACTAGCATATGAATAACACTTAGTTTTTTATCAACTCTTTGTCCTAGAACAGCACCAACAGCATAATCACTAGCATCACACATAATTTAAAAAGGTAAGCTCCAATCAGGTGGTTGAACTATAGGTGGAGAAATTAAGGCTTTCTTAAGTGTTTCAAAGGCTTCAAAGCAATCATCATCGAAAACAAAAGGAATATCCTTTTGTAAAAGGTTAGTGAGAGGCCTAGAAATTTTAGAAAATTCTTTGATAAATCTCCTATAAAAACCAGCATGACCTAAGAAACTACGAATACCTTTGATATCCTTAGGACATGGCATTTTCTCAATCGCATCAACCTTAGCTTTGTCCACTTCAATACCTTTTTCAGAAATCTTATTGCCCAAGGCAATACCTTCATTAACCATCAAGTGGCATTTCTCCCAGTTCAAGACAAGACTTGTGTGTTCACATCTCTGCAAAACTCGATCAAGATTGATTAAGCAATCATCAAAAGACTTCCCATAGACAGAGAAATCATCCATGAAAACTTCCACAATCTTTTCACAAAAGTCAAAGAATATAGTAGTCAAACATCTTTGAAAGGTAGTAGATGCATTGCATAAACCGAAAGGCATACGTCTATAAGCATAAGTTCCAAAGGGACAAGTAAAAGTAGTCTTTTCTTGATCGGGTTGAGAAACAGGTATTTGTGAAAAACCAGAGTATCCATCAAGGAAGCAAAAGTGTGTGTGCTTTGATAATCTATCTAGCATTTGGTCAATAAAAGGTAGAGGGTAATGATCTTTTCTAGTTGCTTTGTTTAATTTCCTAAAATCAATTACCATTCTATAGCTTGTAACAATTCTTTGTGGAATAAGTTCATTCTTATCATTAGGAACAACAATAATACCTCCTTTCTTAGGAACACAATGAATGGGACTTACCCATCTACTATCACCTATACGATAGATTATACATGCTTCCAGAAGTTTTAATATTTCCGTTCTTACCACTTCTTTCATTTTTGGATTTAACTGACATTGATAATCGACAACGGGTTTAGCATCAGGTTCCATATTAATCTTATGCTGACATAGAGTGGGACTGATTCCCTTTAAATCATCAAGAGTATATCCAATAGCAGCTCGGAGCTTCCTTAGAACTTTCAATGATCTTTCTTCTTCATGTTCTGAAAGGTTAGTACTAATAATAACAGGATATATCTTCTTTTCATCAAGATAAGCATATTTCAAAGTGTCAGGCAATTGTTTTAATTCAAACACAGGATCACCTTTAGGTGGAGGAGGAACTTCTAGAGTTTCAATATGTAGATTGTGTTTAAGCAGAGGGCATTGCTCAAATAAAATATCATCTATTTCATTTCTTTCAGGCATATGTAAATCATTTTCATGGTCTAGCAAATATTGTTCTAGAGGATCAGTAGGAGGCACAACAATAGAAGCAAGACCAATAATTTCATATTTACCAGGCAATTCTTTTTCATGAAGCTTTCTATTAAACTTGGAAAAATTAAATTCATGAGATTCATCACCAAAACTAACACCGACAGTTTGTTTCTTACAATCTATTTTAGCATTAACGGTGTTCAAGAAAGGTCTACCAAAGATAATGGGACAGAAGTCATCTTGCAGGGAACCAAGAACAAGAAGATCAGTAGGGTATTTTATTTTCTCACACAAGACTTCAACATCTCTAACAATCCCAATTGGTGATATAGTATCTCTATTAGCAAGTTTAATAATGACATCAATGTCTTCTATCTTTGTGGGTGCTATGTCATTCATAATTTTTGATACAAAGAGTAGGGAATAGCACTCACGCTAGCACCTATGTCACATAAATCATGATAGCAGTGATCTCCTATTTTAGCTTAGACAACGGGCATGCCAACGACAGGTCTGTGTTTATCTTTTATATTAGGTTTGGCAATTCTAGCAGCTTCTTCATTAAAGAAAATAACACGCCCATCTACATTTTCTTCCAGGAGATCTTTGACCATAGCAATATTAGGTTCTACTTTAATTTGTTCATCCGGCTTAGGTGTTCTGATATAACTTTTATTAAGCACAGTTGAAACTTTAGCATGTTCCTTTATCCTAACAGGAAAAGGTTTTTTTAATATAAGCAGTAGGAACAACATGATCAACATTATAAATTATAGTTTCTTCTTTAACTGGTACCGGTTCTTTAATTTCTTATTTAATAGGTGGGTGAGCATAGCAATATTATAAAGGACATAATTCTTCTGTGCATCAATGAGGATAATCCTCAAGTTACGGACCCAGTCCGTGTAAGTGCTACCATCATCTTTCAACTTAGCTTTCCCTAGGAACGCATTAAAATTCAAGGGAACGGTAGCACGAGCCATTGATCTACAACAACATAGATATGCAGAAACTATCTGGACTAAGTTCATGATAAATTAAAGTTCAATAAATCATATTACTAAAGAACTCCCACTTAGATAGACATCCCTCTAGTCATATAAATGATCACGTGATCCAAATAAACTAAACCATGTCCGGTCATCACGTGAGATGGAGTAGTTTTCAATGGTGAACATCTTATGTTGATCATATCTACTATATGATTCATGCTCGACCTTTCGGTCTACAGTGTTCCGAGGCTATGTCTGTACATGCTAGGCTCGTCAAGTTTAACCCGAGTATTCTGCGTGTGCAAAACTGGCTTGCACCCGTTGTATGTGAATGTAGAGCTTATCACAACCGATCATCACGTGGTTTCTCGGCACGACAAACTTTTGCAATGGTGCATACTCAGGGAGAACACTTGTACCTTGAAATTTTTGTAAGGGGTCATCTTATAATGCTACCGCCGTACTAAGCAAAATAAGAAGCATAATAAGATAAGCATCACATGCAATCAAAATACGTGACATGATATGGCCAGCATCATCTTGTGCTTTTGATCTCCATCTCTAAGGCACCGTCATGATCACCATCGTCACCGGCGCGACACCTTGATCTCCATCATAGCATCGTTGTCGTCTCACCAACTATTGCTTCCACGACTATCGCTACCACTTAGTGATAAAGTAAAGCAATTACATGGCGACTGTATTTCATACAATAAAGCGACAACCATTTGGCTCCTGCCAGTTGCCGATAACCTTACAAAACATGATCATCTCATACAGTAACGTATAACTCATCATGTCTTGACCATATCACATCACAACATGCCCTGCAAAAACAAGTTAGACGTCCTCTACTTTGTTGTTGCAAGTTTTACGTGGCTGCTACGGGCTTAGCAAGAACCGTTCTTACCTACACATACAAAAACCACAACGATTTTTCGTCAAGTATGTGATGTTTTAACCTTCACAAGGACCGGGCGTAGCCACACTCGATTCAGCTAAAGTGAGAGAGACAGACACTCGCCAGTCACCTTTAAGCAATGAGTGCTCATAACGGTGAAACCAGTCTCGCGTAAGCGTACGCGTAATGTCGGTCCGGGCCGCTTTATCTCAGAATACCGCCGAACCAAAGTATGACATGCTGGTAAGCAGTATGACTATTATCACCCACAACTCATTGTGTTCTACTCATGCATATCATCTATGCATAGACCTGGCTCTGATACCACTATTGGGGAACGTAGTATTTCAAAAAAATTCCTATGATCATGCAAGATCTATCTACTAGTTGCATAGCAATGAGAGGGGAGAGTGTGTCTACGTACCCTCATAGACCGAAAGCGGAAGCGTCTAGTGACGCGGTTGATGTAGTCGAAAGTCTTCGCGATCCAACCGATCAAGCACCGAACGTACGGCACCTCCGCGTTCAGCACACGTTCAGCTCGATGACGTCCCACGAGCTCTTGATCTAGTTGAGCTTCACGGGAGAGTTTCGTCAGCACGACGGCATGGTGACGGAGATGATGAAGCTACCGATGCAGGGCTTCGCCTTAGCACTGCAACGGTATGACCGAGGTGTGTTTCTGTGGCGGGGGGTACTGCACACGGCTAGAACAATGTTTCTTGTGTGTCTTTGGGTGCCCCCTGCCCCCGTATATAAAGGAGCAAGGGGGAAGGTGCGGCTGGCCAAGTGGCACGCCAGGGGGTAGGATTCCTACTCCTAGTAGGAATAGGAACCCCCTTTTCCTATTCCTACTAGGAGTAGGAAAGGAAGGGGGAGAGGAGAAGGAAAGGAGAGGGGGCGCCTCCCCCCTTTTTCCTAGTCCAACTAGGAACCCTAGGGGGGTGAGACAAGCCCTATGGGCTGCCCCTCTCTTTCCCTCATTGGCCCACTATGGCCCATACTCCCTCGGGGGGTTCCGGTAACCCTCTCCGGCACTCCAGTTTTACCCGATAACACACGGAACACTTCCAGTGTCCGAATATAGTCGTCCAATATATTAATCTTTATGTCTCGGACATAATGAGACTCCTCGTCATGTCCATGATCTCATCCGGGACTCTAAACTACCATCGTTACATCAAAACTCATAAACTCATAATACCGATCGTCATCAACGTTAAGCGTGCGGACCCTACAGGTTTGAGAACTATGTAGACATGACCAAGACTCATCTCCAGTCAATAACCAATAGCAGAGCCTGGATGCTCATATTGGCTCCTACATATTCTACGAAGATCTTTATCGGTCAAACTGCATAACAACATACGTTGTTCCCTTTGTCATCGGTATGTTACTTGCCCGAGATTCGATCGTCGGTATCACTATACCTAGTTAATCTCGTTACCGGCAAGTCTCTTTACTCGTTCCCTAATACATCATCTCATGACTAACTCATTAGTCATTTTCTTGCAAGGCTTATTATGATGTGTATTACCAAGAGGGCCCAGAGATACCTCTCCGACACTCGGAGTGACAAATCATATTCTTGATCTATGCCAACACCACGAACACTTTCGGAGACACCTGTAGAGCATCTTTATAATCACCCAGTTACGTTGTGACATTTGATATCACACAAGGTGTTCCTCCGGTATTCGGGAGTTGCATAATCTCATAGTCATAGGAACATGTATAAGTCATGAAGAAAGCAATAGCAGTAAAACTAAATGATCATAGTGCTAAGCTAACGGTGGGTCTTGTCCATCACATCATTCTCCTAATGATGTGATCTCATTGATCAAATGACAACTCATGTATATGGCTAGGAAACATAACCATCTTTGATCAATGAGCTAGTCTAGTAGAGGCATACTAGGGACATTATGTTTTGTCTATGTATTCACACATGTACTAAGTTTCCAATCAATACAATTCTAGCATGAATAAAAGACATTTACCATAATATAAGGAAATACAAATAAAATCTTTATTATTGCCTCTAGGGCATATTTCCTTCACATGAGGCCAACGCATCTATATGGTAGCTTGAGAGGGGTTGAGCGGAATCAAGAAACACAACACAAGACAAGGGTTTAGACAGCTTCGGGCCCCGGGAAACATCATCCGGTAACAACCCTACATGCTGTTTGTGGCTAGGTCTCATTATCATCACGAGGGAGACGCCGTAAACCGGCTCTCCTAGTTATGTCTAGCCCTAAGATTATTTCTCTCCCCCCTCTTGGGGTGCCCTGCCCCTCCTTATATATGTTGAAGGGGCAGGTTACATGTAGAGTCCAACCCAGATTAAGACTTAAACTATTATGTTCTTCTCTTCATGGGCTTCTTAACGTCTTGGGCTTCATAACTTCTCAGGCTTCCTAACCCCAGGCGACTCTATCCGCCGGGTTATGATTGTCAACCAAGTTATCACTGTTTGCCGGGTTATGACTGTCAACCTAGTTATCATTGTCAACCAGTTATCAAAGTGTGCCGGTTTATGATGGTCTGCCGGTTTATGATTGTCTGTCGGGTTATGATTGTCTGTCGGGTTATCATCTGACTTAACACATGTCGGGTTATCATCTGACTTAACACATGTCATGTTATCATCTGACTTAAGCCCTGTCGGGTTATCATCTGACTTAAGACCTGTCGGGTTATCATCTGACTTAACACATGTCCGGTTATCAAGTCCCAGCCGGGTTATAACTCCGGTCGGTTCATACCGCGGGGTTTATCCCCGACATTAGCTCCCAGTTTAATTTGGATTTATCAATGTTAAACTGATCCTGGTCATCCTTAAGTCCTTGTCATTTCCTTCTTCTAGAAAATCCGGGTCAATCGGCCAGCTTCATAATCAATTTGCTGACATTGGTTTGCCACAGAGAAATATTATGAAGAATAATTCATTTGACTCAGCTCCCAATGCTTAACAAAAATATTGGTCTTTGAAATCCTCATCTGATCTTCAGCCGGCTAAAGGATGTAGAACTTGCCGGTTTATCATAGCCAAAATTGTCGGTTTATAAATATTGATAGCACCGGGTCATAATTGTAGTTAACATCAAGCTTGAAAATATACCTCTTATATGCCTATCACTTGTAGCCCCCAAGTCTTAAGAAGGTAGCATAGCAACAGCTTAAGACTTGCTTCAATATAAATGTCACAACTTTGAAAACATCCGATTTGTTCATATCAGTCAAGAGTCATAAATTGAGTATTCCACATATGTAGCCCCCAAGTGCCAGGTTGTCATGCTTGCAGCAACCTGGGACTTGAAATTGCCTTATGCTCATAAAAACTTCAACCAGTGTAGCCCCCAAGGGCCGGGTCATTATGCAATAATGAGTAGGGACTTTGTAAATATAATCATGTAGATTTGAGCAGTGATGTGTAGCCCCCAAGGGCCGGCTCATTAAGGTAATACTGAGCTTGGACTTGATATATACTTCAATGAAAATAACATCTTATAATGTAGCCTCCATCGTAGGGCTTGAACCCACGTCCACAAGGTTAAGAGCTTTTGTGCTTTACCAACTGAGCAATGAACCCGTTAATATAATGGATTAAGGCTTGTGTACCTTGAATTTTTGACAGGAGCAATTGGTAGCCCCCAAGGGCCAGCTCATTATGATGTGATGAGTCGGGTCTTCAATAAGGCCGGTAAAAATGACTTTGCATTAGCCCCCAAGTGCCATGATGCATGCTGGCAGTGACATGGGACTTGCACATTTAATGTAATCTCAATTTGAATAATGTAGCCCCCAAGTGCCAGATCGTAAGCCTGCAGCGACACGGGACTATTCCTTCAACTGTAGAATAAATCATATCCATTGATAATATAATATCCATTGCGCTAAAGCGACTTTGAAAACCTTAATCATAATACTGGTTAATGATAACCATAACAAAATCCAGCCATGTTGGCTATTTGAAGATTTGAATAATATAATCCAATGATTTATGAACGCATGATTCCAATGGCGCAATCCAAATATATGTTGGCGACATATAGTCCCAAGCCAGGCCGGGTTAATGAACGCCGGTGATTTATAATCATACTGGCGACTTATAGTCAAAAGCCAGGCCAGGTTAATAAACACCGGTGATTTATAATCATACTGGCGACTTATGGTCAAAAGCCAGGTCGAGTCAATAAACACCGGTTTATCATAAAATGTTGTAAACCTCATCGAAAGAGAAATTTTGTCGAATAAAATCATGGGAAGATGTGAGGCTTTTCAGTGGCTGCCAGGCCCAAAATCAAGGCTTTTCATGGGCTGCCAGGCCACTGAGTTAAACCATTTTACAAAGCCTTTTAAGATGGACCTCACATTAACCAATCATTGTTTTAACTTTGACAAGTTCAGGGTCTGTATAAGATTGACTTGCCAAACGTTCGGCGGGTCATACCAGGATTACCTGGGCGGAGTGACTTAGTTAAAGAAGGCAGGATAACCCGGGGTTTTAGGTGAATACACCTGGCTTCCAAGCCTGGGTTGATAGCCTATTACAAGGGTTAAAACTCTTTATTGTTGTGCAACAGAAGAGCCCCCAGGTCATATTTTGAGCTGTGCTCAGTGGGTGCCTATGTTTGAGTTGTGCTTTGCAACAAACTCTCTTTGGCCCCTGTTGATTTTGGGTAGAAAGCTCCCAAGTTTTTCTTATGTGGCCTATAAGCCGGATTACTGGGCAATCAGAACTCCACTTTATAAACAGAAGCCCCCAAGTGATATATTTCTGAGTTGTGCTCGCCGGGTGCCTATGTTTGAGTTGTGCTATGCAACAAACTCTCTTTGGTCCCTTTAATTTTTCCTGAGAACTCGAACTTGCAGAGATTATTATTTTGAACCGGAAATTCTTAAGCCGGATATTGAGAGTTTCAAAGCGTTGTGGGAGACAGCTTTCCCTTGAGCCGGATATTAGACCGGAATCCTTCTTTTTAAGCTGGCAATTTTTTTATGGCCTTTAAATTTTCACCAATATGGCGGCTTAGGGTCCTGCATTAGATAACTTTGCAAGCCGGATATTATAATCAGAACTCTAAAGAAAGCAATATATAATAAAAATATACTGGATGGGTTTCACCCGATATGTTAGGCTAGTATTTATCCCCCGCAAAGTTGATGATCAATGGACCACCATGGTTAAGCGGCGCGGTAAACCGTGCGAATGGGCAAGGGAGCCGCATTGTGTTGATATATGCCGAACCGCGGAGGCGGACGGAAAAAACAACCGTAACATTAGAGGTAGTATGGACGCGGGCGAGTCGCTACCGCTCTTGTAGTGATCAAATGTCCTGCATTAATAATATCATAAACCAGAGTAATTGTTCTGAAAAGGAAAAAGTCGATACGTGCTATTTAAAATAATCTAGACCAATATCACCTGATGTATTTGGACCTTATGATCCTCATCGGTGTCCGTTAGCCAACCCGGCATGTTGAGTAGGCCCGACCGCAGGGCGGACAGTAAAATGACCGCAGCATCAGAGGCAGCACACACACATGAGTCGGCCGCAGTGTTGTAAGCTGGCGTAGACGAGTAAGTTGTCCTCCGCGTTGTAAACCTGTGCGGGCCTGTGAACCACCACGAGGGAAGATGAGCGAGTCGTCCGTGGCGTTGTAAGGCGGCGCAGACGGGCGAGTTGGCTAAGGCATTGTAAGACGACGCGGGAGTCCGTTGAGTAAGGATGACCACCTGTGCCGAATGATGTTGGCACACCTCCATCTCCGCGATATAATGCCACTTTGTAATGAATAATTCTCCTACACATAAAATACAGCAGGGCAAAGTAGTTTTGCTCGGATGATTTAATATGTGCTTAAAAATAAATAGGGTAAATAGCACCTGGTATTTTTCGTCGGGTCCAAAGCGATCGAAGCAAAATTCGTCATGCCGGTTTAATTAGCCTTCATATCCACCCATGCATCCATCAAGTTTTGGAGGACGTGCCCAAATAGCATTTTTTACGGCCAATATATCATTGCATTGGTCGATGCTAATCATGTTAGCTTTGACTGACTCGTGCAAGCACCATTGGAGCTGTTTGTTCTTTAAGACAGCAGCATACGACACATCTTGACTTTGATCTGCTGCAAATTTACTAGTTTGGTACTTGCCCGCTGGGTTCCTATTCCATTATTGTAAGCAGATTGGTCTCTGAACCATCATATATGCATGCACTGCCCAAGGTATCTCCTTTGCCGTATCCTTCATCAGCATACTAACCACCAGGCCTTGCACACCTTGAAACCATCGAAACTGCGGTAACTAAAGCCTATAAACTTATCGCAACCCACAGGTATCCATCAAGTTGTAACTCGACACAGCGGCTAAGGGGTGCCGACGGCTCGGACTCAAGCGCGGGCGGGTCTCCTGCAGCCTGCGAGGTGGCCTGAAACAGCGGCTCTCGGCGGGTCATGGCAGAGGTGTTTGCAGTAGAGGGCGGCTCAGGCGAAAGGCATGCGGGCACAGAGACCCAACGAGGCAGCTTCAAAGTCCGGCGACGACGGCGACTCGCAGGCACGGCTTGACGACGGCCGGCTCGGCGTGAGGCCAAGGCGACCAAGGCCAGAGGCTTTCAATGGTAGGTGGAAGTTGTGGCAGAGGCCCAGTCCGGCGGGTGCGAAGCCGAGGTGACCAAGACCGGGGTGGTTTCGACGGTGGGTTGACGGGTTGGAAAGGCACCGGTGGCTCAAGGCGAAAGAAGAGGTGTAGCGATTGCCGCAGCGAGGGTGACGGCGGCTCGTAACCACGGTGAACCGGCGGAGAAACAAATGCATCATGCAAAGATGACTCAAGGCCACACCGGCGGGTTAATAAAGTAGCTCCAACGCTGGCAGCTCATCCGTGGCGAAACGGGGCGGTTTAAGGAAACTCCCCGGGGCGGCGATTCAGCAGTGGTACAGGGCCAGCTCTGAAGCTCCGGATCATGACAAAGGTGGATTAGTGGCGGCTCAGGAAGACGAGAGCTAGCAGCGGCATTCAGACGACGGCGGATGGATCAATGGATGCATCACTTCCGCCTTCACATCTGGAACTGTTGCCGAACGCATTTGGCGACTTCTGACTTTCTTTTTAATCAATCATTGCATCTGATTTTTCCTTTCTGTTTTATCCTTGCTACAGTTATGACGGCCTCGCCGGGCGCATCGGCGACGGAGGCAGCTTGGTCGGACCGGCCCACGGGGAGGCAACAGCAGAGGGCGGCTTCGGCGACGAAGGCCAGGGCGGCTTTGGCGATGAAGATGATGATAACTTGAGGCGGATCAGCAAGATGGCGAGGTGACCCGGAACAGGGGCGACTCGAAGTAGAAGGAGAGGTGAGGCCAGCTCGGCGGCGAGGCAGGCCGGCGCGGTGTCTCACCACAGAAGCAAGACGGCCGACAGTTTGACCAAGGCGGAGTTGGCGCACGGCAAGGTGGCTTGATGGCGCCAGTCCGCGACGTCAGCGTCTCAAGGCCGCTGAGGCCAAGTTGCGGCGGAGACGACGGGTCACAAAGCAGGTCGCAGGAGGAGTCTGAGCCGGTGGACCATCCGTGTCCGGGTTATGTACATCTGAGTTGAATCCGGCTTGGAGCAGCAACATTGATAATCTCGGCCTGAATTTGGTAGATCGCCTAGTCGCATTGTGTCCTGGATAACCCGTACATGAATTGACGTCACGGTTTTCCTCATGGACTTGTCCTATTGATTTGCTTTTTCTTGAAAAGATGTTTTCCAAACACATGCATGGATCGTTTGTGGTTTCTGTAGGGAGTGATTTAATACTTCATCATTAAAAACTCTCGGATTCGATGGATCGCTATAGTTCTTGCAGCGACCGCAAAAAACGCAACCCTAACTTTCCCTTCATCTCAACATCCTTCCGACTGTTGACCATGGAGATGATGTATATCCTTCTGTGCCAGCTCCATTTGATCTGGCACATCGCGACCTTCTCGATCCCTAAGAGAAGTCCCTCCAAGAAATCAACACCACCATGTGTGGGCCCCACGGTGGGCGCCAACTATCGTGGATTTGTCACGGCAGATGTTCTAGTGTGAGGACTTAGTCGTGAGGCCAACGCATCTATGTGGTAGCTTGGGAGGGGTTGAGCGGAATCAAGAAATGCAACACAAGACAAGGGTTTAGACAGCCTCGAGCCCCGAGAAACATCATCCGGTAACAACCCTACATGCTGTTTGTGGCTAGGCCTCATTATCATCACGAGGGAGTCGCCGTAAACGGCTCTCCCAGTTATGTCTAGCCCTAAGATTATTTCTCTCCCACCTCTTGGGGTGCCCTGCCCCTCCTTATATATGTTGAAGGGGCGGGTTACAGGTAGAGTCCAACCCGGATTAAGACTTAAACTATTATGTTCTTCTCTTCATGGGCTTCTTAACGTCTTGGGCTTCATAACGTCTCCGGCTTCCTAGCCCCAGGCGACTCTATCTGCCGAGTTATGACTATCAACCCAGTTATCACTGTTTTTCGGGGTATGACTGTCAACCCAGTTATCAAAGTCTGCCCGTTTATGATGGTCTGCCGGTTTATGATTGCTTGTCGGGTTATGATTGTCTGTCGGGTTATCATCTGACTTAACACCTGCCGGGTTATCGTCTGACTTAACACCTGCTGTGTTATCATCTGACTTAACACCTGCCGGGTTATCATCTGACTTAACACCTGTCGGATTATCAAGTCCCGTTATAACTCCGGTCGGGTCATACCGCGGGGTATATCCCCAACAATCGAGGAGAACATGGTATTGAGAATCAAAGAGATAGAGAAGAAGACATCTCGCTACTAGATATGGACCCCTAGGTCTGTGGTAAACTACTCACGCACTTCATCGGAAGGGCAATGGTGTTGAGGTAGAAGCCATCCATGGTCGAATCCCCCTCCGGCAGAGTACCGAAAAGGCCTCCAGATGGGATCTCACAAGGTCAGAGACATGCGGTGGCGGAAAAGTGTTTTCGTGGATTGCTCTGAGGTTTCTAGAAAATTTGAGAATATACAGGAGGCAGAACTAGGTCAGCGGAGTCGCCATGGGCCCACAAGGTAGGCGGCGCGCCCTACCCCCCTAGGCGCGCCCTCCACCCTTGGCGCCACCTCGCAGCTCTTCTGACTTGAACTCCAAGTCTCATGGGTGTCTTCTGGTCCAAGAAAAACTATCATGAAGTTTTATTCTGTTTGGACTCCATTTAGTATTCCTTTTCTGCGAAGCTCAAAAACAAGGAAGAACAGAAACTGGCACTAGGCTCTAGGTTAATAGGTTAGTCCCAAAAATAATATAAAATAGCATATTAATTAATATAAAACATCAAAAACAGATAACATAATAGCATGGAACAATAAAAAATTATAGATACGTTGGAGACATATCATCGCCGCGTGCTTCAACACTCATCGGATCGCATACATCGGTATGTATAATTTCCAATAAGTCATTAGCTCGCTTCATTGTTCTGGAGAACGGAGTTTTATTCATCTTGCCCATGGGGCATGGTTTGCAAGTATCAAATGATTCATAATTAAGTGATTCCAAAAGTCCATCAGCATGGAGTTTCTTCATGCGCTTTACACCAATATGACCTAAACGGCGGTGCCACAAGTATGTTGCACTATCATTATCAACTTTGCATCTTTTGGCATTGATATTATGAATATGTGTATTACTACAATCAAGATTCAACAAGAATAGACCATTCCTCAAGGGTGCATGACCATAAAAGATATTACTCATATAAATAGAACAACCATTATTCTCTAACTTAAACGAATAATTTTCTCGCATTAAACAAGATCCAGGTATAATGTTCATGCTCAACGCAGGCACCAAATAACAATTATTCAGGTCTAAAACTAATCCCGAAGGTAGATGTAGAGGTAGCGTGCCAACGGCGATCACATCGACCATGGAACCATTCCCAACACGCATCGTCACCTCGTCCTTAGCCAATATTTGTTTAATTCATAGCTCCTGTTTCGAGTTACAAATATGAGCAACCGAACCAGTATCAAATACCCAGGCGCTTCTACCAGCACTAGTAAGGAACACATGAATAACATGTATATCAAATATACCTTTGTTCACTTTGCCATCCTTCGTATCCGCCAATTACTTGGGGCAGTTCGGCTTCCAGTGACCACTCTCTTTGTAGTAGAAGCACTCAGTTTCAGGCTTAGGACCAGCTTTGAGTTTCTTTGTGGGAGTGGCAACCTATTTGTCATTCTTCTTGAAGTTTCCTTTTTTCATTTGCCCGATTTCTTGAAACTAGTGGTCTTGTTAACCATCAACACTTGACTCTCCTTCTTGGTTTCTACCACCGCTGATTTCAGCATCGTGAAGAGCTCGGGAATTGTCTTATCCATCCCTTGCATATTATAGTTAATCACTCTTTTCTGGCGCCGTTGCTGGGGAGCAATAGCATGGGGTTGATATTTTCGTGTGTGCTTGTTTGCTTTCTTCACTAAGTAGATTTTGTTTTTTCTTTTTGTTTCTGTTTAGTTGTGGGTGAAACATACAATTTTTAAAAAATAATTAAAATACAAAAAAATTACTTGCCTCTTATGCCTAAAAAGTTTTTCAAAAAGAGCAGTGATTGGAAAGTTATGCATTGAAGAAGTGAGGGTCGACCTTGAGCACTTGTGTTCATGCTCACGGAAATAATGTAGAATTTTTCATGGAAGTTTCTCTGTAAATAATTATCCCCTTGTATATATCCATTGTATTATAAAAATAATGTGCCAAGCTTTGGTTTTAGGATGATTAGATTGCTTGTTTTCTATGTGCAGAACAAAAAACAGAAACTTTAGCTATAGCGCATGATTTTACATTTTTTACTAGAAGGTCAAATGGGTCTGAAACTTCTTTCACATTACTTATGTACAAATTTTTAAAATTGTCTTATTTTTTTGAATTTTTTAGAGTTACAAAAGTTTACTAAACTTCCAGATTACTACAGACTATCCTGTTTTTGACAGATTCTGTTTTCTATGTGTTGATCGCTTATTTTGATGAATCTATGGGTAGTATCGGGGGGTATGAACCATCGTGAAGTTGGAATACAGTAGATAAAATTCTAATATGAAATTGGAATAAGTTTGCAATAGTACCTAAAGGTGGTGATTTGCTTTATTATACTAACGGATCTCACAAAGTTTTTGTTAAAGTTTTGTGTGGATGAAGTGTTCGAGATCAAGTAGCTATTAATATGAGAAGAATAAAGAGAGGCAAGAGTTCAAGCTTGGGGATGCCCAAGGCACCCCAAGTAAATATTTCAAGGATACTCAAGCATCTAAGCTTGGGGATGCCCCGGTTGGCATCACATCTTTCTTCTTCAACAGTTATCGGTATACCTCGGTTTTGTTTTGTTCACATGATTTGGGTCCATTGTGTTTTTCCTTTTCTTTTCTTTAAGAACCATGCTAGTATGAGATAGCACTTCCTTGATTTATAGAATTCTTCATGTGCTTCACTTATATCTTTTGAGTATGATCTTAGAGAATGATCTTTGTGCTTCACTTAAATCTTTTGAGTACGGTTTTATAGAATGCTTCGTGTGCTTCACTTATATATTTTGAGCTTGGATATTTGCTAGTCAATATTAATCATATAATACTCCATGAACTCCACTTATATCTTTTGGAGTATGAATAATACTATCATCTAAAGTGGATATGGAAGAGTGTCAACTTTAGTTAGTAATGATTCCACTATTTCGAGTTTGCTCCCACTATTCTGAATGAGGAGAATTTTGCTTATGTGGAGAGTAGTAAAATTTCTATGATGGTAGATCATGAAAAGAATGCTTTATGTGATGGTTATATTGTTGAACCCATTCATGATGCTACTGAAAATTTTTATGAGGGAGGATTCCATGCTTGTAGAAGTTGCAATAATATCAAGTTTCCTCTCTATGTGCTTACAGTTTTGAAGTTATACTTGTCTTGCCTTCCTATGCTAGTTGATTCTTGTTCCTATAAATTATGTGCTCACAAAATCCATAGGCATAGGAAGTGGGTTAAATTTAAATATGCTAGTCATATTCTTCATGATGCTCTCTTTATGTTTCAATTCTTATCTTTTATGTGAGCATCATTGAAATCATCATGCCTAGCTAAAAGGCATTAAAGAAAAGCGCTTGTTGGGAGACAACCCAATATTTACCCTTAATGTTTTTGTGTGTTTACATGATTAAGCTACTTTAGTAATCATGTTTTATAGCTTTTGTTTCAATAAAGTGCCAAGTAAGATCTTTGGGAAGACTTGGGTGAAAGTTAATGTGATCTTGCTGTAAAAAACAGAAACTTTGCGCTCACGGGATTAGTTGCCATTTTTTACAGAAGAGTGCTTTTGAGTTGATTCTTTTTGCAGAAGATTAATAGACAAATTCCTCACATCCACCAATTTATTTCATAATTTTTAGAGTAGCAGAAGTATGGTTGTTGTTCAGATCATTACAGACTGTTCTGTTTCTGACAGATTATGTTTTCATTGCATAGTTTGCTTGTTTTCTAGTTTCTATGGCTTATATTTCTCAATATAAATTGTAGAAATGATATGTTACAGCAGGCATTGTGGGAGAACAATTATGAACCTTGTCTTTGACAGTACCAAAGTGAATGGTTTAATCTTTATCATACTAACCTATCTCACGAAGTTACGTTAAGTTTTGTGTAGTTGAAGTTTTCAAGCTTTGGGTGAGATATCGATATGAGGAGAATAAGGAGTGGAACGACCCTAAGATTGGGGATGCCCAAGGCACCCCAAGGTAATATTCAAGGAAGACTCAAGCACCTAAGCTTGGGGATGCCCCGGAAGGCATCCCCTCTTTCCTCTTCAAAACTATCGGTATACCTTACACTGAGCTATATTTTTATTCGTCACATGATATGTGTTTTGCTTGGAGCGTATTTTCAATTTTACTTGCTGTTTGAATAAAATCATTGGATCTGAAATGTTGAATGAAAAAGAATCCCCCCATGGCTAGTTAATTATTTGACTACTCAGTGTCCTTCACTTATATCTTTTGGAGTAGTTTGTCATTTACTCACGTGCTTCACGTACATCCTATGAGTAAATGGTTGAATGAATTGAATATCATAAATCAGAATTTATATATGTTTCATATGCTTATACCATGGGGAGTAATGACTTCACACAGAATAAGTATAGGTAGTAAACTTATTGAAAGTTAGCAAACGCAGAATTGGTCACTTGAACAATTCATGAAAGAATATTGAAGGAAGAGAGATTTCACATATAAATATACTATCTTGGACATCTTTTGTAATTGTGAGCACTCATTAAAATATGACATGCTAAAAGGTTGATGTTGGACAAGGAAGACAACTTAATGGCTTATGTTCTCCTATATCCGAAACGTTATATTGTCTTGGATCATCCAACATGTTGGGCTTGCCTTTCCCTCTCATGCTAACCAAATTCTTTGCACCAAGTAGAAATACTACTTGTGCTTCCAAACATCCCTTAAACTAGTTTTGCCATGAGAGTCCATCATACGTACCTAAGGATTGAGTAAGATCCTTCAAGTAAGTTGTCATCTGTGCATGTAATAAAAACTGTTTTCTAAATATGTATGATCTATTAGTTTGAAAAAAATAAGCTTTATACGAACTTTTGATAGGGAAGAAATAAAAGTGACGTACTGCATAATGAAGGTCTTTATCACAAGCGGCAATATAAAGTGACATTCTTTTGCATTAAGATTTTGCGCATCCAACCATAAAAGCGCATGACAACCTCTGCTTCCCTTTGCGAAGGGTCTATCTTTTACTTTTATCTTCAACCCTTATACAAGAGTCATGGTGATCATCACCTTTCCTTTTTACACTTTTTCCTTTGGCAAGCACTTTGTGTTGGAGCGATCTAGATATATATATATATATATATATATATATATATATATATATATATATATATATATATATATCCACTTGAATGTAGGTTTTCATAAATTATTATTGTTGACATTACCCTTGAGGTAAAAGGTTGGGAGGCGAAACTATAAGGCCCTATCTTTTTCTGTGTCCGATTAAAACTTTGAACCCATAAATATCACATGAGTGTTAGCAATTGTGAAAGATTAAATGATAGTTGAGTATGTGGAGTTTGCTGAATTAAAGCTCTTACATAGACCCTTCCAGAAAATAAGATGAATTGCAATTGTTTGATGACTAAGAGCACTGTTCGTTAGTTTTCAAGAAAGTTTATGATCTATACTTTAACATGTGAATAGCTTGTTACATGATCATGATTTTTTTTATGAGATGAGCTATTGTTATGACACATAACGATGCTAGAAAAGGTGATTGAAATTATCATTGATCAAACTTGTGCACCTGCTAGCATTCACACTTCATAAATTATTTCTTTTATCATTTACCCACTCGAGGACAAGCAGGAATTAATCTTGGGGATGCTGATACGTCTCCAACGTATTTATAATTTATGAAGTATTAATGCTATTATATTATCCATCTTAGATGTTTTATATACATTTATATGCTATTTTATATGATTTTTGGGACTAACCTATTAACCTAGAGCCCAGTGCCAGTTTCTGTTTTTTTCCTTGTTTTTGAGTTTTACAGAAAAGGAATACCAAACGAAGTCCAATTGACGTGCCAATTTTTAATTATTTTTTATGGACCAAAAGAAGCCCCTGGAGTAAAAGAGTTGGGCCAGAAGAGTCCCGGGCTGTCCACGAGGGTGGGGGCGCGCCCACCCCCCTAGGCGTGGGCCCCTGTCTCGTGGATGACTCGGAGACCCCCTGGACGTGAGACCGATGCCAAAAATTCCTATAAATACTAAAACCTACAGAAAATAACCTAGATCGGAAGTTCCGCTGCCGTAAGCCTCTGTAACCATGAGAAATCAATCTAGGCCCTCTGTGGCACCCTGCCGGAGGGGGCCATCATCACCGGAGGCCATGGAGGCGGATCCCGGAGGGGCCATCATCGCCATGAAGGCCAAGGACCAGAGGGAGAAACTCTCCCCATCTAGGAAGGAGGCCATGGAGGAGGAAGCACAAGGGGGAGGACCTCTCCTCCTCTCTCTCGGTGGCGCCGGAGTGCCATCGGGAGGGGAATCATCGCCGCGGTGATCGTCTTCATCAACATCACCATCATCATCACCATCCTCATCTCTTTTACGCGGTCCACTCTCTCGCACCCCGCTGTAATCCCTACTTGAACATGGTGCTTTATGCCACATATTATGATCCAATGATGTGTTGCCATCCTATTATGTTTTGAGTAGATATCCTTTTTCTTTGGGTTGATTGATGATCTAGATTGGTACGAGTTCTATGTTTTATTTTGGTGCTGTCCTATTGTGCCCTCCGTGTCACGCAAGTGTGAGGGATTCCCGCTGTAGGGTGTTGCGATACTTTCATGATTCGCTTATAGTGGGTTGTTTGAGTGACAGAACCATAAACCCGAGTAAGGGGATTGTTGCGTATGGGATAAAGGGGACTTGATGCTTTAATGCTATGGCTGGGTTTTACCTTAATGATCTTTAGTAGTTGCGGATGCTTGCTAGAGTTCCAATCATAAGTGCATATGATCCAAGAAGAGAAAGTATGTTAGCTTACGCCTCTCCCTCATATGAAATTGCAATGACGATTATCGGTCTTGTTAACAATTGCCTAGGACAATTCCGCACAACGATCCATCATTATTCCACACTCGCTATTTATAATATTTAATAATATATTCTAACTTTACGATAAAAGCACCTACTTTTATATTTTCGCTCTCCGATATCATGCAAAGTTATCCTCTTCATACCCACAACGTAGTTTTATTTCACGTTTCTAGTTGGAAGCAAACGTTCGGTGTACGTAGAGTCGTATTAGTGGCAGATAGGACTTGAGAGAATATTGATCTTACCTTTAGCTCCTTGTGGGTTTGACACTCCATACTTATCACTTCCACCATTGGGAATTGCTACGATGATTCCCTGCACTTGGGGACCATCAATCACGAAGCCTTTGTAGCTTGGTGGCAGTGATTGAAGAATTTTGTCAATAACACTCTCAGGTGGAAGATAAATTCCCGGCTGAGTCAAGTGATTATGATATCCAGACATTTTGAGTATGTGTTCACTGACAAAACTATTCTCCTCCATCTTGCAGCTATAGAACTTGTTGGGGACTTCATATCTCTCAGCCCGGGCATTAGCTTGAAATATCAACTTCAGCTCTTGGAACATCTCATATGCTCCATGACGTTCAAAACGTCTTTGAAGTCCTGGTTCTAAGTCATAAACATGGCACACTGAACTATAGAGTAGTCATCACTTCGCGCTTGCCAGATACTCACATCATCCAGGTAACTGGGGGCGGGTGGGTTACCTACCGGTGCATCAAGGACATAATTCTTATGTGTAGCAATGAGGATAATCCTCAAGTTACGGACCCAGTCCATGTAGTTGCTACCATCATCTTTCAATTTAGCTTTCTCTAGGAACGCATTAAAATTCAAGGGAATGGAAGCACAGGCCATTGATCTACAACATAGATATGCAAATACTATTAGGAGTCAGTTCATGATAAATTAAATTCAATTAATCAAATTACTAATGAACTCCCACTTAAATCAACATCCCTCGGGTTATCTAAGTGAAACATGATCCAAATCAACTAAACCATGCCCGATCATCACGTGAGATGGAGTAGTCATCAATGGTGAACATCTCTATCTTGATCATATCTACTATATGACTCATGTTCGACCTTCCGGTCTCTAGTGTTCCGAGGCCATGTCTGTACATGCTAGGCTCATCAAGTTTAACCCAAGTATTCCACGTGTGTAAAACTTTCTTACACCCGTTGTATGTGAACATAGAGTCTATCACACCCGATCATCATGTGGTGTCTTGAAACGGCGAAATGTAGCAACGATGCATACTCGGGGAGAACACTATTATCTTCAAATTTAGTTAAGGGATCATCTTATAATGATGTCGTCGTACTAAGCAAAATAAGATGCATAAAATATAAACATCACATGCAATAAAAAATATGTGACACGATATGGCCATCATCACCTTGTGCTTTTGATCTCCATCTCCAAAGCATCATCATGATCTCCATCTTCATCGGCTTGCCACCTTGATCTCCATCGTACGTGGTCGTCATGCCAACTATTGCTTCTACAACTACTGCTAACTCATAGCGATAAAGTAAAGCAATGACACGGCGCTTGTATTTATACAATAAAGAGACAACCATAAGGCTCCTGCCGGTTACTGATAATTTACAAAACATGATCATCCCATACAATAACGTAAAACTCATCACGTCTTGACCATATCACATCACAACATGCCCTGCAAAAAAAGTTAGACGTCCTTTACTTTGTTGTTGTAAGTTTTACGTGGCTGCTATGGGTTTCTAGCAAGAACCATTCTTACCTACGGCACACAACCACAACGGTGATTTATCAAGTTTTCTGTTTTAACCTTCAACAAGGACCGGCCGCAGTCAAATTCGATTCAACTAAAGTAGGAGACGCAGACACCCGCCAGCCACCTTTATGCAAGTCAAGTTGCACGTGACGGTGGAACCGGTCTCATGTAAGTGAACATGTAATGTTGGTCCGGGCCGCTTCATCTTACAATGCCGCCGAATCAAAATAAGACATTGGTGATAAGCAGTATGACAATCACCGCTCATAACTCTTTGTGTTCTACTCGTGCATATCATCTACGCATAGACCTGGCTCTGATACCACTGTTGGGAAACATTGCATGGAAAACAAAAAGACTTATACGCACACACAATGATTTATCTACAAGGATGCATAGCAATGAATGGGAGAGCGTGTCTACGTACCCTCGTAGACCGTAAGCGGAAGCGTTTCATAACACGGTTGATGTAGTCGAACTTCTTCGCACTTCAACCGATCAACTACCGAACGCATGGCACCTCCACGTTCTGCACATGTTCAACTCGGCGACGTCTTGTAATATCCCAAAATTCTAAATTTTGGAATGTTATATTAATAAAGTAATAAGAATTGCTTGTGTGATTTGTTGTGTGAAATTGAGTGAAATTTGAAACTTTTTGAAAGTTTAATGAGAGGGAATAAAAGGACTTTCCCAAGAAATTCCATTTAGAATCCCTATTCAATTTTGAGTTCGAATCCTTTCAAAACCCTCTGATAAATAATTAAATGAGAGGAGGAAAATGACACTCCAAAATCAAAGACAATGTTTTGTTTGAGATTCAAATTTTAAGACGGAAATTGTTTGCAATTTATTTGTAATCCAAATTCCTTTTCATTTTGGAGTAATTGCAAAAAAAAATGATTTTTTAAGTATTTTATTTGGTCCTGGAAAGATTTAAAAAAATTTATTCTCTAAATTTTCATATATAATATGCCCGAAATCACTAATTAAGGAGTACTCGGTGCAAAGATCATCCGAAACCCTCAGGTTGCGACAAGTGGCGCGCTGCATGTGCGCCATTTGTCGCAACCTGGGCGTTTTCCCTTTTTTCGTAGATCCATTTATTCGAAATGTTTTATCTCTTAAATTGTGCGTCCAAATCTCGAACCGCTCTCACCATTGAATTCCTCGCGTCGAGATCTTCAAAACTAGATCCCATATTGATATGTTTTGACGAACTTTTTTTCACGAAAAAAACCGGACGAAAAAACCGAACCGGGCGCACTAGTTTTTTCCCTTTCCGAAAGAGGCACGCCCGTGCCTCTTGCGAAATCACAATCGTGCCTCTGGTGGAAGCAAAACCCTGACTCTCACGAAAAAAAAGAGAAAACGCGTTTTTTTCGTTTCCGAAGAGGCACGGCCGTGACTCTCGCGAAAGCACAACCGTGCCTCTAGAGGAATCAAAATCGTGACTATCGCGAAAGAAAACAATAGAAAATGCATTTTTCTGTTTTCGAGAAGCACGGCCGTGACTCCCGCGAAAACACAACCGTGCCTCTCGCGAAAGCAAAATCATGACTCTCGCGACAGGAAAAAAAGACAGAAAACGCGTTTTTTCCGTTTCCGAGAGGCACGGCCGTGACTCTCGCGAAAGCACAACCATGGCTCTCGCGAAAGCAAAACCGTGACTCTCGCGAAAGAAAAAAAAACAGAGAATGCGTTTTTTTGTTTCCGAGAGGCACGGCCGAGACTATCGCGAAAGCACAACCGTGCCTCTCGCAGAAGCAAAACCGTGACTCTTGCGAAAGGAAAAAAATAAAAACCCCTTTTTTCGTTTCCGAGAGGCACGGCCGTGACTCTCACGAAAGCACAACTGTGCCTCTCGCGGAAGCAAAACCGTGACTCTCGCGAAAAAAACGCGTTTTTTCGCACAAATAGTTTTTCAAAATTTTTTGATCGAAAATCTAAGGAAGACTGGTGGAAAACCAAAACATCGAAAACCGGGAACATCCGTTTAAAAAGCCAAAAACATGTGCGGAAAAAAAAATCCGGAGGGAGCGCCCAAAGTGCGACATGTGGCAAATGGCTGAGAGCGCGCCAAGTGGCGCTGATCGTTGCGATGCTCCCGAAGGTGCGCTCGTTAACTAGTTGCTCCCTAATATGCCTATGGAAATTTTGTTTTTTTTCTTATTTTCCATTTACCTTTTCTGTTTTTATTTAAAAAGAAACTCTGTGTGCGGCCCATAACTATGCGTCGCCCGCATGGGCAACATAGTAGCAGCAGGCCGGCCCGTATTGGTTTTTTCTTTTTTTTTTCTATTCTTTTTCATCAGGTTTTGCAGAAAAATATATATGTATATTATTTATTTTCAGGGGAAAAATATTTCTGAAAAATAAACTATAGCGCGCACACTATTCCTATGCGTCGGACAGCCGAACACTTTAGGCCCATGCAAGGCGCCTCTTTTCTATTTTGTTTATCTAAAAATAGTCTCATATTGCCTAGCCTTTAATTTATAAGCCTCACTTCCACCTATAAATATAGACCCATAGAGCCTTCAAAAATTATCCACTTCAGGTTAAATCAATATTTTGGTTTGACTATCTTGTCAAAAGAAATATACATTTCTTCTTTACGGTGGGAATTCTGGAAGTCGTCTCCTCTCTCCGAAGTCGTCTTTTCTCTACCTTATAAGGTTATCTTTCTTTGTATTTTTTATACTCCCGTAGCTCATTATTTTTTAGACTAGTGTACAATACAATAATTAGATTATCAATTAGTCTCTGTATTTATACTTTAGACCTAGAATTATTTTAGTCGTAGCTATTTTTCTTCCGTAAAACGGCTTGACCCTGATTATTCAAATAGGCATAACTTTTTACTCGTTCATCCAAATTAGATAAAAACAACGCCTACATTTTCGTCTTGATTCCACCTATCCAGTGAATCTATCAAATAAACTTTTTGCAACTTTCAAATTTAGAAATTTGTTCAGATTCGTATTCAAACTACTTTTGATCATATTTTTTTAACCGTAACTCCGTTTCCGATAAATCCAATTGCGTCGGATTCGTATTGAAGAAATCTTTCCATTCGTGCAATTAGTGTTATCTTTTCAATATTTAATTTCTAATCATTGTCTAATTACTCTACTAGTCCACAAACATGTTGCCACACAATTTTCTAAGCAGATTCAATGCCATATTGAATTACTTGTATCTTTTGTTTCGTTATTCCAAATCCACTGATTCTTTTTCCTACATGTTCATATTGACTTCCTACATCCAGTAGCATCATTAGTTTCAACTTTTGATCCTTTCAAATTCGAGTGATTCAAATTTGAATTCGAAGCTTCATTTGATCATCTCTTGTAAAATGTAGCGCATTTTCAATTGATTCATTTTTGAAATTGAATCCCTAGGCGTAATCTATCATCTTGAGCCATCACCGCACTTTTTCACCGAAATTAGGATCTGACCTTGCAAAATAATTTGATTTGGTTCTTTTGGAGTTTTTGCAATTTTCCTTTGCATTTTCTTTTGGATCTTTGAGTGATTGCTTATGTGTGGATAAAATTGTTTGCTTAGGATAGATTGATCAGAGTGTGACGAGTAGAACTCTCAGGAATTATGAGTGTGAAGAATCTCCATCAACAGTACAAGGCAAGTTCACACCTTGATCATACTTTTCTATACCCAGTTTTTACTATGCATTAGTTTCACCCTCAAAGATTGCATGAGTAGGATTGGGAACATGTGGTTATGCTATGTAGTTTATTTGGTAGGAACCTATGACTTTGATTCACCCTGGGAATATTCGTTATACTATATGTTGCTTAGCCATGCTTGTAGACGGGGATTGCTATGTGAGATTCATCCAAGTTATAAGAGAAATAATAACTAAGGGTAATTTTAAGGCGGCCACATTAACACAACTCTAGGTGGAATGGTAGGGGCACCCTGAAGAAACCAGTGGCTTGCCCGGGCGCTTGGAGAATCCAGTGTTCGGCCTAGGGGATCCGGGAGTACCCGTGTGATCACCCTATGGAATGCCACCCAGGCTCAAAGGGATCATGTGTTATTTCATGCCTAGTAACTTCCGTGTGCAACCACAACCATTATGGGCTCTGGTATAGTTGAGTAAGTTGTAGAAAACCTTTCCATGATAGGCTAGCAGATGTAGGGGAATTGTAGGTGTACCGGCCTATCTATCGGTTAAGGGGACCTCTTAGGAAAGACTATGTCTCGATCATCCGGTTCTCAAACATCAAGCAGTGCGAGGAATTCGACAGAGGAGATCGAGTCTTGTGGGGAAAAGTGCCCAAATCTCTGCAGAGTGTACAAACTAATCATGATTAGCCGTGTCCTGGATCATGGACAACTTTGAGTATCTAAAAGTGAATTATTGGTTGATCTCAGTCTCTATTTTAATTAATGTATTGGGTTATTAATAATTTAGAAATGTTGGGATTGATTTGGAGGAACATTCTCAATAATGGCGTAAAGTTTGTACTAAAATAAAAGTTAATTCCTTTGTTGTAGGGAAAAATTAGCTTTATGCAAAATTAAACTTAGAGCCTCCACCAGCCAAATATGCATATAGAGATAGATATTTTCATTATTCTTCTATATGGTGTGAAAATGCCAGTACATTCAACGTACTGACCTACATGGCTGCAAAGTCTCATGTTGTAGGAATTATCCGAACAGTAAGTGATACATTAGGGTTGCGATGGCTATAGTCAACTTTGCCCTTGGTATTGTTGGGACTCCACAACTTTGTTGTTACTTCCGCTATATTGAGGTAATAGTATTTACGTTACTTTATACAAGTGATTTAACTATGTTATAAATCCTCGAGTACTGTGTGTGTCGGCATACCGATCCAGCGATGACACTTAAGCACAGAGACTTTGATCCATTCGGGTCGGTTCGCTACAAGATGGTATCAGAGCGCATGTTGACTGTAGGACGTGACCCCTAGAAACTGGCAAGCCCTTAGGAGATGATTTCTCTAAAACTTTATTTTCAAAACGATTCTTTAACTCTCATCTTTTATATTCTTTACCAGATATTTCCTCTCACCTAAAACTATTAGACTATACCCTTTCCCCCTTTTTACCACACGAAGATCCGACGGATGAATCCACTCCGAAAAGGACAAGATATCGGACGACTGAGACCACTTCAGAATAAAGAGGATTTTGCTCTACATTAGAGTAATTGAAACTACAAGAGTTGAAGACTCTGAAAATTTGAAGGCTCCAAAGAATTCCCAGAGTGAAGTGACTTGGAAGGCTCTGATAGGATCCACTTAAGTTATTCTCGTACTCTTCTAAAATTCCTTCTGAAGAAACTCCTAACTTCAGAATTTTGGATGAAGAGCTTCATGATGAACCAAAGACAACACTACGAAGACTTTCCTTGTGGTCTAGCCCTTATGGAACTTGTCAAAATATTGAAGTTGCCGATACCTGAGATCAAGGTGTGTCAGAGGAAGACCGGAACATGGAACGTCAAAACTCAATTTTTTGTTCGTCAAGAAAACCCCAAGACAGGAGATATCAACTATGGAATGATAACTCATGGCAGAGACATGGGCATAAACACGACTATCCATGATGCTATCGCCCGCTTGTGCTATCGTCACCGTGCTGAGTTAATCATGCATTTCTTGGGAAGGATTGGACGGCAGAAGGCTGATGGAACACCTATCGCCTTGACGAAAGAGCAAAAGATGAAGTTTTCACCTCAGTTGGTGTACCACTAGGATATGGAGTATTACATCAAGAATCTTCAGATGGACCTTCTAGAAGCCTTATTCGACAAGGGAGCATTTCGTGAAGAACTCAAGACCTAGAAGCTAAAAATCTCCAACCCAGAGGGGCAAAACCTTGAGATACTGAAGATTCGTCCGGAACTGAAGGATAGTAGGACCATGGTTCATGCCAAGGATGTTGAAATCCAAAAGCTTCAAACGCAACCCCAGGATATTCAAGGACGTCACAAGAGACTTCATGTCAATAGAGATGATCTGGCAGAAGAACTTGAGAAGATCAAGCATGATCGGAAGAAGCCGGCGGAGACATGAATCAGGACACGAAGAAGCTAGTTTAGCTATAGCCACCATGAGTGAATAAAGATACACATTTTTCGATTAGAGTATCTTACCATACCAACTTATGAGGGTAGCAGTACTATAGGATTGATTGAACTAAATGAATATGTGGAGTTATTCCATATTTCAGCTGTTGTGCCTTTTGTTTGTACGGGTATTTTCCCTCTCTCTCTCCAATCTTATCTCGTACTTACCTAAAACCCTTTGACCCACTAGAAGGTATACGGAGATGAACTCATATTTTCTGGATCGATAAGTCAACTGGAGATGGACCAATGGATTCAGAAAGTGGAAGATCACATGAAGAATAACGCTATAGTCGGAAAGGATAGGGTCCAGCATGCTCTTCAATACTTTGCAAAAGGTGCTGCTACTTGGTGGACGATGTACCAAGACATCAATGTATTACAAGGAGCAACCACTTGGGAAGAATTTAAGTTGACTCTGTAAGGTCTCGTCTTGTGTCCCAGAAATTGAAACCTTATGGAAATGATATGAAGAAACCTTGTGCATGCAAGCTTTGTGGAGAAATAGGACACAACCATAAAGAACACAAGGATGGATGCCCTTATTGTGAAGAAAGACACCCAGCTGAAGAATGCCCAACTAGGCAGATTACTTGTTTCCTGTGTGAAGGGACTACCCACTACCCTACTCAATGTCACATTTACCCCATGGTACAACAAAGTATCCAGCAGAAGAAATAAGCAATGAAAGAAGCCCTCGTGAAAATTCTTGAAGAACCTGTGATGAAGGAAGATGTTGAGGGCACACACGAAGAGGACTCAGTTAAAGTTTGCACCAAGGCATGCTATTCATGTGGAGAAGAAGGACATATTTCCCAATATTGTTCGAAGGAGTATCTAGTAGAATTCCTGACAGTGGAAGTAGAGTATGACCCATAGGAAATAGAAGCCCTGATTGGCACCGAAAAGTCCAGGAAGAGAAACAGAATGTATTCCCATAAAAACCCAATTTCTACCAAGAAGGACCTGAGTCATATCACATGTTTCAGGTGCAAAGATCCAGGGCACTACTCCATCGGTTGCCGACAAAAGGAAGTCGTTGATGACCCACAAGTTTAGGGGATCTATCGTAGTCCTTTCGATAAGTAAGAGTGTCGAACCCAACGAGGAGTAGAAGAAAATAATAGGCAGTTTTCAGTAAGGTATTTTCTAGAAGAACTGAAATTATAGGTAACATATAGTTTTGTGATAAGGTAATTGGTAGCAAGCGACAAAAGGTAAAAGTAAATAAGGTGCAGCAAGGTGGCCCAATCCTTTTTGCAGCAAAGGACAAGCCTGGAAAAACTCTTATATAAAGGAAAGTGCTCCCGAGGACACATGGGAATTATCGTCAAGCTAGTTTTCATCACGATCATCTGATTCGCGTTCTGTACTTTGATAATTTGGTATGTGGGTGAACTGGTGCTTGGGTGTTGTCCTCACTTGGACAGGCCTCCCACTTATGATTAACCTCTAATGCATGCATCCGCAACTACAAAAGAAGTATTAAGGTAAATCTAACCATAGCATGAAACAAGTGGATCCAAATCCGCCCCTTACGAAGCAACGCATAAACTAGGGTTTAAGCTTCTGTCACTCTAGCAACCCATCATCTACTTATTACTTACCAATGCCTTCCTCTAGGCCCAAATAATGGTGAAGTGTCATGTAGTCGATGTTCACATGACACCACTAGAGGAGAGACAACATACATCTCATCAAAATATCGAACGAAGACCAAATTCACATGACTACTGATAGCAAGACATCTCTCATGTCCGCAGGAACAAAAGTAACTACTCACAAGACATAATATTGTTCATGATCAGAGGGGTATTAATATGCATAATCGATCTGAACATGTGATCTTCCACCCAATAAACCAACTAGCATCAACTACAAGGAGTAATCAACACTACTAGCAACCCACAGGTACCAATCTAAGGTTTGGGTACAAAGATTGGATACAAGAGATGAACTAGGGTTTGAGAGGAGATGGTGCTGGTGAAGATGTTGATGAAGATAGCCCTCCTCAAGATGGGAGAGTTGTTGGTGATGACGGCGGTGGCGATTTCCCCCTCCCAGGGGGAAGTGTCCCCAGCAGAACAGCTTTGCCGGAGCTCTAGATTGGTTTCCGCCTCGGTTCCGCCTCGAGACGGTGGTGTTTGGTCCCGAAAGCCTCCTTGTGATTTTTTCTAGGTCAAAACACCTCATATAAGGGAAGATGTGCATCGGGGGGCCTTCAGGGGGCCCACGAGACAGGGGGCGCGTCCAGGGAGGGGGCGCGCCTCTGACCCTCGTGGATAGCAGGTGGCCCCGTCATGATCTTCTTTCGCCAGATATTTTTTATATTTTCTGAAACGGAGTTCTGTGAAGTTTCGGGACTTTTGGAGTTGTGCAGAATAGGTTTCCAGAGTTTGCTCCTTTTCCAGCCTAGAATTCCAGCTGCCGGCATTCTCCCTCTTCATGTAAATCTTGTAAAATAAGAGAGAAAAGGCATAAGTATTGTGACAAAACAAGTAATAACAGCCCATAATGCAATAAATATCATCATATAAGCATGATGCAAAATGGACGTATCAACTCCCCCAAGCTTAGACGTCGCTTGTCCTCAAGCGAAAGGCGATATCGAAAAATATGTCCACATGTTTAGAGATAGAGGTGTCGATAAAAATAAAATACGGACATGAGGGCATCATGATCAATCTTATAACAGCAACATAAATATATTGTTATATGATTCTTATGCTAAAGTAAGAATTCATTCACAATATCAAGCATGAATCATAAACTTCATCGAAAACTAACAAACTTTGATCTCGGTCATTGAAGCAATTGCAATTTATCGTAACATCGGAAGGACTCAATATAAGAGCTTTTCAGGAATCCTACATACTCAACTATCATATAGTCTTTCACAATTGCTCACACTTACACAATACTTATGGTTATGGAGTTTTAATCGGACACACAGAAAGATAGGGGCTTATGGTGTTGCCTCCCAACCTTTTACCTCAAGGGTAATGTCAACAGTAATAGACCATGAAAACTTACATCCAAGTGGGTATACATGTCAGGATCATTCCAACACAGTGTGCTTGCCAAAGGATAAAATGAAAAAAAGGATAGGTGTATTTCACCTTGACACTTGTAAGGCAAGAATAATAGATAGGCCCTTCGCAGAGGGAAGCGGAGGTTATCATGTGTTTTTATGGTTGGATGCACAAAGTCTTAAGACAGAAGAACGTCACTTTATATTGCCACTTGTGATAAGGACTTTTATTATGCAGTCTGTCGCTTTTATTACTTCCATATCACAAGATCGTATAAAGATTATTTCCTCCGCACTAATAAATCATACATATTTTAGCGAGTTTGCAACATGACAACTTACTTGGAAGGATCTTACTCAATCCATAGGTAGGTATGGTGGACTCTCATGGCAAAACTGGGTTTAAGGATGTATGGAAGCACAAGTAGTATCTCTACTTGGTGCGAGGAGTTTTGGCTAGCATGAGGGGGAAAGGCAAGCTCAACATGTTGGATGATCCATGACAATATACTTTATTTTAGATATAAGAAAACATAACCCATTATGTTGTCTTCCTTGTCCAACATCAACTCTTTAGCATGTCATATTTTAATGAGTGCTCACAATCATAAAAGATGTCCAAGATAGTATATCTGTATGTGAAGCCTCTCTTCTTTTATTACTTCCTATTAATTGCAACGATGACCAAAACTATGTTTGTCAACTCCCAACAACTTTTATTTATCATACTCTTATATGTGAAGTCATTACTTCCCATAAGATCAATATGACCTCTTGGATACTATTTATGTTTTCTTTCTTTTTATCATGACCGAAGTGAGGAAATCAAGCCCTTGACTCAACACTAATCTTTATTATATAACTCACGGATTCGATTACAAAGGGTAAAGATCATAAAGCAAAAGCTCACAACTAGATCATGCTAACTTTATTCTACTAGATCAAGATACTACCAGAAGGATCGAACTAAGAAAAACGGTAAAGATAGGAGTGATGGTGATACGATACCGGGGTCACTCCCCCAAGCTTGGCAGTTGCCAAGGGGAGTACCCGTACCCATATGATTATCTCTCCTTCTTCGGGGGTGGTGATGATGGAGTTGTTGACGATGTAGGCTTATTGTCCACCTTCCCAGGCATGAGTTCACCATGGTAGAAGGATGATCGAGTCTCTGGGATACTCAAATCTGCAACCAAACTCATCTTCTTGAATTTATATTCATACTCACAGTTTAGGTTTTGCAGGTCGTAGATCTGGGCTTGGAGGTGATCGATCTTCTCCAGAAGATTGGAGATAGCTTCCCCGAAGATCCTTGAGTCCAGCTTGAGGTTGTTGGCGAGCTCTGAGATCATCATGTGGTTGGTGTTGAGTCATCGTTCCACCATACATTGGCACTTGAAGACTTGCTACTCCATTGCTTCGAGTCTTGTCTCCACGCTTCCGGTCCTCCTCGGCCCCTCAACATCACGGATGTGCAGCACCCCGTCATGCAACTCCATGGTTTGAGGGTGATGCAGCACCTCTGCAAGGTAGGGATTGATGACCTTCTCGAAGAACTTGTCCTTGGGGATGTTGGATGACGCCATGATGATCTAGATCTGTCAAAAATAGCAGCTCGAAATGAAAATAGAGGATTTTTGCGTGATACAGAGGTCAAAACCTTCGGGAGTATATATAATGAATTTTTAGCGACCAAAAGGAGTAACATGCAAGAAATTGGAGTCTGAGAGGCACACGAGCTGCCCACGAGGCAGGGGGCGCGCCCAGAGAAGGGGGGCGCGCCCTCCACCCTCGTGGACGGCGCGTGTCTCTTCCGGACTGCCTCTTATTTTTCTATTTTTCTAAATATTCCAAAACGATGAGAAATTGCCTTTAGAACTGTTTTTGAGTCGGTTTGCTTACCGTATCACATACCTCTGCCTTTTCGGAGGCTGAATCGTTCTGGAAAGTGTCCCTTATGTATTCCTCCGGGGTTACGGTTTCAATAACATTGGTTTCAACATTTATAGGATTACCTGAGATATAATGTTTGATTCTTTGACCGTTCACCACCTTCGGATTTGTGCCTTCGAAGTTGTTGATTTTTATGGCACCGGAACGATAGACCTCCTCGATAACGTATGGTCCTTCCCACTTAGAGAGAAGTTTTCCTGCAAAAAATCTTAAACGAGAATTGTATAGCAAGACATAATCACCTACATTAAACTCACGCTTTTGTATCCTTTTGTCAGGCCATCTTTTAAATTTTTCTTTAAACAGCTTGGCATTCTCATAGGCCTGGGTTCTCCATTCGTCAAGAGAGCTAATGTCAAATAACCTCTTCTCACTGACAAGTTTGAAATCATAACTGAGCTCTTTAATATCCCAATATGCCTTATGTTCTAGCTCAAGAGGGAAGTGACAAGCTTTTCCATAAACCTTCTTATATGGAAACTGTGACACCCCGAGACCGGTGCGCCAGGTGTCAGCCAGTTATTCGTCGTCATTGCCATGTCATCTTCTTGCGTGTTGCATCTTGCCATGTCATCGTGTGTGTTGCATCTTCATATTTTCAAAACTTGCATCCGTCCGAGTCCGCCCGTCCTTTCCGTTGTTCGTTCTGAGCCCAGACACACTTGCACGCGCCCGCGGTGCCTCCGAATATTTATTTTGTGAGTGGCCTAAAAATGTTCTCGGAATGGGTTGAAACTTGGCGTGTGGACTTATTATAGTGTAGATAGGCCGCCTGCCAAATTTCATCGCATTCGGAGTTCGTTTGATAGCCCAACCGTTATATATAGCGGCACTAGTCGCTGGTTAAAAACGTCGGACGTTTTCGGTCTCCGAAAACCTCCGCGGGCCTCCCTCTCTCTTCTCTTCCCTAAGCCCAAGGCCTTCTACACAGCCCACTAATTCCCTCTAGGTCCATCCTACTCCTCCTCGCGACCGGAGCCACACGATCGCGATCCGATGGTCTAAACGGCCCCAAAACCCCTCCAAACCCTACCCCTAACCCCCTTTCCTATTTAAGCAGCCTACCCCTGCCAAAAATGGCCTCCCCAACCTCCCTCCTCCATTTCCGCGCCGGCCGAACCCCTCCCCGCCACTTGGCGGCCAGCCAACGACCAGCCGCCGGCAGCGCCGTCGCTTCCGTTCAATGGGACGCTGCCATGTGGCCCGCGCTGCTCCCAGCCGCCGCGGCCCGCGAGGCCCAGGCGCAGCCTGCCCCCGGGCCCAATCTGGGCCAAGCGCCCGAGCCGCGCGCACGCCTCCCCTCCGTCATCTTCCTCCCGACGCCGCCGCGTCAGACCTTGCCTCCCCAGCCGCCCGGCCTTTGCTCCGCCGCCGACCGACCTCACCGCCGGTGACCCCTGCCTCCAGGGCGGATTGATGGCTTCTCGCCCCTCGTTGGTTACCCCAAGTGGAAGGTTGAGAAGTAGCGTAGCGACAAATTTCCCTTGGCAAAGATACCAAGGATCGAATCCCGTGAGACTCCGAGGGTCGACAAGTAGGTGTCAACGGCGCCAGAAACTTAGCGGTTGATGAGACCTGCACACAGATACAGATAACTTTGCTCCCAACGAGTACAGAGAGGTTGTCAATCCCTCCGGCCTTGTTGTTTACAAAGGATCAAACACAAGAGATAATAATGATAGCTATGACTGCAACTAGGAAATAAAAACAGGAAGTAAATAGAAGGTGTGATCAGCGGTGGTAATATGGACCGGGGTCCCATGATGTTCACTAGTGATGTCTCTCTCCCAAAAGACGATAAAACAGCAAAGCGAGGTAACCAAATTACAGCTGGGCAATTGCTAGGATTATGTGCGCAAACCAATGCTAACTATGCTGCAAAGAAAGGTAGAGGCTCAAAAGCATGGGCGGTACGCCAAGGCAAGTAGACCAAAATCCATCTACATCTACTACTAATCATCCACCTTGAGATATCTATCCAGAACATCTCACTGGTATTAAGTTGCGAATCCCACCCAAAGTGTAAACTCAAAGCAACAGACAACTGCATTAAAAGAACTTTGCGTAAAGTAAACAATCCTTGCACCCGCAAGTACAAGCACCATTGTTTTTTCCCTTGTGGCAATAGCACATCCCCTAGACTCATGTTTCTGTCACTCAAGCTAGTCATCAGGGGGCATGAACCCACAATCAAGCATAACGCTCCCTCTTGGAGTTACTACCTACTACTTGGCCAAAGCAATAAACAGCAATGGAGAACATGCAAGAATTACTCAAGAACAAAGATATAAAAGAGGTGAATCAAATATATTACTCAAACACAATCTGAACATAGTCTCATAATCCATCAGATCCCAGCAAACTCAGCAAAGCAACGGCAAAAAGATTACATATGTGCCTCGATCATGTAGGGCAGCTCACGAGGTCTAAACCATGAAGAGCAAAGAGGGGAGGAGAACATCACATAGCTACTGATCATGGACCCATGGTCCAAGGTGGACTACTCACGACTCATTCGGGAAGCGTCCATGGTGGTGGAGAAGCTCCCGGTGGTGGTTCTCCCCTCCGGCAGGGTGCCAGGAAGAGTTCTCCTGATGCTCCCGATCTTGGAAGCGCTGCGGCGGCGGAACAGAGGCGAGATCGCGAAAAAGGGTTCTGTCCTCGAGGGTTTCGGGACGAGAGGGATATATAGGCGAAGGGGGGTAGCCAGAGGCGGACCAGGGGCCCCAGGCGCCCCCCTGGTGCGGCCAGGGGTGGGGCCGTGCCAGGTGGCCGCCTGGGCCTCCCCTGGCTCCCCTCTGGCCCATCTTTGGTTCTTCGCGAAGCTTCCTGTACGCTGATTTTTCCTGTATTTTTTGGAGCACTTTTAATATGGGGGAAACCTGAAATAGAAAAACAGCAGAAAACAGGAACTGGCACTGTGGTGCACTGAGTTAATAGGTTAGTCCAAATATGATCAAAAGTGTATGGAAGTGTATCAATATCATAGCAATATCACACAAAAGAAGCATGGAGCAAGCAGAAATTATAGATACGTTTTGGACGTATCAACATCCCCAAGCTTAATTCCTGCTCGTCCTCGAGTAGGTAAATGATAACAAGCATAATTTCTATGGTGACATGATACCAACCATATAAGAACTTTTTAAGTAAAGCAATCAAGGCATGTAATTCAATTCAAGTCATAACAAGCAAGAGTCTATATTAGCATTGTAACAAGCAACATAAGAACATAAAGGTACAAGAGCTCTCATTGTCCGTGACTCGAATCTCTCCAAATGGTGTTTGCGTGCAAGAAAGGGGATACGGATATACGAGAGAGTAAAACATAGTTTTTGTATTGTTGAGAACTTAATCTACTAAAGTTTCACACTTGGTATTCTTTGGAATCTTATCTTGACTCATCCCCAGACCACTAGCCAGGTACAAGTCAAAATGATCCACTCCCTTTCGATATTTTGAGCACTCATGCAATGGATGAGCGTAAGCAAGAAAGTTGACACTTAGGGTGGCAAAGAGAGAAAAATGATGAAGGGGGAAGACAAAAAAGGTGTGAAAGGCTCACATCAATGAGGACAATCATAGGCGAGAGAAAGCCAAATGATAGATATGATGTGAGGAGTAGGGATTGCCATGCAACGGATGCACATATGAGCTAAGGTAAGCTCTCCAATGGAACTAGTGGGGGTGCATCCAACTTGCTCGCTCAAGAAGACCTAGAGCTCTTTTGAGGAGGCTCATCATTAGAATATACAAGCCAAGTTCTATAGTGTGAAGGTCCCCACATAGCTATATGCATGAATGATAATCTCTATGGAGTACAAGGTATAAGATGGAGTACGAGTGTGGATCTCTCAAAAGGAATAGTAGTGTGCCCCCTTCTCTCTTTTTATTTCTTTTTCTCTTTTTTCTATTTTTTTTATTTTTTTGTGGCCTCAATGGCTCTTTCTATTTAACTCTTATTTGTCCTCTTTGGGATCTTTTGATTTTGTCCTCTTTGGGATCTTTTCCTCACTTTAGGGGCAACACTCTATGTATTACAAGAAGTATAGAAGATCTTTCACACTTTACAAAAGTACTCAACATAAAGAAAATGAAACTATCATGATGTATGCAAATGTATGCCTCTGCCGGTGTAGCAGGATATGCAATGATACTAGCGCGTCATGTAGCAATGATTAGGGCAAGGCCCAACTAGCATGCGGCTCATCGATCAAGCAAAAGGCATGTATGACATGAAGATCAAGTCATGAGAAGATGGATGTTGCATGGCAATGTATCTCGGAAAGGCTATGGAAATGCCTTGATAGGTAGGTATGGTGGCTGTTTTGAGGAAGGATATAATGAGGCTTATGATGACAGAGCGTATCGTGCCAAGGATTTGGATGCACCGGCGAAGTATGCGCCAACTCTCGAGGTGAGAAAGGGCAATGCACGGTACCGAAGAGGCTAGAAATATATGGCTAGGTGGAAGTGTCAACTTTCGAATACTCACATTAGTCCGAAGAACTCATGCACTTATTATCGGTAACTCTCAATCTAATTAGGAGGTTCACAAAGAGACAAGTACCCCGAGGAGGAGTGTATGGGGGTTTGGTTATCCTTGCGCATCCTCGACTCATGGTACGTGAGTGTACTTTAATATTCGATCCCTCCAAAGATTACTGATCCATCTAGTAGCTAAAGTTCTCAACTATTTTGTAGGTTTTCGAAAATAAACACGGATTTCCCAAAATACGACATCTATCACTAATAGGCTAAAGCTCTTGACACCAAAAGTTCAGACATTACTCATGGCAATACCTCAAAACTATTGCAAGTTACTACTAAAATTAAATAGCAACCTCAATTACCTACTTTAAGTTAAGACACACAACTCAGTGCAACAGGCAAACTCTCTTAAGAAGATAAACATGAAAACTCAAGAGAGTTCAGCAACCAACTAAACAAAAGCTCTTTAAAAAGAAAAGCATGAAAACTAAGAGCTAAACATGACAGCAGCTATGGAAAGACAAAGAACACACACATCAAAGATAAGCATGAAAATCCTATGTTGTGTTCTAGGTTGAAGTGGAGCGTGTTTCTCTCCCACACAAAGAAAGCTTGGTTCTAACTTGTTATGAACAGCAAGCAAAGCTAAAGAAAACTAAAAAAGAAACTAAGAGCAAGACGCTCCAAGCATAGCACATAACGCATGAAGTGAAAAAATATAGTGGAACGAAAGACGAACTGATAATTGTTGATGGAGAAGGGGATGCATGGGGGCATCCCCAAGCTTAGACGCTTGAGTCTTCTTGAATATTTCTTGGGGGTGCACGGGGGCATCCCCAAGCTTGAGCGTTTGACCCTCCGGCAGGGTGCCGGGAAGAGTTCTCCTGATGCTCCCGATCTTGGAAGCGCTGCGGCAGCGGAACAGAGGCGAGATCGTGAAAAAGGGTTCTGTCCTCGAGGGTTTCGGGACGAGAGGGATATATAGGTGAAGGGGGGCAGCCAGAGGCGGAGCAGGGGCCCCAGGCGCCCCCTGGCGCGGCCAGGGGTGGGGCCGCGCCAGGTGGCCGCCTGGGCCTCCCCTGGCTCCCCTCTGGCCCATCTTTGGTTCTTCGCGAAGCTTCCTGTACGCTGATTTTTCCTGTATTTTTCCTGGAATTTTTGGAGCACTTTTAATATGGGGGAAACCTGAAATAGAAAAACAGCAGAAAACAGGAACTGGCAGTGTGGTGCACTGAGTTAATAGGTTAGTCCAAATATGATCAAAAGTGTATGGAAGTGCATCAATATCATAGCAATATCACACAAAAGAAGCATGGAGCAAGCAGAAATAATAGATACGTTTTGGACGTATCACGGATCCCGCCGCCTGCTCCTTCCCCAGCCTCCCCACTCTGGGTCGGGGCGGAGGCCCAGATCTCGCAGCTCCTCCGAGCCCCAACCGCCACCGCCGCCGCCGGTGGCCTTGCCGCGCCGCCCTTCGCCGGGCACCGGCCGGATCCGAGGCGCCCGTGGCCAGATCTGGCCTCAGCTCCCTCCCCCACACCCTTTTCCGGCCTCCACGGCCGCCTCCCTCTGCCGGTGCCCGACGCCTCGCCGGAGACTCACCGGAGCACGCATCCCGCCGGCCACCTCGTCGTGGAACTGCTGCCTGGACCCGAGACACCGGACGTGTCTGCAAGGACCTGGACATGACCGAATTCCCCTCGCCAAGTGTCGCTGCCAGGTGGGCCCAAGAGCGCCACCGACGGACATGTCCGCTATGACCCGGACATTGTCTGCCCGTTCACTAGGTATAAATTCTGCTAAGTCCCAGTTTTGGCATAATAATGTTGCATGTTGTGATGGTTGTAACTTGTTGTGTGTACATCCAAATTGTGCATATGATATGTCAAAATGATTGTGGTGATATGCTCTACACTATGTTCCATTGTGCCATGCTTGTTTGAGTTCATCTTGATGCTCTAATCTCTGTCGTAAGAGTGCTACTTGTTATAAACTGATGTTACTTGTTGATTTGATGCCATGTTTGAGATACGATAACTTGGTGCATGTTTATCCAAATGGAGCATATGATATGTCAAAATGTTCATTATGAAGTGCTCTACATGATGGTTGCTGTAGCATTCATGTTAGGTGCCATCTTGCCATGTTAAACTCTGTTGCAAAAGTGCATTTGGCTGTTAAGTGCTGAAACTTGTTATGAGATGCTGATTTCACTTGCCCATTTTTATTGATGTGTTTGTCTTCATGCCACATGTCTAGATGTTTTAGAAGCACAATCATATGTTCTTTGCTGTGGTGCAATTCATTTTCTATGATATGCCTTGAGGTGACTTAAACAAGCTTGTAAACATGCCATGTTGTTGTTGCTGTTTTATACTTAGTAAAAACTGCTAAGTCTGGAATCTGATATAACCTGATGCTATGTTTGCTTGATGCCCCACTCAAATCCATGCTTGTTTTGGAGTTGCCAATGATCATGTCTTGTTGTCCATGTTATTGTCTATCCATTCATGCCCTTACTTGCTCATATGGCCTGCGGTAGCTTATTTATTTCTTGCTCTCAAGTTGCTATAAATTTACCTGTCATGTTTTTATCAGCATGTTCAATTTGGTGGAGCTTGTTGCTATTGATCCATGCCTTCTATGGAGTTGCTCCAATGGAGTTGTTTGTTGTATGATATGTCTACTACATGTCCATGCTCTTTATATACTTAGTGGAGTTGATATGCTTGTTGTTTTGTGCCTCCGAAGGCAGCATCGTGATGATGTTTTTGCCTTCCCAGATTTTGACAAAGTCTGGATAATTTTATTGCAACTTGCCATGCTTAGTTAATTGTGTTCCAGCAAGCTTTTGGGTGTGTTCGAAGTTCATGCTTGTTAAGTAACATGTCTACTTCACACCCATGCTTCTTGTTATCATGTTTGGGTGATGAAGCATATATTTACCTTGCTCCTAAGTTTCTATGTGGCTGTTAACTTCAGCTTGTTGTTATATCTTGTTTCGTGTGTATGTGTTGAACCGTTGCTCCGTTTTGAGTGTGCCTTATATGAAACTTGTGTGATTTTGCATGTAGAATCATAATATCATGTTGTTTACATGTTTGGAGTCTGTTTGCTTGATGTTTGGGTGCATCTTGCACCATTGCCATGTTTGTCTTGATTTTGCTCATATCTTCTAAACCATAGCTCCGAATTAAACAAACTTTATATGGAACTTGACTAGAATTTCGTGTAGATCATCTTGGTGCATGTTAACTTGTTGTTTATCAACTTTAACTTAAGGTTTGTTCAGATCTGGACTAATTTCAAATTATGCATATGAGGACTTACCGGATTTGTTATATGTACCTCATTTAAACTTGTTGGCTTGTGTTGTTCTTGTGTGCTTCATCCCTTGCCATGTATTGCATCATATATAGACTTTTCTTGCATCATACTTGGTTGATCATATAGTCATGTTCTTGTCTTGTGTGTTTATCGTGTTGCTTGCTTCTTCTCGTTAGTGCTTGTTCTGTTGCGATCGTGAGGATTCGTTCGTCTACCCGTGGTTCGTCTTCAAGGCTTCTTCTTCGTCTTCTTCATGGATCTGTTCTTCTTCCTTGCGGGATCTCAGGCAAGATGACCATACCCTTGGATACCTTTACTATCATTGCCATGCTTAGTTGTCTCGATGCTATCATTACATGTCGCGCTACCCATCATTTTTGTCAGCCTCTCCTTGTTTCCATGAAACCTCTAAGCTTTGACACCTTCCCAGCAAAACCATTGTTTGGCTATGTTACCCGCTTGCTTAGCCCCTCTTATAGCATTGTTAGTTGTAGGTGAAGATGAAGATCGTTCCATGTTGGAACTTGATGTTTTTGGGAATATCACAATATATCTTATATATCTTAACACACCTATATACTGGGCATGGGTGGAAGGCTTGGCCTTTTGCTCGGTGTTTTGTTCCACTCATGCCACCTTAGGAGCCGATAAACTGGCGTTATGTTCCTTGATTTTGCGTTCCTTACAGGGTTGGGTATATGGGGACCCCTTGACAGTTCGTCTTTGAATAAAACTTCTCCAGCAAGGCCCAACATTGGTTTTAATTTGCAACATAATAAAATCTTAATTAATTAATTAATTGCATAGGGAGTTAGCGCTACCCGAGGATTCTTTCTACATAGCAGGGGGGCCAGTGCTGATGGTGTTGGTCCCAAACGGGGAGCCTGTGGGGCCACCTCGAGGAAATTCGAGGGCAGGTTTTACCTGTAGCATCGCCCATCCGGTCGTGGCCTGAGACGAGATACGCGCGGCTACTATCAGGGTGTCGACACACCGGGAGGCCTTGCTGGACTTGTTTTACCATTGTCGAAATGTCTTGTACACCGAGATACCGAGCCTGGTCGAATTATCCCTAAGATAAGGGGTAATATTATTATTACTTCTGCTGATCGTGAGAGCTTGTGATGGGCTAAGTTGGGACACCCCTGCGGGGTTATGATCTTTCGAAAGCCGTGCCCGCGGTTATGTGGCAGATTGGAATTTGTTAATGTCCGGTTGTAGAAAAATTGACAAAGGATCCAAAGTAAAACACACAACTCTGTGAGTAACCATGACTGTCTCTTTTCACTTTGAGAAGAGAACACGATGGGGTTATGTTTGACTCGTAGGTAGTTCAGGATCTTTAGCGATCATTACTAGTTTGCGACCGTTTGTGTAGATGCTCATCTTATTCTTGTACTCGTAAGTTAGCCACCATACTTTGCTTAGCCGCTGCTGCAACCTCACCACTTTACCTCTTCCTAACCATTAAGCTTTGCTAGTCTTGTTACCCATGGTTATGGGATTGTTGAGTCCTCGTGGCTCACAGATACTACAACAACAGTTGCAGGTACAGGTTTCCGATGACTTGACGGGAGAGCGTTGTTCTTTTGTTGGAGTTCTTTCTTCTTCTTCTTCTTCTTCAGTCTTGGGCTAGGTTCCTGGTCGGCAGCCTGGGATAGCAGATGGATGTCGTTGTGCTTTTCATGTTTGCATCCATAGTCGGATGCCTTGTATTGATGTTGTTGTATTCATGTGATTTGTATGTATTGTTGTATCTCCCATGTATGTATGTAATGGTATGATGTAATGATATCCATCTTGCTAAGCGCCCGAAATGCGGTTGTGCCCCAATCACGTAAGTGTCACGTGATCGGGATAGAATCGCATCTTGGGCCTGACAAGTTGGTATCAGAGCCTCAACCGACCATAGGAGCCCCCTTGATTGATCGTAGTCTAGCCGTTGTTGAGTCTAGCAGAAAACTTTTTCGGAGTCTAGTTATATCGGAGAGTAGGAATTCTTTTTACTCCTCTACCCCTTCGTCGCTCTGGTGAGGAATCTTGACGTAGTTGTTTTGAATTACTCCTCTTCCCCTTCAAATTTTTTTTAGGATCACGCGGTTAGTTTTCGTTCATTGCGTTGTCAGTCTTTCATCTGGTGCATCTCTCGTCAAGTGGATTCGACTCTCTTCCTCTTTGCAAGTTCAATCCTCAGTTCTTTCCAACCAATGTTGTTTTCCTCGTCCGAACTGGACTTTCTTTTTCCCACCCGCCCACCCTTTTGCTTCTCGGACCGGAGTCCTTAATCGAGTATCCATCCTACTTGTGTGAATCCTTTGCATTCTTTCCTCAATTATTTCAACTGGTGAATTCTCGTCTAGCTCGTCATCATTCTTCTCCTTTCTTCTCCGATGAATTCTCCTCTCGTTTGATGTTTCTTCATCTCTTTTCTTCTTCGGTGGGTTCAACTCAAGCTTCGATGTTGTTCATATTCTTTCATCGGTTCAGATATTCCCCTTGCTTGTTTACCTCTCGCCATTTAATTATTCCGGAGTTCCGTAGACATCTCAGGAGATTCGTCTGTGTTCCAATTAATTCGAGGTTCTCACCTCATTCGAGTCTTTTAATCGTTCTGGCGCATTATCTCTTTTCGATCCTTTCCAACGGTGTTTTTCTCTTCGATGGGCTCATAACCCACAGGCCTTTCCCAGGATCTTACTTGACTCTTCCAATTTCCCGGAGTGTTCCTAAATTCTTTTTGAAGTGCGACATAAGTATGGATTCCATCAGTCATATGCCTTCTCCAAGATCGCTTTTAATTCTTTTCATCATTGGTTCAACCTTTCTTCTTGTCATTTTTCCGGGGTATTTCAGGAATTATTTTCTTTGTGTTCCTCCGAAAGCCATCATTTCAGAAGATTTCTTCGTTCTCAGTTTTCAACTTCGTCCTCCAAATATTCTTCATTGATGCCTCTTCGTTCGTCTCACTTTTGTCCGGTGCTTCGTTCAAGTATTCTTTAACCAGTTTGCGATCTCTTCGTTCTCTTGTATCTAATTTCCCCAAGTGCTTTATTCTTCCGGCGATTCATCGTATTCACTAAATTTCAATTCCTTACGGTGGTTTGTTCTCTTTCATCACCGATTTTAATTCTTCACGGTGGTTCGTTCTTTCTTCACTCGGTTTCAATTCTTACGGTGGTTGCTCAATAATTCTTTTCCGGTGTTATCATATCAATCCATTCTTTTATTCCAATCCTACCGGTGTTTCATGAAGATTTTCGCAAGTTCGCGATATATCCCTCTTTAATCATTTCAATGAGAACAAGTAGTATGCGAATCCATTGCTTTCATCAATTTAATTGGTGGAGGTTAAGCATAACATAATTCTTATTCTTTTTATCAAGTTGACTTAATTCCTTTGTTCGGAGTTTATTCTTGATGAATAAATTCTAGTCCCAAGTGTCATAATCTTTTCTTTTCCGGAGTTCAAATTTTCTCGGCCTTCTCGTCGGACTCTCATCTAAATCATCGCAAGGCTTTATTCTTATTCTGTTCATACTTCATCATCCTTTGGTTACCGGAGTTCTTCATGGTGGTTCTTCATCATTTAATCCATTCTTCAAATATTGAGCAATTCTTCTGGAGCAGCTCAAGCATTCTATTATTTTGCCTCTTGAGTGCAATTTATCCTCCGTAATCTTTTGAAGTAGGAGTTTTGCATTTCCTCATTCTCAGCTAATCCATCTTTCATTGCGGCGGTAATTCACCTCAAGTTTCGGGATGATTTCAATAAGTCCACGACAAGCTTATTCTTTTGTTGTTGATTTTCTCAACAATTCCGTTCGTTCCGTCTTCGCAAGGATGTTTTCAAATTCTTTTGTGCTAGAAGATGTTGTTCTTCTCCATTCTTCTCATTCCATTCTTTATTTTCTTCCGGAGGCATTGTGTTGTTCATCTTGTCAACTTATTGGTCTATTCATTCCATTTCTAGCCGGAGTGCTGCCCAAATCCCTTCGTTTAAATTCTTTTTCTATCTCTTTTAACCGGAGTGGTTTCGAATTCATTCTTATTCTGTCAGCTCTTGTTTCGTGCCTTTCAATCTCCTTGATTCTCGTCTTATTCTTGTTCCTCTTGTTTAACGAAGTCCTTGCAACTTCGTTCTTCTTCGTTGCATTCTTCTTTTCGAGTGGCTCAACCTCTCGATATTCTTGGGTTTCACTCTTTTGTCCTAAGAACTTTGTTCTTCCTTTTCCTCTCCCGTCTCGTTCCTAAGATCTCGGGACGAGATCTCTTGTTAGTAGGGCAGTGTTGTGACACCCCGAGACCGGTGCGCCAGGTGTCAGCCAGTTATTCGTCGTCATTGCCATGTCATCTGCTTGCGTGTTGCATCTTGCCATGTCATCGTGTGTGTTGCATCTTCATGTTTTCAAAACTTGCATCCGTCCGAGTCCGCCCGTCTTTTCCGTTGTTCGTTCTGAACCCAGACACACTTGCACGCGCCAGCGGCGCCTCCGAATATTTATTTTGTGGGTGGCCGAAAAATGTTCTCGGAATGGGTTGAAACTTGGCGTGTGATCTTATTATAGTGTAGACAGGCCGCCTGCCAAATTTCATCGCATTCGGAGTTCGTTTGATAGCCCAACCGTTATATATAGCGACACTAGTCGCCGGTTAAAAACGTCGGACGTTTTCGGTCTCCGAAAACCTCCGCACGCCTCCCTCTCTCTTCTCTTCCCTAAGCCCAAGGCCTTCTACACAGCCCACTAATTCCCTCTAGGCCGATCCTACTCCTCCTCGCGACCGGAGACACACGATCGCGATCCGATGGTCTAAACGGCCCCAAAACCCCTCCAAACCCTACCCCTAACCCC
>LR738714.1:570571072-570585744 GCA_902687465.1 Secale cereale | reverse complement strand
TGGCCTCCCCAACCTCCCTCCTCCATTTCCGCGCCGGCCGAACTCCTCCCCGCCACTTGGCGGCCAGCCAGCGACCAGCTGCCGGCAGCGCCGTCGCTTTCGTCCAATGGGACGCTGCCACGTGGCCCGTGCCGCTCCCAGCCGCCGCGGCCCGCGAGGCCCAGGCGCAGCCCACCCCCGGGCCCGATCCGGGCCCTGCGCCCGAGCCACGCGCACGCCTCCCCTCCGTTGTCTTCCTCCCGCCGTCGCCGCGTCGAACCTCGCCTCCCCAGCCGCCCGGCCTTTGCTCCGCCGCCGACCGACCTCACCGCCGGTGACCCCTGCCTCCAGGGCGGATCCCTCCGCCTGCTCCTTCCCCAGCCTCCCCGCTCTGGATCGGGGCGGAGGCCCAGATCTTGCAGCTCCTCCGAGCCCCAACCGCCACCGCCGCCGCCGGTGGCCTTGCCGCGCCGCCCTTCGCCGAGCACCGGCCGGATCCGAGGCGCCCGTGGCCAGATCCGGCCTCAGCTCCCTCCCCCGCACCCTTTTCCGGCCTCCGCGGCCGCGTCCCTCTGTCGGCGCCCGACGCCTCGCCGGAGACTCACTGGAGCATGCATCCCGCCGGCCACCTCGCCGTGGAACTGCCGCCTGGACCCGAGATGCCGGACGTGTCCGCAAGGACCTGGACATGTCCGAATTCCCCTCGCCAAGTATCGCTGCCAGGTGGGCCCAAGAGCGCCACCGACGGACATGTCCGCCAGGACCCGGACATTGTCCGCCCGTTCACTAGGTATAAATTCTGTTAAGTCCTAGTTTTGGCATAATAATGTTGCATGTTGTGATGGCTGTAACTTGTTGTGTGTATATCCAAATTGTACATATGATATGTCAAAATGATCGTGGTGATATGCTCTACACTTTGTTCCATTGTGACATGCTTGTTTGAGTTCATCTTGATGCTCTAATCTCTGTCGTAAGAGTGCTACTTGTTATAAACTGTTGGTACTTGTTGATTTGATGCCATGTTTGAGATATGATAACTTGGTGCATGTTTATCCAAATGGAGCATATGATATGTCAAAATGTTCATTGTGAAGTGCTCTACATGATGGTTGCTGTAGCATTCATGTTAGGTGCCATCTTGCCATGCTAAACTCTGTTGCAAAAGTGCATTTGGCTGTTAAGTGTTGAAACTGGTTATGAGATGCTGATTTCACTTGCTCATTTTTATTGATGTGTTTGTCTTCATGCCACATGTCTAGATGTTTTAGAAGCACAATCATATGGTCCTTGCTGTGGTGCAATTCATTTTCCATGATATGCCTTGAGGTGACTTAAACAAGCTTGTAAACATGCCATGTTGTTGTTGCTGTTTTATACTTAGTAAAAACTGCTAAGTCTGGAATCTGATATAACCTGATGCTATGTGTGCTTGATGCCCCACTCAAATCCATGCTTGTTTTGGAGTTGCCACTGATCATGTCTTGTTGTCCATGTTATTGTCTATCCATTCATGCCCTTACTTGCTCATATGGCCTGCGGTAGCTTATTTATTTCTTGCTCTCAAGTTGCTATAAATTTACCTGTCAGGTTTCTATCAGCATGTTCAATTTGGTGGAGCTTGTTGCTATTGATCCATGCCTTCTATGGAGTTGCTCCAATGGAGTTGTTTGTTGTATGATATGTCTACTACATGTCCATGCTCTTCATATACTTAGTGGAGTTGATATGCTTGTTTTTTTGTGCCTTCGAAGACAGCATCGTCATGATGTTTTTGCCTTCCCAGATTTTGACTAAGTCTGCATAATTTTATTGCAACTTGCCATGCTTAGTTAATTATGTTTCAGCAAGCTTTTGGGTGTGTTCGAAGTTCATGCTTGTTAAGTAACATGTCTACTTCACACCCATGCTTCTTGTTATCATGTTTGGGTGATGTAGCATATATTTACCTTGCTCCAAAGTTGCTATGTGGCTGTTAACTTCAGCTTGTTGTTATATCTTGTTTCGTGTGTATGTGTTGAACCGTTGCTCCGTTTTGAGTGTGCCTTATATGAAACTTGTGTGATTTTGCATGTAGATTCATAATATCATGTTGTTTACATATTTGGAGTGTCTTTGCTTGATGTTTGGGTGCATCTTGCACCGTTGCCATGTTTGTCTTGATTTTGCTCATATCTTCTAGACCGTAGCTCCGAATTAAACAAACTTTATATGGAACTTGACTAGAATTTCGTGTAGATCATCTTGGTGCATGTTAACTTGCTGTTTATCAACTTTAACTTAAGGTTTGTTCAGATCTGGACTAATTTCAAATTATGCATATGAGGACTTACCAAGTTTGTTATATGTAGTTTCCGGCCTCATTTAAACTTGTTGGCTTGTGTTGTTCTTGTGTGCTTCATCCCTTGCCATGTATTGCATCATATATAGACTTTTCTTCCATCATACTTGGTTGAGCATATTGTCATGTTCTTGTGTTGTGTGTTTACCGTGTTGCTTGCTTCTTCTCGTTAGTGCTTGTTCCGTTGCGATCGTGAGGATTCGTTCGTCTACCCGTGGTTCGTCTTCAAGGCTTCTTTTTTGTCTTCTTCATGGATCCGTTCTTCTTCCTTGCGGGATATCAGGCAAGATGACCATACCCTTGGATACCTTTACTATCATTGCCATGCTTAGTTGTCTCGATGCTATCGTTACATGTCGCGCTACCCATCATGTTTGTCAGCCTCTCCTTGTTGCCATGAAACCTCTAACCTTTGACACCTTCCCAGCAAAACCATTGTTTGGCTATGTTACCCGCTTGCTCAGCCCCTCTTATAGCGTTGTTAGTTGCAGGTGAAGATGAAGATCGTTCCATGTTGGAACTTGATGTTTTGGGGAATATCACAATATATCTTATATATCTTAACACACCTATATACTGGGCATGGGTGGAAGGCTTGGCCTTTTGCTCGGTGTTTTGTTCCACTCATGCCACCTTAGGAGCCGATAAACCGGCGTTATGTTCCTTGATTTTGTGTTCCTTGCATGGTTGGGTATATGGGGACCCCTTGACAGTTCGTCTTTGAATAAAACTTCTCCGGCAAGGCCCAACATTGGTTTTAATTTGCAACATAATAAAAACTTAATTAATTAATTAATTGCATAGGGAGTTAGCGCTGCCCGAGGATTCTTTCTACATAGCAGGGGGGCCAGTGCTGATGGTATTGGTCCCAAACGGGGAGCCTGCGGGGCCACCTCGAGGAAACTCGAGGGCTGGTTTTACCTGTAGCATGGCCCATCCGGTCGTGGCCTGAGACGAGATACGCGTGGCTACTATTAGGGTGTCGACACACCAGGAGGTCTTGCTGGACTTGTTTTACCATTGTCGAAATGTCTTGTGCACCGGGATACCGAGCCTGATCGAATTGTCCCTAAGATAAGGGGTAATATTATTATCACTTCTGCTGATCGTGAGAGCTTGTGATGGGATAAGTTGGGACACCCCTGCAGGGTTATCATCTTTCGAAAGCCGTGCCCGCGGTTATGTGGCAGATTGGAATTTGTTATTGTCTGGTTGTAGAAAACTTGACAGAGGATCTGAAGTAAAACACCCAACTGTGTGAGTAACCGTGACTGTCTCTTTTCACTTTGAGAAGAGAACACAGTGGGGTTATGTTTGACTCGTAGGTAGTTCAGGATCTTTAGCGATCATTACTAGTTTGCGACTGTTTGCGTAGATGCTCATCTTATTTTTTTACTCATAAGTTAGCCACCATACTTTGCTTAGCCGCTGCTGTAACCTCACCACTTTACCTCTTCCTAACCATTAAGCTTTGCTAGTCTTGTTACCCATGGTTATGGGATTGCTGAGTCCTCGTGGCTCACAGATACTACAACAACAGTTGCAGGTGTAGGTTTCCGATGACTTGACGGGAGAGCGTTGTTCTTTTGTTGGAGTTCTTTCTTCTTCTTCTTCTTCTTCAGTCTTGTGCTAGGTTCCTGGTCGGCAGCCTGGGATAGCAGATGGATGCCGTTGTGCTTTTAATGTTTGCATCCGTAGTCGGATACCTTGTATTGATGTTGTTGTATTCATGTGATTTGTATGTATTTTTGTATCCCCCATGTATGTATGTAATGGTATGATGTAATGATATCCATCTTGCTAAGCGCCCGAAATGCGGTTGTGCCCCAATCACATAAGTGTCACGTGATCGGGATAGAATCGCATCTTGGGCCTGGCAGAGACATACCCATAGGATTTTTGTATGCAATTCTATAGGCCCATAATGCATCATCAAGTTTCTTGGACCAATTCTTCCTAGACCTATTAACTGTCTTTTGCAAGATTAATTTTAGTTCTCTATTACTTAGTTCTACTTGACCACTAGTCTGTGGGTGATAAGGGGATGCAATTCTATGGTTGACATCATACTTTGCAAGCATTTTGCGGAAAGCACCATGAATGAAGTGTGAACCAGCATCAGTCATTAGGTGTCTAGGGACTCCAAACCTCAGAAAAATAACTTCTTTAAGCATCTTAATAGAGGTGTTATGATCAGCACTACTAGTTGGAATAGCTTCTACCCACTTAGTAACGTAATCAACAGCAACTAGGATATGTGTGTACCCATTAGAGGCAGGAAACGGTCCCATATAATCAAAGCCCCAAACATCAAATGGTTCAATAACAAGTGAATAATTCATAGGCATTTCTTGACGTCTACTGATATTACCAATTCTTTGACATTCATCACAAGATAAGACAAACTTACGGGCATCCTTGAAGAGAGTAGGCCAATAGAAACCGGATTGCAGTACCTTATGTGCAGTTCTATCTCTAGCATGGTGTCCTCCATAAGCTTCCGAGTGTCACTTGCGTAGGATATGTTCCTGTTCATGCTCAGGTACACAACGTCTAATAATATCATCTACTCCTTCTTTATAAAGATGTGGGTCATCCCAGAAGTAATGTCTCAAATCATAGAAGAACTTTTTCTTTTGCTGGTATGTAAAGCTAGGAGGTATAAACTTAGCAACAATATAATTTGCATAATCAACATACCATGGAGCAGTACGAGAAGTATTTATGAAAGCTAATTGTTCATCAGGAAAGCTATCATCAATAGGTTGTGGGTCATCAACTATATTCTCTAACCTAGGCAAGTTATCTGCAACGGGGTTCTCAGCTCACTTTCTATCAATGATATGCAAGTCAAAATCTTGCAGCAAGAGAACCCATCTAATAAGTCTAGGTTTAGCATCTTTCTTTTCCATAAGGTATTTGATACCAGCATGATCAGTGTGAATAGTTATTTTAGAATCAACGATATAGGGTCTAAACTTATCACAAGCAAATACAACTGCTAAAAATTCTTTCTCAGTAGTAGCATAATTTTTCTGGGCACTATCTAGAGTTTTACTAGCATACTGGATAACATTCAATTTCTTATCAACTCTTTTCCCTAAGACAGCACCTACGGCATAATCGCTAGCATCGCATATAATCTCAAAGGGTAAATTCCAGTCAGGAGGCTGGACAATAGGTGCAGAGATCAATGCTTTCTTAAGTATTTCAAATGCTTCTAGACAATCATCATCAAAGACAAAAGAAATATCTTTTTGTAAGAGATTAGTCAGAGGCCTGGAGATTTTGGAGAAGTCCTTTATGAACCTCCTATAAAACCCGGTATGACCAAGGAAACTTCGTATACCTTTGATATCCTTGGGGCACGGCATCTTTTCAATAGCATCCACTTTAGCTTTGTCAACTTCAATACCTCTCTCAGAAATTTTATGTCCCAAGACAATGCCTTCATTAACCATAAAGTGGCACTTCTCCCAATTCAAGACAAGATTAGTGTCTTCACATCTCTGCAAAACTCGATCAAGGCTGCTTAAGCAATCATCAAAATAAGTTCCGTAAACGGAGAAATCATCCATGTAAACCTCAACAAACTTTTCACAAAAGTCAGAGAATATAGCCATCATGCATCTTTGAAAGGTAGAAGGTGCATTACATAAACCAAAAGGCATACGTCTATAAGCAAAGGTACCAAAACGACAAGTAAAAGTGGTCTTTTCTGATCCCCTTTTGACACAGGTATTTGAGAGAAACCAGAATAACCATCCAGAAAGCAAAAAATGAGTATGTTTGGATAACCTTTCTAGCATTTGGTCAATAAAAGTCAAGGGGTAATGATCTTTCTTAGTAGCTTTATTTAACTTACGGAAATCAATTACCATCCTATAACCTGTAACTATTCTTTGTGGGATCAATTCATCTTTATCATTAGGAACGACAATCACACCTCCCTTCTTAGGGACACAATGGACAGGACTTACCCACTGGCTATCAGCAACTGGATAGATAATACCTGCCTCTAGAAGCTTTAGTATTTCCTTCCTAACCACTTCTTTCAACTTAGGATTTAACCGTCGTTGATGATCAATAACCGGTTTAGCGTTTTCTTCCAATTTTATCTTGTGTTGGCATAAAGTGGGACTAATGCCCTTAAAATCATCCAGAGTATATCCAATAGCAACACGGTGCTTCTTCAGAGTTTTCAATATTTTTTCTTCTTCCTGTTCTGAAAGGTTAGCACTAATAATAACATGATATATCTTCTTTTCATCAAGATAAACATACTTAAGATTATCAGGTAAAGGTTTAAGTTCAAACACGGGATCACCCTTGGGTGGAGGAGGATCCCCTAGGATTTCAACAGGCAAGTTGTTTTTCAATATGGGTCCCTGATTAAAGAATATTTCCTCTATTTCCCTTCTCTCATTCATATGCATATCGTTTTCGTGGTCTAGCAAGTATTGTTCTAAAGGATCATTAGGAGGCACATCAATAGAAGCAAGACCAATAATTTCATCCTTACTAGGTAGTTATTTATCAAGAGGTTGTCTACGGAATTTAGCAAAGTTAAAATCATGAGACATATCTCCTAATCCAACAGTAACAATATCTTTCACGCAGTCTATCTTAGCATTAACAGTATTCAAGAAGGGTCTACCAAATATAATGGGACAAAATTCATCTTGTGGGGAACTAAGAACAAGAAAATCAGCAGGGTATTTAACTTTCCCACACAAGACTTCAACATCTCTAACAATCCCAACTGGTGAAATAGTGTCTCTATTAGCTAGCTTAATAGTAACATCAATCCCTTCTAACTCAACAGGTGCAATATCATGCATAATTTCTTGATATAAGGTATGAGGGATAATACTCGCACTAGCACCTACGTCACATAAACCATGATAGCAATGATCTCCTATCTTAACAGAGATAACAGGCAGGCCTACAATAGGTCTATGTTTATTCCTAGCATTGGGTTTGGCTATTCTAGCAGATTCCTCTTGGAGGTAAATAACATGTCCATCTAAATCCTCAACCAAGAGATCTTTAACCATAGCAACACTAGGTTCAACTTAATTTGTTCAGAGGGTGTAGGTGTTCTAGTATTACTCTTACAAACCACAGTTGAAGCTTTAGCATGATCTTTTATCCTAACAGGGAAAGGTGGTTTCTCAATATAAGCAGTAGGAACAATAGGATCAACATTATAAGTGATAGTCTTTTCTTCAACTTTAAGAGGTTCAACTACTTTTACTTCAATGGGAGGATGTTATTTAAACCACTTCTCCTTGGGAAGATCAACGTGAGTAGCAAATGATTCACAGAAAGAAGCTACTATCTCAGAGTCAAGTCCATACTTAGCGCTAAACTCACGGAAAACATCGATATCCATAAAAGCTTTAACACAATCAAACTTAGGGGTCATACCTGACTCCTTACCTTCGTCGAGATCCCAATCTTCGGAGTTGTGTTTAATTCTTTCCAATAAGTCCCATTTGAATTCAACAGTTTTCATCATAAAAGAACCGGAACAAGAAGTATCGAGCATGGAGCGATTATCGAGAGAAAGTCGAGCATAAATTTTTTGAATAATCATTTCTCTTGAGAGCTCATGATTGGGGCATGAATATTACATTGACTTAAGCCTCCCCCAAGCTTTAGCGATGCTTTCTCCTTCGCGAGGCCAGAAATTATAAATATAATTACGATCACGATGAACCTGGTGCATAGGGTAGAACTTCTGATGAAATTCCAACTTCAGACGATTATGGTTCCATGATCCAATATCATCACATAGCCTAAAGATAAAGGGAAGAACTTCTTCTTGATAACATCCCGGGCATACCTGCAAGCTTAAATAATCCACAAACTTCATCCACATAGATTAGGTGTAAATCGAGATGCGATGTTCCGTCTCCTGTAAAAGGATTATCAAGCAGTTTCTCTATCATACCCAAAGGAATTTCAAAGCAAACATTTTCAGTAGGTTGAGGATCAACTCTTTGCTCTTATGGTCGGGGTGAAGATACCCCGAACAAGCCCCTCAAAGGATTATGAGCCATAGTAACAAATGACAATAAATTTCAGCACACTATATAAATTTTTCCTTACCAAAGGCGCTTCACTCCCCGGCAACGGCGCCAGAAAAGAGTCTTGATGACCCACAAGTGTAGGGGATCTATCCTAGTCCTTTTGATAAGTAAGAGTGTCGAACCCAACGAGGAACAGAAGGAAATGATAGGCAGTTTTCAGTAAGGTATTTTCTGCAAGCACTGAAATTATAGGTAACAGATAGTTTTGTGATAAGGTAATTGGTAGCAAGCGACAAAAGGTAAAAGTAAATAAGGTGCAGCAAGGTGGCCCAATCCTTTTTGTATCAAATGACAAGCCTAGACAAACTCTTATATAAAGGAAAGCGCTCCCGAGGACACATGGGAATTATCGTCAAGCTAGTTTTCATCACGATAATCTGATTCGCGTTCGGTACTTTGATAATTTGGTATGTGGGTGGACCAGTGCTTGGGTGCTGTCCTTACTTGGACAAGCCTCCCACTTATGAGTAACCTCTAATGCAAGCATCCGCCACTACAAAATAAGTATTAAGGTAAACCTAACCATACCATGAAACAAGTGGATCCAAATCAGCCCCTTACGAAGCAACGCATAAATTAGGGTTTAAGCTTCTGTTACTCTAGCAACCCATCATCTACTTATTACTTCCCAATGCCTTTCTCTAGGCCCAAATAATGGTGAAGTGTCATGTAATCGATGTTCACATGACAACACTAGAGGAGAGACAACATACATCTCATCAAAATATCGAACAAAGACCAAATTCACATGACTACTGATAGCAAGACTTCTCCCATGTCCTCAGGAACAAAAGTAACTACTCACAAGACATAATATTGTTCATGGTCAGAAGAGTATTAATATGCATAATGGATCTGATCATATGATCTTCCACCAAATAAACCAACTAGCATCAACTACAAGGAGTAATCAACACTACTAGCAACCCACAGGTACCAATCTGAGGTTTGGGTACAAAGATTGGATACAAGAGATGAACTAGGGTTTGAGAGGAGATGGTGCTGGTGAAGATGTTGATGAAGATAGCCCTCCCCAAGATGGGAGAGTTGTTGGTGATGACATTGGTGATGATTTCCCCCTCCCGGAGGGAAGTGTCCCTGGCAGAACAGCTCTGCCGGAGCCCTAGATTGGTTTCCGCCTCGGTTCCGCCTCGAGACGGCGGCGTCTGGTCCCGAAAGCCTCCTTACGAATTTTTCCAGGTCAAAACACCTCATATAAGGGAAGATGGGCATCGGGGGGCCTTCGGGGGGCCCACGAGACAGGGGGCGCGCCTAGAGAGGGGGGCGCCCCCCCCCCCCCCACACACACTCGTGGATAGCAGGTGGCCCCCTCGTGATCTTCTTTCGCCAGATATTTTTTATATTTTCTGAAACGGAGTTCTGTGAAGTTTCGGGGCTTTTGGAGTTGTGCAGAATAGGTTTCCAGAGTTTGCTCCTTTTCCAGCCCAGAATTCCAGCTGCCGGCATTCTCCCTCTTCATGTAAACCTTCTAAAATAAGAAAGAAAAGGCATAAGTATTGTGACAAAACATGTAATAATAGCCCATAATGCAATAAATATCATCATATAAGCATGATGCAGAATGGACGTATCAGTCGTGGACCCAAGGAGGCTATGTAATCACACGGAAACCTCAAGACATGTCAAAAGTAATATGTTTTCGCTGTAATGAAGCAGGGCACTTTGCCAGAGATTGTTCCAATGAGAAGGGGACTTGTGCTAAATAGTTGAGTTGAGGCATGTAATGGAAATGCAGGAGATTGTAATAATTTGAGAATCAATAAAGTTAGCATTGTTGGTGTTTATTTGGATTTTTTTTAGTTGTTACTATATAGGCAACGAGTGAAATCATGATACGTGCAAGAAACTAGTGTTTTCATTTTAAGGGTGTAGAACCCAACACCATTACCCGAATACAATAGCTAGTGGTTAGCTATGTCAGACCTTGGAATGGACCACCCAATGATGAATCTGAGCAATTATATCTTAGTTTGTACCAACAGAAGGAAGGAATACAATATAGTTGGATGGATTTAAGAATGCTAGAAAGCTGGATGTTGGAATAATGATCAGTTGCAACCTGATGATGAGTTCAAGGTTTACAAGCGATGAGATGTGCCATAACCCACAGGCTCCAGGACCTGACAAGAAGCAAGCACATTCTTGCTGAAGAAAAAAACTGGAAGAAGCTACGACTTTATCAACAGACGATCTTATAGAAGTTATGCAAACCTTGAGAGATGAAAGAAACAATAGATGTTTGTTTGTCTTGCAGATTTAAAGGAGTTATCCGAACTTAGTTCGTCGACAAAAGAAATTATGCGATGCTTGTGAGGGTGACTGAGTGTTAGAATGTGAGATTCACTAAACCATATACAAGGTAATGATTTGGGTGCGGAATGGATTGATCACCATGCCGACTTACTCTTATTATTCGCCTCTGCTATATGGGATGGTAAATATGAGTGACTTACCCATTTTAGAGAGAAGACGATATCAAAAACCTTGTTTGAACCTTAGAATGGTATAACAGTTTTCCCTTATACAAGGCAGCTGTTGCCAACCGTAGGTCATACGGTGAGAATGAAGCCCAGACCCGTTTTCTGCACGGACCTAGTCAAATTGTTTGATGACCACATGAGATATCGACAGTTCTTTAGTATCGGCGCCAGACCTGTCAGCTAAGAAGACTCCGTCATGGAAGAACCTTACCAAGATAAAAGGACACAAGAATTGAGGAAAAGGTTGTACCCCCTACCGGGAGAGCCCTAGAGCAAGAATTGTCCTGAAGATTTGAGAAGATTGACCATGTCAACAATAAGGATGGAGTGTATGAGTTTTGATGGAACCGTAACCATGTTTCTAAGGGTGGTAGCACCTAGACCTTTGCGACAATCTATGAATTTTGAGGAGATCCCGAACCCGACCTATTTCTTGCTAGCCTCTTCGAATCTCGAGGGCGAGATTCATTTTAAGGGTGGTAGGTTAGTAACATCCCAAAATTCTAAATGTTGGAATGTTATATTAATTAAGTAATAATGATTGCTTCTGTGATTTATTGTGTGAAATTGAGTGAAATTTGAAAATTTTTAAAGTTTAACTAGAGGAAATAAAAGGATTCCCAAAAAAATTCATTTAGAATCCCTATTCAATTTTGAGTTCGAATCCTTTCAAAACCCACTGATAAATAATTAAATGAGAGGAGGAAAATGACACCCCAAAATCAGGGACAATGTTTTGTTTGAGATTCAAATTTTAAGACAGAAATTGTTTGCAATTTATTTGTAATCCAAATTCCTTTTCATTTTGGAGTTATTGCAAAAAAAATGATGTTTTTAAAGTATTTTTGGTCCTGGAAATATGTTCACAATTTAGAAAATTTTATTCTATGGATTTTGATATATAATATGCTTCTGGAAATTTTATTTTATTTTCTTCTTATTTTCCATTAACCTTTTCTGTTTTTATTTTAAAAAACTCTATTTGCGGCCCATAACTATCCGTCGCCCGCAACATAGTAGCAGCAGGCCGGCCCGTATAGTTTTTTTTCTTTTTTCTATTTATATCCATTAGGATTTGCAGAAAAATGTATATGTATATTATTTATTTTCAGGGGAAAAATATTTTTGAAAAAAAAACTACAGAGAGCACAAACTATTCCTATGTGTAGGCCGGCCGAACACTTTAGGCCCATGCAAAGCGCCTATTTTCTATTTTGTTTATCTACGTATAGTCTCATATTGCCTAGGCTTTAATTTCTAAGCATTTGTTCCATCTATAAATATAGACCATATAGCCTTCAAAAACCATTCACTTCGGATTAAATCAATATTTTGGTTTGACTAGTTTCTCAAAAGAAAAATATAATTCTTCTCTCCATTGGAAATTCTGGAAGTCGTCTCCTTTCTCCGAAATCGTCTTTTCTCTACCTCATAAAGATATATTTCTTCGTATTTTTGTATACTCTCATAGCTCATTATTTTTTAGACTAGTTTAAGTTAGACTAATTAGATTATCAATTAGTCTCTGTATTTATACATTAGACCTAGAATTCTTTTAGCCGTGGCTATTTTTCTTTCGTAAAACCGTTTGGCCCTGGTTTTCAAATAATCATAACTTTTTACTCGTTCATCCAAATTAGATAAAACCAACGCCTACATTTTCGTCTTGATTTCACCTATCCAGTGAATCTATCAAATAAAATTTTTGTAATTTTGAAATTTTAAAATTTGTTCAGATTCATATTCAAACTTCCTTTGATCATATCTTTTTAACTGTAACTCTGTTTCCGATAAATCCAATTGCGTCGGATTCGTACTGAATAAATATTTCCGTACGTGCAATTAGTGTTAACTTTTCAATATGTAATTTTTAATCATTGCCAAATTACTCTAATAGTCCACAAATGTTTTGCCACACAACTTTTTAAGCAGACTCAATGTCATATTGAATTACTCGTATCTTTTGTTTCGTTTTTCCAAATTCATCGATTCTTTTTCCTACATATTCATATTGACTTCCTACATCCTCTAGCATCATTAGTTTTAACTTTTGATCCTTTAAAATTTGAGTGATTCAAATTGGAATTCGAAGCTTCATTTGATCATCTCTTGTAAACTGTAGTGCATTTTCGATTGATTTCTTTTTCAAATTGAATCCCTAGGCGTAATCTATCATCTTGAACCATCACAATACCTTTTCACCGAAATTAGGATCTGACCTTGCAAAATAATTTGATTTGGTTCTTTTGGAGTATCTGCAATCTTACTTTGTATTTTCTTTTGGGCCTTTGAGTGATTGTTTATGTGTAGATAAAATTGTTTGGTTACGATAGATTGATCGGAGTGTGACCAGTAGAACTATCAGGAATTATGAGTGTGAAGAACCTCCATCAACAGCACAAGGCAAGTTCACACCTTGATCATACTTTTCTATACCTAGTTTTTACTGTGCATTAGTTTCACCCTCAAAGATTGCATGAGTAGGATTGGGAACATGTGGTTATGCATTGTAGTTTATGTAGTAGGAACCTATGACTTTGATTCACCCCGGGAATATTCGTTATACTATATGTTGCTTAGCCATGCTTGTAGATGTGTATTGGTATGTGAAATTCATCCTATGGAATGCCACCCAGGCTCAAAGGGATCATATGATATTTCATGCCTAGAAACTTCCGTGTGCAGCCACAAGCCATTATGGGCTCTGGCATAGTTGCGTAAGTTGTGAGATACCTTTCGATGATAGGCTAGCATATGTAGGGGAATTGTAGGTGTACCGGTCTATCTATCGTTTAAGGGGACCTCTTCGGAAAGACTATGTCTCGATCATCCGGTTCTCAAACATCAAGCAGTGCGAGGTATTCTACGGAGGAGATCGAGTCTTGTGGGGAAAAGCGTGCAAATCTCTGCAGAGTGTACAAACTAATCATGATTAGTCGTGTCCCCGGTTATGGACAACTTTGAGTATCTAGAAGTGAATTATTGGTTGATCTCATCACTCTACTTTAATTAATGTATTGGGTTATTAATAATTTGGGAATTTTGGGATTGAGCTGGAGGAACCTTCTCAATAATGGCATAAAGTTGGTAGTAAAATAAAAATTTATTCCTTTGTTGTAGGAAAAAATTAGCTTTATGCAAAATTAAACATAGAGCCTCCACCAGGCAAATATTCATATCAGATAGATATTTTCATTATTCTTCTATATGATGTGAAATTGCCAGTACATTCAATGTACTGATCTACACGGCTGCAACGTCTCATGTTGCAGGAATTATCCGACGGGTAAGTGATACATTAGGGTTGCGATGTCTACACTCAACTTTGCCATTGGTGTTGTTGGGACTCCACAATTTTGTTGTTATTTCCGTTATATTGAGGTAATAGTATTTACGTTACTTTATACATGTGATTTAACTATGTTATAAATCCTCTAGTACTGTGTGTGTCAGCATACAGATACAGGGATGACACTTAAGCACAGAGACTTCGATCCATTCGGGCCGGTTCGCCACAGTCGCTCGCCTTCTTGATGCAGCAAGACGTCCAGGTAGTAGATGAGTTTCGTCAGCACGACGGCGAGGTGATGGTGATGATGAAGTGATCTGCGCAAGTCTTCGCCTAAACACTACGAAAATATGACCGGGGGTGTAAACTATGGAGGGGGGCGCCGCACGCGGGTAAGAAATTGTCTAGGGTGTGCTAGGGCGCCCCCCCCCCCATATATATATATATATATATATATATATATATAT
>LR738714.1:570539662-570570956 GCA_902687465.1 Secale cereale | reverse complement strand
TCCCTAAGTAGGCCGAATCATACTTGGGGTCCTTCTTTGTCGCGCCCCCTGCCATGTTTGTTGGAGGGGGGGGGGAAGAGGGGGAGGGGGAAGGAAGGGGGAATCCTATTCCCTTTCTTTCCTTTCCTTCTTCCCCTTTCCTTCTCCACCTTGGCCGGCCCATATGGGGGTGCACCAACCCCTTGTGGCTGCTGCGTTTTCCTTCTTGGGCCATAAGGCCATATCTTTTGTCGCGGGTGCCCGAAACCCCTTCCGGTGACCCGATAAGAACCGATACCCTCCTGAACACTTTCGGTGTCCGAATACCATCATCCTATATATATATATCAATCTTTACCTCTCGACCATTTCGAGACTCCTCGTCATGTCCGTGATCTCATCCGGGACTTTGAATAACATTCACTCACCAAATCACATAACTCATATAATAATATATCGTCAATGAACGTTAAGCGTGCGAACCCTACGTGTTCGAGAACTATGTAGACATGACCGAGACACTTCTCCGGTCGATAACCAATAGCGGAAACTAGATGCCCATATTGGCTCCTACATTTTCTATAAAGATCTTTATCGGTCAAACTGTTATGATAACATACGTAATTCCCTTTGTCTGTTGGTATGTTACTTACCTAAGATTCGATCGTCGGTATCTTCATACCTAGTTCAATATCGTTACCGGCAAGTCTCTTTACTAGTTCCGTAATAGATCACCTTGTGACTGACTCCTTAGTCGTTTTCTTGCAAGTTTATGATGTGTATTACCGAGAGGGCCCAAAGATACCTCTTCGCTACTCAGAGTGACAAATCATATTCTTGATCTATGCCAACTCAACAAACACCTTCGGAGATACCTCTAGAGCATCTTTATAATCATCCAGTTATGTTGTGACATTTGATAGCACGCAAGGCATCCCTCCGGTATCCGGGTGTTGCATAATCTCATAGTCGAAGGAATATGTATTTGACATGAAGAAAGCAATAGCAATAAAACTGAACGATCATATGCTAATGAAAGTGCAACTAATCCCCAGGTGGTTCTGGCAATTAATAACAACATATATATCATTGAACTAATAGTTACTTGAGAATCATTTCAGAGAAGTTCAGTGATATGGGTATGGCAAGGACTGAAGAAGTGGACCCCTCAAAATGCTAAGGCAAGCGTTGGCAAAAGCTCAAGACTCCATTTTTGGTTTAGTGATCCAAGATCACATTGAGTCCATAGGAAAAGCCAATACTATTAAAAGGGGATGAGGTTATGTTGATGATCTGGTTGCTCAAGTGCTTAGTGATACATCTCCTAAACTATCAGCAACTTTCACTGCCATATACACTCATAAGTAATCTCGGTCCCACCGATTATCTAAACTCAGTCACACCGAGATGAACCACCTCAGCCATAAGCCAAACCCTAGTAATTTCGGATATTCCGATTCTGATATCGGTTTCACCGAAACATGAGTTACCAAGGTTCTGTAACCTTCTGTCATCAAATCGGTGTCACCGAGATGATGAAGTCGGTCCCACCGAAACTGGTATGCTCTTGTCATTGCACGAATCGGACTAATCGAGATTGTATTTTCGGTCCCACCGAAAACCCCAACGTTCACATTATTTGAACTTTCGGTCTCACCGAGTTGTCCACTTCGGTCCCACCGAGATTGCTCAAATATGTGTGTAACGGTTGGATTTTGTGTGGAGGCTATTTATACCCCTCCACCCCCTCTTCATTCGTGGAGAGAGCCATCAGAAAGAACTACCACTCCTACCTTACATTTCTGAGAAGAGAACTACCTACCCTTGTGTTGAGATCAAGTTGCTCCACTCCCACCATATGAAGCTTGATCTCTAGCCATCCCAAGTTGCTTTCCACTCAATCCTTTCTTCCACCACAGCCAAATCAGTGAGGAGAGTTGAGTGTTGGGGAGATTATCATTTGAAGCACAAGAGCAAGGAGTTCATCATCATCTACAACATCTATTACCATTTGGAGGGTGGTGCCTCCTAGATTGGTTAGGTGTCGCTTGGGAGCCTCCGTCATCGAGATGTGGAGTTGAACCAAGAAGTTTGTAATGGCAAGGAGATCGCCTACTTCGTGAAGATCTACCCCGAGTAAGGCTAGCCCTCCGTGGGCGTAGGCCATGATGGAATAGACAAGGTTGCTTCTTCGTGGACCCTTCGTGGGTGGAGCCCTCCGTGGACTCGCGCAGCCGTTACCCTCCGTGGGTTGAAGTCTCCATCAACGTGGATGTACGATAGCACCACCTATCGGAACCACGGGAAAAATCACCGCGTCTCCAAAATTGCGTTTGCTCTTCTCCACCTCTCTTTACTACATGTGCAATTTACTTTCCGCTGCCTATACTCTAGAATTGCATGTGTAGGGTGATGCTTGACTTGATCAAAACTGTGAATCTGCCAAAAACTGTTCTTTGTCAAAAGGCAGAATTTTTATACTTACAAGTAGTCTAATCACCCCCCTCTAGACATACTTTCGATCCTACAAGTGGTATCAGAGCTTTGGTCTCCATTGTATTGGTTTCCATTGCATTGGACTCCATAAGCTTGGTTTCACAACCTAGGAGAGTATGGCGTCTAGTGAGGGTAATTTTCGTAGAGGTCCTTACTTTGATGGTACAAATTTTGCTAGTTGGAAGCATAAAATGAAAATGCATATTCTTGGTCATAACCCAGCCGCATGGGGCATTATTTGTGTTGGTATGCAAGGTGAATTCTTCGAGGAAGGAAAAGTTCCGGATCGCGAAGCTACACCTGAAGAATTGCGGATGTTGCAAAACAATGCTCAAGCTTGTGACATTCTCTTCAATGCTTTGTGTCCCGAGGAGTTTAACAAAATCAGCCGGCTTGAAAATGCAAAAGAGATTTGGGATACTTTGGTTGAAATGCACAAAGGTACTGAGTATGTGAAGGAATCAAAGCTAGATATTCTTCAAGGTCAACTTGACAAGTTCAAGATGAAGGATGGTGAAGGAGTCGCTGAAATGTACTCTAGGCTTGCTCTCATCACAAATGAGATTGCCGGCTTAGGAAGCGAAGAAATGACCGACCGATTCATCATCAAGAAGATTCTCAGAGCTTTGGATGGAAAGTATGACACCGTGTGCACTTTGATCCAAATGATGCCAAACTACAAGACTCTCAAGCCAACTGAAGTCATTGGAAGAATTGTTGCTCATGAGATGACACTTAAGGATAAGGAAGAGCTTCACAACAAGTCGAGTGGTGCTTACAAAGCTACAAGTGATGCTCCCACAACCTCAAGTGACAAGTTAGTTTCCAATGAAGAGATAAGCCTAATGGTTAAGAACTTCAACAAATTCTACAAGAATAGAGGCAAAGAGAGAAGCTCAAAGTCTAGATCATATGATGAAAAGAGATCTTCTAGTCGTGATCGAAACTGCTACAATTGTGGAAGACCCGGACACTACTCAAATGAGTGTACGGCTCCCCACAAGAGAAGAGGAGAATCTCCAAGAAGAAGAAGCTCAAGAGATGAGTCACCTCGGAAAGAGAGAAGGAGTAGAGATGATCGTTATGAACGAAGACTCTCTCGGAGAAGCAAGGATTCGGAGAGGAAAGACAAGTCATCAAGGAGCTACACAAGAAGAAGACATCAAGCTCACGTAGGTGAATGGGTCTCCGGCTCCGACTCCGACAATCAATCCGATGGAAGCTATCACTCCGACTCCGACTACAGTCAAGATGAAGGTGTTGCCGGTCTTTCTCTCGTATCCTCCAACTCCAACTCCTACGACTTATTTGATTCACCAAATGAGGGAATTGGAAGATGCTTCATGGCTAAAGGCCCCAAGGTATCACACCCTGAATTCATTGACTTCAATAGTGATGAGGATGACTTGCTTAGTGAAGATGAGCTCTTGCATGATAAATCTAGTGAGCCTAGTAACGATGAAAATGCTAGTAGTCTTTATAGTCGAGAAGAGTCGAATGACAATGCTATGAAGGAGATTGAGCGTCTAACTAAAGAACTAAACACTCTTAAGTTAGCTCATGAAACAACTCAAGAAGATCATAGAGAGCTCTTAAGATCTCATGAGAAGCTACGCTTCGAGAAGCTCACTCTAGAGCAAGAACATGAGTTTCTAAAAGCGATCAATGACGATCTTCGAAAGAAGAGTTCTTCATATCTTGCCAAACGACTTCTCTTGTCTAATTTCTTGCCACCCATTAAGACTAAGCATGACAAGCATAAGAAAAATTCTTCCTCTAGCAGTAACAATAACCATGTTAAATCTAATGTTGTTACTTCTAGTAGTTCTCTTGATTCCACTAACAATGTTTCAAGCCAAGTTACACTTGAGCAAGAGAATAGTTTATTGAAAGGGATCATAGAGAAAGGTGTCTACAAGAGCCTTGCCGGAAGCAAGAACTTTGAGGAGATTGTTCGCAAGCAAGGAAGGCACCGGAAGAATCAAGGAATTGGTTTTGAGCGAAAGTTCAACGCCGAAGGTGTTGAGTGGGAAGAAGGTCAATATCCTACTCCACAGTTTGTTTCTCAAAAGGAGAAGTATGATCCTACTTCTTCCAATGTGGAACAAGCTCAAGATGACCTTCCACCACAAGACCACAAGCTAAAAGCCAAGGACAAGCTTCAAGAGGAGATTGATGCATTCATTGAAGCACCTCAAGCCATGGTCAAGTGGGTTCCCAAGGAAACATCAAGTTCTACTTCGTCAAGCTCAACTTCAACCCCAAGGATTCCCATCAAGATGATGTGGATCCCGAAGAAGAAGAACTAGAAGGTTCTTGAGGGTGACTCCGCCAACATACTTCACTCACATTCATTTTGGCAAAGAACTTGTGCAATCAACTTCCACATCATGCACTAGTTCATGGAGTCACAAACCCTCTTGTTGGTAAGTCAAGGGACAAGGTAATCATTGCTTTCATGGACATCATCTATTGTGAACTTCAATCTATGTCCATGGATATCCGTGTTTGTTCCTTGTGGGACTAACCCATGTAGGTATTGAAAGTGCCCGAATCCAAAGGATAGCTCCCAACTCTTGATGATCTCCATCAACATTGAGCATCCACATCTTCAACATCTACATGAAGTCTTCTACGACAACCCAAGGTTAGTTTGACCCTTTAAAAGGGGTTCTCACATCTAGGGGGAGCTTTGCTCTAAAAAAATTGAGCTAAAGCATCTTCAAATGATGTGAACACATCAAAGCTTTATGTAAAAGTGGTAACCCCACTTGTGCTTAAACGATGAGTATGACCTATGATCAAATGTTCTCATTTGGCTCCTAAGTCAAAATACTCATATAAAGATGACCTAGTCATCGACAAATTGTGTGTTAATTGCTAGAGTTTTGGTTGTGCATGTTTGACACATATTTCATTTGCTATCTTATTGTGTGAGCATGTTGAATGCATGATTTTATCCATTCGAGGACATCCATTTGTTGTTTTGGTCGTTTTGATTTATTTTTTTGACCAAATGGATGGACAAGAATGCCTAAGTACCTCCCCTAGCTATCTATGCTTTCTTGTCTCAAATTCTATTCATGCTTACATCACAAACTTTGAACAAGTCATTTTCGGACCCTCCGGGTGAGGAGCACTCGGAGCCACCGATCCGTCTAGGGCTAACCTCCAAAACCTTCTAATTGATTACGGTCAGACCAACTCACTCAAACTCGGTCAAACCGAAAGCATTTAGACTGATCTAGGTTTAATCTCGGTGAAACCGAGTTGTGATTTTCGGCGTGACCGAAGTGCATTACTGCCTAGCGGTTATCCATCTCGGTGCCACTGAGTTTTACAACTCGGTCCCACCGACAGCAAAGGGGTATATATACCAAGGGTCGTGCGCGTTGATTCCTCCTTCAAACGTTTCGCCCCCACATCCCTTGCTGCCGTCGCCTTGATCTCCGGATCGTCGCCGTCGTCGCCTGTGCGCCCTCGCCGCAGGTCTCCGTCGCCGTCAACGGCCATCTCCTCCGCGCCGTTGCCGCCGTAGAGAAACTCCACCAAGTTAGGGTGAGTTTTGATCCCACTCGTGCTCCCATCTCCGATTCAATGCACGTTTGGATTGCCCAATATCTTGCCACGATTGAAATCTTCCTTTACACCAGATTGGTTCGTTTGAACTAGATTCGAGTAAAAAATTTAGGGTTAGGTTTCCACTGAACACATCTCGGTGAGACCGATTTTATAATTTCGGTGTGACCGATTTGGCCTCTGGCCATTGCACTGCACCCTTCGGTCCAACCGAGTTGTGCAAATCGGTGTGACCAAAATGTAGTTTTTGTGAAACCCTAGTGTTTTCGGCAGGACCGAAACCCACTTCGGTCAAACCGAAAGTGGTGTGCCAAGCCCTGTTTAACACTTCGGATTCACCGAAACTAAAACTCGGTCTGACCGAAATGTCTTCTGTGAAAACTTAAAACTAGAATTTGAACTCATTTTTTTGCAAAAACTTCTGCAGTTTGTGATAACTCTTCTTCTCTGCATATACCTTATCTATTCACAGGTTGTCAGCCATGTCAGATACCAGTGACAGTCAGAACAGGTCAGAGACACCCATTGCAGACATTCCAGAGGCAGACACTAGTCCTGATCCTAGTAGCCCATTTGATGATGGTGAGAGGAGTACACCAAGTGGCATGCCTCCTGCAGCCACCAGAGCTAGAAAGGAGAAGAATTCCGATGATGAGGATTCAGATTTCGTTGTTGAGGAAGAGGTGACCTCCAAGCCTAAGAGGAAGGTTGTTGCCAAAGAGCAACAAGGTCAGCAATCTAAGAAGGGCACCAGCAAAGTCAAGCAGTCAACTGTTGCTAAGAAGCTGAATTTGGGAGAGGCAGCTTCAAGCAAAGTGAAGAAAACCTCCAAGAGAAAAAGGGTAGTGTATACTGATTCTCATGCAGATGCAGCAGTAGAGGATGAGGATGAGGAAGCACCCCAGCCTCCTCCTCAGAAGCAGAAGCTCATGGGTGATGCCATTAAGGCCGGAGCCACATCAAAGCCCAAGAAATCTGCTCAAGCTAAGGCAGCTCCAGCAAAGCCTGCTGCCAAGCCCAAGAGGACAACCAGAAACATTCCAGCGTCTGAAAAGAACAAGGATGATGTGCCACCAGCTGAGTCTGATGAGGAAGGACAAGTGTTGCTGAAACTTCGTCCAAAACTGCCACTTCACAATGATGCTCATCCTCAAGCTGAGGATATGAAGGCAAGGAAAGATAGAGGTCTCAGGCTATGGAGACAAACTGACCCATATGCCGTGAGGAGAAGAACTGCTGTAGATCCCAGATTTCACACCAGAGAGCAGCAGGACTTCTATGAGACCGTGCTGATGGACAAGAAGCCAATAGTTGCAGACACCAGATATGTTGACTGGGAATACATTGACAGCGAAGAGCACAGAGATTTCTTTCCACATGTGCATGAAAGTTTTACTGCATGTGGCGTTGCAGAGTTTGTAGGTCAGAAATTGACCAGTTGGAACGATGAGATGATAATGCAATTCTATGCCACAGCTCACTTCTATCCTGATGGAAAGATCACATGGATGACTGAAGGTCAAAGGTATTCTTCTTCCGTTGAAGAATGGGCAGAAATTCTGAATGCTCCAGTGCAACGAGAAGATGATATTGATGTCTATGGGATTCCAAAGAAGAATCATGAATCCATGAAGAACATGTACAAAGAGATTCCAGCAGAGGATTTGGAAGTCTGGAAGCTCGGCTCAGTCTACCATCTCCAGGCAGGCTTACCTACCACTAATACTATTTTGAGGCATACCTTGATGCCCAAGTCTGGAGATCATCGCATGATCAGAGGATATTCTATCAACATGCTGCATATACTTGATGAGAAAGCACCTTTCAAGGTGATGGACTTAATGGTAGAGACCATTAAGAGGACTGCAGCTGACCAGAAAAGGTCATGTGGATTTGCCCCACAGATTCAGATGCTTATCAATGCCAAGTTTGGCACGGGCAAATTCTTGTTGGATAGAAAATATTTACCGCTGCAGCCAGAGCATGAAGACAATGTTGTTGTGATGGACGAGGAGGATCCGACATCTGTTGAGGGTCAAGCCAAGATCGAAGCTGCTAAGAAAGCCAAAGCTGACAAAGAAGCAGCAGCAGCAGCTAAACCAAAGAGTTTCGGAGAGCAAATCCTTGAAGCTACTCAAAGGATTGAACAACGCCTGGCCAGCATTGAACAGTCTCAGGAGAGCTTAGAGAGGATTGTTGACGAGAAGATCCATGCTCTGGACGTGAAGCTGACTGAAATACAAGTGACCATCAACAAGCTTGAGGCAGACTTTGAGGAAGCAAAGCAGGACAAGGAAGAGCTTATGCAGGATGACTTAGTCCAGGATTCTCATCGACAGACTGCTCCGGTTCCCAAAGGATCCCGATCAGCTGCTATTCCAGTGACTGACACCAGGACTACAGCTTCAGCACCTCCCACAGTTCCAGCAGTTACTCCAGCTACAGCTCTAGTGTCCACTCCTCCAGCACAGACATCAGCTGAAGTCTTCGCCGATGCTGTCATATCTACTCCGACATCAACCCAGACGGGAGCCGCCAGAAGAGTCCACAGTGACGTTTAGCTCTATGCTTTTTCGAACTTTTTGGTAACTTGTTGCCAAAGGGGGAGAAATTGTATAGATCATAGGGCTTCGAGAGAGAGAGTGCTCTTTCGTTCTTTTGCGGTTTCTTTGAGATACTTTTGGTTTTCGAGACATTCAGTGTGCTTGATACTCCATTTGATGCTACTTTAATGAGTGCTTGGTCGTACTATGCTTTAATGTGTGCTTAATGTTTATCATATGTCATTCCTATCTTGTATGACTATTTACTCATGTCTTGGTGATTGGGTGCATGCTGTTCACTCTTATCATTTTGTGCGCTCCACCAAGATGTATGTGACATGGAAGAGTGACCCATGATCCTAATCGATTGTGCATTTGCATTCAAACGCAAATCTTAAATAATGCACAAATTTAGGGGGAGCTCTTGCTTATCACATACTTCTCAAAGCGACGATATTATTCATTGATTATATCTCTTGTCGAAGCTTTGATCTATATGTTGTCATCAATTACCAAAAAGGGGGAGATTGGAAGTGCAACTAATCCCTGGGTGGTTTTGGCAATTAATAACAACATATATATCATTGAACTAATAGTTACTTGAGAATCATTTCAGAGAAGTTCAGTGATATGGGTATGGCAAGGACTGAAGAAGTGGACCCCTCAAAATGCTAAGGCAAGCGTTGGCAAAAGCTCAAGACTCCATTTTTGGTTTAGTGATCCAAGATCACATTGAGTCCATAGGAAAAGCCAATACTATTAAAAGGGGATGAGGTTATGTTGATGATCTGGTTGCTCAAGTGCTTAGTGATACATCTCCTAAACTATCAGCAACTTTCACTGCCATATACACTCATAAGTAATCTCGGTCCCACCGATTATCTAAACTCAGTCACACCGAGATGAACCACCTCAGCCATAAGCCAAACCCTAGTAATTTCGGATATTCCGATTCTGATATCGGTTTCACCGAAACATGAGTTACCAAGGTTCTGTAACCTTCTGTCATCAAATCGGTGTCACCGAGATGATGAAGTCGGTCCCACCGAAACTGGTATGCTCTTGTCATTGCACGAATCGGACTAACCGAGATTGTATTTTCGGTCCCACCGAAAACCCCAACGTTCACATTATTTGAACTTTCGGTCTCACCGAGTTGTCCACTTCGGTCCCACCGAGATTGCTCAAATATGTGTGTAACGGTTGGATTTTGTGTGGAGGCTATTTATACCCCTCCACCCCCTCTTCATTCATGGAGAGAGCCATCAGAAAGAACTACCACTCCTACCTTACATTTCTGAGAAGAGAACTACCTACCCTTGTGTTGAGATCAAGTTGCTCCACTCCCACCATATGAAGCTTGATCTCTAGCCTTCCCAAGTTGCTTTCCACTCAATCCTTTCTTCCACCACAGCCAAATCAGTGAGGAGAGTTGAGTATTGGGGAGATTATCATTTGAAGCACAAGAGCAAGGAGTTCATCATCATCTACAACATCTATTACCTTTTGGAGGGTGGTGCCTCCTAGATTGGTTAGGTGTCGCTTGGGAGCCTCCGTCATCGAGATGTGGAGTTGAACCAAGAAGTTTGTAAGGGCAAGGAGATCGCCTACTTCGTGAAGATCTACCCCGAGTAAGGCTAGCCCTCCGTGGGCGTAGGCCATGATGGAATAGACAAGGTTGCTTCTTCGTGGACCCTTCGTGGGTGGAGCCCTCCATGGACTCGCGCAGCTGTTACCCTCCGTGGGTTGAAGTCTCCATCAACGTGGATGTACGATAGCACCACCTATCGGAACCACGGGAAAAATCACCGCGTCTCCAAAATTGCGTTTGCTCTTCTCCACCTCTCTTTACTACATGTGCAATTTACTTTCCGTTGCCTATACTCTAGAATTGCATGTGTAGGGTGATGCTTGACTTGATCATAATTGTGAATCTGCCAAAAACTGTTCTTTGTTAAAAGACAGAATTTTTATATTTACAAGTAGTCTAATCACCCCCCCCCCTCTAGACATACTTTCGATCCTACAGCTAAGATAACGGATGGTTCTTGTCCATCACATCATTCTCACAATGATGTGATCCCATTATCAAATGACAACTTGTGTCCATGGTTAGGGAACCTTAACCATCTTTGATTAACGAGCTAGTCTAGTAGAGGCTTACTAGGGACACGGTATTTGCTGATGTATTCACACATGTATTTAGGTTTCTGTCAATACAACTCTAGCATGAATAATAAACCCTTATGATGAATAAGGAAATATAAAATAATAACAACTTTATTATTGCCTCTAGGGCATATTTCCATCAGAGCAGACCATCCGAAAGATCAATATTTAGAAGAAAAAAATGGAATGACCTAATCTCTAATAACATTACATGTTTTAAATTGGAGTGCACTTCATGCAACAAAAATATCTAGAGATGGAATTTTGGGTAATTTTAGCATTTCGGTAGAATAGGTTTGGCGGGCTAAGTGATAGAAATGCAAGATCGTGAAATTTGAATAAGAAATACATTTTCAAGTACATGTATTAGCTTCCTTGTGTATGTATCACCTATTAATTAGTAAACTACCTAGAATAGGAGGCCAAGAATGAACAAAGAAAAGACCAGTAAGGTAAGTGAGTGTAGGAGGGAATTCGAGAGAAGAGCACTTGTCAATATGTCATAGGCTATAACGCGCAAAGGTTACCTATTTAGTTATTACTATGCTTTACATTTGTACCCTGCATTCCGAATTAGGTTATTTGTTGGACTAGTATGTTGTAGAAACTTATAGCCATATGTATCTATTGGTAGCTAAATAGACATAATACGTATAAACATGCTATGGTGCATCAAAATGGCGATAACTAATGAGTGATGAATTTGATTTGTATTTCCCTTTCTTGTTTTTCCTAGATTTAGATGGAACTCAACTTAGGAGATTATTTTAAATGTGTGATTCCACATTTGTGAATTATAACATAATTTTCATGACAACATCTAGTTAAACTTGAGTACTCTTGTAATGATATACATTAAATTCATGTAAGATAGATTGAATATTTATTAGCATACGATACATCTAAAATTTATGGGTGAATGTTGAATAAAAGAAAAATATGATTTAGTAAAATAAGTAATAATGTTTAATAAAAATAGATAAGAATCAGGTGGAATGCCCAAACTACAACATGAAGTTATGACAGTGACTTAACGGTTATGAACCATCGACTAGGGATTTGAAAGTGGGAGACTCTTGTAGCAGTTCTCTTCTCTCTCATTTCGTCCCCAAGTGGGCATGACTAAGAGTCACCTCGAAGCTCTAGGCCCGCCCTATCCCGAATCTTCTCCATCGACGTTGTTGGCTGGAGACGAGATGGGGAAGGTGCTCGAAGCCCTCTTGTACATAGTAGCTATAGGATTACGTCTAGGGTTGGTGCTGCTCTCGTGTACTTTGGTGTGATGCCGAGTGGGTGTGCGCCGACAATGCTCTCGAGCTGAGCTTGCTCGCTAGTGATACGTCCAAAACGTATCTATAATTTATGCTTGCTCCATGCCTTTTTTGTGTGATATTTCTATGATATTTATGCACTTTCATACACTTTTGATCATATTTGGACTAACCTACTAATGGTTGCAAAAGTGCACAATGTTCTTGTTTTACACTTTATTGTGTAGGAATTACTTGGAAATTGACAAAAACGCAAAAGGAGTCGTATTGGAGTAGGACTCTGACTTTCCTGAAATCTGTCTGAGAACGTTTTTTAAAGATGGTCACGTTCCGGCCCGAAGACGACGTCAAACGGAAAAAGTCTAGCTGCGAAAGTTGTGGGGAATTTCGAGGCGATGCTTCTCGATATAAAATTCGTCCAAATCGGAGTCCGGACGGCCGAGTAAAGCCCGTTTTACTGAGGCCCAAAATCTGATGACGGGAATCCGAGAGTCTATATAAAGAGAGGAACCTAGGTCACCAAGGGCCACGAATTTTCCTCCTCCCGAGCCGCCGTCTTGGAGGGGAGGACCAGCACCATTGCAGCACCATCCACAAGGAAGAAGGGGGGCCAAGGAGCCGCTGCCCCCTAGGGCCGCCGCTGCCCCCTAGGGCCGCCGCCCCGAGGGCCGCCGCCGCCGCCGCCTCCGTGGCTGCCGTCGGCCGTCTCCTCCTCGCGGGGCTGCACCTCTCTATCAACACCATCATCAACCTTCTCCTCACCATGTCCATGTGTGAGTAGTTTTCTCCGGGGCCGAGGGCTCGTACGTGTAGCTATGAGGTTATCTCTCTCTCCCATGATGTGATCTTCGTTGTGATCATAGGCTATGTTAATCTAGGGTGATCCCATGATATTTCCCCTTCCTCTATATATTGGATTGATGTACTCACTTGTCTTTATCTAGTATAATCCCTGAGACCAAGGTGACAGCGGTCTATTGGACATGGATTAGAAAAATATTTTCATGGGTGATTTCCTCTCTTGTGTGTTGATTGAAGATTGAGAGTCTCTTGGTGCTTGTCTTTGACTATCCTTTAGATATGTTGTGGTGATTGTGGGACTCTCTTTAGATGGCCGCGGTGACATTGGGAAATCCTTAGATTGAGAACTACGAACTTTGAGGTGTGCTTTTGTAGCCCTACATAATTCTCGTCCTCTCTTGACCACGAAGGAATGACCTCCGGGTGCGTCTCCATTGCATGTTTTATGTGAAATATCATGTGATTCGATTATGTTAATGTTGTTGGGAGTTGCCTCTAGTGAAAGTATGATCCCTAGGCCTTGTTTCCACCATTGCAATACCATTTATGCTCACGTTTACCACTTGTTTGCTTGCTGCACTTTTTATTACAGATTTATATTACTTTGCTTTGCCACTCCTATCATCCATATTTTACCATCTCTTCGCCGAACTAGTGCACCTATACAACTCCTAGTTGTATTAGGTGTGTTGGGGACACAAGAGACTTCTTGTATCTTAGTTGCAGGGTTGCTTGAGAGAGACCATCTTCAACCTTTACTTCCCTGAGTTTGATAAACCTTAGGTCATCCACTTGAAGGAAATTGCTGCTGTCCTACAAACCTCTGCGCTTGGAGGCCCAACATAGTCTACAAGAGTAGAAGCGTGTGTAGACATCAAGCTATTTCTGGCGCCGTTGCCGGGGAGGTGAGTGCTTGAAGGTATATATTTAGATCTTGCAATTAAATCTTTTTGTTTCTTGTTTTTATTTCACTAGTTATGCTTATGGACAACCTTGCTATTGGATCGTTGCTTGCGGGAAGACGCCCCACACCTGTGGTGGTTGCTCCTCCCCCTACTGAAATTGTGCCCTATAAAATACCAGCTGGTATTATCGATTATGTTTTGGCTAATCGTTATGCAGGAGACAGACATCCCGGTGAACACTTACTATATCTGTCACAATTATGTTCATTATTTAAGCTTGCAGGTGTATCAAGGGAGTTTGTCATGAGGAAATTGTTTGGCGTATCACTTATAGATAAAGCTTCAGATTGGTAGAAGCTTCTCGATAACTCGCACTTGCTTGATTGGCAAGAGCTTATATCTCTCTTTTATACTAAGTTTTATCCTCTTCATGAAATTCATCGAGACAGGAACTATATCTATAACTTTAGGTCTCGTGACGGAGAGAGCGTAGCTCAAGCTTGGGGGATACTGAAAACGTTAATGCTAAAATATCCTAACCATGGGCTCCCCAAAGATGCTTATGTGGAGAGTAAGAGTACCTTTTTGCATGTGGATCATGGTAACAATGCTTTATGTGATGCTTATATTGTTGAGTTTATTCGTGATCCCACTGAAAATTATTATGAGAAGGGAACATATGCTTATAGATATTTCAATAATATCAAGTTCCCTCTCTTTTTGGTGAATATTTTGAAGTTATGCTTGTTCTGCCTTCCTATGCTAGTTGCTTTATGCTTCAATAATTTATTTTCTTACAAGATTCCCATGCATAGGAAGTATGTTAGACTTAAATATGTTTTATATATGCTTCTTGATGCTCTCTTTGGTTCTTCAACTCTTATTCCTACGAGAGCATCATTAAAGTCTTAAGCCTATCTTTATGGCTATAAAGAAAGAGCTCTAGGGAGACAACCCTTGTTATCTTTACTTTCAGTTTGTTCTTTCCGTTTTTAGTGGTCTTGATGTGTGTTACTACTGTAGCAACATCATTGTATCTTTATTTTTCAGCTTTTTGCCAAGTTTAGCCTCTGATTGCAAGAAAGTTCAAAAGTTGTGATGTGCAGTCTAGAAAACAGATTCTGTCCTTGGACAGAAAAATTCGTATAAAATCACCAGACCATCTTTTTGATCTGAATTTTTTCGACAGCGTGCTCTATACAATTGTCTTTCGGGCGTCTGTTTTGAGTTTTTTGATTAGAGTTGCAGAAGTGCCCCGAAAAAATCATTTACTACCTGCTGGTCTGTTTTTCACAGATTCTGTCCTGTTTTGCCTTTCCTTCATTTTGCAAACCTTGAGCTTGCTTTTTCTTTGCAAAAACCTTTTGGTAATCTTGAGAAACAGTAGACCTTCAAGAATATTCTTATTTCCAGCAAGAAAAAAATTATTTTATTAAGGGTACTAACCTCGCTAATCAGATTATGATGAGTTATGTATGAAGGGAGTTTTCAAGTGTGCGAGGGAAGATGATAAAAAGATTCAGGAGTGTCAAACGCTCAAGCTTGGGGATGCCCCCGTGCACCCCCGAGAAATATTCAAGAAGACTCAAGCGTCTAAGCTTGGGGATGCCCCCGTGCATCCCCTTCTCCATCAACAATTATCAGTTCGTCTTTCGTTCCACTATATTTTTATCACTTCATGTGTTATGTGCTATGCTTGGAGCGTCTTGCTTTTAGTTTCCTTTTTAGTTTTCTTTAGCTTTGCTTGCTTTTCATAACGAGTTGGAACTCAGCTTTCTTTGTGTGGGAGAGAAACACGCTCCACTTCAACCTAGAACACAACATAGAATTTTTCATGTTTATCTTTGCTGTGTATGTTCTTGGTCTTTCAATAGCTACTGTCATGCTTAGCTCTTAGTTTTCACGCTTTACTTTTTAAAGAGCTTTTGTTTAGTTGGTTGCTGGAACTCTCTTTAGTTATCATGCTTATCTTGTTAAGAGAGTTGGCTTCTGTTGCACTGGTTGATATGTCCATGATAAAAATGCTATGTGCATAATGGTGCTTAGTAGTTCATGTTTTCTTATGGTTAGTCTCAAATAGCTGGGGGGGTTCCCAATGTGTTATTGGAGTACCAACATGATTTGTTTGCCTATGATGTGGTATGGTTTAGTTATATCTTCCTCCGAGAATTTATTTTGATTGACTTGGCATATGCTCACGCATATTTAAGACTGTAAAGAAAGTCTATCAAGCCTTGATGATCTTTTATTTCTGAGTAGCGATATAACTTCCATGCTCGATTCAATGTTGCTTTGTCGCTTTGCATGATTATGACCGTCATTGCACTCTTAGTTGGTCGCTCCCAGTCTTTTGCTAACCTCCACCTGTACTAAGCGGACTGACTGCTTATGCATCCAAATCCTTTAAACCAGTTATGCCATATGAGTCCACCATACCTTCCTATACATGGTATTTACCTGCCATTCCTAACAAAGACTTTCATGTACCACCTCGAAATTATTCAAAAAAGCATTTCTCTTTTGTGCCTCTGTTTTAGCTCATGAGGAAGTAGTAGTTAATTCATGATCTTTTTAGGTTGGACAAGCTTCACCCCGGGATTGCATGTCTAATGTGCAAACCCTTAATACTAGAAGGAACTGGCATAGAGTGCGCCCGGCTCATTAAAAAATAATACAACAAACAAACCCTCCTTCACGCTTTGTTCATGAGAAATCAGAAAACTTTGGCAGTGATAAACAAAGGAGATTAAGAGGATGTGATCGTCCTCATGCAGGAGCCATTCCTCGAAACTTGTCCAGCTCGAGAAGTAATTGAGTTATCTACTAGCATTCGTTGACGAAATATGCATATTCTAAAAAATAATCTTTATCTCTGTTTTAAAAACCAAGAGCTTTGGTACATGTTTAGTTTTTGTTTCCGACCACGGGTTTTCAACCTTGCCATCAAAAGCCACGGTTCGAGAGTCTCCACCTTTTTTAAAGCACCAACTATTGAGAGCATGATTGTCATTCTGAGTGTAATGTGCATTGTCCCAAAGTACCATTGTCTTTTGCATGATTATGATATCGTTTATTCTGAAATCATTGTATCTAGTCGTCACTTAAACTTTGGAGGTGCCCCTGCATTTATGTTTTGCTTCACTAAAGGGGGCAAGCGAGGTATCACTTTGTCATGTTTGCACACCATGCTCACTACAAATCTATTGAGTGTTTCAGTATCATATTGTAAAACTTTCAGTTCTTTGTGATATTCTCATGAGGAAACTTAATTACTACAGATTCATTATCTCAGTAAGCATTTGTCATGTGACTGTTAAAAGTTATTATAGGGTTAATAGCATGTCACCACAGAAATTATGCTTGTTATCATTTACCTACTCGAGGACGAGCAGGAATTAAGCTTGGGGATGTTGATACGTCCAAAATGTATCTATAATTTCTGCTTGCTCCATGCCTTTTTTGTGTGATATTTCTATGATATTTATGCACTTCCATACACTTTTGATCATATTTGGACTAACCTACTAATGGTTGCAAAAGTGCACAATGTTCTTGTTTTACACTTTATTGTGTAGGAATTACTTGGAAATTGACAAAAACGCAAAAGGAGTCGTATTGGAGTAGGACTCTGACTTTCCTGAAATCTGTCTCAGAATGTTTTTTAAAGATGGTCACGTTCTGACCCGAAGACGACCTCAAACGGAAAAAGTCTAGTTGCGAAAGTTGTGGGGAATTTCGAGGCGATGCTTCTGGATATAAAATTCGTCCAAATCGGAGTCCAGACGGCCGAGTAAAGCCCGTTTTACTGAGGCCCAAAATCTGATGACGGGAATCCGAGAGTCTATATAAAGAGAGGAAACCTAGGTCACCAAGGGCCACGAATTTTCCTCCTCCCGAGCCGCCCTCTTGGAGGGGAGGACCAGCACCATTGCAGCACCATCCACAAGGAAGAAGGGGGGCCAAGGAGCCGCTGCCCCCTAGGGCCGCCGCTGCCCCCTAGGGCCGCCGCCGCCCCGAGGGCCACCGCCGCCCCCTAGGGCCGCCGCCGCCGCCGCCTCCGTGGCTGCCGCCGGCCGTCTCCTCCTCGCGGGGCTGCACCTCTCCATCAACACCATCATCAACCTCCTCCTCACCATGTCCATGTGTGAGTAGTTTTCTCCGGGGCCGAGGGCTCGTACGTGTAGCTATGAGGTTATCTCTCTCTCCCATGATGTGATCTTCGTTGTGATCATAGGCTATGTTAATCTAGGGTGATCCCATGATATTTCCCCTTCCTCTATGTATTAGATTGATGTACTCACTTGTCTTTATCTAGTATAATCCCCGAGACCAAGGTGACAGCGGTCTATTGGACATGGATTAGAAAAATATTTTCATGGGTGATTTCCTCTCTTGTGTGTTGATTGAAGATTGAGAGTCTCTTGGTGCTTGTCTTTGACTATCCTTTAGATATGTTGTGGTGATTGTGGGACTCTCTTTAGATGGCCGCGGTGACATTGGGAAATCCTTAGATTGAGAACTATGAACTTTGAGGTGTGCTTTTGTAGCCCTACATAATTCTCGTCCTCTCTTGACCACGAAGGAATGACCTCCGGGTGCGTCTCCATTGCATATTTTATGGGAAATATCATGTGATTCGATTATGTTAATGTTGTTGGGAGTTGCCTCTAGTGAAAGTATGATCCCTAGGCCTTGTTTCCACCATTGCAATACCATTTGTGATCACGTTTACCACTTGTTTGCTTGCTGCACTTTTTATTACAGATTTATATTACTTTGCATTGCCACTCCTATCATCCATATTTTACCATCTCTTCGCCGAACTAGTGCACATATACAACTCCTAGTTGTATTAGGTGTGTTGGGGACACAAGAGACTTCTTGTATCTTAGTTGCAGGGTTGCTTGAGAGAGACCATCTTCAACCTCTACTTCCCTGAGTTTGATAAACCTTAGGTCATCCACTTGAGGGAAATTGCTGCTGTCCTACAAACCTCTGCGCTTGGAGGCCCAACATAGTCTACAAGAGTAGAAGCGTGTGTAGACATCAGCTAGCGGCAGTTGTGTTATTATTACTGATCCTAATTACACTTAGCAAAGTTCTTGGTCTGGTCAATCGGTCTTGCATCGTCCTCAACTCAAGCATCTACCATGGTGATGGAAGAAGGACCGAAGAGGGAGTGGATCACCAGATTTTGGTTATTGTGTTTGGATCTCATCCACATCAGTGTTAGCAGAGAAAATGACTCTAACTAACGCTTCAGGTAGCGAAGTTCAACCGTCGGTCTTCATTTCTCTCCTAGTCTATATTTTGGTTGAAAGGCGACCACTCGGAGCTTCAACCACTCTTCTTCCTTCCGGCCTTGAGCCATATTGGGAGGTGGTACTATTTAAGCATGTAGTCTATGGCCTCTTCCACTAGTTTTCTCAGGAGCTGGCGACGATGTGGTGCTGACTTCACCACACCAAGTGTTTTCGTACCTGGTGGTGGGGATGTTGTATCTGAGAAGAGAACCAGTGTTGTGCTAACTATAATATAAAATCTTGTTTCGCTGTCCTTCATGCAAAAAGTGAGAGATATGGGTGTAATTTTCTTTTCTTTGAGTCCTTAGCTAAGCTTTGTAATATCACCGTTGTAAATTAGTGAGGCTCTTTAGGACCCATCTCTATTAAAAATATAAAAATTAAAATCATCGGCTCATAGGTATATATATATATATATATATATATATATATATATATATATATATATATATATATATATATAAACTAGCAAAAGAGCACGTGCGTTGCAACGGGTATGAAGTAAATTTCAAAGTTCACGTGATATTGAGGAGTTTATCTGTCATGGTGAAATATTGAGCTATATCTCTCAGTCCGTTAAATTCTTCATTGTCTTAATATGAACTCATATTTTATACTTGCCCACTTCAAAGATAAGATGGTCGGTTAGAAAATAAAGAGTTCACAATGATTGATGCTCTTTTGTTAACATTGTCGTCAACAGTAGGAGCAAACCGACTACATCAACGCAACCATGCTTCCCTTGACACAAACATCACGGCCTCAAGGAGGACCAGTATTGGGGCGTGCAAAGCCGGGGGAGAGATGATACGGCAGAGGGGAGTAGCCACATGAAGGTGAGGTATGGAAGGACTAAGGACATGGTCATCCTAGGCATGATCACATGCTTCTCTCTACCTCTCTCTCCATAGCCAACGTGTGGAGCGAACAAGACGTGGCCCCTACTTCACCCAGTTCAAGCAAGATGCACCGTCGTCATACTCTTTCAACTCTCCATCCCTCCCTCCCTCATCTGTATCTCACAACAACAGCACTTGTAACATATAGAGTGGAAGAATATATTGATGGGAGAAAAAAATCCTCATATGCGCTTAGCAACTTATTCTATTATGTTACCATTTCTCCTCCGTGTCACCATCACCAATGATGCTTATATTGTCCATCTATTCACTACTAACATTATCAATCTAAAGTAATGTGCTTGTGATCATGCTATGGCATAACGCTCGTGCGTCGCTATAGAGTAAACATTGAACAATGGGTCCTCTTCCTCGTGCGGCGGAAGGGTGCCACCGTGCCAGCGGGTCTAGCATGGCCGACTTCTGCTAGGCGGCATATGCTTTGTCGAACACCTTAAAATCGTGAGGCCCTCCTCCTTAATTTGGTGTAGTATATAGTAAAACATGTCATTGATGCAACTGGGGCACCACTGATCCGCTCGTCACCTCGGCACAGGAAACATATTGTTGACTAGGAGCAAATAATAACAAGAAACATATAAATCAAAATAGCTAGCTTTTTTACGCGACGAGAATTTTACTTACCATTTTTTTGCGAAAAGAAAATTTTACTTACCTTTGCTTTTCTAGGCAGGTCTACCAATTAATGCACGGCCATTGTATGTTTTACATGAGTCCATAGTATTGGATCGATTTCCTTTAATTTGCATGCAGGTGTACCAATGCATGGTTATTATGCATGTTTGACAGTCCCTAGACGCACGCGTATTGGATCGATTTTCTTTAATTTGCATGCAAATGTACCAACTATGCACACGGCTGGTGTGCATGTTTGACAGTCTCTAGACGTTTGACCGTCTTTAGACGCACGCAATATGCCTTCCTTGCGTCGCCGGAGCTACATCGGCGTCATGGCCACGGCCACGCGACTAGCCGACCATGGCTATTCTAAGATTTTTGTTTCCATGTCTCTCCCATTGGCCCATATTATATTTCCATACCCTCCCTTCCTTTTTCCTCATAGAAGAGAATATATGCCCTCTTTATTCCTTTCCTTCCTGGACCAAATCGAGATTGATTCCCTCTTTTATGACTTCTCTTTCTGTCCGTTGATTCTTCAGGAGGCTAATTGCCATCAAATTATAAACGTATATAAGTTGTTCTTATGTGGTATAAGCAAGCGAGGTGGAACTATTTAATAAGTTAACAAATAGTCTTTTCTTTTTACAACAATGATGTAACTCATATGGACTTGAGCTTTGTTTACATGTCTCTCCCATTGGCCCATATTATATTTCCATATACTTCCTTCATTTTTCCTCATAGAAGAGAATATATGCCCTTTTTATTCCTTTCCTTCTTGGACCAAATCGAAATTGATTCCCTCTTTTATGACTTTTCTTTCTGTCTTCAGGAGGCTAATTGACATCCAATTATAAACATATATAAGTTGTTTTTATGCAATATAAGCAAGTGAGGTGGGACTATTTAATAAGTTAACAAATAGTCTTTTCTTTTTACAACAATGATGTAACTCAAATGGACTTGAGCTTTGTTTCCATGTCCCTCCCATTGGCCCATATTATATTTCCATATCCTTCCTTCCATTTTCCTCATAGAAGAGAATATATGCCCTCTTTATTCCTTTCCTTCCTGGACCAAATCGAAATTGATTCCCTTTTTTTATGACTTTTCTTTCTGTCCGTTGATTCTTCAGGAGGCTAATTGACATCAAATTATAAACGTATATAAGTTGTTCTTATGCAGTATAAGCAAGCGAGGTGGGACTATTTAATAAGTTAACAAATAGTCTTTTCTTTTTACAACAATGATGTAACTCAGATGGACTTGAGCTTTCTGTTAGTACGTCAGGTCGGGAGTTCGATCCACGGGACCTCCTATACAACGCGTTTTGCGTCATACAGCAGCTCGACGCACAGGGGAGACGCACTAATGGGCCGGCCCAATCTAATTCCTGTCGCGCGACATAAAAATGTCATAAAAACATTAGAGACTGGCAAGATTTGATACCAGGACCTCATGCAACAGAGAGCGAGCCCTTCACCACTATACCAGACAACAAAAGCTGGCTATAAGAGGTGCAAAATATAATAAGACCACACAGAAAGCGTTGAGATTTGGAAAACATTTCTTAAAAATTGCGAGCAGTTTTGAAATGCCGTGATTTCATTATATTCCTTTTTTTAGAAGTGAATATTTTTTGATATCCCACTTTAAAAATTAAACACGAACAAATCCTGCAAATCCTGAACAGTTTTCTAAAATTTGAACAATTTTCTAAAAGTTTAACCATTTCTGAAAAAACAAAAAAAATGTGAACTTTTCTTCAAATTTCAGAGATCGTCAACAGATTTTAAGTTCTAAATAAAAATGGAAAACTTGAACATCTTTTAAGTTCAGACAAAAAATTTAAAACCGAACATTTTTAATACAAAACGAAATTTGTATTGTATTGTATGAGTTTTTGGAATACGAACAAAATTTGAAACATGGGAACATTTATTGAAATCGCAAACATAATGATGAAACAGCGAACATTATCTTAGACATGAAAGTTTTTCCGAATTTGTGAACAAATCTTCAAAAAAAAAATTTAAAAAATTCCGAACATATTCTGAAAACCACAAACAGTTTTTGAAACTCCTGAACATTTTTTGAATTTGTGATCAAAATTTGAAAAACAGAAACATATTTTTGGAATTCGAAACAAATTGAAAGCACGAACATTTTTTGAATTTGTGAACAAATTTTGAATAACGTAAACATTTTTTGAATTCGTGATCTTTTTTGGAAAACATGAACATTTTTTGAAATGTGGAACAATTTTTTTGATACACGAACATATTCGAAATTATGAACAAATTTTGAAAACCAGGGACATTTTTTGAAATTCTGAATAATATTTGAAATATCCAAAAATAAATAAACTTGAAAAGGAAAAAAAAGGAAAAAGAAAGAAACAAAAAAAAAAGAAAAGGTAAAACGAAAAATAAAAGAAATAGAAAAAAGAAAACCAAAAAATAAAACTGAAAAAGAAAAAGCCGGTTTAGGAACCTTCTAAAAGATTCCAAAACCCAGAAAAAACCGTTTGGGAAACTCTAGAAGGTTCACAAAATCAGAAACGCTGCAAACACGTTAAATGGGCCGGCCCATGATATCGCTCGATCGCCAGGTCTGTGGGAAACGGCGACACTTTGACGCAACGAGCGTCTAATAGGAAATTCCTCGATCCACCACGCCAGCTCTTATTTTTTGCCTCCTCAAATCGGACGGGTCTGATGGGCTGAGGCCCAGGCACGCCAAGGCCCAATGCAGCGACCAAGTGTAAGTTCGTGAATAGATTTTTGGATCATTAGAAATTTAGTACCACCTCGAATATGTTTTAAAGTCAAACTGAAAGCGTAAAATTACAGGAAGAACCGTATTGTGACGATGAATCCGACAAACTCGTTCCGTGCTTTAAAATATGCCTACCCTGGCAACGGTCTTCAACTTGCCACTTGTCACAAAGCAATGGCACCTGCTAGCTTCGTGTCTTGTTCACGGGAGGTCTTGCATCTCGTCTTTAGGGAGAGAGAGGCATACTTTGCCTTAAACACAAAACAAACAAGCCAACCATTGACGCAACCTATTAGGACATAGGTTTTTTCTATTTTCTTCAAAACATAGCATTTAAAATAGTAAATATTTTAATTAGTCATTTTAATAAAAATATATTTAACCTATTTAATAGTTTAAAAAGTATTCAATCCGATTTTTCATACAACTTGTGAGATTTGTTCACTTATACTAAGTGAAATGCTCATGTCACTAGTGAAAAGTTTACCATATAATCACCAAAATATTTTACGTAATATGTAATTAAATCATTATATGCATGTATTTTGTATACATGCATTCCAAAACTAATGTTCATAAATAAAATGATATGTGCACTCAACATAAATGTACATGGCTTTAAAGAAAGTGAACAAATACTTAAAAAAGTGTATGTGTTTACTGCAAACAAATAAAAAAAAGTTACAATGGGCAAAGTAATATGGAAAAAATAGATGACACCGTGCGCTGTTGCGGAATCAGTTGCAATATATTTGAATATTTAGATTAATAACACATGAACTAAAATTAAAATACAGTTGACTTATTATATTTGATTATGTCTAGTTGTAAAATATTTATTAAATAAAGTATAATAATAATATGAAAACTATTTTCCCATGTATGGTTGCATGTGGTGGTGAGTCTTTTTCCATGTATAGTTGCATGTTGAGGTGTGCCTTTTCCCAACTATAATTGTATGGTGATGTGGCATGCTTGCATGTTGAGATAAGTTAGTGAAAAACACTCTCTTAGGTATATAGGATTGTTAGAATAAATTCGAGAAGCATCGTCGATCTACCGAGGACCAAGCAATCACACAAGTACGATACCGAGATTTGTTAACGAGGTTCACCATCATGCCTACATCTCCGGGGCCTGACTACGGGCGCTCCTCCCCATGACACCGTCACAATACCGCACCCCGACCGCCCGGGCGCCGGCACACGCCGCCGGCTCCCCGCGTACTCGTGCTATTATGTTGGCATAGGTTACATCGTGTGTCTACCCTCGCTATATATGAGAGGTCTAGGATACAAGTGTCCTATTAGGACACGACTCCTACCTTGTCTACACACAGTCCAAAACCAAATCCAACTGTAACCTACCTTGTACAATAATATTCGACGCAACTCTAACAAACTCCATCTTGGCGAATATTCTTCACCACCTTGAATTCATTCATGCGTCGAACCTCCATGTACATTGGACTTGAGATATGTCATGAGCACCGCTGCTAATCCCAGACTCCATGTGACTCCACCTGCAACTGTAGTCCCTTCTCGTTTTCTTAGCAGTCAACGCTCGAGCAAAGTTAAGTTTCTCCTTACTCTACCTTGTGCTCCCAACTTCCGGAGTATCCATCCAACGCCATCACACACCGATCGTCGTCTGCGTGAAAAATGAACAACTCACATATTGAATGTCACATATAAGAGTTATCCGAACTCAACGTCATCGCTCTCCTTGACTTTGTCTGAAACTTGAAGGAATTTCACCGTCTCCCTGTGTCACCCTGAGTCAAATTTGTAATTGTCTCATCCTTTTCCGGATAGTCTCTGGCATGTCCCCAAACTATACCACTCCACCTCCTTCTGTATTTGTCATCCGCACTTTGCCATGTGCACTGAACACCACAGAATATACGGTCATGTACTCTCTCTGTTTTGACAATTTTAGACTTTCCGCCACTTTCTCAGATTCCGCATGGTCAACTCTCGTCTATCAAACGACACCAATAGACCCAGTCACCAACTTGAACCTGGTACTCGTCAACACTGCTTCAGCACCTCCTGCACAATTTGTCTGACCACATGTCTGACCACCAATGCCTTGGTCTGTCGCTGTGTCCCGTGCTTACCGCACGCCTCGCCGCTATCACCGCGTCGAGCCTCTGCTGTCCTGGTCGAGTCTCTCGGGTCGCGAACCCACACCACTCAACCCCCACTGCAGAGAACCACCGATCATCACCGACCGATGCCGAGTATCACGTCTCCATCAGACCACTGGTACCTAGTCCGATCCACGTGTCTCTCACTATCCCGCTGAACTAGGCTTCGACTCTCCGTTAACTTACGCCGTAGCCCTCTCCATCAGCTCAGAGTGGAGTCATCCATCAAACTCCAGCTCCACCTTCAACATGACTCCACGGTGGTTGTACGAGCCACCCCGCGCCCTGTCGACTTCAGGCTCTCATGTGTGCACAACCTTGAATCAACCCCGCGCTATAGTCTTGTCGAAGCCGCACAAGCCCTCAAGCCTGCACCACGTGTTTCCACGCCCCAGAAGTCGGCCACCACCAGCATCACGCTCATATGTCATCGTCGCTGAAATCACCGCCGTCTTCTACTTTGACCGACATCCTCATCGATCCATCAGACTGTCCAGTCCGACCCAGCCGAAATTAACCGACTGCAACCATGTTCCACCCTGCGTCGTGTCCGCCCCGCACACCTCCGTGCATTGCTGAACGCCCTGTGTATGCATGATCCCGCCACAATGCGCTCCAGACTGCTCCGAGCCTTATACGCATGTCGTCAATCTGCCATCATGATGGTAAAAACCTCGTGCCCAATTAGCAACACTTCCAAAAGAAATTTACTTTCCTGATAGCCTTCATGGAAGCAACAAACTTTGCTCCCATAACCTCAAAAGTCCTTTCTTTATTGTGTTGTTGTCAACGCCACGGTCAATACCAAACCATGCAGATTACCTTTTTTTGTCCAAACAAATCTCGCCCAACAAACATAGCAGCACCAAGCCAACCGCTCGTACCAGCCTCACAGCCACAGCTGTCGCTCCTGAACCTCTCCAACACATGCAGAGAGCACACACGCACGCACGCACGTCTGCCCTGCCTGCGTGCCTAGTGCTTCACCTGGGCCTTGGGCCGATCGTCACGTGTCGTTGCCGCTGAAGAGTCCTGCTGCTGCACGCGGCATGATGCCCCTGAAGTTGTGTTCCCTTGATCGCCACGTCTCCTGCCCACTCGCCGAGAGCCCAAGACCAATTCGATCTAGAACATCTAGATGCTTACGGCCACCTGCTGTTTTTTGTTTCTGATCTTCGTCGAGATCTCGCCTGTTTCCGATTGCTTCCCTGGACGAGACGACCGATCGATTCCGCTGCATGTTTTTGATCGACGGACGTCATCATGATAACTTCCGCAGCCACAATCTTCTCTCATCCTCCTCTTGATCAAACACAACTCATCCTTCGAACAACCTAGCTCATGATACCACTTGTTAGAATAAATTCGAGGAGCATCGTCGATCTACCGAGGACCAAGCAATCACACAAGCACGACACCGAGATTTGTTAACAAGGTTCACCATCATGCCTACATCCCCGGGGCCTGACTACGGGCGCTCCTCCCCATGACACCGTCACAATACCGCATCCCGGCCGCCGGCACACGCCGCCGGCCCCCCGCGTGCCCGTGCTATTATGTTGGCATAGGTTACATCGTGTGTCTACCCTCGCTATATATGAGAGGTCTAGGATACAAGTGTCCTATTAGGACACGACTCCTACCTTGTCTACACACAGTCCAAAACCAAGTCCAACTGTAACCTACCTTGTATAATTGTATGATGATGTGGCATGCTTGCATGCTGAGATAAATTAGTGAAAAACACTCTCTTAGGTATATAGGATAAGCAAAGAGGAACTGAAGAAAACAAAAAACTCAAAGTAAGGAAAAATAAAGAAACAGGAAAAAATATGATGGCACAACTTTTTTTTTAGACCATATGATGGCGCAACTGCAACCAATCCGTTAGGCATGTGGTGTTGTGGTAGTCCACGGGCTATGGACACCCTTGTTTGCCTTACTGGGCTCGTTACCACCGTGCAAGTTTGGGCCGGAGAGACTTGTCTGACCAGCAGGGTGCGACCCGACCAGAGAGTTTGACCTGACAGTGGCCAACGGCATTGTGATGCTGTCAGGTCCTCAGCCTTCAGAGATGGGATCTGAGAGAGATCATAATGCAACAACAGTTAAGTGTTAGCGACCGCAGGAACCATGACAGTCCCCATGACACACACCACACTAGGCCAGGCTATATTCGGGACTGCTTGGCTGATGACCCCAGCTCTGCAAGTCAATATAATTGCCATTGGTGAGCTATTTTCTGGCAATGCCAAGCAGTACCTACATAGTATAGTATGATCACTCGCCAGATCGTCATCCTGGCCAACTGAACCAAACAAATTACTTACCGGTGCACGATTTAGCAGCGATTGCATTTGTATCTCAGTAGTTTGAGCCCTGCGATCACTTCGCATGCCCAGAAGCGGTGGCAATATGCAGCCCACCCACCGGAGAGTTGTCTTCTCCGACGACACCATCCATCCAGCTTGAGGACCAGACATGATCGGAGTGACAAGTGCATCTTTGAATGGCCAACAGTGGCCCGCGTCGGCTTTGGCAGCTGAATCCGCTCTCACTTTTCCTCTTCGTAGGACACTGTTGCGCGAGCCCGACCGGCAGAATGCACGGCCGTCCGCAGAATGTGACTAGCATATTCCTGAACCTGAACCTAAACGGCCCGCGTCTCCTCTGATACTGTTCACCGGCCGGTTGTACCACGCACGCAAGTACTCTGATGGAGCGTGTTCTTCATGCTCGATCTCTTCGGTCATCATGATGTTCTTGTTTGAGCGTAGATGTACATGTGGAGGGACATGCGCTGGTCTGTCTGACGCTGATGCAGCCCTGGCAGGTCTTGGCGCAGCACAGAGAGCAGACGATGATGATGGCCTGTTCGTTTTGGTCCAGGTAAACAGTAAAGACAGGTGGATGCCATGCTAGGTATTGCGCAGCATGTTCTGGCTCTGGCTGTGGCTGCAACTCTAGAGAATAGAGGTCCGGTGCTCTGTCCGTGTCTTGGTACGACATGGATCGTCTGGTGGCCGTGAGCCAGGCGTATGTACTGGCCGGAGCATGGGGGATACTGATGAGCTGCGGCGAGCCACTCCTACGTTTACCTTTCCGCGCGCGTACATTGGACTGGCTAATTTCTGAAAACAAACGGTCCTGTTATACCCTTGAGAATACGCTCGTTGGGAACAGGGGAATCGTTCCTGGATCCTATCTTCTGAACCGAAGTACTTCTAGCGAAATTTCGCCCTGCACACAAACAGGCACTTGCAGCGCAGAATGATTTCTCTAGCATTTTATTTCCAAGAGGATACAGGAAGAAAAATAGCTCAAATAGGGTTTGGACATTAGAAATCTGACAGGTCGCTTTGTTCCGCTGTGTACTTCACTGTATGAAGCTCAACTTGCTTAAGCTGAATTATTAAGACATGCTGAACCCTATTGTTTTGCTAGATCTGATGCGATGCCAGAGATCTTTCCGATGGAAGAGTCATGGCTTCTTCCGCCGCCATTGTAAACCCACTGGACCACTTAAGTACTCCCCGATTCCTTTCAGACACCGCATTTTTCTATCCATGGGACCTAACCTGATGTTACAGGGTTGTTATGTGTCTCCGTTCGTCCCAGACTAATTTTGTGCGGCCGCATCCGCATGTGGCCACTACGTACGTGAGGTCCGTCCTATATTCTCCAGGAACACAACGCCAAATTGCCTACCACTCTAGCTAATGATAGTATGATACGTACAATGCCATGGCCTGCTCAGGACAAGATCCAAGAGTACCGTGGCTTTGGCTCTCTCTGCAGCTTTCTGCAGGCTGATCCATCTTAGCTAGTACCGACGACTAGAAATTTATCCGAGCGAGTGATTCCTTGTGCCACTGATAATAGCAAGGTACTCTGTATTAAGCAGCGGTTTGGAGTGTATATTCCAGTTGTTCGACACCTCTGTGGAGTCACTTTCATTATGAATATTTGGAGATTTTTCTTTGAATATGATGGATCTTGCTTCTATATTCGTCAAGGAAAATGCATCGGTTAGGTGGTGGTCTTGGAAAATACTAGCAAATACTACTTTGTTCAATGAAAATACAAACACCCACGGGTGTGACAGTTTTGTAACTTGCCCACACACGTGGATCACTATCCAGTCGAGTTTGCACGAATCTTGACACATTAAGGCAGAATTCGCGTACCACGTAAGACGGGGCTGATGTGTGGGCGTTGGAGAGTTCACCCACAAGCCCACATCACGTGATTTGCCAGCTGCGTTGTGTGGGCGAACTAGTTTCTGCCCACACAGCCAACACCTAGTCCACGCGCGTGTGGGCGAACTGATTTTCGCCCACACGACACTCGTACGTTGTTGGATGGCAAATGCAGTTACGCGTACGTGGCAATTAGGTAAACACACATGGCAACTATGATTCGTTGCTAGACGGCAACTGCAGTTGCACGTACGTGGCAACCAGATAAACACACATGACAACTGTGATTAACCATACATGGCAATTATGATTGGATCACACGTGACAACTAGGTTCCTTATGATGGAACTGTTGGAAATATGTCCTAGAGGCAATAATAAAAGGATTATTATTATATTTCCTTGTTCATGATAATTGTCTGTTATTCATGCTTAAATTGTATTGTACGGAAACAGCGATACATGTGTGAATACATAGACCACAACGTGTCCCTGGTAAGCCTCTAGTTACTAGCTCGTTAATCAACAGATGGTCACGGTTTCCTAACCATGGACATTGGATGTCATTGATAACGGGATCACATCATTAGGAGAATGATGTGATGGACAAGACCCAATCCTAAGCCTGGCATAAGATCGTGTAGTTCGTAATGCTTAAGCTTTTCTAGTGTCAAGTATCTGTTCCTTAGACCATGAGGTTGTGCAACTCCCAGACACCGTAGGAATACTTTGGGTGTGCCAAACGTCACAACGTAACTGGGTGGCTATAAAGGTACGCAACGGGTATCTCCGAAAGTGCCTGTTGGGTTGGCACGAACCGAGGCTGGGATTTGTCACTCCGTATGACGGAGAGGTATCTCTGGGCCCACTCGGTAAGACATCATCATCATGAGCTCAAAGTGACTAAGGAGTTAGTCACGGGATGATGGATTACGGAACGAGTAAAGAGACTTGCCATGACGAGATTGAACAAGGTATCGGTATACCGACGATCGAATCTCGGGCAAGTACCGTACCGATAGACAAAGGGAATTACATACGGGATTAAGTGAATCCTTGACATCGTGGTTCATCCGATGAGATCATCGAGGAACACGTGGGAACCAACATGGGTATCCAGATCCCACTGTTGGTTATTGACCGGAGAGTCGTCTCGGTCATGTCTGCGTGTCTCCCGAACCCGTAGGGTCTACGCACTTAAGGTTCGGTGACGCTAGGGTTATGGAGATATATGCACACGGAAACCCGAATGTTGTTCGGAGTCCCGGATGAGATCCCGGACGTCACAAGGAGTTCCGGAATGGTCCAGAGGTAAAGAACGATATATAGGAAGTCCAGTTTCGGCCATCGAAAGAGTTCCGGGGGTCACCGGTAGTGTACCGGGACCACCGGAAGGGTCCCGGGGGTCCACTGGGTGGGGCCACCCATCCCGGAGGGCCCCGTGAACCGTAGGGGGAGAGGGACCAGCCCCTAATGGGCTGGCGCACCCCCCATGGGCCTCCCCCCATGCACCTAGGGTTGAAACCCTAGGGGTGGGGGCGCCCCCCTTAGGCTTGGGGGGCAAGCCACCCCCTTGGCCGCC
>LR738714.1:570520049-570538182 GCA_902687465.1 Secale cereale | reverse complement strand
ACCCTCGGCCCACCTGAAACCCCTCCAAAACCCATCCTGGACCCGTGCCTCCGTTCTCCCATGTTTCTCTCCATCCATTTTCTCTCTTGTCCGCATTGTCGCTCCACCACCTAGGCCGCCCCCGCCACACCCTTGCTGGAACTCGATGACTTTGCCACCTCCAACGCTACACCGGAGCTCCACGCCATTTTTCCTCCACTGCCGTTTCACACCTCAACTCCGTCTGCCGCACACGTACCATGCACTCCTACGGTACTCACCATGTCCTGGAAGTGTTCGGCGAAATGCCTGTGATATTTTTTTTGTCCCTTCTTCTCTGAATCAATGAATTCGGATATCAAGTACACATATGATCACTATGTTGAGTCATCTGATAGATCGTCCGACTAGTAGGACTACACGGATGAGACGACGACGACGCAGATGGCCCTTGCAGACACGGAGCGTGTAGAAGAGCATTGAAAGATCGTGGATGTCGCCTAGAGGGGGGTGAATAGGCGCTTTAAAATAATTACAGTTTAGGCTTGAACAAATGCGGAATAAACCTAGCGGTTAATTTGTCAAGCACAAAACCTACAACAACTAGGCTCACCTATGTGATGGGGAACGTAGTATTTCAAAATTGTCCTACGATCACGCAAGATCTATCTACCAGATGCATAGCAATGAGGGGAAGAGTGTGTCTACGTACCCTCGTAGACCGGGAGCGGAAGCGTCTAGTGACGCGGTTGATGTAGTCGAACTTTCTTCGCGATCCAACCGATCAAGCACCGAACGTACGGAGCCTCCGCGTTCAGCACACGTTCAGCTTGATGACGTCCCACGAGCTCTTGATCCAGTAGAACCTCGCGGGAGAGTTTCGGTAGCACGACGGCGTGGTGACAGAGATGATGAAGCTATCGTCGCAGGGCTTCGCCTAAGCGCTGCAACGATATGACCGAGGTGTGTTTCTGTGGAGGGGGGCACCGCACATGGTTGGAAGAGATCAACAGATCAACTTGTGTGTCTATGGGGTGCCTCTACCCCCGTATATAAAGGAGTGGAGGAGGGGGAGGGCTGGCCCTCTCTATGGCGCGCCCTAGGGAAGTCCTACTCCCACTGGGAGTAGGATTCCCCCTTTCCTAGTAGAACTAGGAGCCCTTCCAAGTAATAGGAGTAGGAGAGAAGGAAAGGGCAAAGAGAAGAGAAGGAAGAGGTGGCGCAGCCCCTCCCCCTAGTCCAATTCGGACTAGGCCTTGTTGGGGGCGCAACCTCCTCTCTCTCTTTCCCCTAAAGCTCAATAAGGACCATATACTTCCCGGCGAATTCCCGTAAGTCTCCCGTACTCCGAAAAATACCCGAATCACTCGGAACCTTTCCGATGTCCGAATATAGTCGTCCAATATATCGATATTTACGTCTCGACCATTTCGAGACTCCTTGTCATGTCTCCGATCTCATTCGGGACTCCGAACTACCTTCGGTACATCAAAATACATAAACTCATAATACCGATCGTCATCAAATGTTAAGCGTGCGGACCCTACGGGTTCGAGAACTATGTAGACATGACCGAGACTCATCTCCGGTCAATAACCAATAGCGGAACCTCGATGCTCATATTGGCTCCTACATATTCTACGAACATCTTTATCGGTCAAACCGCATAACAACATACGTTGTTCCCTTTGTCATCGGTATGTTACTTGCCCGATATTTGATCGTCGGTATGTCAATACCTAGTTCAATCTCTTTACCGGCAAGTCTCTTTACTCATTCCGTAATACATCATCTCTTGACTAACTCATTAGTCATTTGCTTGCAAGGCTTATTATGATGTGTATTACCGAGAGGGCCCAGAGATACCTCTCCGACACTCGGAGTGACAAATCCTATTCTTGATCTATGCCAACACCACGAATACCTTCGGAGACACCTGTAGAGCATCTTTATAATCACCCAGTTACGTTGTGATGCTTGATAGCACACAAGGTGTTCCTCCGGTATATGGGAGTTGCATAATCTCATAGTCATAGGAACATGTATAAGTCATGAAGAAAGCAATAGCAGTAAAACTAAACGATCATAGTGCTAAGCTAACGGATGGGTCTTGTCCATCACATCATTCTCCTAATGATGTGATCCCGTTGATCAAATGACAACTCATGTCTATGTCTAGGAAACATAACCATCTTTGATCAATGAGCTAGTCTAGTAGAGGCATACTAGGGACATACTGATTTGTCTATGTATTCACACATGTACTAAGTTTCCGGTTAATACAATTCTAGCATGAATAAAAGACATTTATCATGATATAAGGAAATACAAATAACATCTTTATTATTGCCTCTAGGGCATATTTCCTTCAGTCTCCCACTTGAACTAGAGTCAATAATCTAGATTACAAAGTAATGACCCTAACACCCATGGAGTCTTGGTGTTGATCATGTTTTGCCCGTGGAAGAGGCTTAGTCAATGGGTCTGCAACATTCAGATCTGTATGTATCTTGCAAATCTCTATGTCTCCCTCCTTGACTAGATCGCGGATGGAATTGAAGCGTCTTTTGATGTGCTTTGTTCTCTTGTGAAACCTGGATTCCTTCGCCAAGGCTATTGCTCCAGTGTTGTCACAAAAGATTTTCATTGGACCCGATGCACTAGGTATTACACCTAGATCGGATATGAACTCCTTTATCCAGACTCCTTCATTTGCTGCTTCCGAAACAGCTATATATTCCGCTTCACATGTAGATCCCGCCACGACGCTCTGCTTGGAACTGCACCAACTGACAGCTCCACCGTTTAATAAAAGTACATATCTGGTTTGTGACTTAGAGTCATCCGGATCAGTGTCAAAGCTAGAATCGACGTAACCGTTTATGATGAGCTCTTTGTCACCTCCATACACGAGACACATATCCTTTGTCCTTTTCAGGTATTTCAGGATGTTCTTGAGCGATGTCCAGTGATCCACTCCTGAATTACTTTGGTACCTCCCTGCTAGACTTATAGCAAGGCACACATCAGGTCTGGTACACAGCATTGCATACATGATAGATCCTATGGCTGAGGCATAGGGAATGACTTTCATTTTCTCTCTATCTTCTGCAGTGGTCGGGCATTGAGTCTTACTCAACTTCACACCTTGTAACACAGGCAAGAACCCTTTCTTTGACTGATCCATTTTGAACTTCTTCAAAACTTTATCAAGGTATGTGCTTTGTGAAAGTCCAATTAAGCGTCTTGATCTATCTCTATAGATCTTGATGCCTAATACGTAAGCAGCTTCACCGAGGTCTTTCATTGAAAAACTCTTATTCAAGTATCCTTTTATGCTATCCAGAAATTCTATATCATTTCCAATCAACAATATGTCATCCACATATAATATCAGAAATGCTATAGAGCTCCCACTCACTTTCTTGTAAATACAGGCTTCTCCAAAAGTCTGTATAAAACCATATGCTTTGATCACCTCATCAAAGCGTATATTCCAACTCCGAGATGCTTGCACCAGTCCATAGATGGATCGCTGGAGCTTGCACACTTTATTAGCACATTTAGGATCGACAAAACCTTCTGGTTGCATCATATACAACTCTTCTTTGAGATATCCAATGAGGAATGCAGTTTTGACATCCATTTGCCAGATTTCATAATCATATAATGCGGCAATTGCTAACATAATTCGGACAGACTTAAGCATCGCTACGGGTGAGAAAGTCTCATCGTAGTCAACTCCTTGAACTTGTTGAAACCTTTCGCAACAAGTCGAGCTTTGCAAACAGTAACATTACCGTCTGCGTCGGTCTTCCTCATGAAGATCCATTTATTTTTGATGGCTTGCCGATCATCGGGCAACTCAACCAAAGTCCACACTTTGTTTTCATACATAGACCCCATCTCAGATTTCATGGCCTCAAGCCATTTTGCGGAATCTGGGCTCAACATCGCTTCCTCATAGTTTGTAGGTTCATCATGGTCTAGTAACATGACTTCCAGAAGTGGGTTGCCGTACCACTCAGGTGCGGAATGTACTCTGGTTGATCTACGAAGTTCAGCAGAAATTTGATCTGAAGTTTCATGATCATCATCATTAGCTTCCTCACTGATTGGTGTAGGAATCACTGGAACTAGTTTCTGTGATGTACTACTTTCCAATTCGGGAGAAGGTACAATTACCTCATCAAGTTCCACTTTCCTCCCACTCACTTCTTTCGAGAGAAACTCCTTCTCTAGAACTAGTTTCTGTGATGTACTACTCTCCAATTCGGGAGAAGGTACAATTACCTCATCAAGTTCCACTTTCCTCCCACTCACTTCTTTCGAGAGAAACTCCTTCTATAGAAAGGATCCATTCTTAGCAACGAATATCTTGCCTTCGGATATGTGATAGAAGGTGTACCCAACAGTCTCCTTTGGGTATCCTATGAAGACACATTTCTCCGACTTGGGTTCGAGCTTATCAGGTTGAAGCTTTTTCACATAAGCATCGCAGCCCCAAACTTTAAGAAATGACAACTTTGGTTCTTGCCAAACGACAGTTCATAAGGTGTCGTCTCAACGGATTTAGATGGTGCCCTATTTAACGTGAATGCAGCTATCTCTAAAGCATAACCCCAAAACGATAGTGGTAAATAGGTAAGAGACGTCATAGAACGCACCATATCCAATAAAGTACGGTTACGACGTTCAGACACACCATTACGTTGTGGTGTTCCAGGTGGCGTGAGTTGTGAAACTATTCCACATTGTTTCAAATGAAGACCAAACTCGTAACTCAAATATTCACCTCCACGATCAGATCGCAGAAACTTTATTTTTTTGTTACGATGATTCTCTACTTCACTCTGAAATTCTTTGAACTTTTCAAATGTTTCAGACTTGTGTTTCATTAAGTAGATATACCCATATCTGCTCAAATCATCAGTGAAGGTCAGAAAATAAATATACCCGCCGCGAGCTTCAACACTCATTGGTCCACATACATCAGTATGTATGATTTCCAACAAATCTTTTGCTCGCTCCATTGTTCCGGAGAACGGAGTTTTAGTCTTCTTGCCCATGAGGCATGGTTCGCAAGCACCAAGTGATTCCAAAAGTGCATCACTATGGAGTTTTTTCATGCGCTTTACACCATTATGACCTAAACGGCAGTGCCACAAATAAGTTGCACTATCATTATTAACTTTACATCTTTTGGCTTCAATATTATGAATATGTGTATCACTACTATCGAGATCCAACAAGAATAGACCACTCTTCAAGGGTGCATGACCATAAAAGATATTATTCATAAAAATAGAACAACCATTATTCTCTGATTTAAATGAATAACCGTCTTGCAACTAACAAGATCCAGATATATTGTTCATGCTCAACGCTGACACCAAATAACAATTATTTAGGTCTAAAACTAATCCCGAAGGTAGATGTAGAGGTAGCGTGCCGACGGCGATCACATCGACTTTGGAACCATTTCCCACGCGCATCGTCACCTCGTCCTTAGCCAATCTTCGTTTAATCTGTAGTCCATGTTTCGAGTTACAAATATTAGCAACCGAACCGGTATCAAATACCCAGGTACTACTACGAGCATTAGTAAGGTACACATCAATAACATGTATATCACATATACCTTTGTTCACCTTGCCATCCTTCTTATCCGCCAAATACTTGGGGCAGTTCCGCTTCCAGTGTCCAGTCCCTTTGCAGTAGAAGCACTCAATTTCAGGCTTGGCTCCAGACTTGGGTTTCTTCGCGGGAGTAGCAACTGTCTTGCTATTCCTCTTGAAGTTCCCCTTCTTTCCCTTGCCCTTTTTCTTGAAACTAGTGGTCTTGTTAACCATCAACACTTGATGCTCCTTTTTTATTTCTACCTCCGCAGCCTTGAGCATAGCGAAGAGTTCGGGAATTGTCTTCTGCATCCCTTGCATATTATAGTTCACCATGAAGCCTTTATAGCTTGGTGGCAGTGATTGAAGAACTCTATCAATAACACTATCCTCGTCAACTTTGCAACCAAGTTGAGTCATATGATTGTAGTACCCAGACATTCTGAGCAAGTGTTCACTGATAGCACTATTCTCCACCATCTTGCAGTTATAGAACTTATTGGAAATCTCATATTTCTCAATCCGGGCATTTTCTTGAAATATTAACTTCAACTCCTGGAACATATCATATGGTCCATGACGTTCAAAATGCCGTTGAAGTCCCGGTTCTAAGCCGTAGAGCATGGCACACTGAACTATCGTATAGTCATCAGACCGCGTCTGCCAGACGTTCAAAGCGTCTACATTAGCGGGAGGGGGCTTGTCACCTAGCGGTGCTTCAAGGACATAATTCTTCTGTGCAGCAATGAGGATAATCCTCAAGTTACGGACCCAGTCCGTGTAATTGCGACCACCATCTTTCAACTTAGCTTTCTCTAGGAATGCATTAAAATTCAAAGGAACGGTAGCACGGGCCATTGATCTACAACAACATAGATATGCAAAAACTATCAGGACTAAGTTCATGATAAATTAAAGTTCAATTAATCATAATACTTAAAGAACTCCCACTTAGATAGACATCCCTCCGGTCATCTAAATGATCACGTGATCCAAATCAACTAAACCATGTCCGATCATCACGTGAGATGGAGTAGTTTCAATAGTGAACATCTTATGTTGATCATATCTACTATATGATTCACGCTCGACCTTTCGGTCTCCAGTGTTCCGAGGCCATATCTGCATATGCTAGGCTCGTCAAGTTTAACCCGAGTATTCTGCGTGTGCAAAACTGGCTTACACCCGTTGTATGTGAACGTAGAGCTTATCACACCCGATCATCACGTGGTGTCTCGGCACGACGAACAATCGCAACGGTGCATACTCAGGGAGAACACTTATACCTTGAAATTTTGTAAGGGATCATCTTACAATGCTACCGCCGTACTAAGCAAAATAAGAAGCATAACAAGATAAACATCATATGCAATCAAAATATGTGACATGATATGGCCATCATCATCTTGTGCTTTTGATCTCCATCTCCAAAGCACCGTCATGATCACCTTCGTCACCGGTGCGACACCTTGATCTCCGTCGTAGCATCGTTGTCGTCTTGCCAACTATTGCTTCCACGACTATCACTATCGCTTAGTGATAAAGTAAAGCAATTACATGGTGACTGTATTTCATACAATAAAGCGACAACCAAATGGCTCCTGCCAGTTGCCGATAACTTTACAAAACATGATCATCTCATACAATAACGTATAACTCATCATGTCTAGACCATATCACATCACAACATGCCCTGCAAAAACAAGTTAGACGTCCTCTACTTTGTTGTTGCAAGTTTTACGTGGCTGCTACGGGCTTAGCAAGAACCGTTCTTACCTACGCATACAAAACCACAATGATTTTTCGTCAAGTATGTGCTGTTTTAACCTTCACAAGGACCGGGCGTAGCCACACTTGATTCAGCTAAAGTGAGAGAGACAGACACCCGCCAGTCACCTTTAAGCAACGAGTGCTCATAACGGTGAAACCAGTCTCGCATAAGCGTACGCGTAATGTCGGTCCGGGCCGCTTCATCTCACAATACCGCCGAAACAAAGTATGACATGCTGGTAAGCAGTATGACTATTATCGCCCACAACTCATTGTGTGCTACTCGTGCATATCATCTACGCACAGACCTGGCTCTGATGCCACTGATGGGGAACGTAGTAGTTCAAAATTTTCCTACGATCACGCAAGATCTATCTACCAGATGCATAGCAACGAGGGGAAGAGTGTGTCTACGTACCCTCGTAGACCGGAAGCGGAAGCGTCTAGTGACGCGGTTGATGTAGTAGAATTTTTTTCGCGATCCAACCGATCAAGCACCGAACGTACGGAGCCTCCACGTTCAGCACACGTTCAGCTTGATGACGTCCCACGAGCTCTTGATCCAGTAGAACCTCGTGGGAGAGTTTCGTCAGCACGACGGCGTGATGACAGAGATGATGAAGCTATCGTCGCAGGGCTTCGCCTAAGCGCTGCAACGATATGACCGAGGTGTGTTTTTGTGGAGGGGGGCACCGCAGACGGTTGGGAGAGATCAACAGATCAAGTTGTGTGTCTATGGGGTGTCTCTACCGCCGTATATAAAGGAGTGGAGGAGGGGGAGGGCTGGCCCTCTCTATGGCGTGCCCTAGGGGAGTCCTACTCCCACCGGGAGTAGGATTCCCCCTTTCCTAATAGAACTAGGAGCCCTTCCAAGTACTAGGAGTAGGAGAGAAGGAAAGGGAAAAGAGAAGAGAAGGAAGGAGGTGGCGCAGCCCCTCCCTCTAGTCCAATTCGGACTAGGACTTGGTGGGGGCGCAGCCTCCTCTCTCTCTTTCCCCTAAAGCCCAATAAGGCCCATATACTCCCCGGCGAATTCCCGTAAGTCTCTGGCACTCCGAAAAATACCCGAATCACTCGGAACCTTTCCGATGTCCGAATATAGTCGTCCAATATATCGATCTTTACGTCTTGACCATTTCGAGACTCCTCGTCATGTCCCCGATCTCATCCGGGACTCCGAACTACCTTCGGTACATCAAAACACATAAACTCATTATACAGATCGTCATCAAACGTTAAGCGTGCGGACCCTACGGGTTCGAGAACTATGTAGACATGACCGAGACTCATCTCCGATCAATAACCAATAGCGTAACCTGGATGCTCATATTGGCTCCTACATATTCTACGAACATCTTTATCGGTCAAACCGCATAACAACATACGTTGTTCCCTTTGTCATCGGTATGTTACTTGCCCGAGATTCGATCATCGGTATCTCAATACCTAGTTCAATCTCGTTACCGGAAAGTCTCTTTACTCGTTCCGTAATACATCATCTCTTGACTAACTCATTAGTCATTTGCTTGCAAGGCTTATTATGATGTGTATTACCGAGAGGGCCCAGAGATACCTCTCCGACACTCGGAGTGACAAATCCTATTCTTGATCTATGCCAACACCACGAATACCTTCGGAGACACCTGTAGAGCATCTTTATAATCACCCAGTTACGTTGTGACGTTTGATAGCACACAAGGTGTTCCTCTGGTATACGGGAGTTGCATAATCTCATAGTCATAGGAACATGTATAAGTCATGAAGAAAGCAATAGCAGTAAAACTAAACGATCATAGTGCTAAGCTAACAGATGGTTCTTGTCCATCACATCATTCTCCTAATGATGTGATCCCGTTGATCAAATGACAACTCATGTCTATGGCTAGGGAACATAACCATCTTTGATCAATGAGCTAGTCTAGTAGAGGCATACTAGGGACATACTGATTTGTCTATGTATTCACACATGTACTAAGTTTCCGGTTAATACAATTCTAGCATGAATAAAAGACATTTATCATGATATAAGGAAATACAAATAACATCTTTATTATTGCCTCTAGGGCATATTTCCTTCACTATGTGCACCAACAACTTATGCTAAGCAAGATAAACAACTAGGTGATAGCAAGATATATGACAAGAAACAATATATCTATCACAAAATATAGTGCATAAGTAAAGGGCTCGGGTAAGAGATAACCGAGGCACGCGGAGACAACAATGTATCCCGAAGTTCACACCCTTGCGGATGCTAATCTCCGTTTGGAGCGGTGTGGAGGCACAATGCTCCCCAAGAAGCCACTAGGGTCACCGTAATATCCTCACGCCCTCGCACAATGCAAGATGCCGTGATTCCACTAAGGGACCCTTGAGGGCGGTCACCGAACCTGTACAAATGGCAACCCTTGGGGACGGTCACCGAACCCATACAAAATGCTCGGGGCGATCTCCACAACCTAATTGGAGACCCCGACGCTTTCCCGGAGCTTTGCACCACAATGATTGAGCTCCGAACACCACAAGGTTGGGGCTATCTCCCCAACGACACCACGAAGCTTCACCACAATGGAATATGGCTTCGAGGTGACCACAATTATCTAGGGCGCCTGATGGGCCTCGAACCCCTCGTTGGTTACCCCAAGTGGAAGGTGTAAGATGCAGTAAGTAGAAGTGTTTTCCCCTAGCAAAGATGCCAAGGATCGAATCCCCAGAGACTCCTAGGTTCAACAAGTAGGTGTCAACTGCTAACGGCGCAATTAGCAATCAACGTGGACCTGCACACAGATACAAATAACTTTGCTCCCAACGAGTACAGAGAGGTTGTCAATCTCTCCGGCCTTGTAGTTCTCAAAGGGTTAAAAGCAATGATAGTAGTGATAGATAGTTTTTGCAATAGTAAGTAAATAGCGAAAAGTAAATAGTGGATGTGATCAATGATGGTAATATGGACCGGAGTCTCATGATGTTCACTAGTGATGTATCTCTCCCAAAAGACGATAAAACAGCTATGTGAGGTAAACAAATTACAGCTGGGCAATTGACAAGACCACGAACGCAAACCAATGCTGACTACATTGCAAGAAAGGTTCAGGTTCAAAGCATGGGCGGTACGCCAAAGTAAGTAGACCGAAATCCATCAATATCTACTACTAATCATCCACCTTGAGATATCTATCCAGAACATCTCGCTGGTATTAAGTTGCGAGTCCCACCCATAGTGTAAACTCAATGCAACAGACAACTGCATTAAAAGAACTTTGCGTAAAGTAAACAATCCTTGCACCCGCGGGCACAAGCACCGTTGTTTTCCCCCTTGTGGCAACAGCACATCCCCTAGACTCATGTTTCTGTCACTCAAGCTAGTCATCGAGGGGCATGAACCCACAATCGAGCATAACGTTCCCTCTTGGAGTCACTACCTACTACTCGGCCAAAGCAATAAGTAACAACGGAGAACATGCAAGAATTACTTATGAACTAAAATATAAAAGAGGTGAATCAAATATATTACTCAAGATCAATCTGAACATAATCTCATAATCCATCGGATCCCAGCAAACTCAACATAGCAACATCATAAGGATTACATAGGTGCCTCGATCATGTAGGGCAGCTCACGAGGACTAATTAGTGAAGCACAAGAACGGGAGGAGAACATCACATAGCCACTGGTCATGGACTCATAGTCCAAGGGAGACTACTCATGAGTCATCCGGGAGGCATCCATGGTGGTGGAGAAGCTCCCGGTGGTGATCCTCCCCTCCGGCAGGGTGCCGGGAAGAGTTCTCCTGGTGCTCCCGATCTTGGAAGCGGCGGTGGTGGCGGAACAGAGATGGGATCGCGAAAAGAGTTCCTGTTCTGAGGGTTTCGGAGGGTCCTTTAAATATATGCCAAAGTAGGGCACCGGGGGAGCCTCGGGGGGCCCAGGCGCCCCCCCGGCGCGGCCCGGTGGGGGGGGGGCGCCCACAGGGCGCCTGGAGCCCCTGTGGCCCCCCCAGGCTGCCCTTCGGACGCAGTGTTGTTTCCGGAACGCTGATTTTTTATATAATTTTTCTGGATTTTTCTGGGCAGTTCTCGAAACGTGAAAACCTGAAATACAAAAACAGCCGAAAACAGAAACTGGCACTGGGGTGCACTGGATTAGTAAGTTAGTCCAGATATGATAAAAAGTGTATGGAAGTGTATGAATATCATAGAAATATCACCCAAAAGTGGCATGGAGCAAGCAGAAATATCACCCAAAAGTGGCATGGACGTATCAACATCCCCAAGCTTAATTCCTGCTCGTCCTCGAGTAGGTAAATGATAACAAGAATAATTTCTGTGGTGACATGCTATTAACCATATAGGACTTTCTCATAGTCATATGACAAAAGCTTACTGAGACAATGATTCTAAAGTAATTAAGTTGCCTCAAGAAAAAATCACAAATGACTGAAAGTTTTACAACATGAAACTAAAACATCAAAAAGATTTGCAATGAACATGATGTGCAAATATGATAAAGTGATATCTTGCTTGCCCCCTTTAGTGATGCAAAACATAAATGCAGGGGCACCTTCAAGGTTTAAGTGATGACTAGATACAATCATTTCAAAATAAACGATATCACAATCATGCAAAAGACAATGCTACTTTGGGACAATGCACATTACACTCAGAATGACAATCATGCTCTCAGTAGTTGGTGCTTGAAGTGCTAGAGCTTTTTATTTTGAAAACATAAAAGCAATTGTGTCAACGGTAGTAGTACTTCATATGTGTCATGCATAAGACATCCTATAAGTTGCAAGCCTCATGCATCGAATACTAATAGTGCTCGCTCCTTGTCCTAATTAGCTCGAATTCCCATGGGTTATCATTGCATTGCATATGTTTCAACCAAGTGTCACAAAGGGGTACCTCTATGCCACCTGTACAAAGGTCCAAGGAGATAGATCGCATTTGATTTCTCGTTTTTGATAGATCTCAACTTGAGGACATCCATACCGGGACAACATAGAAAATAGATGATGGACTCCTCTTTAATGCATAAGCATATTCTCATGAGAGATTGAGGATTAAGGTCCAAGCTAAAACTTCCACCATGATGCATGGCTTTGGTTGGCGGCCCAATGTTCTTCTCTAACAATATGCATATTAATTCAACCCACGGTAAATCACCCTTACTTCAGACAAGACGAACATGCATAGCAACTCACATGATATTCAACAAAAGTGTGACAGTTGATGGCGTCCCCAGAAACATGGTTACCGCTCAGCAAGCAACTCATAAGAAATAAGATACGTAAGCAACATATTCTTTACCACAATAGTTTTTAGGCTACTTTCCCATGAGCTATGTATTGCATGGTAAATTTGCTTAGTACAGGTGGAGGTTAGCAAAAGACTGGGAGCGACCAACTAAGAGAGCAATGACGGTCATAATCATGCAGAGCGACAAAGCAATATTGAATCAGGCATGGTAGTTATATCGCTACTTAGAAATAAAAGATCATCAAGGCTTGACAGACTTTCTTTACAGTCTTAAATATGCGTGAGCATACGCCAAGTCAATCAAAATAAATTCTCGAAGGAAGATATTACTAAACCATACCACATCATAGGCAAACAAACCAAGTTGGTACTCCAATAACACATTGGGAACCCCCAGCTATTTGAGATTAACCAAAAGAAAACCTGAACTACTAAGCACCATCATGAAAGTAGCATCTTTATCATAGACACATTAACCAATGCAACGGAAGCAAACTCTCTTAATAAGGTGAGCATGGTAAATAAAGAGAGTTCAAGCAACCAACTAAACAGAAGCCCCTGTGCCCCCCCCCCCCCAGGTTGCCCTTCGGACGCAGTGTTGTTTCCGTATCGCTGATTTTTTATATAATTTTTCTGGATTTTTCTGGGCAGTTCTCGAAACGTGAAAACCTGAAATACAAAAACAGCCAAAAACAGAAACTGGCACTGGGGTGCACTGGATTAGTAAGTTAGTCCAAATATGATCAAAAGTGTATGGAAGTGTATGAATATCATAGCAATATCACCCAAAAGTGGCATGGAGCAAGCAGAAATTATAGATACGTTTTGGACGTATCAACATCCCCAAGCTTAATTCCTGCTCGTCCTCGAGTAGGTAAATGATAACAAGAATAATTTCTGTGGTGACATGCTATTAACCATATAGGACTTTTTATAGTCATATGACAAAAGCTTACTGAGACAATGATTCTATAGTAATTAAGTTGCCTCATGAGAAAATCACAAATGACTGAAAGTTTTACAACATGAAACTGAAACATCAAAAAGATTTGCAATGAACATGGTGTGTAAATATGATAAAGTGATATCTAGGTTGCCCCCTTTAGTGAAGCAAAACATAAATGCAGGGGCACCTTCAAGGTTTAAGTGATGACTAGATACAATGATTTCAAAATAAACGATATCACAATCATGCAAAAGACAATGCTACTTTGGGACAATGCACATTACACTCAGAATGACAATCATGCTCTCAGTAGTTGGTGCTTGAAGAAAGAAGGTGGAGACTCAACATAAAAGTAAAAGAAAGGTTATGTGCTAGAGCTTTTTATTTTGAAAACATAGAAGCAATTTTGTCAACGGTAGTAGTACTTCATATGTGTCATGCATAAGACATCCTATAAGTTGCAAGCCTCATGCATCGAATACCAATAGTGCTCGCACCTTGTCCTAATTAGCTTGGATTTCCATGGGTTATCATTGCATTACATATGTTTCAACCAAGTGTCACAAAGGGGTACCTCTATGCCACCTGTACAAAGGTCCAAGGAGATAAATCGCATTTGATTTCTCGTTTTTGATAGATCTCAACTTGAGGACATCCATACCGGGACAACATAGAAAATAGATGATGGACTCCTCTTAAATGCATAAGCATATTCTCATAAGAGATTGAGGATTAATGTCCAAGCTAAAACTTCCACCATGATACATGGCTTTGGTTGGCGGCCCAATGTTCTTCTCTAACAATATGCATATTCATTCAACCCACGGCAAATCACCCTTACTTCAGACAAGACGAACATGCATAGCAACTCACATGATATTCAACAAAAGTGTGACAGTTGATGGCGTCCCCAGAAACATGGTTACCGCTCAGCAAGCAACTCATAAGAAATAAGATACATAGGCAACATATTCTTTACCACAATAGTTTTTAGGCTACTTTCCCATGAGCTATGTATTGCATGGTTAGTTTGCTTAGTACAGGTGGAGGTTAGCAAAAGACTGGGAGCGACCAACTAAGAGAGCAATGACGGTCATAATCATGCAGAGCGACAAAGCAATATTGAATCAGGCATGGTAGTTATATCGCTACTCGGAAACAAAAGATCATCAAGGCTTGACAGACTTTCTTTACAGTCTTGAATATGCGTGAGCATACGCCAAGTCAATCAAAATAAATTCTCGAAGGAAGATATTACTAAACCATACCACATCATAGGCAAACAAACCAAGTTGGTACTCCAATAACACATTGGGAACCCCCCAGCTATTTGAGATTAACCATAAGAAAACCTGAACTACTAAGCACCATCATGCAAGTAGCATCTTTATCATAGACACATTAACAAATGCAACGGAAGCAAACTCTCTTAATAAGGTGAGCATGGTAATTAAAGAGAGTTCAAGCAACCAACTAAACAAAAGCTCTTGAAAAGATAAGCATGAATACTAAGAGCAGAGTATGATAGTAGCTATTAAAAGACAAAGAACACACACAGCATAGATAGACATGAAAATTCTATGTAATGTTCTAGGTAGAGGTGGAGCGTGTTTTTCTCCCACATAAAGGAATGCTGGGTTCCGACTCGTTATGAAAAACTAAAAAGAAAACTAGAAGCAAGACGCTCCAAGCATAGCACATAACACATGAAGTGATAAAAATATAGCGAAACGAAAGACGAACTGATAATGTTGATGGAAAAGGGGATGCACGGGGGCATCCCCAAGCTTAGACGCTTGAGTCTCCTTGAACATTTCTTGGGGGTGCACGGGGGCATCCCCAAGCTTGAGCGCTTGACACTCCTGAATCTTTTTATCATCTTCCCTCGCACACTTGAAAACTCCCTTCATACATAACTCATCATAATCTGATTAGCGAGGTTAGTACCCTTAATAAAATAATTATACCTTGCTGGAAATAAGGATATTCTTGAAGTTCTACTATTTCTCAAGATTGCCAAAAGGTTTTTGCAAAGAAAAAGCAAGTTCTTAATTTGCAAAGTGAAGGTAAGGCAAAACAGGACAGAATCTGTGAAAAACAGAACAGCAGGCAGTAATTGACCTGTTCAGGATACTTCTGCAACTTAAATCAAAAAACTCAGAACTGACGCACGAAAGACAATTATATAGAGAACGCTGTCGAAAAAAATTCAGACCAAAAATATGATCTGGTGATTTTATACGAATTTTTCTATCCAAGGACAGAATCTGTTTCCTGGACAGCACCTCACAACTTTTGAACTTTCTAGCAATCAGAGGCTATACTTGGCACAAATATGAAAAGCAAAGATACAATGATGATGCTACAGCAGTAAACAACATCAAGACACAACAAAAGAAAATTTTTTATTCATGTGGGCTGCCTCCCAAAAGCGCTTTCTTTTATGCCTTTAAGCTAGGCATAATGCATAGATCAAGTTTTATCAAGAGTAAAAGAATAGCTAGCCCATACAACGGACTCAAAAGGCAACTTGCCTTCTTACGAGGGAAGTGTTCCATCCCTTTCTTGAGAGGAAACTGAAATTTTATATTACCCTCTTTCATGTCAATGACAGCACCAACGGTGCGCAAAAAGGGACGTCCCAAAATAATTGGACACGAAGGACATTCAATATCCATAATAGTAAAATCAACGGGCACATAATTATCATTGACAACAATAAGAACATCATCGATCCTCCCCAAAGGTTTCTTTATGGAAGAATCAACGAGACGAACACCAAAAGAACAAGAATCATAAGGTTTGAATTTAAGCATATCATATATCCTTTTGGGCATAACAGAGGTACTAGCACCAACATCACATAATGCATAACAAGAGAAGTCATTCAAATTAATTTTTATCATAGGATCCCAACCATCTTCTAGCTTTCTAGGTATGGAGGCTTCTACTCTAAGTTTCTCCTCCCTAGCTTTGATGAGAGCATTAGTGATATGCTCTGTGAAGGCAAGGTTAAGCGTGCTAGTGCGGGGATCTCTAGACATCTTGTGAAGGAAATCAATAACTTCGGTAAGAGTGCAATTATCAAAATCATGGTCACGAGCATCAAGTAAAGTGGTAGTGGTGTTCTTAAGGTTCACCTGTTTGGTAGTTTCTATAGCATCACCATTAATAGGTCCATTGGGACCAGGAGTACATTGGGTGCTAAGAGTGTGAACATCCTCAATAACTTGGATAGTAGCAACAGTGTGGTGGGTAGGAAGGCTCTTAATTCTTTCCTCTTCCTCCCTTTCTCTAGCCCATCTCTCTTTAAGCTTAGCCATCATCCTAATGTTTTCATTAATTTGTACTTGAGTAGCATTAATAGGGATGACTTCCCTCTCCTTAAGAGGAGAAGTTTCAATTTTTAGCAATTTTAACTCATTGGCTAAGTGGTCTACCTTAAAAGAAAGATCATCTAGTTTATGTAGTTTCTCTTCTACATTCTTATTAAAGACTTTTTGGATAGTGATGAAATCTCTAAGCATGGTCTCTAGTTCAGTATTGGAGTTCTTGGTACTAGGATAAGCATTGTTGTTCCCATAAGAGTTAGAGGGGAATGGTCTAGAATTGTTACCAAAGTTACTCCTATAAGCATTGTTGTTAAAATTGTTTCTAGAGATAAAGTTCACATCTACTTGTTCTTGAGCAATCAAAGAATTTAAAGGAACATCACGAGGATCAACAGTAGATTGCTTCGAAAGTAGAGACATGATCAAGTCAACTTTTTCATTGAGGGAGGAAATCTCCTCGACAGAGTTTACCTTCCTACCTGTTGGAGCGCGTTCGGTGTGCCATTGGGAATAGTTGGTCATCATCTCATCGAGAAGCTTCGTGGCAGCACCAAGTGTAGTTGACATAAAAGTTCCTCCCGTGGCCGAGTCTAACAAGTTCCGCGAGGTAAAGTTCAAGCCTGCATAAAAAGTTTGGATAACCATCCAAGTAGTCAAACCGTGAGTAGGGCAGTTCTTGATAAGAGACTTCATACGTTCCCAAGCTTGGGCAACGTGTTCATTATCCAATTGTTTAAAATTCATGATGTTACTTATAAGTTGGATAATTTTAGTAGGTGGATAGTATTTTCTGATAAAAGCATCTTTGCACTTGTCCCATGAATCTATGTTATTTCTAGGCAAAGACTGAAACCAAATTTTAGCTCCTCCTCTCAAGGAGAAAGGAAAAAGCTTAAGCTTAACAATATTACCATCTATTTCTTGGTACTTTTGCATATCACAAAGTTCTACAAAGTTGTTCAAGTGTAAAGCAGCATCATCTCCAGCACCGGAGAATTGTTCTCTCATGACTAAGTTAAGTAAAGCAGGTTTAATTTCATATGAAGGTGCTGAAGTGGCAGGTGTAGTGATAGGTGTGCTGATAAAGTCATCGTTGTTGTGACTAGTGAAGTCACACAACTTGGTGTTCTCGGTGGAACCCATAGTAGCAAGCAAGCAAGATAACTATTTTTGTGATTTTCGATAAAAGGAACTAAAGCAAAAAATGAAAGGTAAACTAACAAGACTAA
>LR738714.1:570495758-570520039 GCA_902687465.1 Secale cereale | reverse complement strand
AAGATAGCATGCAACTCCCCTATCCTGAAGAGTGGAGTCCCCGGCAACGGCGCCAGAAAATACTCCTTGATGGGCCTCGAACCCCTCGTTGGTTACCCCAAGTGGAAGGTGTAAGATGCAGTAAGTAGAAGTGTTTTCCCCTAGCAAAGATGCCAAGGATCGAATCCCCAGAGACTCCTAGGTTCAACAAGTAGGTGTCAACTGCTAACGGCGCAATTAGCAATCAACGTGGACCTGCACACAGATACAAATAACTTTGCTCCCAACGAGTACAGAGAGGTTGTCAATCTCTCCGGCCTTGTAGTTCACAAAGGGTTAAAAGCAATGATAGTAGTGATAGATAGTTTTTGCAATAGTAAGTAAATAGCGAAAAGTAAATAGTGGATGTGATCAATGATGGTAATATGGACTGGAGTCTCATGATGTTCACTAGTGATGTCTCTCTCCCAAAAGACGATAAAACAGCTATGTGAGGTAAACAAATTATAGCTGGGCAATTGACAGGACCACGAACGCAAACCAATGCTGACTACATTGCAAGAAAGGTTGAGGTTCAAAGCACGGGCGGTACGCCAAAGTAAGTAGACCAAAATCCATCAATATCTACTACTAATCATCCACCTTGAGATATCTATCCAGAACATCTCGCTGGTATTAAGTTGCGAGTCCCACCCATAGTGTAAACTCAATGCAACAGACAACTGCATTAAAAGAACTTTGCGTAAAGTAAACAATCCTTGCACCCGCGGGCACAAGCACCGTTGTTTTCCCCCTTGTGGCAACAACACATCCCCTAGACTCATGTTTCTGTCACTCAAGCTAGTCATCGAGGGGCATGAACCCACAATCGAGCATAACGTTCCCTCTTGGAGTCACTACCTATTACTCGGCCAAAAGCAATAAATAACAATGGAGAACATGCAAGAATTACTTATGAACTAAAATATAAAAGAGGTGAATCAAATATATTACTCAAGATCAATCTGAACATAATCTCATAATCCATCGGATCCCAGCAAACTCAACATAGCAACAGCATAAGGATTACATAGGTGCCTCGATCATGTAGGGCAGCTCACGAGGACTAATTAGTGAAGCACAAGAACGGGAGGAGAACATCACATAGCTACTGGTCATGGACTCATGGTCCAAGGGAGACTACTCACGAGTCATCCGGGAGGCGTCCATGGTGGTGGAGAAGCTCCCGGTGGTGATCCTCCCCTCCGGCAGGGTGCCGGGAAGAGTTCTCCTGGTGCTCCCGATCTTGGAAGCGGCGGCGGCGGCGGAACAGAGATGGGATCGCGAAAAGAGTTCCTGTTCTGAGGGTTTCGGAGGGTCCTTTAAATATATGCCAAAGTAGGGCACCGGGGGAGCCTCGGGGGGCCCAGGCGCCCCCCCCCCCGGCATGGCCCAGGGGGTGCGCGCCCACAGGGTGCCTGGAGCCCCTGTGCCCCCCCCCCCAGGCTGCCCTTCGGACGCAGTGTTGTTTCCGGAATGCTGATTTTTTATATAATTTTTCTGGATTTTTCTGGGCAGTTCTCGAAACGTGAAAACCTGACATACAAAAACAGCCGAAAACAGAAACTGGCACTGGGGTGCACTGGATTAGTAAGTTAGTCCAAATATGATAAAAAGTGTATGAAGTGTATGAATATCATAGCAATATCACCCAAAAGTGGCATGGAGCAAGCAGAAATTATAGATACGTTTTGGACGTATCAGCGCCCAAGCACCCAAGAGGAACAAGCTCAAGGGTACCAAGCACCCAAGAGTAATAAGCTTCTCAACTTCACTTCCACGTATCATCGTGGAGAACTCAAACCGATGCACCAAATGCAATGGCAAGGGCACACGGAGTGCCCAAGTCCTTCTCTCTCAAATCCCACCAAAGCAACTAATGCTAGGGAGGGAAAAGAGAGGAAGAACAAGAAGGAGAACTCCAAGATCTAGATCCAAGGGGTTCCCCTCACCTAGAGGAGAAAGTGATTGGTTGAAATGTGGATCTAGATCTCCTCTCTCTTTTCCCCCAAAACTAGCAAGAAACCATGGAGGGATTGAGAGATAGCAAGCTCGAAGAAGGTCAACAATGGGGGAAGAACACGAGCTCAAAGGATAATATCCATTGGGGAAGAAGACCCCCTTTTATAGAAGGGGAAAGAATCCAACCATTATCCCCTCTCACAACCCGCGCGGCGCGGTACTACCGCACCGAACTTGCGGTACTACTGCAAGGCCATGCGGTACTATCGCAAGGCGGTGCGGTACTACCGCTCACGCGGCAGTGACCCGATGAGAGCCTATTGCACAGGGCAACGAGCAGTAGAACCACCGGAGCGGTACTACCGCGCGCCCTTACGGTACTACCTTAAGGCATGCATCAACTAGTACTGGAAATGCACAGAAGTAATAAATTACATCCGCGCCTACTTCCGCTGAGATTGGAGCTGACGAAAGTCCGTGTAATGCCCCGGATGTAATACTTTCCCTTTTGGGAAATATATTTATCTTTGGCTCCATCAATTCCATTCCGGGTTCTTTGTGTTTTCGGGTTTTTGTCGTTTTGTCGTGTTGCGTGTGTGCATTCATTCATATCATGTAGTCATGTGCATCGCATTGCATTTGTGTTGTTGTTTGCGTCCGGTCCCTCGTTCCTTTCTGTTGTCCGTTTCGAGTTCCAGAGCTCCCTCACATGTCTGTGGCATCCCCGAGGCCTACTTTGGTGTTTGGCCGTGTAACGTTTCCGGTTTAGCGTGAGACTTGTCGTGTGTTGTTGTTGTGGTGTGTGTAACCCGCCTGTCAAATCTCGTCGCGTTTGGAGTTCGTTTGCTACCCCAACAGTTATTCTCGTGGGCTCAAAGTACCTCCTCTTTGAGGCCCAACACACCCCTCCAACAGCCCACCAAACCAACCCAAACCCCTCCCTCCATCTAGGCCATCCAATTCTGATCGCGTGGCCGAAAACCACACCTCATTTGGACAACCCTAGCTCCTTGTGCCTATATATTTGTCCATCTTCCCCAAATTTTGCCCTAAAAACCCTAGTCCATCATCTTCTTCCTCCAGCCGCCGGAATCCTCGCCGGATTCCGCGCCACTGCCGGCCACCCTCGCCGGAGCTCTCCCCGCCGCCGCGCCGGAGCTCCCTCACCTCCACACCGGGGCCCCGCCGCCCTCTCCACCTCGCCGCCGGCCGGACTCTCCCCGCCGCCGCGCCCCGGCCGGCAGGGCCCTCACTACCACCGCCGCCAACCGCCGCGCCGGCCGCTCCTTCCCGCGCCGCCGCATCCACCTCCACCGCCGGGCCGCCTCCGCCGCCGGCCACCGCCTCCCTCCGCCGGCCCGCGCCGCACTCGGGACTCCAGCGCCGCGTCGCCCCCCTTCGCCTCCGGCCGCCGCCGCTCGGGCGCCAGGGGCCCGACCTCGCCCCCCGATCCGATCCCCTCGGTGATCCAGATCCGCCCCGGGCCCGATAACCTAATGGTCCCAGCCCGTTAGTCAGCCGCCCGTGGATCCGGCGCCCGTTTGGGCCGTTGACCCGACCCGGTCCGTCAGCCGCGCCCGATCCGCTTCCCCCGGGTCCGATCCGCTTCGCCCGGTGGACCCGACCCACGTTGACTTCTTCGGCCCGCGTTTGACCAGATCTGGGAGGTTGTTTTTCTGCTAAGTCTGTAGATAATTTTGTTGTCTGATGCTATTTTGCAATAGTGATAACTTTTTGTGTGATGGTCCGATTTGAGCAAATGATATGTCAAAATGTTCGTGGAGACTTGTACTACGTTTTGTTCCATTGTGCCATGCATGTTTGAGGTCATCTAGATGCTTAAATATCAGTTGGAAGAGGGCAACTTGTTATAAACTGCTGTTAGTTGTTGTTTTCATGCCATCTTTGCAATGTGATAACTTGGTGCTTGTTTATCCAAATGACGCAAATGATATGTCCACGCGTTCGTCATGAAATGCTCTACATGTTGATTGCTTTAGCTTGCATGATAGAATTAATGTTGCCATGTTTATCTCCTTTGCAAAGGGCTATGTGGCTGTTATGTTGTTAAACTCGTTACGAGATGCCTCGTTGAGGAACTCGTTGCTATCGTTGTGCTTGTCCCCTTGATGCATGCTTAGATGTTTTGGATTCACCATCATGTGTACTTTGCTGTGGTGCTTACCAGTTGCCATGTTTAGCTTTGAGATGACTTAAACTTGCTCACAAAGAGGCCATGATGAAACTGTTGTTTTAACACTTAGTGAAATTTCACTAAGTCTGGAATCTGTAATTTCCAGATGCCATGTTTGCTTGTTGTTCTAGGCCAATCCATGATAGTTTTGGGGTGACTCTTGATGATTCCTTGTTGTATATATTGTTGGCTATCCATTCATGCTCTCACATGCTTATTTGAGTGGTTGTAGCATATTTAAATCTTGCTCCCAAGTTGCAACAAATTACTGCTGTCAGGATTTTGTTGTCAAGTTCAATATGTCATAGCTTGTTACTATTGATCCATGGCTCCTTTGAGGATGCTCCAATGGAATTGTTTGCTGTAGAGTATGTCTACTTTGTGTCCATGCTCATTGCCATGATGTTTGAGTGCTGTAGGTCATTTATCCATTGCTCCGAAGTTGCTATGTGGCTGTTATTTTCAGCTTGTGCATGTTTATTGTTTCGGGTGTAACTTTTAGCCCGTAGCTCCGTTTTGAGCAAGTCCTATATGTAACTTGTGTGATTTTGCATGTAGATTCATAATATCCTATTGTTATCATGTTTTGAAGCATTTTGCTTGATGCATATTTTTGTGCTATAACACTGTGCTTCCTAAGTAGACTTTCTGTGCTTCCATAGTGCATCTGTTTTGCTTCCATAGTGCATCAGTCATGCATCCAGTAATTTTTCTGCGCATTGCATCTTGTTTGATTCGTTGCCTTGTGTTCTTGTGTTTGAGTAGAGCCGGAAGCTGAGAACGAGTACGAGTACGAGCACGAGGTTACTACCGAGCTTGAGAACGAGGACCCCTCTTACGATCCCATCGACAACTCTTCAGGCAAGATGACCGAACCCCGATAACATTACTATCTTTGCCTATTGCTAGAAGTCTCGATCTATAGTTTTGCCTCGATGCCCATGTTTTCCTGTCAGCCTCCTATTGTAACCATGAACCTGTTTAACCACCCCACCTATGCAAACCATTGATTGGCTATACGTAGGCTTCGCTCAGCCCCTCTTATAGCATTGTTAGTTGCAGGAGAAGATTGAAGATTCTTGCTTCTTGATGAAGCTTGCTGGGATATCACACTATATTAATTATTAAATGAAATCATCTATATATTGGTAATGGGTGGAAGGCTAAGCCTTTTGCTTGGTGATTTGTTCCACTCATGCCGCCCTAGGAACCATATAAACCGGTGTTATGTTCCTTGATTATGCGTTCCTCACACGGTTGGGGTTATGGGACCCCCTCGATAAACCGCTAAGTGCTAAGTCTTTTCTAGCAAGTCCCAACATTGGTACTATTTTCCTAAACAACTAAAAACTTACCGAGGGAGTAATTAACCCGAGGATTAATTAATTCAACCCCCTGGGCCAGTGCTCGATTTGAGTGTTGGTCCAAACTAGAGCCACTTGCGGTGCCACCCAGTTCGCTGGGATCTTCGGTATCTGTACGTACTGCTCATCCGGTCGTGGCCTGAGACTAGATACGCGCGCCTACTATCAGGGTGTCGGCACGCCGGGAGGATTTGCTGGATTAGCCTTACCTTTGTCGGAGTATCTTGAGCACGGGATTCCGAGAATACTCGGGCCTTCCCACTTTGGAGTTGCGACTCCGCGGATCGTGGGCTTGTCATGGGCCAAGTTGGAACACCCCTGCAGGGTTATGAACTTTCGAAAGCCGTGCCCGCGGTTATGTGGTAGATGGGAGCTTGTTAATATCCGATTGTAGAAAACTTGACACCATGTTCCAATACACTACCAGCGTGAGTACCGTGACGGTCATTTTCCGAAAGGGATTCGGGAAGTGAACACGGTGGGGTTATGTATGACTTGCTTTAGTTAGGATCACTTCGTGATCATCTCTCGACCGAGGCACCTTCTCTTCTCGCTCTCTTTTACGTAAGCTAGGCTAGTGCTGCTGCAGACTCTTGTTCTTTCTTCAGCCTTGTTCCACACCCAAGGCTTAAATAGTCGTGTTACCCGGGAACGGGATTGCTGAGTCCTCTGTGGCTCACAGTTACTTCAACACACCAGATGCAGGTACGGTGGTGAGCTACACAGGCGATGGCACTGAGCTAGACTGGGAGTATGACGAGGAGCGTAGCCGTTACTATGTGAACTATCCGGTTGATCAGTAGAGCTTCTACTAGGATTTAATCTAGACCTGTGGTTTAATGTTATGTTTGGTATCTTGTCATTTGGATCTTTACCCTTAGATGGGCTGTGATGTTTATCTGAATGATGTTTGAACATGTAATGTATTTGCGTCACGTGGCGAGTGTAAGCCGACTATCTTTTCAGTTTTCCATCCCTATTTTTACATGAGATGTGCAAAGGTACCAAACTTGCGATCATTCCAGAATGGGCTTATATCTTTAAGTCGTGCCTCGACACGTAGGAGATATAGTCCCATCCTGGGCATTACAAGTTGGTATCCAGAGCCTTCTCCGACCTAGAAGCCCCCACTGATTGATCGAATCGTTGACGGTCGAGTCTAGGCACACACTGAAAATGTTTTGAGTCCTATATTTATATCGGAGAGAAGGATTTCTTTGCTCCTCATCTCTTTTCACTCTGGTGAGGACTCCTGACGACTAATCTTGCCTCTTCTACTTTCAAAAATTGCACCAATTTTTTTTTAGGAATCTCGCGAGTATTGTGGGATTGTTTCGATGTCCTTGTGACGAGAATATTGTTCTCGATGCCTCCTGACATTAGGGGTTGTGGCAGTGTCCCGGGGAGTTGAGCTTCGGGGTATTGTCGTCACAAGCATATCGCGACAGGACTAGAATACTTAAGACGACCGACATCGAAAAATCTCCTATACGGTTAGTGGCAAGATAACCCCGACATCACCCAGTACTGGGGAGGTAGTTCAGGAGTATTGCCATAGCTTTGTATAGTGGATGCTTTTCGAAGGTCCGAGGTAGACGGTTTCCGAGAACAACTGGTTATGTGTTGAAGGATGGATACAGCTGGATGTAGGATTAGAGTTGATTGCGCGGTGCTTCCCCTGTATCCCCAACACCTGATTGCATAACTAGAAACTTTCGGAAATTAATAGGTGGGTTCTTCTAGTAGATCGTAGGCATTCTTCCAACGAATGTAGGTTAGCGAGTTCGGGGTTCTACATTGAGTGAAGTGGTTTTATGGCCGATGTTCCGATCGGGATTTGCATCTTAAAGGGTCCTTGGCTATGCTGATCCGGGGATTGCAAAACCCTTTCGTAACACGTTCATAAGCTTGCTGCACAAAGATGTCGAACGAAGCTCATATCTTGTGTTTGTTTCATCCGTACCTTATTGTTTTTATTATTTACCTTTTGTCCCCTATGTGGCTTCTCGTGAAGATTGTTGTTATCATTAAACTGGGAATTTCATTCGTTCCTCTTGTTCGAATGATTCTTGTGAAGACTATGTTGCATTTCAATCCGTTGTTTCAGCTTAGACCTTCTTTCAATCAATTGCTGATTGGTGGTCATCTCTTTCAGGATGGCTCCGAAACGGGTTCCCAATGCTAACCCAGAGGGTGAAGAGGTTCCAGATCGTCCTCCTTCCCCTCCTCCTCTGTCTGAGGCTTGGAGAGCGATTATGCAAACTACAAATCAGAACACCCAGATGTTGATGCAGATGATGCAGCAAATGCAAGCAAATCAAGCAAATCAGGGTGCTCCAGGGAACCAAGGCAATTTCTTCAACCAGCAGCACCATGCTACGCTCAACTAGTTCTTGGCCAATCAACCAAAGGCTTTCAGTTACTGTGTCGACCCTCTTGATGCTGAAGATTGGATCACTGATATCAAGAAGCATTTTGAGTGCAGCAACGTAAGGCCTGAGGACTATGTGAAATTTGCAGCCTTCCAACTCAAGGACCAAGCAGCTGACTGGTGGCAGCAGTACAAAGACTCCAGAGAAGGGCGTGTCATCTCTTGGGATGATTTCTGCAAGGACTTTCGCTCTCACCACATTCCAACAAGTGTCATCGAGGGTATGCGTGAGCAATTCCGCAACCTGAAGCAAGGCTCAACGACTGTCTACCAGTATAATTTCAAGTTCCAGAACCTCGCCCGCTATGCCAAGCAAGACATACCAGATGCCAAGAGCAAGATCTATCAGTTCCGTGGAGGTCTCAAAGATGAAATTCAACTTGCTCTCACCTTGTTCGAGCCCGATGAGTTCGACAAATTCTATAACATGGCGCTTAAGCAAGAGGCAGCCCAGCTCAAGATGGAGGCTTCTAAAAAGAGGATTCGAGATGCCGTTCACTCCTCCTCATCTTCTCAAGTCGTCGCGAAGCAACAGAAATTTTGGCTTCCTCCTCCTCTAGTGATCCGAGCTCCCTACAATAGCAACAAGAACTCTGGTGGACGTGGTTTCTCCCACCCACCCAACCCAAGCAACCAGTCGAAGCATCAGTCTCAAGGTTCCAAGTCAAGTGGTTCTCATTTCCGTCCTCTCTCAGAAGTGGTGTGCAACAAGTGTGGCCAGAAGGGTCACTATGCCAACAGATGTCCGAACCCAAGGCGCCTTCCGCCTCCCCCACCTGTCAGCACAGCTATTGTCAAGCATAATCCAAAGTCTGCAAGGGTGAATCTGATGAATGTAGCTGAAGCGGAGAATTCTTCTGATGTGATATTGGGTAACCTCTCAGTTAACTCTATACCTGCTAAAGTATTGTTTGATTCGGGTGCATCGTTGTCCTTCATTTCAAGACCTTTTGTTGCCAAGCATGATTTTGTCACTCAAGTGTTGCCAAAGCCGTTGAGCATTATTTCTCCTGGATTGCAAATGTCCTCTCGGGTGCATGTTCCGGATGTATCTATTCGCATGGGTGATTATCGCTTTCTGGCTAATCCGGTGGTTCTCGGCAATTCCGACATTGACCTCATCCTCGGGATGGATTGGCTTTCTCAGCATGATGCTCAAATTGATTGTGCAAACAAGGAAGTCAAGATTACTCATCTTGATGAAGATGTGATTATCTTTGCCTCCAGGGATAACACAATCAGGATTTTCTCTCTCAATGACAAGGGCGAGATTAATGCCATATCTCAAATTCCGGTGGTTAACGAATACGAAGACGTCTTTCCTGAAGAACTTCCAGGCATGCCTCCACACCGTCAAGTGGAATACGTAATTGAACTCGAGCCTGGTACTGAGCCAACATGCCGGCGTCCGTACAAGCTCTCTCCTGGAGAATTGAAGGAGTTGAAGAAGCAACTGGATGAACAAGAACGTTTGGGTTTGATCAGGCCTAGTACGTCTCCTTGGGGCTGTGGTGTCTTATTTATCAAGAAGAAGGATGGCACGGAGCGCCTTTGCGTAGATTACCGGCCATTGAACAAGAGGACAATAAAGAACAAGTATCCGCTCCCCAACATCAACGAACTGTTCGAGCAGCTCAAAGGAGCTAAAGTGTTCTCTAAGCTCGATCTCCGAATGGGCTATCACCAAATTCGCATTCGCGAGGAAGATATCCACAAGACTGCCTTCAGAACGAGCTACGGCTCCTATGAGTATACAGTCATGTCTTTTGGTCTCGCCAATGCTCCTCCTACCTTCTCGAGAATGATGCACTACATTTTCAACCCCTACACCGGCGAGTTTGTGCTTGTGTATCTGGATGACATTTTGGTATTTTCCAAGAATGAAGAGGATCACGAAAAGCACCTCCGTCTGGTTCTCGACAGACTCTGTGAACATAAGTTCTATGCCAAGTTTTTCAAGTGCAAATTTTGGCTCGATAAGGTCTTGTATCTGGGCCATATCATCTCTGCTGACGGTATTGCGGTAAACCCCGAGAAAGTTGAAGCAATTGTCAACTGGGAAGCTCCTCAGAACGTCAAGCAACTCCGAAGCTTTCTTGGTCTTGCCAGCTATTGCAGAAGGTTCGTTGAGAACTTCTCCAAGATTGCCAAACCTCTCTCCAACTTGCTGCAGAAGAATGTCAAGTACTACTGGTCTCCGGATTGTGAAGTGGCATTCAAAACTCTCAAAGAAAAGCTCGTCTCTGCTCCAGTTCTAACTCCTCCAGATGAGTCCAAGCCCTACGAAGTATTCTGTGATGCTTCTCTTCAAGGACTTGGTGGTGTACTTATGCAGGACAAGAGAATTGTGGCTTACACTTCTCGTCAACTGAGGCCAAGTGAGAAGAACTACCCCACACATGATCTTGAACTAGCAGCTGTGGTACATGCTTTGATTACGTGGAGACACCTTCTGTTGGGCAGAAAAGTCGACATCTTCACCGATCACAAGAGCTTGAAGTACATCTTCACACAGCCGAATCTGAACCTCCGCCAGACTCGTTGGGTCGAGATGATCCAAGAGTATGATCCCAGCATCGAATACACTCCTGGCAAGGCGAATGTGATTGCAGATGCTTTGAGCAGAAAGGCATATTGCAACAGCCTTCTTATCAAGCCGTTCCAGCCTGAGCTTTGTGAAGCATTCAGGAAGCTCAACCTCCAAGTTGTTCCGCAAGGTTTTCTTGCAAATCTTCAAGTTGCTCCTACCTTGGAAGATCAGGTCCGTGAGGCCCAACTCAGTGATGCCATGGTGCAGAAAGTGAAACATGGTATTGCAAAGGGTACTCCTAAATACAAGTGCTATCGCGTTGATGAGAGAGATACCTTGTTCTTTGAGGACAGACTTGTGGTTCCCAAAGGTGATCTCAGGAAGCTCATAATGGAAGAAGCACATGATTCCCTCCTTTCCATTCATCCTGGTAGTTCCAAGATGTACCAAGACCTCAAGCAATCTTACTGGTGGACTCGCATGAAAAGGGAGATTGCCCAATTCGTGAATGAATGTGATGTCTGCAGAAGAGTGAAGGCAGAGCATCAACGTCCAGTCGGTCTTCTCCAACCTCTTCCTATTCCCGAGTGGAAATTCGACCACATTGAAATGGATTTCATCACTGGCTTTCCTAAGTCCAAGAGAGGGAATGATTCTATCTTTGTGGTGATTGACAAGCTTACCAAAGTCGCACACTTCCTTCCAGTCAAAGAATCCATCAATGCAACTCAACTGGCGGAATTGTACACTTCCAGAATTGTGTCCTTACATGGCATACCTCAAGTTATATCCTCAGACCGTGGAAGTTTGTTCACTTCTAAGTTCTGGGACTCCTTTCAGTCTGCCATGGGCACTAAGATCAGGTTCAGCACTGCTTTTCACCCTCAGACTAGTGGTCAAGTCGAGCGAGTGAATCAGATTCTAGAAGACATGCTCAGAGCCTATGTCATATCCTTTGGCATGAAATGGGAAGATTGCCTTCCATTTGCCGAGTTCTCTTACAACAACAGCTTCCAAGCAAGTGCCGGCAAAGCTCTGTTTGAAATCCTCTATGGAAGAAAGTGTCGTACCCCTCTCAACTGGTCCGAGACAGGTGAACGTCAACTTCTTGGCAATGACTTGATCTCAGAAGCCGAAGAAATGTGCAAAGTCATACGTGAGAATCTCAAGGCCGCTCAGTCGCATCAGAAGATCTAATATGACGGCAAGCATCGTGATTTGGCCTTCAACATTGGTGATCATGTCTATCTCCGTGTTTCTCCGATGAAAGGCACCCCAAGATTCGGTATCAAAGGAAAGCTTACTCCTAGATACGTCGGGCCTTTCAAGATCCTTGGCAAAAGAGGCGATCTAGCCTATCAACTTGAGCTCCCTTCAAACTTCGCCAATGTTCATGATGTGTTCCATGTGTCTCAACTCCGCAAGTGCTTCAAGACTCCTGAACGCATGATTCCGTTTGAAGAGATTGATCTTCAACAAGACTTGTCCTACCGAGAGCATCCCGTTGCTATTCTCGAAGAAACCGAGCGCAAGACCCGCAACAAGTCCATCAAATTCTTGAAAGTCAAGTGGTCACACCATACCGACCGAGAAGCAACGTGGGAACGAGAAGATCATCTTCGTTCCGAGTACCCTTCCTTTTTCCAGTCCTAGATCTCGGGACGAGATCTTTTTGTAGTAGAGGAGAGTTTGTAATGCCCCGGATGTAATACTTTCCCTTTTGGGCAATATATTTATCTTTGGCTCCATCAATTCCATTCCGGGTTCTTTGTCTTTTCGGGTTTTCGTCGTTTTGTCGTGTTGCGTGTGTGCATTCATTCATATCATGTAGTCATGTGCATCGCATTGCATTTGTGTTGTTGTTTGCGTCCGGTCCCTCGTTCCTTTCTGTTGTCCGTTTCAAGTTCCGGAGCTCCCTCACGTGTCCGTGGCATCCCCGAGGCCTACTTTGGTGTTTGGCCGTATAACGTTTCCGGTTTAGCGTGAGACTTGTCGTGTGTTGTTGTTGTGGTGTGTGTAACCCGCCTGTCAAATCTCGTCGTGTTTGGAGTTCGTTTGCTACCCCAACAGTTATTCTCGTGGTCTCAAAGTACCTCCTCTTTGAGGCCCAAGACACCCCTCCAACAGCCCACCAAACCAACCCAAACCCCTCCCTCCATCTAGGCCATCCAATTCTGATCGCGTGGCTGGAAACCACACCTCATTTGGACAACCCTAGCTCCTTGTGCCTATATATTTGTCCATCTTCCCCAAATTTTGCCCTAAAAACCCTAGTCCATCATCTTCTTCCTCCAGCCGCCGGAATCCTCGCCGGATTCCGCGCCACTGCCGGCCACCCTCGCCGGAGCTCTCCCCGCCGCCGCGCGGGAGCTCCCTCACCTCCACACCGGGGCCCCGCCGCCCTCTCCACCTCGCCGCCGGCTGGACTCTCCCCGCCGCCGCGCCCCGGCCGGCAGGGCCCTCACCACCACCGCCGCCAACCGCTCCTTCCCGCGTCGCCGCATCCACCTCCACCGCCGGGCCGCCTCCGCCGCCGGCCACCGCCTACCTCCGCCGGCCCGCGCCGCACTCGGGACTCCAGCGCCGCACCGCCCCCCTTCGCCTCCGGCCGCCGTGGCCATCGAGGGCCGCCGCCGCTCGGGCGCCAGGGGCCCGACCTCGCCCCCCGATCCGATCCCCTCGGTGATCCAGATCCGCCACGGGCCCGATAACCTAACGGTCCCAGCCCGTTAGTCCGGCGCCCGTGGATCCGGCGCCCGTTTGGGCCGTTGACCCGACCCGGTCCGTCAGCCGCGCCCGATCCGCTTCCCCCGGGTCCGATCCGCTTCGCCTAGTGGACCCGACCCGCGTTGACTTCTCCGGCCCGCGTTTGACCAGATCTGGGAGGTTGTTTTTCTGCCAAGTCTGTAGATAATTTTGTTGTCTGATGCTATTTTGCAATAGTGATAACTTTTTGTGTGATGGTCCGATTTGAGCAAATGATATGTCAAAATGTTCATGGAGACTTGTAGTACGTTTTGTTCCATTGTGCCATGCATGTTTGAGGTCATCTAGATGCTTAAATATCTGTTGGAAGAGGGCAAATTGTTATAAACTGTTGTTAGTTGTTGTTTTCATGCCATCTTTGCAATGTGATAACTTGGTGCATGTTTATCCAAATGACGCAAATGATATGTCCACGCGTTCGTCATGAAATGCTCTACATGTTGATTGCTTTAGCTTGCATGATAGAATTAATCTTGCCATGTTTATCTCCTTTGCAAAGTGCTATGTGGCTATTATGTTGTTAAACTCGTTACGAGATGCCTCGTTGAGGAACTCGTTGCTATCGTTGTGCTTGTCCCCTTGATGCATGCTTAGATGTTTTGGGTTCACCATCATGTGTACTTTGCTGTGGTGCTTACCAGTTGCCATGTTTAGCTTTGAGGTGACTTAAACTTGCTCACAAAGAGGCCATGATGAAACTGTTGTTTTAACACTTAGTGAAATTTCACTAAGTCTGGAATCTGTAATTTCCAGATGCCATGTTTGCTTGTTCTTCTAGGCCAATCCATGATAGTTTTGGGGTGACTCTTGATGATTCCTTGTTGTATATATTGTTGGCAATCCATTCATGATCTCACATGCTTATTTGAGTGGCTGTAGCGTATTTAAATCTTGCTCCCAAGTTGCAACAAATTACTGCTGTCAGGAATTTGTTGTCAAGTTCAATATGTCATAGCTTGTTGCTATTGATCCATGGCTCCTTTGGGGATGCTCCAATGGAATTGTTTGCTGTAGAGTATGTCTACTTTGTGTCCATGCTCATTGCCATGATGTTTGAGTGCTGTAGGTCATTTATCCATTGCTCCGAAGTTGCTATGTGGCTGTTATTTTCAGCATGTGCATGTTTATTGTTTCGGCTGTAACTTTTAGCCCGTAGCTCTGTTTTGAGCAAGTCATATATGTAACTTGTGTGATTTTGCATGTAGATTCATAATATCCTATTATTATCATGTTTTGAAGCATTTTGCTTGATGCATATTTTTGTGCTATAACACTGTGCTTCCTAAGTAGACTTTCTGTGCTTCCATAGTGCATCTGTTTTGCTTCCATAGTGCATCAGTCATGCATCCAGTAATTTTTCTGCGCATTGCATCTTGTTTGATTCGTTGCCTTGTGTTCTTGTGTTTGAGTAGAGCCGAAAGCTGAGAACGAGTACGAGTATGAGCACGGGGTTACTACCGAGCTTGAGAACGAGGACCCCTCTTACGATCCCATCGACAACTCTTCAGGCAAGATGACCGAACCCCGATAACATTACTATCTTTGCCTATTGCTAGAAGTCTCGATCTATAGTTTTGCCTCGATGCCCATGTTTTCCTATCAGCCTCCTATTGTAACCATGAACCTGTTTAACCACCCCACCTATGCAAACCATTGATTGGCTATACGTAGGCTTCGCTCAGCCCCTCTTATAGCATTGTTAGTTGCAGGAGAAGATTGAAGATTCTTGCTTCTTGATGAAGCTTGCTGGGATATCACACTATATTAATTATTAAATGAAATTATATATATTGGTAATGGGTGGAAGGCTAAGCCTTTTGCTTGGTGATTTGTTCCACTCATGCCGCCCTAGGAACCGTATAAACCGGTGTTATGTTCCTTGATTATGTGTTCCTCACACGGTTGGGGTTATGGGACCCCCTCGATAAACCGCTAAGTGCTAAGTCTTTTCTAGCAAGTCCCAACATTGGTACTATTTGCCTAAACAACTAAAAACTTACCGAGGGAGTAATTAACCCGAGGATTAATTAATTCAACCCCCTTGGGCCAGTGCTCGATTTGAGTGTTGGTCCAAACTAAAGCCACTTGCGGTGCCACCCAGTTCGCTGGGATCTTCGGTATCTATACGTACTGCTCATCCGGTCGTGGCCTGAGACTAGATACGCGCGCCTACTATCAGGGTGTCGGCACGCCGGGGGGATTTGCTGGATTAGCCTTACCTTAGTCGGAGTATCTTGAGCACGGGATTCCGAGAATACTCGGGCCTTCCCACTTTGGAGTTGCGACTCCGCGGATCGTGGGCTTGTCATGGGCCAAGTTGGAACACCCCTGCAGGGTTATGAACTTTCGAAAGCCGTGCCCGCGGTTATGTGGCAGATGGGAGCTTGTTAATATCCGGTTGTAGAAAACTTGACACCATGTTCCAATACACTACCAGCGTGAGTACCGTGACGGTCATTTTTCGAAAGGGATTCGGGAAGTGAACACGGTGGGGTTATGTATGACTTGCTTTAGTTAGGATCACTTCGTGATCATCTCTCGACCGAGGCACCTTCTCTTCTCGCTCTCTTTTACGTAAGCTAGGCTAGTGCTGCTGCAGACTCTTGTTCTTTCTTCAACCTTGTTCCACACCCAAGGCTTAAATAGTCGTGTTACCCGGGAACGGGATTGCTGAGTCCTCTGTGGCTCACAGTTACTTCAACACACCAGATGCAGGTACGGTGGTGAGCTACACAGGCGATGGCACTGAGCTAGACTGGGAGTATGACGAGGAGCGTAGCCGTTACTATGTGAACTATCCGGTTGATCAGTAGAGCTTCTACTAGGATTCAATCTAGGCCTGTGGTTTAATGTTATGTTTGGTATCTTGTCATTTGGATCTTTACCCTTAGATGGGCTGTGATGTTTATCTGAATGATGTTTGAACATGTAATGTATTTGCGTGACGTGGCGAGTGTAAGCCGACTATCTTTTCAGTTTTCCATCCCTATTTTTACATGAGATGTGCAAAGGTACCAAACTTGCGATCAATCCAGAATGGGCTTATATCTTTAAGTCGTGCCTCGACACGTAGGAGATATAGTCCCATCCTGGGCATTACAGTCCGGCACGGTAGTACCGGACATGAGTCGCGGTACTACCGCATGAGGGCGGCTGTAAAAAATTACATCCGCGCCTACTACCGCGTGGGTTTGCGTCAGGGCTGGGGCAGCGGTACTACCGCTCACTAGGAACGGTACTACCGCTTAGCTCCTGCGGTACTACCGCTCCCTTGAGCGGTACTACCGCACACCACTGAGGCTTTAGCACTTGGATGCCTTCATATCGCAGCTAAAGACATATAAGGATGCAATAAAACCAAAACTGCCATAACTTCTGCAAATGAGCACCGAATTGAGCAAACTCAAGCTTGTTCGATAGGGGAAGACGTGTAGCATCAAAACATCGACAGAGAGGTATGCCTAAGATATAGAGGAGTGAACACTCGATCAGAGAAGAACCGGCATAACCTCCATCATCGAAAACATCATAGAAGATGCATGTGAACTCCGTTTTCGATGAACTCGAGCTTGTCATCAAGATGACCATAAGCTCTAAGACTCAAGAGAACCGACAAGAACCCCAACATCGAAAACATCATAGTAGATGCATGTGAACTCTGTTTTTGATAAACCCGAGCTTTTCATGAAAAAGACCATAAGGTCCAAATCTCACAAGGAGAAGAACCAAATAAGAACCAATAAAGATGATGCAAGCATGCAATGGTTTGAGCTCTCTACGAACGATACGATCAAGCTACTCATTGAGAGCCCCCCTTGATAGTACGACAATCGATCCTATAACCCGGTCTCCCAACTACCACCATGAGACCGGTAAAATAGAAAACCTATCAAGGGCAAACATTTACCTTTCACAAAGTCCACTTGAGCTAGATGTAGATGATCTTGACTTCCTCAAGTTGGACCACCTTTCTTGATTGCGTTGGCTCGGTGAATACTAGTAGATTGCTCCCCCATACTCCACTATGGGTGAGCCACTCTTCGGCATATCTTCACAAGTCCATGGTCACCACAATGGACGGCAAGCTTCAAGCACTTGATCTCCTCATGATGCATCACTTGAACTTGCACACCTCAACCTAACCCCACAAAGAACTCTCACGAAGACCATGGGTTAGTACACAAAGCATAATTGACAATGCTTACCATACCATGGGATCGCTTGATCCCTCTCGGTACATCTTCTATGCTTTGTGTGTTGATCAACTTGATTCACTCTTTGACTTAGTCTTGATCAACCTTGAATCTTTCCAACTCTGTTCATTTGGATGATGTCTTGAAGGCAAACATGAATGATAACACACTCTTCTTCTTCAAGACATGCTTGCAGTAAGCTCAACACTCACAAGAACAATCTTTGGATAATTCCTTAATAGCACCTTGGTCATCACAAACTCTCCTTGAAACCAACACATGGACTCCAAGAAAAAGCCTATGGACAAACCCTTCAAATATAACTCAAGGAAACCATTGGTCCATAGAGATTGTCATCAATTACCAAAACCAAACATGGGGGCACCGCATGTTCTTTCAAGCATGTTCTTAATTTCAAGGGATCGATCATGCGTAATCGAATGCTCAACCGAAACAGGGTGTGCGACCATTTGATGCTGATGGACGACTACTTTGTCCTCGTTGCCCTATTTACTGACAATTTTCGCCGACACTTCTGGATACGAAAAAATATCTTTGATTGTTTTTACCATGGCGTCCGGTCCTTTGATGACAACTTCATCTTGAAGAAGGATGTCATGGGAAGGATTGTGTTCTATGGTTACCATAAGTGCACGGCCGCACTGCAGATTCTTGCATATGGCACGGCTACTGATTCGTGGCACAAATACCTACAAATGTCTGAGAGCATATGCAGAAATACCATGGTAATATTTGCAACTGTCATGGTCTCAGTGTTTGGACCTTAGTACCTGAGAGAACCAACTTTCGCAGACACCAAGAGGATCTTGGCAATGTCTGAAGCAAGAGGGTGGCCAAGTTTGCTTGGATCTCTTGACGACGTACGTTGGAGATGAAAAAACTGCCCAAAAGCTCTACAAAGGAAACATCAGGGTCAAGTTAAGAAGTACACCATCATTCTTGAAGTAGTTGCATCACAAGATCTTTGCAATAGACACCCTTTCTTTGGCATGCCGGGGTTTCACAATGACATCAATGTGATGCATTGATCACCATTGTTTGCTAGGCTGTTCGAAGGAAAAGCTCGATCCTTCTTGCTACTATACTGTCAATGGGCATGCGTACAACATGAGCTACTATCTGGTTGACCGTATCTATCCTCCGCGGGTAATCTTTGTCAAGACCATCTCTGACCCAATTGGCCGAAAAAAGTCTCACTTCGTCCAAAAACAAGAAGCGTATAAAAAGGATGTTGAGAGAGCATTCGGAGTTTTGCGGGCAGTTTTTGTAGTTGTTTGCGGACCATCTAAACAATAAGATCCGTAGCCCTTGTGGTAGGTGATGACATAATGTGTGTTCATGCACAACATGGTCGTAGATGATGAAGGTGAGGATGCTGCCATAGCTCTTGAATTTAAGAACATGGGTCATCCTATTGAACTTTCAGACCAAAATCTGGCCATATTTTGATGAGTTGTTCAAACACATCAAGAAATTGGCATCGAGCAACTCATGAGCAACTGAAGAAAGATTTGATTGAGCATGTGTGGGTGGTTAAAGGGGACAGCTAGTATATATGTGCTAGTTAAATTCAAGTTTGGACTACTATAATTTAATTTAAAACTACTATTGCATATGTACATTTTTTAGATATGTGGCTATTTTGAAAGTGTGGGCTTAAAAAAAATTAGGACGGTTGTATGCAAATAGCTTTCGATGGCCGGCTTCCACATCAATGTTCACAGACTGGTTCCACAGTCCGCGCACAGATGCATTTGTGGGCCAGCTTTGGAGATGCCCCTCAAACCGCTCGCAACCGCCCTGACCGCACGGTCTGGACGTGTTGTGCCATCCAATGCGGTCATGTATGGATCCGCCCGGTGGTCTGAACGCACTTTCACCCACAAAAGCGGATCCACTTAGTCCTTCCCCCTTGCTTTGCATCCACGCCCTCCATTTGTGCCATTGCCGTCGTACCTTTCTGGCCGTCACATAGGCATTGCACGACGTCCACAACAGCACCGACACGTCCACTCTCCTTTTATGATGTCCACCTTGGAGCCGTTTGTACCCAGATATAGCGCCCCACCCCCTGACGACCTCCATGGCAGACACCACGCCTGACAGGTGTTCGGTCAAATGACATTTAGCTTAATTTCAAACGACGTGTCGTTTTCTTCAAAGTATGAAGGATGGTAGGGTACTCGACCATGGAGGATGAATTGTTGTGCGTTGCGTGGTTTGCTGTATCAGTGGATTTCATAGGCAACAAGTGCATGAATCGTTTCACGCATCAAAGCACATTGCACCCTACGACATGCACTTCATTCAAAAACGCAATGTGAGGTCATTATCATATCGTTGGTACGCTATCCAAACCATCGTCGCCAGGTTTTGTCACGTGGTTGGTCAGCTGGAGGCAAGGTGACCATTTCACGCGGCCGAGGGGGAGATCGTAAGTTTGGATTCTTCTTGCTCAACTTGTTTAAATTATTCATTCACTTAATGATGGTTTACATATTATGTAACCCGCATGCGCTGCTCTGATGTATCACATGACTAGGAACAACTATTTACGTATACACACCGTTGGATAAAGGTGAAGGTGCAGTGTGTGTGGGATGACATGATCCGTTGATGAAAAGCTTGTTGAACATCCGGTTAATCTCGTCGAATGTACGACATTGTTGTGCTAGACTTATTTGCATGTTATGTATGGATGATTTCTGCTATTTTCTATCTGGACTTTGATGAATATCGGGCGGTCTGCATGAATTTGCCCGCTTAGTTTGATCCGTGGTTGAAATGTATGCGGGCAACGTTGAATGGCGACCTCCGGCATCATTGTTCACGGATTGGTCCCCCTTGTCTGCAGACATGCGGAAGGAAATTTGCGGGTCGATAATACATAGTAAAACAGAACGTTTCGGCAATAACTTTTACTAATGACTTATATGGAGAAAATACTGAAACTAGGTAACGGAAATCTGTTGGTGCTCTTGGGAGTGCGCGCCAAAATATTTTTCGAAATGCCAAAAAAAATTCAACCAAAATTCTATGTGTTCTTTGTCAAATCCAAATGATACATACAAATTTATAGGTAGAAAGATTAAACATTTCGGTCTGTACAAAAAAAAAACAAAAAAAACATCAAATGCTATCCCGAAATGTCACCCTAAATTTGCTTTTTCTCCGACGAAACACCGTTGCTCCGTTTTGCATGAATTTTTTCCAGGATAATTGCGACACTAACATGATCCTTTTTGTTTACTATTCACACGGAAGGGCGCTCTGCCAAAACACCATTCTCCGGTATGTACAGCCTTACAGGCATCTCGCATACACAAAAAAGAAAACATGTGTCTTGAACGAAGTGTTATGTCTCCCATCATCTCTGCGCGTCGTCAAGAATCTAAGTGTCAGACTACAGAATGAATGTAGGAGCGTGAAAAAACACACTGCTATCTGTAGCTGCGTGAAAATGGATGAAACTGGGCTTTTTTTTAAACTTCACACAAAATAATCTTAATCTGAAAATATTTTCGAAACTGGCTCTTTTGTATGCGTCCGGGCTAGGTCGCCATGCTAGATAGCATGACACCCCACGCTTGGGCGTCATGCTGCATGCTGCTTGGCATGACTGCTTGGTATGACGCCTTAGCTCGGGGCGTCATGCTACGTGTCGTCACCATGGCGCCTTAGCGGGGGGCGTCATGCTATTTAGCATGGCGACTGAGCCCCGTGCGTCATACAGAAAGGGGGTCAGTTTATGAAATATTTTCGGATTAGGGTCATTTTGTGTTGAAGTTTCAGGAAAATGAATTTTCACTGTAGCTGCAAGGTGGATAAAATACAAACGGCCTGGGAATATGGACACATGAAAGTGTAGGCTGTCAGACTTACGAGCAGCACAGTATGACTGCAAATTTGCTTGTTTCCGTCTCTATCCGTTCTACTTGGACGGTCCAGCAGCACGGTATAGTACTGCGCTTTGCTTTGATGGTCCTCCCTCCACAAGAACATGATACAGTGTTAGTATGAACACGTCCCTTTCGTTCCTTCAGAGATTCAGACATTACAACGAGCATCGCACAATCAGTTGATTAATTCCTGGCCAGTGGGTGCTACTGCACTTTCTACCGTCTACCGATTGTTCTCTCCGTGATAATTAAAACACACGTACTGTAATCGTTGAGAACTTGAGGTGATCGCATCGCGAGATGATTGAGGCGGCCGGGCCAGTTCGATTATCAAACAGGTAAGCTAGCCAGGGCCACCGCATCCATCCATGGTTCTTCTTATCCGGCGAAGAACGGCGACGGGTGACCCGCCGAGGAAGACCCGCAGGCCGGCCCCGTATGGGTATAGAGTATAGACTCGCAGACGCGGGCCATGCATGATGGCGCAAATAATTGGCGCCACAAAGGCAGAAAAGATCGCTACATGCTTGCACGCAAACAATGACAATGGCGCGCGCCACGGGAGTTACCCATGCACGCAACTACTAGGATCGATAGGATCGGACTAATGTTACAGAGACGCTTCCATTTTCAGCTCGACTAGCTAGCTATTCCAGCACGGTCCTCCGGCGTGCACCTCGGCGACCATCTGGTGCACCGCCGCCGCGATCTCGTCCGCCGATGACAGCCGGCACTCGTCCTCCATCTGCGCGCGGCACAAAACGCTGTCATTTACGGCATGGAACAGAGCGCGGATGTATGTGGCAGATTAATCTGTCTGAGGAGGCTCACCCTGAGGCTGAAGGAGTAGAGGACCAGGTGGTCGGCGGTGGCGGTGGCGGTGAGGTGGAGCACGGCGAGCCCGAGGCACTGCATCGCCACCATCATCCTCACCAGCTGCCTCGGCCGCCGCGGCACCAGCACCTTCACGCTCGCGTGGCTCTCCGCCACGGCCACCTCCACGTCGGCCAGGCCCCGCCGTGCCCCGCGGCGGCCCTCGGCGTCGCCGGAGCCGTCGGCGGTGCCCGCGCCCGCGGAGTACTGAGGGAACGTGAAGAACCCAGCGAACGGCGGCGTCGGCGGCTGCTGGGCGCGCCGCCGCTTCTGGGCCTCCAGCGACTGCAGCAGCTGCTCCAGCTCCTTGACGAAGTTGATCGCCCCGGCCACGATCGACGCCTGGTCACCCTGCATCACACGGCACAACATGCCATTGATTGATTAGCCAGGTCGCTAGCAGAGCAGGCAATGCGAATCATTCGGCGCACGGTCTGTCGAGAATGTGCGCGCGCGCGACACGTCGTGCCACGTCCCACCCTCACACGGACGGAAGTACAGATTCGATCCGTGACGAGTGGAACCAAAGGCGAAAGGCAGCGGAGCTGCCGGTGTGCATGCATGGGGAGCAATGGCATCGCTGCGACAACGGGATTGGACACCCGTCACAGTGAAAGAAAGGCCGGGGGACAGCGGGCGATGTGGTGAGTGCCGGGCCGTTCGTGCGTACTATCGGTTGTGAGTTGTGACACGACCGGTAGAGCCTAGCCTGGGATATGGTACGGGTCGAGGCCGGGAGCGTACGTCCGCGCCTGCGCGCACAGTGAAAGGTGTACTGCCGATGATGTGTCGTGTGCGCGCGTACGTACCCGCTGCGCGTAGGAGGGCGGCATGGCGGACCGGAGCACGGCGAGGTACTCGTTCATCTGGCGCCGCCGGTTGCGCTCCACGGCGATGTGGTTGCGCCGCTGGCTCTCCGTCTCCTCCCTGTTCTTCACCGCCTTCGGGCGCCGCCGCCGCCTCCGCGCGGCCGCGGACGGCGAGGCCTTGCCGCGGCCGGACGCAGCGGGCGTCGTCGGGGCGACGGCAGGAGGCGGCGATGACACGGGCCGGCACTGATTCCCGTCCCAGTTCCCCTCGACGGCCGCGGCCCAGGCGGTGGCGCCGGCCGCGTCTTCTTGGAGCACGACGCCGCTCTTCTCCTCGAACTCGTCCACAATGCTGATGCCGCGGCCAAGCGACGGCGCGTACATGGACATCGCCGCAGCCATCATGTCCGCGCTGCACGCGAGGTGCTCGTGCGGGAACACCACAGCTTCCAGCGCCATAGGATCGAGCTTCCGCTTTGCCACTAGCTAGAGACCCAGCCTCCCACCATGCTACCGAGTGATGGCGTGCTGGGAAGCCAAGAACAGGAAGAGAGCAGCCTATGGATACGAGATTGGGAGAAGCTAGGTCGCCCTCGACGCCGTGGGCAACTGGGCATGCATGCTATGGAAGAGAGGGGGAGGAAGGCCGGATGCAAGTGAGACGCGTGGTCACTTTATGCGCGTTGCGGCGCGGAATAATACGGATGGCCTGATCGAGACAAAGACCCGATCTGCCACTGGCATGTGGGATGTGGCGATGAGCCGATGGGGTAGAAGATATTCTTTAGTTAGTTATACTTATAATTGCACTCGACATTCACGATTTGCCATATGGGTTCACTCGTCCATGAATTCGTAAAATGCAATTCATTTTTTCATCCAAATGAGGCTATCTCAGGTTTTTTTTTTTTTGACAATCAATACCATTGATATATTTATAGTAGTGAATTGTACATGGTAGCGATACATGAGTTGACTACAACTATTACAAAATAAAGTCTAAAAGAAAGATCAGCCGCGAAGTATGCAACTTTGCACATAACCCCCTATCATTCCTTTAAAATCATTTGCATATAACCTCTGCCATTCCTTGAAATCACATATAAATGCCTCACTCTTTATATTTACCTCTTGCTAACCCTAGCACTGCGATTCGAGGGCACTACGTCTTGGGGAGTGATGTCAATATCGACATGGGGAAAAAAGGTGGGGGGGGGGGGG
>LR738714.1:570474839-570495587 GCA_902687465.1 Secale cereale | reverse complement strand
GGGGTGTTCACGCAGCGCCCCTTCTTTGCTCATGAACAACATACGGCTGGAGAAGGAGGTGAGTTGCCCGCCGCCAATACCGCTCACACCGACAAGGAAGCAATACATGGCAAGTCGCACTAGAGGCAAGCCAAAATGGAGGAATTGTTGCTCTTATGTCCTTCCTACTCCCGCATGAGAATGTCGCGGGAGTGGAACCATAGGGTGAGGTTGCTCTTCGTCGCGCCCATGGATACCTCAGGTGAGATCAAACGAGTAGAGAGACCAAGAATGATGACTTAAGAAAAGCATAAGGATCTAATCGAAAGAGGTAATGGTGCTCACTTTGTGTGAGATTGTTTTGCCAACATGGCACGGCATGTAGGTGGACTTATCCCGGGTTGGCTCAAATTGGACTAAAGCGAAAATGAGAGACCAAGTTCATCAAATAGTTTGTTGCATTTTTTATACTTTAATATTAAAGTGAACCCACACGTCAAGTTTGTGTACCTCCCTTGGAGCACATATAAGTAAAATGGAAAAGGTGACGAATAGAGCCAAGGCAAATGTCATGTCCACATGTCTTATTTGTTTCCTTGGAGACACATACATACACGTGCATAGTTTCCACGGCGGGAAGACGCCGGCCTCAACATCGATTGATGCACATAGCCATTTAAGGCATATGGTTAAGCGGGAAATTCATAATGTGCCTCATTTTACCTCAACATCTCATTGCATCATACTAGTTTGTCTTTGATGATTTGTCTCACTTTTATTCTTTCATCTTGTGTTTTGCTTAGCACTGCATGTTTACCTTATTAAAAAATAGGAAGTGATGCAATTGATAGTGATATTTCTCAATCAAGTTCTCCTTTTAAACTACATTTTCCCTTCCCAATTGCTTTTTCTTTCTTCTCAACAATATATTTTTAGTTCTTTTCCTTTCAACTGTTAGTTTTCTTGTCAGTTGTGTTTCTCCTTCTCGAATGCGTCCTGGCAAGTGGGTCTTTGTTCTCAGCTACGTTTATAATTCTCAATGGTATCATTGACACTATATTTCTTCTTTCTGGTCGTGTATTTTTAACTATGTTTCCCTTTCTCGGTTATGTTTCTCACTCTCGATGTTTGCCTTTGAACCGTGTTTCTCCTTCTCAAATGTATCATATCAATTCATATCAATTGTGTCATCCTTCTCAATTGTGTTTTCACTTTCCGAACTATGCGCTTTCCATTGCGTTTATCCTTCTCAAGTGCATGCTCCTCCTTAAATGTGTCCTTCAAACTATATCCCCTTCTCAACTGCGCCCTTTCAAGTGTGTTTCTTCTTTTCAATTGTCTCATCTCTACTACATCCTATGAACTGTGTTTCTCCTTCTCAAATGTGTTCTTCCAATTGTGTTTCTCCTTCTTTACTGTGCCCTATCAATTGGTTTTCCTCTTCTAAACGGAGTTTCACTTTCTCGGTTCTTCTCTTCCAACTGAACGAACAAATTTTGAGCGTTTTTTCACTCTTAAATATTATAGTATTTCATAGTGATACCATCTCTCCTTGTTGTTGTGGGACTTAAGGTCCCTAAAAAGAGGTGCTAGTTGGAGACCGGGCAATGGAGCAAGTATTAATATTTGTTCTGATCTTTGGATCCCTACTGCTCATGATAGGCGTGTGATGACACCATGTGGGGATTGCCTTCTTGAGACTGTACATGATCTCATTGATCCACACACGGGTGAGTGGGATGTATAATTTTCACATGCCAAATTTTGGCCTATTGACATTACAAAGATTATGCAAATTCCACTTCCATCCCAAGAACAACCAGATTTCATAGCATGGCAATTATGCAAGTCTGGGAGATTTACTATCGGTTCAGCTTATTATGCAGAATGGAAAGCAGGGTATCAAACTAGAGCGGGTATTGATACAGGTGTGGGAATAAGTATGTCACATCCGGTATGGAAATTACTTAGGGATCTGAGTATCCCCCCAAAGTACATATTTTTATTTAGAGACCTCTACACGGAATTGTACCATGTTATTGTAATTTAGCGAACAGGCACATTAAAACTCCGGTGACTTGTCTGGTGTTCAAGGTAGATCCTGAAGACTTTAAACGCATGTTATTTATGTGTTGCAGAGCTAGAGAGGTATGCGAGGAACTCGGCCTAGGGATGAATGTGACAGCGATTGATGAGCACATACATTCAGTTCATTGATACTTGATCAGATAATATGCTCCAGTTTACCTGGTGCTGTCTCGTTCTAGGGAGAAAGTGCAGTGGAATTGGCTATGGTAGCATGTTTGTATATCTGGTGGCAACGACGTCAAGTGTCCCACGACAAGGAGATTAGTACGCCAACATGATCATCTCCAATGATTAGGGGTATTGTTGCTAACTGGGTAGCAGAAAAGAAGCTAGTTCCTCCACGACTGACTAGATGGTCTAGACTAGCATCAAGCTGTATAAAGTTCAATGTTGATGCTTCATATCATGTTGATTCAGGTGCAGGGGCAAGTGGTGCTACTTTACGAGACTTGAAGGGAGGTTTTGTTGTTGCGGCCATGGAACATAAACTGTATGCAATGGATGCTCCAACGATGGAGCGAGGCGTTTGCGCTATTATTGGGACTACGACTTGCTGATGAGATGGGCATTTTTTCTTTGTCCATTGAGAGCAAGTCCATGGAGATTGTTTAAGCTATCCAGAATCTCGACGACTACCGGGTGTCAGGTGCGGTAATTACTGACGATTGTCGAAGGTTGATGAGTTCTTTCGGCAAGGTGACGATAAATCATTGTGTGTGTGTCGTAAACGAGTGTGCTCATACTATTACGCGTTTTAGTTTCTTGAGTCAGATGTCAAGGGTGTGGCATGATAAACCACCTGATTTCCTGATTCCGCTTATTGTAAAGGATATGATTATTATTTAAATAAAGTCACCGAAGTTAAAAAAAGAAGAAGAGGAAAGGCAACAAAAAAAGAAACCTGGTCCTTCGTTATTAGAAGGCCCAAGTAGCTAGTGGGGCGCTGATGTCAAGAGTAAACATTTAATTACTTGTTTCTTTGTCTAAAAAAAATTACTTGTTTCTTAACTGGTATAAACACGTACCCATCCAGGAGCACTACAACAAAGCTATACTCCTTGATTCTTTTCTTTGTGTTGCCTTGGTGGTATAGGTGACGTATAGATCGTTACAAACACTCATGGAGTGTTGCTAGCAAGCACTCCAGACAGTAGCCACTGTGGTATCTAGATCTCCTTGTTCGTTACCAGTATTTAACAGCTTCCTGGACAACGACTAGTCTCTAGCTAGTCGAAATTTAAAAAATGTCTGATTGGCGTAGAAGATGACAATTACGTGGCCACAATAACCCAAACCTAAACAGGGGCGTCCAGCAGGGCAGCAGCCAGCTAGCTTCATGCCCCACCGTCGAAAGCTGCGTTTGCACGGCCCCGGCACCGGCGTAGCGGCTGAGAAGAGAACCACCGGAATTCACACGCCATGCGCCGCGCACACGAAATCCCGGCGGTTTTTCCTGCTGATGCTAACGCTACTGCACTGACTGGAGGAGCCATCGCCTTCAGGCTTCAATGCTACTGCCTATTTCTGGAGTGGCACTAATCATTCTGACTAACTAATTGGTCATTGCCATCGCTGTCCTGGCAGAACGGACGCAAACAGTCGCCGTTCCCTGCATGCGCTGATGGGTTCATATCAGGAGCCCGATCTGCCACCAGCGCCATGTTCTTTGCTAGGAGTTCACTGCAAAAGGCAAGAACGACCAACGAAGCTGTGCAAGTGCTTTCGTTTCATGGAAACAGGAGCGGGGTGCCTGCCTTCGCGGGTGCTATTGCATTTGTTAACAACCCCCGATGCGATGATGCCCGATCGGCCGGGATCGCGGGGAAAAGCAGCGGCGACGTACACGTACGCCGCGTGCCGACACGGGCAAAAATTCCTGATGCGATCGATGCCTGTCGAGATGGCCGCTGTTGGATGGCACTGTTCGCCGCTATGATGGTGCCATGGTGGTATCTCGGCCACGGGCGCTGTGGAAGACATTGGCGGTGGTGCCATTGGCCCGTCGCGGTGAAACTCTTGCGTGTTTGGTTGGGTGCATTAGCTCCAACTAGAACCGCGTGGTAAGAATTCGGTCCGTTTGATTGTTCGTATATATTGTTGGGCCTGCATCGTACAAACTTTAAAACACCTTGGGTCCTGTCTTGCTGGGAATACTTAGATCGACAGTTTCTTTAGAGCCAGGCCCGCTCGATGCATGTGGGAGGCGGGGACTGCACGCGCGGAGCCGCACTTGAGAAGTGTTATTACCCTCACCACCCCCTCATCACTTCATATCCCCTCTCCCCACTCTCACCGATGACGACGGTGTGCAGCAGATCGGAGAAAAGCAAGGCGACCACCAGCCCCTTCACCGGCTTCCGCATCATCACCTCTGGCACGGCAATGGCGGTACACACTTTTTTAACCTCCTCATGTACTCATCCGCATTTGATCCGCGTTTAGGTTCCATCCGTGTTAGGTGCATTGGAGGATGAGGTTGGAGTTGTTGATGGAGTTCATGGTTATAGATAGGAGGAAGAGTGAGACAGATGACTTAGTGAGATGGTGGGTAAGTAGTGACGGCGAGGATGGTAAATAAAGGGGTCATGGATGATCAGTTTTAATTGCAATCAACCTCGGAACTTTGTTGTGCTATTCATGATGCACTCTCTTCGTAATGCATATCAACATGGAAAACAAGGGCAAGGAGGTGGTGCCACCAATTGAAAAAGGCAAGGAGGTGGTGCCGCCCATGGTGGTTGGGTTGACCACGCCTGAGGAGGTGGTCACGAATGAGGAGTGGTGCCGAAGGAGCCCCCTAGCGGCAAGCGCCGTAACTACGGTCACTGCCAAGAGGAGGGAGGTCCAACCCACTTCTGCAAGGTAATCCTTGCACCTCAGCTTGAGTGCATCCTGATGCCCCTAGACTTTACCAAGCACTTCCCGACAGTGCTGCAAGAGTTCAAACTGAGGACCAACAACGGCTGCTCATGGAGGGTGACTGTCCGGTTGATGGATGGCAGGGTGACCCTTGTTGGCCCCCCTCACCGCCGTCCATCAGACCAGGATCGGCTACATGGTGATGTTCAAGCTGCTCGCTCTGGACACGCTCAATGTGAAAGCACAAGTGCTCCCTGGGTGATTTTAGTAATTAATGACAACATATCTCTTGTTGGACTAATATTTTCATCGAGTATATTTCAGATGAGTTCAAAAGTGGAATGGCATGACAAGAGGATGTGGAACCCTTTTCAAGAAGCTAAGGACAAAGATTGGCAAAAGCTCAAGACTCTACATTTTCATTTTACTGATCCAAGATCACATTGAGTTCATAGGAAAAGCCAATACTATTAAAAGGGGGTGAGGTGTTGCTTAATGGTCTACTTGCTCAAGTGCTTAGTAAGATGCAGATCGTTTCGGTCTATTTGTCACGGACGTGATGCCTATATATAATGATCATGCCTAGATATTCTCATAACTATGCGCTTTTCTATCATTTGCTCGACAGTAATTTGTTCATCCACCGTAGAATTCTGCTATCATGAGAGAAGCCACTAGTGAAACATATGCCCCCCGGGTCAATTCTCATCATGTTAATCTTCCATCTACTTTACTTTGCGTTATTTACTTTCTGTTCTTATACCAAAAATACCAAAAATATCATACTATCCTATCTATCAGATCTCACTTTCATAAGTGACCGTAAAGGGATTGACAACCCCTTATCGCGTTGGATGCGAAGTTCTTATTTGTTTGTGCAGGTGCGAGGGACTCGCGCGTGGTCTCCTACTGGATTGATACCTTGGTTCTCAAAAACCGAGGGAAATACGTACGCTACTGTGCTGCATCACCCTTTCCTCTTTGAGGGAATACAACACAAGCTCGAGAAGTAGCAAGCCTCCGACAAGATTGTGGAGTTTAACCAAGGAGTTTGTAAGGGCAAGGAGATCGCCTACTTTGTGAAGATCTACCCTAGTGAGGCAAGTCCTTCGTGGGCGACGACCATGGTGGGATAGACAAGGTTGCTTCTTCGTGGACCCTTCGTGGGTGGAGCCCTTCGTGGACTCGCACAGCCGTTACCCTACGTGGGTTGAAGTCTCCATCAACGTGGATGTACCATCGTACCAACTATCGGAACGACGCCAAAAACATCCGTGTCTCTAATTGTGTTTGCACACTCCAATCCCATCCCTTTACTTTCTTGCAACTTGCATGCTTTATTTTCCGTTGCTCACATACTCTTGACATGCTTGTTTGAAATGTATTATGAATGTTTGAAATTGTGCCAAAAACTCCACCTCAACTTAAAGAACTTAAAAACTGCTATTTTTCTTGTTGAGTGTCTAATCACCCCCCTCTAGACACCTCTTCCTCGATCCTGTCACAATGTCATCGTCTTCAACGACGAAGGCATTGAAGTGGTGGCCAAGTGAGGCAAGCATGACGACGCCTTCGCCATGAACGTCTAGGACTGCCCTCCCTATGCACCAGCTGGTTTAGTTTCTCATCGTAGTGCTTTGCTTTCGAAGTGATATGTTTAAGTGTGGTACTTTATTTAAATTGCGGCTAGCTATGTCTTAAACTATCTTTCTGTTGCGTGTCTACGATTTTTCCTTTGCATCATTGTGTGTTGGTAACCTCACCAACAAGCTAAAGAGGTTACCAGACAACAATAGTTGCATGGAACCAAACACCATGTAGTTGCGCGAGCCGAGCCAATGCAGGCAATCAAACAGTATGCCAATATTGCTACCCTAACGTGAGAGGCCTAAATGCGGGCAACCAAACAATGTGAAGATGTCGACTTTTGTCATGTTTTTCTTCAACCAGGCTGGGTTGAGTCGGGCTAAGCTAGCCAGGACCGGCTCTTACGACAACCAAACATGCCCTCTTTCACTGTGTGTGTCTGGGGTGGTGATTCGGCAATCCGATTATCGTTCTGATATTAGTTTTGAACTTATGGTTTTATGGACGGTAGCGGCAGACAGATGGGCCATGGTCCTGTTATGTTTGAAAGAAAGGTTTGGAGCAATAAGATATTTAATTCTGCTCCTGGGCGAACAGTAATACCACAAAAAATAGTGTAATTTTCTTTTGAAAAAATGAAGCTTATTGTAGTTTGCCACCTTTTTATTTATTCACTAAAACTCATGTTTCATCTAGTTTTAGAATATTTAACCGATCCATTCTAGATCGACTGGTAAGGAAAAATGTCATGTGCACGATAAAGACATGTCTGGTCTCCGTACACACACATAAGGACCATGCAGCAAACGCAACTGACGGGGTCCATCAACTGTCCTACGCTTATCATACAAAGATGATCGTATGCATAATAGAACTCATCAGTAAGATCCTTGCTCACAAGGACATCAACTTCATGAAGTTTGACCTAGAGTTAGGGACCCTACTTTGGCTATTCATACAGATGAGACAGAGGCGAGGTAGACCTAGGATGGCTCGAAACCAGTTTCTCCAAAACAAAATTTAAGCATAGTGTGGTCATGAATATTGGTGCCACAAGTGCCACATACTTTGGCAAAGAGTTGAGTCCTTGACATGGGAGAGTGGGACACATGGAAGTAAAATTGCTGCTAATGATGTGATCCAGGGGGACAAATATTTATTGCTTTTTGCCACTTCCTATTACAAAAACCTTTTTGGTCCTGCTGTAGGTATGAATAATATTTCCCATGATATTAATTTACCTGTGGTTTTGAGTGATATTGATAGAAAAAAATTGGATTGGAAGTTCCTTCAAGAAGAGATTAAGATTGCTCTTTTTGATATGAAACCTAACAAAGCCCCTGGACCTGACGGATTTTCTATAGCATTTTATCAGAAGTACTGGCATATAATAGGAGTGGACAATTTGGAGCTTTTCAATGTTTTCTTTGAAGGAAAGTTAGATTTAGCTATAGATTTAATTATGGTGTCCTTGGGTTAATTCCAAAATGTGCTAACGCTCAAACTTTACAACAATATAGATCCATATGTTTGTTGAATGTGATTTTTAAGATTTCTACAGAATTTCTAAATAATAGAGCTATTACTGTAGCTGATAAGATAGTAGCTCATGTGCAAACAACTTTTATTGGAGGGAGGTATATACTAGATGGGGTTATTATGTTGCCTAAAGTTCTTCATGAAGTTCATAGGAAAAAAGAAAGTGGCGTTTTGTTGAAAGTAAACTTTGAGGAGGCTTATGACAATATTAACTAGGAGTTTCATTATTTTGTCATCGAGAAAAAAATACTTCTCACCTAGGTTTACTGGTTGTGTCAAGTAGACAATGGAGAGGGGTAAAGTAGGAGTTAATGTGAATAATCAAACTGGCCCTTTTTAGATGAAAAATGAGACAGGGAGATCCTTTCTCCCCCATTCTCTTTAATATTGCCATTGATATATTTAATTTGCTTTTAGTTAAGGCACAAAGTGGACCTTATCCAAGGGTTAGTACATGATTTAATTCTAGATGGCATTAATTTGTTACAATATGCTGATGATACCATTTTCATGTTTAGACACATTCTGGAGAGTGCTAGAAACTTGAAATTAATTCTTTGTTTATTTGAACAGTTTCCTAGCGTTAAAGTTAATTTTCACACGAGTGATGTTGTTTTGGTTGAAGCAAAGGACAAACAGGAAAGTTACTCTGCAATATTTTCTTGTGCTATAGGAAAACTCCCTTTTAGATATTTGGGTATCCCTATTAATGCAGTTATATTATGTAGTAGTGACTGGAATTGGGCTGAGGAGAAAATGGAGAAGAAGCTAAGTGTATGGAAAGGGATGAACATATCTTATGTGGGGAGATTGCTTTTGATTACCTCTAGTTTAAGCAATATTCCTTTGTATATGATTTCTCTGTTTGAGCTACTCAAAGGCCCTAGTAAGAAAATGAAACTTTTTATAAAAAAAATGCTATGACAGGAGGAGGAGGGGGGGGGGGCTTAAAAAGTACCATCTAGTGAAATGGGAGGATATTTGCAGACCTAAAGAGATGGTGGGCTTAGGCGTCTTAGATCTTGATATTATGAACATCTGTTTACTTTGGAAATGGATCTGGAAACTTGAAAATGATAGTGGTGTGTGGCAAGATTTAGTGAGAAGGAAATACTTATGTAGATGTACTCTTAGTGGTTGTAAGAAAAACCTGGTCATTCTCATTTCTGGAAGGGCCTAATGAAGGTTAAACCAATTTTCCTGCAATATTGTAGGAAAATGGTGGGTAATAGAGAGAGAACTATGTTTCAGAGTGATGTATGGCTGGGAGATAAACCTCTTAGTGTGCAATTCCCTAGGCTTTATATGTTGACCTTTAGTTCAGATTTTACTGTCTCTAAAGCTTTATCTGATAATATGAGTTAGAATTTTGTGGGGAGACATGACTGATATGTGGTATGAGCTCAAAGATTTAGGCAGTAAGGTAGTTTGAAACGACCAAGAGGATAGATGTAGCTGGCTACTAACTAAGTCATGTAGATTCACTGTTAGATCTTTGTATCTTGCTTTAAAAACAGATTAGACTGCCTTGCCTCATAGGAAACTGTGGCAGGCCAGGGTACCGCTTAAAGTTAAGGTTTTCCTGTGGTTGATGTTTAACAATGGTGTCCTAACTAGAGATAATTTGGCGAAAAGAAACTGGAAAGGTGAGGATAAAAACTGTAGCTTATGCGATTGCCCGGGGATGGTTGAACATCTTTTTTGTACATGTGTGGTGGCTAAGTTTGTGTGGGGTGTGGTTAGGAATGTAACTGGAATTCATGACATTCCATGCAAGATAGAAGAGTTTACTACCTGGGTGGGAAGATTTCCTAAGAAAATGACACAAACAATAGCAGAGGGTGTTTCTGCGGTGTTTTGGACTTTGTGGAAAGCCACGAACCCTGCTACATTTCAACATGCTTACCCGCATGACCCTAGTATGTTGTTCTTTCAAGTTTCTTATTTCATGTCCTACTGGGCTGGTCCACAAAGAAAAGAAGGGCAACATATGTTGTGGGCCGCCGCAACACTGTTGGTTGATATTGCAAACATGTTCTTTGACAAGAGCAGAGGATGGGCGACAATGGTGAAACGTCTTGGTGTCGGATGAAATAGTTCTTCATGTACTGTTAGCTGAACTTTTGTCCTCCCCGGAGAGTGTGGCGATGAGCGGGGAGAGGAGCCCTCTGTGGTTAACTCTTAACTGGGGTATATCTGATAAGTGTGGAGTTCTCTTTTTAGTTTCAAGTTCTATTCTCTTGGTTGTCTAGTTGATGTCGTGGTAGAACATCTGGGCTAAATGGAATCTAAAACTACTCACTTTGTTTAATCTGTTTCCTTTCCTGTAATGAATGAAATGAAATCGGGGGCATGCCCCCTTAATTAAAAAAATAAATCAGACCATACACATAAGAGATACTCAAATTTCTCTTTAACAAATGCAATTGTTTCGAAGTTCTAAAAACGGGCAAGGGGTTGTAAAAGAAACTCAATCGACAAATTACGTCGGCAACTATTGGAGTATCATGAAGAAGAAAAACATGAAACGACCAGATTTATAGTTCAAAAATTGAGTTTTCAGCCTGTTATCCGGCCCACTTAGCAGTTGTGAGGCACCATGGGCTCTGCATAGGTCGCATACGCCCGATCCTGGTGTGGTCCATACGGACCCGGTCCAAACGGGCAGCAACCGAAAATGCTAGAGCAACGGGGTAATACGGGGGCTTAAGGGATTGCTTGACTAACTAAACTTTACCCCCCCTGATTTTCGGGGGGTGTGGGCCCTCCATCCTCTATTCTTCCAAACACTTTATGCCACCTAATCACCCCCGTAAAGCCAGTAAAAAACTGTCGGTGCGCGTAGCATTGCTCGGCAACAACGAAACATAAATACTTGGGAGCTCCTATAGGGAACTCCAGGCGCTCGCTAGCGACGCCTAGCGGGCTGGTCCACCAACTAACTAAATAAGGAAATGTTAAAAAAGTAAATTAATACTACTAGTTGAAAATATGGCACGGCTGGGATTCGAACGCAACACCTTTACATTCACTTCTTTTAATGTACTGACCACTACACCATCCTAACTCTTCTGTATATTGCAAGAAGATTGTGTTGGTTAATGTTTTCTTTAGTTAAACGCTAACGTATAACCAATATAAATTATTTTGGAAAAAGGTAAATATGAAAACAAGATCATCAATTTTTACGAAAAAGTTCATAAAATTTTAAGAAAGAGTTCATCGATTTTGAAAAGCGTTCATGGATTTTGGAAAGAGTTCACCGAATTTGCAAAAGAGTTCATCGATTTGAAAAAAAGTTCATCGATTTTGAAAAGAGTTCATCAATTTCCGAAAAACTTCATTGTTTTTGAAAAAGAGTTCATGGGTTTTGAAAAGAGTTCATCGATTTCGAAAAAAGTTCATCGAATTTGAAAAGAGTGCATGGAATTGGGAAATAGTTCATCGAATTTGAAAAAAAGTTCATCGGTTTTGAAAGAGTCCATGGATTTTCAAAATAAATCATCATTTCAAAAAGATTTCATCGCTTAAAAAATTATCGATTTTGAAAAGAAGTTCATTCAAATTAGAAAAGGAATAAAAGGAAAATAATAATAAAAAAACCGTTTCGAATAAAAAAGGAAAAAGGAACAAAACTGATCCAAATATAAAAGAAAGACGAAAAATGAAAAAAAGAATATGAAAAAGGAAATAGAAAAAATGAAAAGACGTTAATAAAGACGGTGGGTTGTATTTCATCGCGTGAATGACCCCCATGTCGCCGGATCGAAACGTACTAAACGCGTGCTTGTTTTCTCCTTTTTTTTTACAACATAAAAGGATGAGACGGGCCAAGCCCAGCTAAGGGCCAGTCTTTTTGTTAACTTTTTTGGGCTTTCAGAACAGTTTATTCTAAAAGTTCAATCAATTTTGTTTTCCTTTTAGAAGCCTACTAATAAAGTCTTAATTACTAGGCTTATAAAAATAATTAGGTTTGGGGCTTCTATAATAAGGTGGTAGGGGTAGTTTATTTCAACTTATTCTATATAAGCTAGTAAAAAAACTAGCCCTAAGGCTAGTGCAGCAGGGCTGGATCAAAAGCTCGTAGCTCGTGAGCTTAATGAACGCTCGATAGTTCAGTTCATTAAGCTCATAGCTCGCTTCTTAATGAACAGAGTCAATCATTGATTTCAGCTCGTTAAGTTTAACGAGCTTAATGAGCGAGCTAACGAGTTTCACAATTAGCTCGTTAAACTTGTTAGTAACAATTCAACACATATTTTCATCTTACGTGACAAACTTTTTGTAGCACCTCAGCTCATCTATTACATCTAATCGACATAGGAGGCAACAAACGAGTGTATTTCTTTCGTAGCCATCATACTTTATCTTAAAAACCACAACTATGCACTCATCATGTAGACAATAACATATTATAATCTGTTAACGAGCGCTCACGAGCGTTCATAAGCTTAACAAGCTTCAAATGAACCGAGCCGAGCAATCTTAACGAGCCGAGCCTTAACGAGCACGAGCTTAACGAACCGAGCAACTCATTAATCCACCCTGCAGGTGCCGGTTTGCAGAAACAGTAATAACCGGCGGCGCGTGTAGCGCCAAATAGGGATTGCCAAAATACTCTGCGAGACAACAACGAAGGAAGCCTAACTAAGCGTAGTGGCCGTGACGCGACTAATTTTTTTGAAAACGGTATAGAGATGCGAGCGTTTATTTATACGTGCATACACTCGTTCTTATGAATACACATGTAGACTCTTTTCCTATGAACACCTCTGAAGGATTGAGCCCGCATATCTTTGTGATTGATGAAGTCACTACATGCGTCTCGTAGTCGACGGTATTGTCCCCTAATCCAAAAATAATACAAGCATGAGGACTTGAACTTTGATGGGCTGGGATACCATTATCCTCATAACCATCCAATCACATGTTAGTTCGCACCGTGACATGACTTATAATGTCTAAAGTATTTAACACCAATAAATTTGAAACAAGTTTTCTTTGGACGAAGGGAGTAGGTACAAAGAAGCTCCAGCATGAAAAATACTTCACACATTATAAATCCGTTTGTGGTCGTGTGGCCGTCGGTGCACTCAACCGGCCCGCCGCATCACAAACTGGCCGTTTTTTGTACTTCAAATTTCACCTCAAAACAAATCCAAATAAACATTGTAAAATATTTAAAAACAACAATATAAACATTAACATCCAGAAAAATCAAGTTCAACACATTCATAATTAATCTAAAACTTAAAAAGACATAAATAAAACTAGATAAGCCCGTCGCCGGTGTGGCCGTCTCGTCTTCAGTAGCCGCCGTCCTACTTGTCGTCATCGTCGTCGGTGAGGTCGACGTATGGTGATGGCTGCCAGAGGTGGGTTGGCGGCCCCTGCCAGGCCGGAGGCGTCTACTGTGGCGGTTGCCGTGGCGCAAGGATAACCTCTTTCCATGGCGAGGACGGTGACCACAGGCCGGCGTCCACCTCAATTGTGCATGACAAGGTCTTCGTCCACGACCAGGACTGCCCGACCAAGGCCGGGTTCCATCCCGTCGGCTGCTCCTCCCTCAGCGCCTCCAAACTGACGTCCTCCATGGCCTCCTCCTTGACGTAAGCGTCTAGCTCCGGGAAGGCGACGTCGCCAGCCATTGACAGGGCCATCATCTCCTTGAGGCCCTGCCATTGGCGCTCATCGTGGGTGTTAAGGGGGTCCTCCATCACCTGCCTCGTGAGCTCCTCCTCCCCATCGATTGTCATTAGAGCATGTGGTGGCGGGCACGGTGACGGCGACGACGTTGGAGTCAGGCCGCGAACGCCCGCGTGGCTGCAATGGGCTAGGAACGCATGCAGGCGGTCAGAGTGCACCCGCGACAGGCTCTCAACACGGTCGACAAAGAAAAATTGCCGGCGTATATCATGCTCATCACGGAGCCACGTATCCCACGACGAGGAGTCGACGGCGTACCTCCAGCCGTGAACGAGGTCCGACGGCAGGTGCACGCGGCGTTAGTTGATCTCCTCGCGCCGGGTGCGGCCGCTCACCGGGATTGGGGGAATGGGACCCGATCCACAGAGAGATGCCAATTATTGAGGAGGTACACGCCGCTCCAAGGCAACGGCATGTGCGTCTCCCAGTACCTCTTGCAGATCTCCGCCTTGACGTACAGCCGCATTTGAGGTGCGGCACCGTCCGTCGCTATGTGGAATGCAGGCGATGGAGGTGGAGGTGAAGTGGTGGAGCGGTGACGACAGCCGGATGACGACCCGGCCTCGTGGTCGTGCCTCGTCTTGCGGCCGAGGAACCAGCGACCAACCATTGCAGCCAGCGGGGGAGGTGGAGGAGCGGTGGGCTAGGTTTTGCTTGTTGGGGCTCGAGGAGGCACGCGTGGATGGAAGTGGAAACCTGTGGACTGGCCGGTCCACGTCTTCCACATTAAAAAAGACGACGGATTGATGGATGGGTAGCTGGCAGGCGGGTCCGAGCGCCCGTGTGCAATTAAATTAAGCGGTGGAAGGTGGGTGAGTGGTCGCCAGACGGACCCGAGACGGACGAGAAGCGGGTAGGTGGACGTCCGTTCATTGTCTGTCTGAACACAAACCGGTCGCATGTTTATGATGAAAATGGATCGAGCCAGACGTCAAACGAACGTTTTCGGATGAGGTAACTGATTGTGCGGTCGCCTCGTCGAAACAGACATGGACTGGATAGGATGGAGTGGTGCGTTGGAGACTTGGAGCTAGTAGAGTCTAGCTAAGGTTCTTGTCGCCATCAATTTTCAAGCTAACGACCAACGGAAGCAACAAAGAACTCATTTCCTCGTCGCGGTTTATTAATTGAACTTCGGAAAAGAATCTGTCGTGCACGTACGTACGGCCAGATAGACAAGACCCCAACGGGATTAACCCACTGCTGGATCGAGCAGGCTTCGAGAAGCTCTCCCGATGGAGACATGGCTTGCATACGCAGCGTCGACCAAGCTCTGCCCCTCGGGTCCTCGTCGGCGCTCTTAGCCGCGGACTGTTTGCCTGTTTGGCGCTTACGCTCTCGCCGGCGCGGTGGCGCTGCCTTGCACCCTTCAAACACCACACCTGGCGCGGTGATCGCGAGGCGGGGCGACACGGCGGAGCGAAACGGATGGCCGTGGCTGCTCGCGCGCGCCGGCCGGACCCCACGAGGAATGGACCGGCCGGTGTACTGCCGCGGCACCCGTGGCACACGGTGGCAGAGTCCTTGTCTTCCCGTGGCCCGGACGGCTACGTATATGGGGGCCACGGAAAATGTGGCTGCCGTTTCGTGCGGTCTCGGCTCGGCTGGCCACGCGGCCGCGGCCGTTGCCACCAGCATGGGCATGCTGGACCGATACCGCGTAGACGTGTTGGCGTAATCAATTCACGAAATGAACTATCTGCGAAACTATTTCATAGCCATAACCTTTTTGTGTAGCGCCTGCCTCAGAGGCGCTGCACCCACTGTGCAGCGTCTCTGAGGCAGGCACTACACAAAAAGGTCATGACTGTGAAATAGTTTCGCAGATAGTTCATTCCGTGAATTGATTACGCCAACAGATCAAAAATGTCAAATTTGCCAACCGAAGCTGGACACAGCCAAGCCGACCTCACCGTTGTACTCCCTTCGTTCGGAATTACTTGTCGCAGGAATGGATGTATCTAGAACTAGATACATCCATTCCTACGACAAGTAATTCCGAACGGAGGGAGTACGTGCGTACGTACGCATGGCAGGGTCAGTCCGCGTCTAGTGGCGTTGAGCAAAACGTCCTTGTTCTGCAGCAACAGGTTGACACCTTTGAAGTTCACATTACATATTTGACCGTTACTGGGTTGGATTGTCGACCTGTAGTTTTGTTTTTCACGCGGGAATGTGGACCTTTCGTTTAGTTTCTAGAGGGAGGCCATGCTGTTAAGGAATGTCAAACAAAGCTTAGGCCCCGTGTTAGCTGCACCAAAGATTCACATCTGTCGCGCAATTATTGTGTTTACAAATGTTTTCGGTAAGAACTAGGAAAAAGTTTCTGTGAAGAATGAAAACATTATTGCTGCTCTGCAACTTGTTAATTCTCTCAGCAAGATGTTTCGGTGGGGATGAGAGTTGCAGGCCAAGCCGTACATCAAGGATAGTTTTCTAGTGAAATTACTTTGGCCGTATTGGTTAAGTGTGTGCATAAAAATGATGTACAGGCCAAGGGTAATCCTCCTTTAAAAAAACTTTGGTCGTATTGGTAATGGTAGCAAAGATTCTATCAAAGTGGATAGGTGGACGACCTCTGCCATAGATGTTTACAGGTTGTATGTATGTCGTTGGGTCAGGATTGCTAGAGAACGAGAAACTGTAGAACACTACCACGACTTTTGTGAAGCCGAATTGCTTGTTGGAAATGTTCCAGAGCTAGATATGGAACTCTATAGTCAATGTGGAGTTATTAGGGCCAAAATTGGTTTCACGGATCCAAGAAAGATACCCCCAGCGCTCCTCTGAATGAGGGTTAACTGATATTATCATTTTCTTTGAGCTAGAAGATATAGTGGAAGAAGGTGGCCCAATGGAGGGTGAGATCTTGATCAGTTACACTAGAAACTCTGAACTGTCACATAACAACCTTGAGAGGGGGCTAGAGAAAAAAATGACAAGGAAGATCTGGGTTGTAGTAAATCTCTAAAACATGATGTCGGTGCCAACAAGATGGAATATAAAGAATTAAATGAATCAGTTGGGGAAGTGATTTCCAATTAGTATGAGCTGTATAAGAATCTACTAGCTGAAAAAGAGACCGAACAGAGACTTTAGAATAAGTTTGAGGCTGAGCGACAACTTACTAGAGTGGAGCAAGTTAATGCTGAGTTTGCCAGGAATGAAACCATGCTAGAAGTCTCCACTGAAATTGTAGGCATGCCCACATGAAAATACTTATGATTGCACTCAGTGTCCCGATGACTTTGCAGGAAGATATGATATCGGTATTCAGCAAATCAAAGAGAAAACTGATGAAGTTCAAAGTGAGATACTTAGTGAAGTGTCTGGAAAATTACACTAGAATAATTAAAGGAGGGTTCATATTTGAAAGAGTTGTGATGGCTCATGAAGTGATTCATTAGGTCCACAGAACAGGGGCTAGTGGGCTTATTCTTAAGCTAGATTATGAGAAAGCGATAGAGTGAGTTGGGAATTCCTTGTGGAAATGCTCACTTCTAGAGGTTTTGGGAAAAAGTGGATTGGCTGGATATGTAGCACTATGTTCCAAAGTTCTTCATATGTTAGGATTAACGATACTAATGGTTCCTACTTTGTGTGTGGTAAAGGGCTCAACAAGGGGACCCTTTCTCCCCACTTCTTTTCAACCATGTGGCTGATGTCTTTACAAAAATGTTGTCTAAAGTTGTCAATAATAACTTGATATATGGTCTTCTTCCACATGTGATCACTAGGGGTGTGGTGAGTCTGCAATATGTAGATGACTATGTGCTCTTCCTAGATAACTCTATGGGCCAGACTATGATTTTGAAGTGGATTTTGTCCTGTTTTGAAAAACTATCTGGCCTGAAAATAAATTCACATAAGACTGATGTAATGCCCAGGATGGGACAATATCTCCTACGTGTCGAGGCACGACTTAGAGACATAACCCCATGCTGGAATGATCGCAAGTCTGGTATCTTTGCACAACTCATGTAAAAGATGGGGGTGGAAAATATAAAATAGTTGGCTTACACTCGCCACGTCACACAAATACAATACATGTCTCAGTCATCATTCAATAAAACATCACAGCCCTCTAAGGGTAAAATCCAAATGACAAGATACCAAACATAAGTTAAATCCACATGTCGGATCGAATCCTAGTAGAAGTCTCCACTACTGATCATCAGGATAACGAACATAGTATCGACTACGCTCCTCGTCATACTCCCAGTCTAGCTCGGTGCCATCACCTGGATAGCTCACCACTGGACCTGCATCTGGTGTGGTGAAGTAACTGTGAGCCACAGAGGACTCAGCAATCCCGTTCCGGGGTAACAGGACTATATAAGCCTTGGGAGAGGATAAGGCTGAAGAAAAGAATAAGTGTCTGCAGCAGCAACTAGCACTAGCTTACGTGAAAGAGTGCGAGAAGAGAAGTGCCTCAGTCGAGAGATGATCACGAAGTGATCCTAGCTAAAGCTCAACAAACATAACCCCACCGTGTTCAACTCCCGAATCCCTATTCGGAAATTGACAGTCACGATACACACGCTAGTAGTGTATTAGAACAATGTGTCAAGTTATCTACAACCGGATATTAACAAGCTCCCATCTGCCACATAACCGCGGGCACGGCTTTCGAAAGTTCATAACCCTGCAGGGGTGTTCCAACTTGGCCCATGACAAGCCCACGATCCGCGGAGTCGCAACTCCAAGGTGGGAAGACCCGAGTATTCTCGGAATCCCGTGCTCAAGATACTCCGAACTAAGGAAAGGCTAATCCAGCAAATCCTCCCGGCGTGTCGACACCCTGATAGTAGCCGCGCGTATCTAGTCTCAGGACACGACCGGATGGGCGATTCTACAGGTTTTTACCAAACCTCGAGTTTCCTCGTGGTGGCCCCGCAGACTCCCCGTTTCGGACCAACACTCATGTGGAGCACTGGCCCGAGGTTGTTGATTAAGAAAGAGGGTTAATTACTCCCTACGCAAGTTATTTAGTTATTAGGCAAATAGTACCAATGTTGGGACTTGCTGGAAAAGACTTAGCACTTAGCGGTTTATCGAGGGGGCCCCATACACCCCAACCGTGTGAGGAACGCATAATCAAGGAACATAACACCGGTTTAAACGGTTCCTAACGGCATGAGTGGAACAAATCACCAAGCAAAAGGCTTAGTCTTCCACCCTTGCCAATATATAGATGATTTCATTTTAAGCATTTATATAGTGTGATATAACCCAACAAAACTTCAACATGAAGCAAGCATCTTCAACTTCACCTGCAACTAGCAATGCTATAAGAAGGGCTGAGCGAAGCGTACTTAGCCATTCAACGGTTTGCATAGGTAGGGTGGTTAAACATGGTCATGGTTACAAGTAGGAGGCTGACAGGAAAGACATGTGCATCGAGGCAAAAGTATAGAGCGGAACTACTAGCAATAGGCAAAGATAGTAATGTTATCGGGGTTCGGTCATCTTGCCTGAAGAGTTGTCGTTCGGATCGTAAGAAGGGTCCTCGTGCTCAACCTCGTTGGTAACCTCGTGCTCGTAATCGTACTCGGTCTCAGCTTCCGGCTATAAACAAAACAATCACACAAGGCACGAATCAACAAGATGCAATGCGCACACAAAAATGATGGAAGCATGATGGATGCACTAAGGAAGCACACGGAGCACGGAAAATAGCACTCAAGAAAAAAGCTTCAAAACATGACAACAATAGGATATTATGAATCTACATGGAAAATCAATCAAGATTCATATAAGACTCGCTGAAATCGGAGCTACGGGCTAAAAGTTATGCCCGAAACAAGAAATAGGCGAAAGCTGAAAATTACAGCCACATAGCAACTTCGGAGCACAATAAAATTAAGCTACATCACTCAAACGCCATGGCAAGGAGCATGAACATAAACTAGACATAAGCTACAGCAAATAAGTCCAAAGGTGCACCCCCAAAGGAGCCACGGATCAATAGCAACAAGCTTGGACATATTGAACTTGACAACAAAATCCTGACAGCAGAATTTTATTGAAACTTTGGAGCAAAAGTTAAATATGCTACAGCCACTTAAATAAGCATGTGAGAATAAGAATGGATAGCCAACAATATATACTACAAGGAACCATCAAGAGACACTCCAAAACTATCATGGTTTGTCCTAGAACAGCACGCAAACATGGCATCGGAGAAATAACAGATTTCAGACTTAGTGAAATTTCACTAAGTGTTAAAACAACAGTTTCATCATGGCATCTCTAAGAGCAAGTTTAAGTCACCTAGAAACTAAACATGGCAAGTGGTAAGCACCACATCAAAGTACACATGATGGTGATCCCGAAACATACAAGCATGCATCATGGAGATAAACACAACGATAGCAATGAGCTCAACAAGATGGCATTTCATAACAAGTTAAATAACTAAACAACCACATAGCACTTTGCAACGAAGATAAACATGGCAAGATTAAATCTATCATGCAACCTAACACAAGCAACATGTAGAGCATGGCAAGACGAACACGTGGACATGTCATTTGCATCATTCGGATAAACGAGCTAAAAGATATCACTATGCAAAGATGGCATAAAAACAACACATAACAGCAGTTTATATCGGGATGCACTCTTGCAACATAAAAATAAGCATCTAGATGGTCTCAAACATGCATGGCACAATGGAATGAAACGTAGTGCTAATCACCACGAACGTCTGGACATGTCATTTGCACAAAACGGATCATCACACACAAAGTTATCACCATTTGAATATTGCATCAGACAGATAAATCACAGGGACTTAGCAAAGGAAACTACCTCCTCAGATCTGAAAAAAAAACCGAAGCGGATCGAACGGGCCTCGGGCCCGCGGCGGATCTGGCGAAGGCTTCGGCCCGGCGGCGTGGATCTGGCGTGGCCCTGCTGGATCTGGCGCGGCCCTGCTGGATCTGGCGCGGCCCGGCGAAAAAGAGGCCTGCGGAGAAGCGGACTGCG
>LR738714.1:570464606-570474703 GCA_902687465.1 Secale cereale | reverse complement strand
GAGCGGGCCGACGGAGGGAGGGGGGCCCAGGCGGCTGGAGGCGGCCTGGGGGCGATGCGGGAGCCGGCCCACCTGGCGCTGCCCGCGGAAGGAGGAGCGGTGGCCTAGAGGCCTCGGCGGCGGGAGGAGGCGGCCTGGGATGGGTTGGATCGGGAGAAGGCGCTGGCCCGATCTGCACACGGGAGGAGGCCAGGCGGGCGACGGGAGCGGACGGTTGGATCTGGCCGGCTCGGCGATGAATCCAGATCGGGATCCTACCCGATCCGATCTGGCGAGGCGGCCGGTGGCCTTCGCTCGAACTGGCGGCGGGGCTTCGATGCGGGCAGGGCGGCAGAGGGATTCCGGCGCCGAGGTGGCGCGGCTCCGGTGGCGGCGGTGGTTAGTGATGAGGTGGCGGTGAGGGTGAGGTGAGAGGAGGGAGGAGATGAGGTAGATGAGTGGTGTTTTCCGGCGAACTCCGGCGAAGCTCCGGCGAGATTCCGGCGAGGTGGCTGGAGGTGGAAGAGAAGTGGCTAGGGGAGCTAGGGTTTCCTTAATTTGGGGGCAAAATTTGGGGGAGTGGACAAATATATAGGCACAAGTAGATAGGGTTGTCCAAATGGAGTGCGGTTTTCGGCCACAGGATCAGATTTGGATGGCCTAGATGATAGAAGTGGCTAGGAGTGGTTGGTGGGCTGTTGGAGGGGTGTCTTGGGCCTCAAAGTGGAGGCACTTTGAGCCCACACGAATAACTGTTGGGGTAGCAAACGGACTCGAAACGCGACGAGATTTGACAGGCGGGTTACACACACCAAAACAACAACACACGACAAGTCTCGCGCCAAACCGGTAACGTTACACGGCCAAACACTAAAGTAGGCCTACGGGACGCCACAGACACGTGAGGGAGCTCCGGAACGCGAAACGGACAACGGGAAGGAACGCGTGGAACCGGATGCAAACGATAACACAAATGCAATGCGATGCACATGACTATATGATATGAATGAATGCCACACACGCACACAACAAAACGACGAAAACCCGAAAGACAAAGAACCCGAAATGGAATAGATGAAGCCGGAGATATATTATATGCCCAAAAGGGAAAGTATTACATCCGGGGCATTACAAACTCTCCTCTACTACAAAAAGATCTCGTCCCGAGATCTAGGACTGGAAAAAGGAAGGGTACTCGGAACGAAGATGATCTTCTCGTTCCCACGTAGCTTCTCGGTCGGTGTGATGTGACCACTTGACTTTCAAGAATTTGATGGACTTGTTGCGGGTCTTGCGCTCGGTTTCTTCGAGAATAGCAACGGGATGCTCTCGGTAGGACAAGTCTTGTTGAAGATCAATCTCTTCAAACGGAATCATGCGTTCAGGTGCCTTGAAGCATTTGCGGAGTTGAGACACATGGAACACATCATGAACATTGGCGAAATTGGAAGGGAGCTCAAGTTGATAGGCTAGATCGCCTCTTTTGCCAAGAATCTTGAAAGGCCCGACGTATCTAGGAGCAATCTTTCCTTTGATACCGAATCTTTGGGTGCCTTTCATCGGAGAAACACGGAGATAGACATGATCACCAATGTTGAATGCCAAATCACGATGCTTGCCGTCATAGTAGCTCTTCTGACGCGACTGAGCGGCCTTGAGATTCTCACGTATGACTTTGCACATTTCTTCGGCTTCTGAGATCAAGTCATTGCCAAGAAGTTGACGTTCACCTGTTTCAGACCAGTTGAGAGGGGTACGGCACTTTCTGCCATAGAGGATTTCAAACGGAGCTTTGCCGGCACTTGCTTGGTAGCTGTTGTTGTAAGAGAACTCGGCAAATGGAAGGCAGTCTTCCCATTTCATGCCAAAAGAGATGACACAGGCTCTGAGCATGTCTTCTAGAATCTGATTCACTCGCTCGACTTGACCACTAGTCTGAGGGTGAAAAGCAATGCTGAACCTGATCTTAGTGCCCATGGCGGACTGAAAGGAGTCCCAGAACTTGGATGTGAACAAACTTCCACGGTCTGAGGAGATAACTTGAGGAATGCCATGTAATGACACAATTCTGGAAGTGTACAACTCTGCCAATTGAGCTGCATTGATGGATTCTTTGACTGGAAGGAAGTGAGCGACTTTGGTAAGCTTGTCAATCACCACGAAGATAGAATCATTCCCTCTCTTGGACTTAGGAAAGCCAGTGACGAAATCCATTTCAATGTGGTCAAACTTCCACTCGGGAATAGGAAGAGGTTGGAGAAGACCGGCTGGACGTTGATGTTCTGCTTTCACTCTTCTGCAAACATCACATTCATTCACGAATTGGGTAATTTCCCTTTTCATGCGTGTCCACCAGTAAGATTGCTTGAGGTCTTGGTACATCTTGGAACTGTCAGGATGAATGGAAAGTAGAGAATCATGTGCTTCTTCCATTATGAGCTTCCTGAGATCACCTTTAGGAACAACGAGTCTGTCCTCGAAGAACAAGGTATCTCTCTCATCAACACGAAAGCACTTGTATTTAGGAGTGCCCTTTGCAATACCATGTTTCACCTTCTGCACCATGGCATCACTGAGTTGGGCCTCACGGACCTGATCTTCCAAGGTAGGAGCAACTTGAAGATTTGCAAGAAAACCCTGCGGAACAACTTGGAGGTTGAGTTTCCTGAATGCTTCACAAAGCCCAGGCTCGAACGGCTTGATAAGAAGGCTGTTGCAATATGCCTTTCTGCTCAAAGCATCTGCAATCACATTCGCCTTGCCAGGAGTGTATTCAATGCTGGGATCATACTCTTGGATCATTTCAACCCAACGAGTCTGGCGGAGGTTCAGATTCGGCTGTGTGAAGATGTACTTCAAGCTCTTGTGATCAGTGAAGATGTCGACTTTTCTACCCAACAACAGATGTCTCCACGTAATCAAAGCATGTACCATAGCTGCTAGTTCGAGATCATGTGTGGGATAGTTCTTCTCACTTGGCTTGAGCTGACGAGAAGTGTATGCCACAATTCTCTTATCTTGCATAAGCACACCACCAAGTCCTTGAAGAGAAGCATCACAGAATACTTCATAGGGCTTGGACTCATCTGGAGGAGTAAGAACTGGAGCAGAGACGAGCTTTTCTTTGAGAGTTTTGAATGCCACTTCACACTCTGGAGACCAAAAGTATTTGACATTCTTCTGAAGCAAGTTGGAGAGAGGCTTGGCAATCTTGGAGAAGTTCTCAACGAACCTTCTGCAATAGCTGGCAAGACCCAGAAAACTGCGGAGTTGCTTGACGTTCTGAGGAGCTTCCCAGTTGACAATTGCTTCAACTTTCTCGGGATTAACCGCAATACCGTCAGCTGAGATGGCCTAGGTACAAAACCTTATCGAGCCAAAATTCGCACTTGGAGAACTTGGCATAGAACTTAAGCTCACGGAGTCGATCAAGAACAAGACGGAGGTGCTTTTTGTGATCTTCTTCATTCTTGGAAAACACCAGAATATCATCCAGATACACAAGCACAAACTCGCCGGTGTAGGGGTTGAAGATGTAGTGCATCATTCTCGAAAAGTTAGGAGGAGCATTGGCGAGACCAAAGGACATGACGGTATACTCGTATGAACCGAAACTCGTTCTGAAGGCAGTCTTGGGAATGTCTTTCTCGTGAATGCGAATTTGGTGATAGCCCATTCGGTGATCGAGCTTAGAGAACACTTTAGCTCCTTTGAGCTTCTCGAAGAGTTCGTTGATGTTGGGGAGCGGATACTTGTTCTTTATTGTCTTCTTGTTCAATGGCCGGCAATCAACACAGAGACGTTCCGTGCCATCCTTCTTCTTGACAAATAAGACACCACAACCCCATGGAGACGTACTCGGCCTGATGAGACCCATACGCTCCTGTTCATCAAGCTGCTTCTTCAATTCCTTCAATTCTTTAGGAGAGAGCTTGTATGGACGCCGACATGCTGGCTCAGTACCCGGCTCAAGTTCAATGACAAATTCCACCTGACGGTGTGGAGGCATGCCTGGAAGTTCTTCAGGAAAGATGTCTTGGTATTCGTTAACCACCGGAATTTGAGATATGGCATTAATTTTCCCCTTATCATTGAGAGAGAAAAGCCTGATAGTGTTATCCCTGGAGGCAAAGATAATCACATCTTCATCAGGATGAGTCATCTTGACTTCCTTCTGTGCACAATCAATGTGAGCATCATGCTGAGAAAGCCAATCCATTCCGAGGATGAGTTCAATGTCGGAATTACCAAGAACCACCGGTTTAGCCAGAAAGCGATAATCACCCATGAAAATAGAAACATCCGGAGCATAGACACTAGAAGTCATAATCCTGCCCGGAGAAACAACTTGCAACTTCTGAGGCAAATTTGAAGTGACAATATTGTGCTTGGATGCAAATGGAGATGACATGAAGGAACATGTAGCACCTGAATCAAACAGCACTTTAGCAGGAAAAGAGTTAACTGGAAGGTTACCCAAAATCACATCAGAAGAATTCTCCGCTTGCGCTGCACTCATCAGATTGACCCTTGCTTGCTTGGGATTATGCTTGACAATAGCTGAACTCACAGGTGGAGGAGGTGGAAGACGCTTCGGGTTCGGACATCTGTTGGCATAGTGACCTTTCTGAGTGCATTTGTTGCAAGTCACTTCTGAGAGAGGACGGAAATGAGAGCCACTTGACTTTGAGCCTTGAGACTGAAACTGGTTCTTCGACTGGTTGCTCGGGTTGGGTGGGTGGGAGAAACCACGTCCACTAGAGTTCTTGTTGCTATTGGAGTTGTTGTAAGGAGCTCGAATCACTGGAGGAGGAGGAAGCCAAAATTTCTGTTGCTTCGAGACCATCTGAGACGATGAGGAGGAGTGAACGGCATCTCGAATTCTCTTTTTAGAAGCCTCCATCTTAAGCTGAGTTGCCTCTTGTTTCAAAGCCATGTTATAGAATTTGTCGAATTCATCGGGCTCGAACAAGGTGAGAGCAAGTTAAAGTTCATCTTTCAGACCTCCGCAGAACTGGTAGATTTTGCTCTTAGCATCAGGAATGTCTTGCTTAGCATAGCGGGCGAGGTTTTGGAACTTGACATTATAATGGTAGACTGTCATAGAGCTCTGCTTCAGGTTGCGGAATTGCTCACGCATACCCTCGATGACACTTGTAGGAATGTGGTGAGAGCGAAAGTCCTTGCAGAAATCCTCCCAAGAGATCACACGACCTGGTCTGGAGTCTTTGTACTGCTGCCACCAGTCAGCTGCTTGGTCTTTGAGTTGGAAGGCTGCAAACTTCACATAGTCCTCTTCTCTTACGTTACTGCACTCAAAATGCTTTTTGATATCGGTGATCCAATCTTCAGCATCAAGAGGGTCGACACAATAACGGAAAGCTTTTGGATTATTCGCCAAGAACTGGTTGAGAGTAGCATGGTGCTGCTGGTTGAAGAAGTTGCCTTGATTCCCTGGAACACCCTGATTAGCTTGATTAGCTTGCATCTGCTGCATCATCTGCATCAACATCTGGGTGTTCTGAGTTGTAGTATGCATAATCGCTCTCCAAGCCTCAGACGGAGGAGGAGGGGAAGGAGGACGATCTGGGACCTCTTCACCCTCTGGGTTAGCGTTGGGAACCCTTTTCGGAGCCATCCTGAAAGAGATGACCACGAATCAGCAATTGATTGACAGAAGGTATAAGCTGAATCAATGGAATGAATTGCAACAAGTCTTCACAATAATCATTCGAACAATAGGAACGAATGAAATCATTCGAACAAGAGGAACGAATGAAATTCTCAGTTAAATGATAACATCAATCTTCACGAGAAGCCACATAGGGGACAAAGGTAAATAAGAAAAACAACAAGGTACAGACGGGAACAAACACAAGATAGGAGCTTCGTTCTAACATCTTTGTGCTGAAAGCTTATGAACGCGTTACGAAAGGGTTTTGCAATCCCCAGATCAGCATAGCCAAGGACCCTTTAAGATGCAACTCCTGATCGGAACATCAGTCATAGACCACTTCACTCAATGTAGAACCCCGAACTCGCTAACCTGCATTCGTTGGAAGAATGCCTACGATCTACTGGATAAAACCACCTATTAATTTCCGAAAGATTCCAGTTATGCAATCAGGTGTTGGGGATACAGGGGAAGCACCGCGCAATCAACTCTAAACCTACATCCAGCTGTATCCATCCTTCAACACATAACCAGTCTTTCTCGGAAACTGTCTACCTCGGACCTTCGAAAAGCATCCACTATAACAAGCTATGGCAATACTCCCGAACTACCTTCCCAGTACTGGGTGATGTCGGGGTTATCTTGCCACTAACCGTATAGGAGAGATTTTCGATGTCGTCCGTCTTAAGTATTTAGTACTGCCGCGATATGCTTGTGACGACAATACCCCGAAGCTCAACTCCCCGGGACACTGCCACAACCCCTAATGTCAGGAGGCATCGAGAACAATATTCTCGTCACAAGAACATCGAAACAATCCCAGAATACTCGCGAGATTCCTAAAAAAAAATTTGGTGCAATTTTTTAAAGTAGAAGAGACAAGAGTAGTCGTCAGGAGTCCTCACTAGAGAGAAAAGGGGATGAGAAGCAAAGAAATCCTACTCTCCGATATAATATAGGACTCAAAATGTTTTCAGTGTGTGCCTAGACTCGACCGTCAATGATTCGATCAATCAGTGGGGGCTCCTAGGTCGGAGAAGGCTCTGAATACCAACTTGTAATGCCCAGGATGGGACTATATCTCCTACGTGTCGAGGCACGACTTAGGGACATAACCCCATGCTGGAATGATCGCAAGTCTGGTATCTTTGCACAACTCATGTAAAAGATGGGGGTGGAAAACATAAAATAGTTGGCTTACACTCGCCACGTCACACAAATACAATACATGTCTCAGTCATCATTCAATAAAACATCACAACCCTCTAAGGGTAAAATCCAAATGACAAGATACCAAACATAAGTTAAATCCACAGGTCGGATCGAATCCTAGTAGAAGTCTCCACTACTGATCATCAGGATAACGAACATAGTATCGACTACGCTCCTCGTCATACTCCCAGTCTAGCTCGGTGCCATCACCTGGATAGCTCACCACTGGACCTGCATCTGGTGTGGTGAAGTAACTGTGAGCCATAGAGGACTCAGCAATCCCGTTCCCAGGTAACAGGACTATATAAGCCTTGGGAGAGGATAAGGCTGAAGAAAAGAATAAGTGTCTGCAGCAGCAACTAGCACTAGCTTACGTGAAAGAGTGCGAGAAGAGAAGTGCCTTGGTCGAGAGATGATCACGAAGTGATCCTAGCTAAAGCTCAACAAACATAACCCCACCATGTTCAACTCCCGAATCCCTATTTGGAAATTGACAGTCACGATACACACGCTGGTAGTGTATTAGAACAATGTGTCAAGTTATCTACAACCGGATATTAACAAGCCCCCATCTGCCACATAACCGCGGGCACGGCTTTCGAAAGTTCATAACCCTGCAGGGGTGTTCCAACTTGGCCCATGACAAGCCCACGATCCGCGGAGTCGCAACTCCAAGGTGGGAAGACCCGAGTATTCTCGGAATCCCGTGCTCAAGATACTCCGAACTAAGGTAAGGCTAATCCAGCAAATCCTCCCGGCGTGTCGACACCCTGATAGTAGCCGCGCGTATCTAGTCTCAGGACACGACCGGATGGGCGATTCTACAGGTTTGTACCAAACCTCGAGTTTCCTCGTGGTGGCCCCGCAGACTCCCCGTTTCGGACCAACACTCATGTGGAGCACTGGCCCGGGGTTGTTGATTAAGAAAGAGGGTTAATTACTCCCTATGCAAGTTATTTAGTTATTAGGCAAATAGTACCAATGTTGGGACTTGCTGGAAAAGACTTAGCACTTAGCGGTTTATCGAGGGGGTCCCATACACCCCAACCGTGCGAGGAACGCATAATCAAGGAACATAACACCGGTTTAAACGGTTCCTAACGGCATGAGTGGAACAAATCACCAAGCAAAAGGCTTAGCCTTCCACCCTTGCCAATATATAGATGATTTCATTTTAAGCATTTATATAGTGTGATATAACCCAACAAAACTTCAACATGAAGCAAGCATCTTCAACTTCACCTGCAACTAGCAATGCTATAAGAAGGGCTGAGCGAAGCGTACTTAGCCATTCAACGGTTTGCATAGGTAGGGTGGTTAAACATGGTCATGGTTACAAGTAGGAGGCTGACAGGAAAGACATGGGCATCGAGGCAAAACTATAGAGCGGAACTACTAGCAATAGGCAAAGATAGTAATGTTATCGGGGTTCGGTCATCTTGCCTGAAGAGTTGTCGTTCGGATCGTAAGAAGGGTCCTCATGCTCAACCTCGTTGGTAACCTCGTGCTCGTAATCGTACTCGGTCTCAGCTTCCGGCTCTAAACAAAACAATCACACAAGGCACGAATCAACAAGATGCAATGCGCACACAAAAATGATGGATGCACTAAGGAAGCACACGGAGCACGGAAAATAGCACTCAAGCAAAAATCTTCAAAACATGACAACAATAGGATATTATGAATCTACACAGAAAATCAATCAAGTTTCATATAAGACTCGCTGAGATCGGAGCTACGTGCTAAAAGTTATGCCCGAAACAAGAAATAGGCGAAAGCTGAAAATTACAGCCACATAGCAACTTCGGAGCACAATAAAATTAAGCTACAGCACTCAAACACCATGGCAACGAGCATGAACATAAACTAGACATAACCTACAGCAAATAAGTCCAAAGGTGCACCCCCAAAGGAGCCACGGATCAATAGCAACAAGCTTGGACATATTGAACTTGACAACAAAATCCTGACAGCAGAATTTTATTGAAACTTTGGAGCAAAAGTTAAATATGCTACAACCACTTAAATAAGCATGTGCGAACATGAATGGATAGCCAACAATATATACTACAAGGAACCATCAAGAGACACTCCAAAACTATCATGGTTTGTCCTAGAACAGCACGCAAACATGGCATCGGAGAAATAACAGATTTCAGACTTAGTGAAATTTCACTAAGTGCTAAAACAGCAGTTTCATCATGGCATCTCTAAGAGCAAGTTTAAGTCACCTCGAAACTAAACATGGCAAGTGGTAAGCACCACATCAAAGTACACATGATGGTGATCCCGAAACATACAAGCATGCATCATGGAGATAAACACAACGATAGCAATGAGCTCAACAAGACGGCATTTCATAACAAGTTAAATAACTAAACAGCCACATAACACTTCACAACGAAGATAAACATGGCAAGATTAAATCTATCATGCAACCTAACACAAGCAACATGTAGAGCATGGCAAGACGAACACGTGGACATGTCGTTTGCATCATTCGGATAAACGAGCTAAAAGATATCACTATGCAAAGATGGCATAAAAACAACACATAGCAGCAGTTTATATCTGGATGCACTCTTGCAACAGAAAAATAAGCATCTAGATGATCTCAAACATGCATGGCACAATGGAATGAAACGTAGTGCTAATCACCACGAACGTCTGGACATGTCATTTGCGCAAAACGGATCATCACACACAAAGTTATCACCATTTGAATATTGCATCAGACAGATAAATCACAGGGACTTAGCAAAGGAAACTACCTCCTCAGATCTGGAAAAAAACCGAAGCGGATCGAACGGGCCTCGGGCCCGCGGCGTATCTGGCGAAGGCTTCGGCCCGGTGGCGCGGATCTGGCGCGGCCCTGCTGGATCTGGCGCGGCCCGACGAAGAAGAGGCCCGCAGAGAAGCGGACGACGGACTGGGCCTCGTGGCCCGGCGCTGGAGGCGAAACGGCCGGCCTTTGGGCGCTGGGGAGCCTGGGCCTCCTGGGCGGCTGGCCCCTGGCGAGCCGAGTGGGCCGACGGAGGGAGGGGGGGCCCAGGCGGCTGGAGGCGGCCTGGGGGCGATGCGGGAGCCGGCCCACCTGGCGCGGCCCGCGGAAGGAGGAGCGGTGGCCTGGAGGCCTCGGCGGCGGGAGGAGGCGGCCTGGGCTGGGTTGGATCGGGAGAAGGCGCTGGCCCGATCTGCGCACGGGAGGAGGCCAGGCGGGCGACGGGAGCGG
>LR738714.1:570275403-570464424 GCA_902687465.1 Secale cereale | reverse complement strand
CGGCGAGGTGGCGCGGCTCCGGTGGCGGCGGTGGTTGGTGATGAGGTGGCGGTGAGGGTGAGGTGAGAGGAGGGAGGAGATGAGGTGGAGGAGTCGTGTTTTCCGGCGAACTCCGGTGAAGCTCCGGCGAGATTCCGGCGAGGTGGCTGGAGGTGGAAGAGAAGTGGCTAGGGGAGCTAGGGTTTCCTTAATTTGGGGCAAAATTTGGGGGAGTGGACAAATATATAGGCACAAGTAGATAGGGTTGTCCAAATGGAGTGCGGTTTTCGGCCACAGGATCAGATTTGGATGGCCTAGATGATAGAAGTGGCTAGGAGTGGCTGGTGGGCTGTTGGAGGGGTGTCTTGGGCCTCAAAGTGGAGGCACTTTGAGCCCACACGAATAACTGTTGGGGTAGCAACCGAACTCGAAACGCGACGAGATTTGACAGGCGGGTTACACACACCAAAACAACAACACACGACAAGTCTCGCGCCAAACCGGTAACGTTACATGGCCAAACACCAAAGTAGGCCTACGGGACGCCACAGACACATGAGGGAGCTCCGGAACGCGAAACGGACAACGGGAAGGAACGCGTGGAACCGGATGCAAAGACAACACAAATGCAATGCGATGCACATGACTATATGATATGAATGAATGCCACACATGCACACAACAAAACGACGAAAACCCGAAAGACAAAGAACCCGAAATGGAATAGATGAAGCCGGAGATATATTATATCCCCAAAAGGGAAAGTATTACATCCGGGGCATTACAACTGACTTGCATATCATCGATGTGGATGAGGACGCTACTGAATCTTTTGCACAAGCATTATGTTGTAAGATGGGTACTTTCCCTTTTAAGTATCTAGGGGTGCCCTTACATTATAAAAAATTAAGAGAGGATTTGCAGCCCATCATTGATACGATCATCAAAAACATTTCTCTGTGGTTGGGGAGAAATTAACCATACAAGGGCAAGCCGATCTTGATCTCTACATGCGTTGCCAACATACCTGCATACTTGTGTTGGAAATATGCCCTAGAGGCAATAATAAAATGGTTATTATAATATTTCCTTGTTCATGATAATTGTCTATTGTTCATGCTATAATTTTATTAACCGGAAACCGTAATAGATGTGTGAATACATAGACCACAACATGTCCCTAGTGAGCCTCTAGTTGACTAGCTCGTTGATCAATAGATGGTTATGGTTTCCTGACCATGGACATTGGATGTCATTGATAACGGGATCACATCATTAGAGAATGATGTGATGGATAAGACCCAATCCTAAGCACAACACAAGATCGAGTAGTTCATTTGCTAGAGCTTTTCTAATGTCAAGTATCATTTCCTTAGACCATGAGATTGTGTAACTCCCGGATACCTTAGGAATGCTTTGGGTGTATCAAACGTCACAATGTAACTGGGTGGCTATAAAGGTGCACTATAGGTATCTCCGAAAGTGTCTGTTGGGTTGGCACGAATCGAGACTGGGATTTGTTACTCCGTATGACGGAGAGGTATCTTTGGGCCCACTCGGTAATGCATCATCATAATGAGCTCATGTGACTAAGGAGTTAGTCACGGGATCATGTGTTACGAAACGAGTAAAGAGACTTGCCAGTAACGAGATTGAACAAGGTATAGGGATACCGATGATCGAATCTCGGGCAAGTAATATACCGATGGACAAAGGGAATTGTGTACGGGATTGCTTGAATCCCCGACATCGTGGTTCATCTGATGAGATCATCGTGGAACATGTGGGAGCCAATATGGGTATCCAGATCCCGCTATTGGTTATTGGTCGAAGAGGTGTCTTGGTCATGTCTGCATGGTTCCCGAACCCGTAGGGTCTACACACTTAAGGTTCGGTGACGCTAGAGTTGTAACGGGAAATTGTATGTGGTTACCAAAGGTTGTTCAGAGTCCCGGATGAGATCCCAAACATCACGAGGAGTTCTGGAATGATCCAGAGGTAAAGATTCGTATATGGGAAGTCCAGTTTCAGCCGCCGGAAGAGTTTTGGGGGTCATCGGTATTGTATCGGGACCACCGAAAGGGTTCCGGGGTCCATCGGGTGGGGCTACCTGCCCCGGAGGGCTTAGTGGGCTGAATATGGGTGGGTACCAGCCCCTTAGTGGGCTGGTGTGCCCCCCAAGGGCCCAAGGCGCCTAGGGTTGCAAACCGTAGGGGGTGGGGGCGCCTCCTACCTGATTGGGGGAAAGTTTCCCCCTTGGCCGCCCCCTCTAGATCCAATCTAGAGGGGCCAGCGCCCTCTCCTCTTCCCCTATATATAGTGAGGGGTGGGAGGGCAGCCGCACCCTTCCCCTGGCGCAACCCTCCCCCCTCCAACTCCTCCTCGTCCGTAGTGCTTGACGAAGCCCTGCCGGAGAACCGCAAGCTCCACTACCACGCCGTCATGCTGCCGGAGCTCTCCCTCAAATTCTCCTCCCCCCTTGCTGGATCAATAAGGAGGAGACGTCCCTGGGTTGTACGTGTGCTGAGCACGGAGGTGCCATCCATTCGGCGCTTATATCAGATCTTCCGCGATTTGAATCGCCGCGAGTACGACTCCATCAACCGCGTTCTTGTAATGCTTCTTCTTAGCGATCTTCAAGGGTATGAAGATGCACTCCCTCTCTCTCGTTTCTCGTATCTCCTAGATTGATCTTGGTGACACGTAGGAATTATTTTTGAATTATTACTACGTTCCCCAACAGTGGCATCATGAGCTAGGTCTATGCATAGATTCTATGCATGAGTAGAACACAAGTAGTTGTGGGCGATGATTTGGTCAATTTGCTTGCCGTTACTAGTTCTATCTTGATTCGGCGGCATTGTGGGAGAAGCGGCCCGGGCCGACCTTACACGCACACTTACGTGAGACAGGTTCCACCGACTGACGTGCACTTGTTGCATAAGGTGGCTAGCGGGTGTCTGTCTCTCTCAGTTTAGTCGGATCAGATTCGATGAACAAGGTCCTTATGTAGGGTAAATAGCAATTAACAAATCACCGTTGTGGCTTTTGCGTAGGTAAGAAACTTTCTTGCTTGAAACCCATAGCAGCCATGTAAAACATGTAACAACAATTAGAGGATGTCTAACTTGTTTTTAGAGGGTATGCTATGTGATGTGATATAGACAAAAGGATGTGGTGAATTATATATGTGATGTATGAGATTGATCATGTTCTTATAATAGGAATCACGACTTGCATTTCGATGAGAATGACAACCGGCAGGAGCCATAGGAGTTGTCTTAATTTATTGTATGACCTCGTGTCAATGAAAACGCCGTGTAATTACTTTAATTTATTGCCAGCGGTTAGCCATAGTAGTAGAAGTAATAGTTGGCGATACAACTTCATGAAGACACGATGATGGAGATCATGGTGTCATGCCGGTGATGATGGTGATCATGCCGCACTTCGAAGATGGAGATCAAAAGCGCAAGATGATATTGGCCATATCATGTCACTTTATGATTTGCATGTGATGTTTACCATGTTTACATCTTATTTGCTTTGAACGAAGGTAGCTTAAATAAGATGATCTCTCACTAAAACTTCAAGAAATGTGTTCCCCCTAAGTGTGCACTGTTGCAAAGGTCTGTTGTTTCGAAGCACAACGTGATGATCGGGTGTGATAGATTCCAACGTTCGCATACGACATGTGTAAGCCAGATTTACACATGTGAAACACTTAGGTTGACTTGACGATCCTAGCATGTACAGACATGGCCTCAGAACACGAGAGACCGTAAGGTCGAACATGAGTCGTATAGTAGATGCGATCAACATGGAGATGTTCACCGTTTATGACTAGTCCGTCTCACGTGATGATCAGACATGGCCTAGTCGATTCGGATCATGTATCACTTGGATGACTAGAGGGATGTCTATATGAGTGGGAGTTCATTAAATAATTTGATTAGATGAACTTAATTATCATGAACTTAGTCTGAAATTGTCTTTACAATCTATCCTGTAGATCCAATGGCCCACACTAATGTTGCCCTCAACTTCAACGCATTCCTAGAGAAAACCAAACTAAAAGACGATGGAAGCAACTATACAGACTGGGTCCGTAACTTGAGGATCATCCTCATAGCTTCCAAGAAAGCATATGTCCTTGAAGCACCGCTAGGTGACGCACCCATTTTCTTAGAACTCAAGACGTTATGAACACCTCGCAGTCGCGTAGTGATGATTACTCCCTGGTTCAGTGCGGCATGTTTTACAGCTTAGAATTGGGGCTCCAAAAGCGTTTTGAGCAACATGAAGCATATGAGATGTTCCAAGAGCTGAAAATGGTTTCCCAAGCTCATGCCTGGGTCGAGAGATATGAAGTCTCCGACAAGTTATATAGTTGTAAGATGGAGGAAAATAGTTCTGTCAGCGAGCATATACTCAAAATGTCTGGGTTGCACAACCACTTGTCTCAGCTATGAGTTAATATTCCAGATGACTCGGTCATTGACAGAATCCTCCAGTCGCTTCCACCTAGCTACAAGAGCTTTGTGATGAACTACAATATGCAAGGGATGGAGAAGTCCATTCCTGAGTTATATTCGATGCTGAAATCAGTGGAGGTGGAGATAAAAAAGGAACATCAAGTGTTGATGGTGAATAAGGCCACTAAGTTTAAGAGAGGCAAGGGTAAGAAGAACTTCAAGAAGGACGGCAAGGGAGTTGCCGCGCCCGGTAAGCCAGTTGCCAGGAAGAAGCCAAAGAATGGACCCAAGCCTGAGATTGAGTGCTTTTATTGCAAGGGAAATGGTCATTGGAAGCAGAACTACCCCAAGTTCTTAGTGGATAAGAAGGCCGGCAACATCCAAGGTATATATGATATACATGTTATTGATGTGTACCTTACCAGCACTCATAGTAGCTCATGGGAATTTGATACCGATGCAGTTGCTCACATTTGTAACTCAAAACAGGAGCTGCAGAATAAGCGGAGACTGGCGAAGGACGAGGTGATGATGCACGTCGGGAATGGTTCCAAGGTCGATGTGATCGCCGTCGTCACGCTACCTCTACATCTACCTTCGAGATTAGTTTTAAACCTCAATAATTGTTATTTAGTACCAGCTTTGAGCATGATCATTGTATCTGGATCTCGTTTAATGCGAGATGGCTACTCATTTAAATCGGAGAATATTGGTTAATCTATTTATATGAGAGATATGTTTTATGGCCATGCCCCGCTGGTCAATGGTTTATTCTTATTGAATCTCCAACGTGATGTTACACATATTCATAGTGTCAATGCCAATAGATGTAAGGTTGACAATGATAGCCCCACATACTTGTGGCACTGCCGCCTTGGTCATATTGGTGTCAAACGCATGAAGAAATTCTATGCAGATGGACTTTTGGTGTCTCTTGATTATGAATCATTTGACACGTGCGAACCATGCCTCTTGGGCAAGATGACCAAGACTCCGTTGTCCGGAACAATGGAGCGAGCAACCAACTTGTTGGAAATCATACATACTGATGTATGCGGTCCAATGAGCATTGAGGCTCGCGGTGGCTATCGTTATGTTCTCACCCTCACTGTTGAATTAAGTAGATATGGGTATGTCTACTTAATGAAACACAAGTCTGAGACCTTTGAAAGGTTCAAGGAATTTCAGAGTGAGGTAAAGAATCAACGTGACAGAAAAATAAAGTTCCTACGATCTGATCGTGGAGGAGAATATTTGAATCACGAGTTTGACATGCACTTAAGGAAATGTGGAATTGTTTCACAACTCATGCCGCCTGGAACACCTCAACGTAATGGTGTGTCCGACGTTGTAATTGCACTGTATTGGATATGGTGCGATCTATGATGTCTCTTACTGATCTGCCGCTATCATTTTGGGGTTATGCTTTAGAGACTGTCGCATTCACTTTAAATAGGGCACCGTCTAAATCCGTTGAGACGACATTGTATGAATTATGGCTTCGGAAGAAACCTAAGCTGTCATTTCTAAAAGTTTGGGGATGCGGTGCTTATGTCAAGAAACTTCAACCAGAAAAGATCGAACCCAAATCAGAAAAGTGCGTCTTCATAGGATACCCTAAGGAAACTATTGGGTATACCTTCTACCTCAGATCCGAAGGCAAAATCTTTGTTGCCAAGAATGGATCCTTTCTGGAGAAAGAGTTTCTCTCAAAGAAGTAAGTGGGAGGAAAGTCGAACTTGATGAGGAAATTGTACCCCCTCTTGAACCGGAGAGTAGCGCAGCGCAGGAAGATGTTTCTGTAGTGCCTGCACCGACTAGAGAGGAAGTTAATGATGATGATCATGAAACTTCGGATCAAGTTACCACTGAACTTCGTAGGTCCACAAGGACACGTTCCGCACCAGAGTGGTACGGCAACCCTGTCCTGGAAATCATGTTGTTATACAACGGTGAACCTACGAACTAGTAAGAAGCAATGGCGGGCCCAAGTTCCAATAAGTGGCTTGAAGCCATGAAATCCGAGATAGGATCCATGTATGAGAACAAAGTATGGACTTTGGTGGACTTGCCTGATGATCTACAAGCCATAGAGAACAAGCGGATCTTTAAGAAGAAGACTGACACTGATGGAAATGTGACCATCTGTAAGGCTCGGCTTGTCGCTAAGGGTTACCAACAAGTTCAAGGAATTGACTACGATGAGACTTCCTCACCCGTAGCAATGCTGAAGTCCGTCCAAATCATGTTAGCAATTACCGAATTCTATGATTATGAGATCTGACAAATGGACGTCAAAACGTCATTCCTTAACGGTTTCATTAAGAATTGTATATGATGCAGCCGGAAGGTTTTGTTGATCCTAAGAATGTTGACAAAGTATGCAAGCTCCAGCGTTCCATCTATGGGCTGGTGCAAGCATCTCGGAGTTGGAACATTCGCTTTGATGAAGTGATTAAAGCATTTGGGTTTATGCAGACTTTTGGAGAAGCCTGTATTTACAAGAAAGTGAGTGGGAGCTCTGTAGCATTTCTCATATTATATGTGTATGACATATTGTTGATGGGAAATGATATAGAACTTTTGGAAAGCATAAAGGCCTACTTGAATAAGTGTTTTTCAATGAAGGACCTTGGAGAAGCTGTTTACATATTAGTGAAGGAAATATGCCCTAGAGGCAATAATAAAGTTGTTATTTATATTACCTTATATATCATGATAAATGTCTTTTATTCATGCTAGAATTGTATTAACCAGAAACTTGATACATGTGTGAATACATAGACAAAATAGAGTGTCCCTAGTATGCCTCTACTAGACTAGCTCGTTAATCAAAGATGGTTAAGTTTCCTAAACATACACATCTGTTGTCATTTGATGAACGGGATCACATCATTAGGAGAATGATGTGATGCACAAGACCCATCCGTTAGCTTAGCATTACGATCGTTTAGTTTTATTGCTATTGCTTTCTTCATGACTTATACATGTTCCTCTGACTATGAGATTATGCAAGTCCCGAATACCGGAGGAACACCTTGTGTGCTATCAAACGTCACAACATAACTGGGTGATTATGAAGATGCTCTACAGGTGTCTCTGAAGGTGTTTGTTGAGTTGGCATAGATCGAGAATGGAATTTGTCACTCCGAGTGTCGGAGAGGTATCTCTAGGCCCTCTCAGTAATACACATCATAATAAGCCTTGCAAGCAAATGACTTATGAGTTAGTCACGAGATGATATATTACGGAACAATTAAAGAGACTTGCCGGTAACGAGATTGAACTAGGTATGAAGATACCGACGATCGAATCTCGGGCAAGTAACATCCGACGACAAAAGGAATAACGTATGTTGTTATGCAGTTTGCCGAGTAAAGATCTTCGTAGAATATTTAGGAGCCATATGAGCATCCAGGTTCTGCTATTGGTTATTGACCGAAGATGTGTCTCAGTCATGTCTACATAGTTCTTGAACCCGTAGGGTCCGCACGCTTAACATTCGATGACGATTTGTATTATGAGTTATGTGTTTTTGATGACCAAAGTTTGTTCAGAGTCTCGGATGAGATCACGGACATGACAAGGAGTCTCGAAATGGTCGAGACATAAAGAATAATATATTGGACGATGTTATTCGGACACCGGATGAGTTCCGAGGGAATACCGGATAATTATCGGAGTGCCGGAGGGTTATCAGAACCCCCGGGGGAACTAATGGGCCTTGGGACTTAGTGGAGAGAGAGGAAGGGCCACAAGAGGTGGGGCACGGCCCCCTTTCCTTCTCCTTCTCTCCCTCTCCTTCCTTCCCTCTCTCTTCCTTGGAGAAGAATCCTACTAGGACTAGGAAGTCCTAGTAGGACACCCTTATTGGCGCGCCCATAGGGACCGAACACACAAGTTGATCTTTTAGCCGTGTGCGGTGCCCCCCTCCACAGTTTAAAACCTCGGTAATATTGTCGAAGTGCTTAGACGAAGCCCTGCGCGGATCACATCATCAACACCATCAACACACCGTCGTGCTGCCGGAACTCTCCCTTGAGCTTCTGCTGGATCAAGAGCTCGCGGGACGTCATCATGTAGAACGTGTGCTGAACACGGAGGTGCCGTACATTCGGTACTTGGATTGGTTGGATCGTGAATACGTTCGACTACATCAACCGCGTTACTAAATGATTCCTCTTTCGTTCTACGAGGATACGTGGACACACTCTCCCAGCTTGTTTCTATGCTTCTCCTAGATAGATCTTGTGTGATCGTAGGAAATTTTTGAAATACTATGTTCCCCAACAGTGGCATCATGAGCCAGGTCTATCCGTAGATGATATGCACGAGTAGAACATAAAGAGTTGTGGGCGATAATAGTCATACTGCTTACCACCAATGTCTTACTTTGATTCGGCGGTATTGTTGGATGAAGCGGCCCGGACACACATTACATGACCGCGTTCATGAGACTGGTTCTACCGACGTGCTTTGCACACAGGTGGTTGGCGGGTGTCAGTTTCTCCAACTTTATTTGAATCAAGTGTGACTACAACCGGTCCTTGTTGAAGGTTAAAACAACTCAATGACGAAAAATCGTTGTGGTTTTGATGCGTAGGTAAGAACGGTTCTTACTAGAAGCCACATAAAACTTGCAATAACAAAGTAGAGGACGTCTAACTTGTTTTCGCAGGGGCATGTTGTGATGTGATATGGTCAAGACGTGATGAGTTATACGTTATTGTATGAGATCATCATGTTTTGTAAGTTATCGGCAACCGGCAGGAGCCTTACGGTTTTCTCTTTATTGTATGAATTACGAACGCCATGTAATTGCTTTACTTTATCACTATGAGTTAGCGATAGTAGTAGAAGCCATAGTTGGCAAGACAACCACGACGCTACGATGAAGATCATGGTATCAAGCCAGTGACGATGGAGATCATGACGATGCTTTGGAGATGGAGATCAAAAGCACAAGATGATGATGGCCATACCATGTCACATCTGTTGATTGCATGTGATGCTTATCTTTTTATGCATCTTATTTTGCTTAGTACGGCGGTAGCATTATAAGATGATCCCTTACAAAATTTCCAAGGTACAAGTGTTCTCCCTGAGTATGCACCGTTGCGACAGTTCGTCGTGCCGAGACACCACGTGATGATCAGGTGTGATAAGTGATACGTCTCCAATGTATCTACAATTTATGAAGTATTCATGCCATGTTTACAACAATTTTATATGGTTTCGGTATAATTCGCATGGAACTAACCCGGATTGACGCTGTTTTCAGCAGAACTACCATACTGTTGTTTCTTGTGACGAAATGAGAATTCTCCAAATAAGCTGAAACTTTTTGACGATTTTTTTGGATCAATAGAGACCTCCGAAGCTTTGTGGGAGGGCCTGAAGATCCACGAGGAGTGGACAATAAACCAGGGCGCGCCAGGTGGGCCTGGAGTGCCCCGGTGGGTTGTGCTCACCTCGAGGCCCATCCAGACGTGAGACCGACGCCAAAATTCCTATAAATAGATAAACCATCAGAAATAACCCTAGATCGGGATTTCCGCCGCCGCAAGGCCTATGTAGCCACTGAAAACCAATCTATACCCTTTCCGGTACTCTGCCGGAGGGGAAAATCATCACCGGTGCCCATCTTCATCATTCCGGCGGCCACCATGATGAGGAGGGAGTAGTCCACCCTCGGGTCCGAGGGTTGGTACTAGTAGCTATGTGTTTAATCTCTCTCTCTCTCTCTCGTGTTCTTGAGATGTACAATATCGATGTATCGCGGGATATGTTAATATAGTCGGATCATATGGTGTTTTCCCCTCTCTATGTTGTGATGAATTGAGCTTTCCCTTTGAGATTTCTTTGGATTGAATACTTTTATGGATTTGAGAACACTTGATATATGTCTTGCAATTGAATACTCGTGGTGAAAATGGGTATCATATTGGTTCACTTGATATATGTTTTGGCACTCAACTTGCGGATTCCCGCGGTGACATTGGGGTAATCTATGCACGTTCTTGTCTTTGTTTCTCCGATAGAAATCTTGGGGCACTCTTCGAGGTTCTTTGTGTTGGATTGAGTATTACAAATCTGAATAAGTTTTGGTGTTATCTTACTACGAACTCTTGATAGATCGATTGAGAAGGATAACTTTGTGTTATCTTAGTACGAACTCTTGAAAGATCGATCAGAAAAGATAACCTTGTGTTATTCTAGTACGAACTCTTGGATAGATCAATTGGAAAGGGTAATTTGTGTTACTTTAGTACGAACTATTCGAAAGACTGATCGGAAAGAATAACTTTGTGGTGGTTTCGTACCCCACCAACAATTTCTTCTTATGTTCTCCGCTAGTTAGGAACTATGGAGTGATTCTTCATCGCACGTTGAGGGGTGGTTATATGATTCAAATATATTAGCACTGTTGAGAGATTGCACTAGCAAAAGTACGGACCCTAGGCCTTGTTTTCCATCTTTGCAATACCGTTTGTGCTCACTTTTGTTACTTGCTACCTTGCTGTGTTTTATTGTTCGAACTACAAAAATCAATATCTACTATCCATATTACACTTGTATCACCATCTCTTCGCCGAACTAGTGCACCTATACAATTTCCCATTTTATTTGGTGTGTTGGGGACACAACATACTTTTTATTATTTGGTTGCAGGGTTGTTTGAGAGAGACCATCTTCATCCTACACCTCCTACGGATTGATAAACCTTAGCTCATCCACTTGAGGGAAAATTGATATTGTCCTACAAAACTTTGCGCTTGGAGGCCTAACACGTGTCTACAAGAATAAAGTTGCGCAGTGGACATCAATGAGCTCTTGATACGTCCAAAACGTATCTATAATTTCTGCTTGCTCCATGCTTCTTTTGTGTGATATTGCTATGATATTGATGCACTTCCATACAATTTTGATCATATTTAGACTAACCTATTAACTCAGTGCACCACAGTGCCAGTTCCTGTTTTCTGCTGTTTTTCTATTTCAGGTTTCCCCCATATTAAAAGTGCTCCAAAAATTCTGGGAAAAATACAGGAAAAATCAGCGTACAGGAAGCTTCGAGAAAAACCAAAGTGGGGCCAGAGGGGAGCCAGGGGTGGCCCAGGCGGCCACCTGGCGCGGCCCCACCCCTGGCCGCGCCAGGGGGGCGCCTAGGGCCCCCTCTCCGCCTCTGGTTGCCCCCCTTCGCATATATATTCCTCTCATCCCGAAAACCCTGATTCCGGAACCCTTTTCTCCAGAAGCAATTCCGATCTCCGCCGCCATCGCCACCAAGTTTCGGGGGACCAGAATTCCTGTGTCGGCATCCTGCCGGGACGGGGAAGTGCCCCCGGATTCATCTCCATCGACGTTGCTTCCTCCCTCCATGATGCGGGAGTAGTTCCTCCTCGGGGCCGAGGTTTCTACCAGTAGCTATGTGGTCAATTCTCTCTCCCATGATGTGATCTTCGTTGTGATCATAGGCTATGTTAATCTAGGGTGATCCCATGATATTTCCCCTTTCCTCTATGTATTGGATTGATGTACTCACTTGTCTTTATCTAGTATAATCCCCGAGACCAAGGTGACAGCGGTCTATTGGACATGTATTAGAAGAATATTTTCATGGGTGATTTCCTCTTTTGTGTGTTGATTGAAGATTGAGAGTCTCTTGGTGCTTGTCTTTGACTATCCTTGAGATATGTTGTGATGATTGTGGTACTCTCTTTGGATGGCCGCGGTGACATTGGGAAATCCATAGATTAAGAACTACGAACTTTGAGGTGTGCTTTTGTAGCCCTACATAATTCTCGTCCTCTCTTGACCACAAAGGAATGACCTCCGAGTGCGTCTCCATTGCATGTTTTATGGGAAATATCATGTGATTAGACTATGTTAATGTTGTTGGGAGTTGCCACTAGTAAAAGTATGAAGCCTAGGCCTTGTTTCCACCATTGCAATACCATTTGTGCTCACGTTTACCACTTGTTTGCTTGCTGCACTTTTTATTACAGATTTATATTACTTTGCTTTGCCACTCCTATCATCCATATTTTACCATCTCTTCGCCGAACTAGTGCACCTATACAACTCCTAATTGTATTAGGTGTGTTGGGGACACAGGAGACTTCTTGTATCTTAGTTGCAGGGTTGCTTGAGAGAGACCATCTTCAACCTCTACTTCCCTGAGTTCGATAAACCTTAGGTCATCCACTTGAGGGAAATTGCTGCTGTCCTACAAACCTCTGCGCTTGGAGGCCCAACATAGTCTACAAGAATAGAAGTGTGTGTAGACATCAAGCTATTTCTGGCGCCGTTGCCGGGGAAGTAAGTGTTTGAAGGTATATCTTTAGATCTTGCAATTAAATCTTTTCGTTTCTTGTTTTTAGTTTCACTAGTTATGTTTATGGAAAACCGCACTCTTAGTTCGCTGCTTGGGGAAGGCCGCTTTACCACACCCGTGGTAGAGAAGTCTTCTCCACCTACTGAATGTATCCCGTTCCAAATACCACTTGGGATAATTGAAATAATTAGGAATGGTTGTTATGATGGGACAGTCAATCCTAGTATTCATTTGTTGAAACTTACAGAACTTTGTGAGTTGTTTAAGATTTCAGGTTTGACAAGAGATGGAGTCATGAGGAAATTATTTGCCTTGTCACTGAAATGAAAAGCATTGGAATGGTATAGGCTACTAGATGACTCTCACCTGCTGGATTGGGAAGAGATTCAGTCTCTCTTTTACTCCAAGTTTTATCCTCTTCATGAAGCCCATGAGAATAGGAATTATGTTTATAATTTCTATCCTCATGACGGAGAGAGCATAGCTCAAGCTTGGAGGAGACTGAAAACGTTAATGCTAAAATGTCCTAACCATGGGCTCCCCAAAGATATGATTATTACTAATTTCTATGCGAGGCTCTCTCGACAGGATAAAGATTTGCTCGATGCTTCCTCTATGGGTTCTTTCACAAACGAAAAGATTGATGCTAAATGGGAACTCCTTGAAAGAATTCAACGCAACACTGAAGATTGGGAGATCGACAAAGGTAAAGAGTCATGTATAATTTATGAGTATGATTGCATTAAGTCCTTTGTTGAAACTACAAGTTTTAATAAGTTTAGCGCTAAGTTTGGGCTTGATTCTCAACTCCTTGTTGATTTCCTCAAATATTTTGCTTCACATCTTAATATGCCTAAGGAGGATTGGATCAAGCATCATGAACCTTTTAAAGAGATTTGCAAAGAAAATGAAATTGTTCATGATGATTGCAACATGCATGATCCAATTCCTAAAAATGAAGTTTTATATAAGCATGTTAATTTTTCTGGAGTGGATAGACCTTGTGAAAGGCCTATAATTGAAGAAGAGAAGTATTGTAAGCAACATAAGCATGAAAGAACAATCACTTGGGTCAAAGATTTAAATGAAATTGCTAGAGAATTGTGTGACCTTTATCCTTTTACTTGTGAACTTTGCTGTATAGAGGGTCACTTTAATTTTCAATGCATGCACTTTCAAAAAATAACTGTTAACCAGTTGTGTGATAACATGATCACCCCTGATCTTTATGAAGAGCTTATGTTATTTTTGATGTGTGAAGAGTTATCAGAAAAGACTTCTTGGCTAGATGTTAATGCCATAGGAATAAAAAACACTTTGCAAAATTGCCATCTCTATTGTGTTGTTAATTGCCATAAAAATGATTACATAAGTAAGATTAGAAAGGAGGGAACTTTACCAAAGTATAAAAATGTCTCTTATATTTCTGCTAATAAAAAGGAGAGTTTCTCCCAAGTTTCCCCTATTGTTTCTAATGATAAACCAGGATATGTGGAGAAGCTTCATCTCCAACCACTCCCTCCTAAGGTGAAGAAGAAGAAAAAGAAGAGGAGGAGGAAGAGGAGCAAGAAGGAAGAAGAATGGGTATCAACCTGGCCTGAGCATATTCCTCCCATCAAATTTTATCCTAACGGTTGTAAGTTTAAAGAAGAAGGTGAAGTTTATTGCCTTAATTATCATCTTGATGATACGTCCGTATGTACTATTGAAGATGATTTTGATTATGATATGCATGTTACTTATTGTGATTGGGAAAATGATGATAATGCTACTTATGATCTTGAAAGTCTTTTTGGTACCAACTCTGAAAGTGATGATATGGAAAGCTCTAAGCTTGGGGATGATAGGATTGCAAATCCTTTACCCACTAGTGATGTGATAATTGATAATTCTTTTGCTAGTAAGAATAAAGACAACATGTTTACAAATATAGTTGCTAGCAATGATAATGCTCTTCTCTACTATGATGATGTTATAACTCCAATCTATAGTGATTATAAAGGTACCTATGACATAAGGAGAAATTATCCTTATGAAACTTTTCATAATCATGGAGGGAATTACTCCCTTGTTGAACACCATCTTCCTAATACACAATTAATCTATAGTGTTCAAGTTGTTTATGATAGTCCTACTCCCACTATTACCAATGAGAAAGATTATGCTTATGTGGAGAGTAAGAGTACCTTTTTGCATGTGGATCATGGTAACAATACTTTATGTGATGCTTATATTGTTGAGTTTATTCATGATCCCACTGAAAATTATTATGAGAAGGGAACATATGCTTATAGATATTTCAATAATATCAAGTTCCCTCTCTTTATGTTGAAGGTTTTGAAGCTGCACTTGTTTTTTCTTCCTATGCTTATTGCTTTGTGCTTCAATGAATTATTCTATTGCAATATTCCTATGCATAGGAAGCATGTTAGGCTTAAATGTGTTTGGTATTTGCTTCTTGATGCTCTCTTTTGTTCTTCAACTCGTATTCCTACGAGAGCATCATTAAAGTCTTAAGCCTATCTTTATGGCTATAAAGAAAGAGCTCTAGGGAGACAACCCTTGTTATCTTTGCTTTCAGTTTGTTCTTTCAGTTTTTAGTGGTCTTGATGTTTGTTACTACTGTAGCAACATCATTGTATCTTTATTTTTCAGCATTGTGCCAATTTTAGCCTCTGATTGCAAGAAAGTTCAAAAGTTGTGACATGCTGTCCAGAAAACAGATTCTGTCCTTGGAAAGAAAAATTCGAATAAAATCACCATATCATCTTTTTGATCTGAATTGTTTTGACAGCATGCTCTATACAATTGGCTTTCGAGCGTCCGTTCTGAGTTTTTTGATTTGAGTTGCAGAAGTGCCCCGAAAAAATTATTTACTACCTGCTGGTCTGTTTTTCACAGATTCTGTCCTGTTTTGCCTTTTCTTCGTTTTGCAAACCTTGAGCTTGCTTTTTCTTTGCAAAAACCTTTTGGCAATCTTGAGAAACAGTAGCTCTTCAAGATTATCATTATTTCCTGTAGGGAAAAATTATTTTATTGTGGGTACTAACCTCGCTAATCAGATTATGATGAGTTATGTATGAAGGGATTTTTCAAGTGTGCGAGGGAAGATGATAAAAGAAGATTCAGGAGTGTCAAACGCTCAAGCTTGGGGATGCTCCCATGCACCCCCAAGAAATATCCAAGGAGACTCAAGCATCTAAGCTTGGGAATGCCCCCATGCATCCCCTTCTCCATCAACAATTATCAGTTCGTCTTTCGTTCCACTATATTTTTATCACTTCATGCGTTATGTGCTATGCTTGGAGCGTCTTGCTCTTAGTTTCCTTTTTAGTTTTCTTTAGCTTTGCTTGCTGTTCATAACAAGTTAGAACCCAGCTTTCTTTGTGTGGGAGAGAAACACACTCCACTTCAACCTAGAACACAACATAGGATTTTCATGCTTATCTTTGCTGTGTGTGTTCTTTGTCTTTCCATAGCTGCTGTCATGCTTAGCTCTTAGTTTTCATGCTTATCTTTTTAAGAGCTTTTGTTTAGGTTGTTGCTTCTGGAACTCTCTTGAGTTATCATGTTTATCTTGTTAAGAGAGTTTGCCTGTTGCACTGAGTTGTGTGTCTTAACTTAAAGTAGGTAATTGAGGTTGCTATTCAATTTTAGTAGTAACTTGCAATAGTTTTGAGGTATTGCCATGAGTAATGTCTGAACTTTTGGTGTCAAGAGCTTTAGCCTATTAGTGATAGATGTCGTATTTTGGGCAATCCGTGTTTATTTTCGAAAACCTACAAAATAGTTGAGAACTTTAGCTACTAGATGGATCGCTAATCTTTGGAGGGATCGAATATTAAAGTACACTCACATACCATGAGTCGAGGATGCGCAAGGATAATCAAACCCCCATACACTCCTCCTCGGGGTACTTGTCTCTTTGTGAACCTCCTAATTAGATTGAGAGTTACCGATAATAAGTGCATGAGTTCTTCGGACTAATGTGAGTATTCGAAGGTTGACACTTCCACCTAGCCATATTTTTCTAGCCTCTTCGGTACCGTGCATTGCCCTTTCTCACCTCGAGAGTTGGCGCATACTTCACCGGTGCGTCCAAATCCTTGGCACGATACGCTCTGTCATCATAAGCCTCATTATATCCTTCCTCAAAACAGCCACCATACCTACCTATCAAGGCATTTCCATAGCCTTTCCGAGATACATTGCCATGCAACATCCATCTTCTCATGACTTGATCTTCATGTCATACATGCTTTTGCTTGATCGATGAGCTGCATGCTAGTTGGGCCTTGCCCTAATCATTGCTACATGACGCGCTAGTATCATTGCATATCCTGCTACACTGGCAGAGGCATACATTTGCATACATCATGATAGTTTCATTTTCTTTATGTTGAGTACTTTTGTAAAGTGTGAAAGATCTTCTATACTTCTTGTAATATATAGAGTGTTGCCCCTAAAGTGAGGAAAAGATCCCAAAGAGGACAAAATCAAAAGATCCCAAAGAGGACAAATGAGAGTTAAATAGAAAGATCCATTGAGGCCACAAAAAAATAAAAAAAAAGAGAAAAAGGAGAAAAAGAAATAAAAAGAGAGAAGGGGGCACACTACTATTCCTTTTGAGAGATCCACACTCGTACTCCATCTTATACCTTGTACTCCAAAGAGATTATCATTCATGCATATAGCTATGTGGGGACCTTCACACTATAGAACTTGGCTTGTATATTCCATTGATGAGCCTCCTCAAAAGAGCTCTAGGTCTTCTTGAGCGAGCACGTTGGATGCACCCCCACTAGTTCCATTGGAGAGCTTACCTTAGCTCATATGTGCATCCGTTGCATGGCAATCCCTACTCCTCACATCATATCTATCATTTGGCTTTCTCTCGCCTATGATTGTCCTCATTGATGTGAGCCTTTCACACCTTTTTGTCTTCCCCCTTCATCATTTTTCTCTCTTTGCCATCCTAAGTGTCAACTTTCTTGCTTACGCTCATCCATTGCATGAGTGCTCAAAATATCGAAAGGGAGTGGATCATTTTGACTTGTACCTAGCTGGTGGTCTGGGGATAAGTCAAGATAAGATTCCAAAGAAGACCAAGTGTGAAACTTTAGTAGATTAAGTTCTCAACAATACAAAAACTATGTTTTACTCTCTCGTATATCCCTATCCCCTTTCTTGCACGCAAACACCATTTGGAGACATTCGAGTCACGGACAGCGAGAGCTCTTGCACCTTTATGTTCTTATGTTGCTTGTTACAATGCTAATATAGACTCTTGCTTGTTACGACTTGAATTGAATTACATGCCTTGATTGCTTTACTTAAAAAGTTCTTATATGGTTGGTAGCATATCACCACAGAAATTATGCTTGTTATCATTTACCTACTCGAGGACGAGCAGGAATTAAGCTTGGGGATGTTGATACGTCCAAAACGTATCTATAATTTCTGCTTGATCCATGCTTCTTTTGTGTGATATTGCTATGATATTGATACACTTCCATACACTTTTGATCATATTTGGACTAACCTATTAACTCAGTGCACCACAGTGCCAGTTCCTGTTTTCTGCTGTTTTTCTATTTCAGGTTTCCCCCATATTAAAAGTGCTCCAAAAATTCCGGGAAAAATACAGGAAAAATCAGCGAACATGAAGCTACGAGAAAAACCAAAGTGGGGCCAGAGGGGAGCCAGGGTGGCCCAGGCGGCCACCTGGCGCGGCCCCACCCCTGGCCGCGCCAGGGGGGCGCCTGGGGCCCCTCTCCGCCTCTGGTTGCCCCCCTTCGCATATATATTCCTCTCGTCCCGAAAACCCTGATTCCGGAACCCTTTTCTCCAGAAGCAATTCCGATCTCCGCCGCCATCGCCACCAAGTTTCGGGGGACCAGAATTCCTGTGCTGGCATCCTGCCGGGATGGGGAAGTGCCCCGGGATTCATCTCCATCGACATTGCTTCCTCCCTCCATGATGCGGGAGGAGTTCCTCCTCGGGGCTGAGGTTTCTACCAGTAGCTATGTGGTCAATTCTCTCTCCCATGATGTGATCTTCGTTGTGATCATAGGCTATGTTAATATAGGGTGATCCCATGATATTTCCCCTTCCTCTATGTATTGGATTGATGTACTCACTTGTCTTTATCTAGTATAATCCCCGAGACCAAGGTGACAGTGGTCTATTGGACATGGATTAGAAGAATATTTTCATGGGTGATTTCCTCTTTTGTGTGTTGATTGAAGATTGAGAGTCTCTTGGTGCTTGTCTTTGACTATCCTTGAGATATGTTGTGGTGATTGTGGTACTCTCTTTGGATGGCCGCGGTGACATTGGGAAATCCATAGATTGAGAACTACGAACTTTGAGGTGTGCTTTTGTAGCCCTACATAATTCTCGTCCTCTCTTGACCACAAAGGAATGACCTCCGGGTGCGTCTCCATTGCATGTTTTATGAGAAATATCATGTGATTAGACTATGTTAATGTTGTTGGGAGTTGCCTCTAGTGAAAGTATGAAGCCTAGGCCTTGTTTCCACCATTGCAATACCATTTGTGCTCACGTTTACCACTTGTTTGCTTGCTGCACTTTTTATTACAGATTTATATTACTTTGCTTTGCCACTCCTATTATCCATATTTTACCATCTCTTCGCCGAACTAGTGCACCTATACAACTCCTAGTTGTATTAGGTGTGTTGGGGACACAAGAGACTTCTTGTATCTTAGTTGCAGGGTTGCTTGAGAGAGACAATCTTCAACCTCTACTTCCCTGAGTTTGATAAACCTTAGGTCATCCACTTGAGGGAAATTGCTGCTGTCCTACAAACCTCTGCGCTTGGAGGCCCAGCATAGTCTACAAGAATAGAAGCGTGTGTAGACATCAGCTCTACGTTCACATAGAATGGGTGTAAGACAGTTTTGCACATGCAGAATACTCGGGTTAAAATTGACGAGCCTAGCATGTACTCCCTCCGTAAACTAATATAAGAGCGTTTAGAATACTAAAATAATGATCTAAACGCTCTTACATTAGTTTACAGAGGGAGTACATACATGGCCTTGGAACAATGGAGACCGAAAGGTCGAGCATGAATCATATAGTAGATATCAACATAAGATGTTCACCATTGAAAACTACTCCGTCACATGTGATGATCGGACATGGTTTAGTTAATTTGGATCATGTGATCATTTAGATGACTTGAGGGATGTCAATCTAAGTGGGAGTTCTTTAGTAATATGATTAATTGAACTTTAATTTATCATGAACTTAGTCCCGATAGTTTTTTCATATCTATGTTGTTGTAGATCAATGGCCCGTGTTACCGTTCCCTTGAATTTTAATGCGTTCCTAGAGAAATCTAAGTTGAAATATGATGGTAACAACTACACGTACTGGGTCAGTAACTTGAGGATTATCCTCATTGCTACACAAAAGAATTATGTCTTTGAAGCACCGCTAGGTGACATGCCTGCTGCAGGAGCAACTCCGGACGTTATGAACGTCTGGCAAGCTCGATCTGATGACTACTCGATAGTTCATTGTGCCATGCTTTACGGCATAGAATCGGGACTTCAAAGACATTTTGAACGTCATGGAGCATATGATATGTTCCAAGAGTTGGAGTTAATATTTCAACCAAATGCCCAAGTTGAGAGATATGAAGTCTCTAACAAGTTCTATAGCTGCAAGATGGAGGAGAACAGTTCCGTCAGTGAACACATACTCAGAATGTCTGGGTACCACAACCACATGACTCAACTTGGAGTCAAAGTTGATGATGATAGTGTTATTAACAAAGTTCTTCAATCACTACCACCAAGCTATAAAGGCTTCATGATGAACTATAATATGCAAGGGATGCAAAAGATAATTCACGAGCTCTTCGCTATGCTCAAAGCTGCGGAGGTAGAAATCAAGAAGGAGCATCAAGTGTTGATGGTTAACAAGACCACTCGTTTCAAGAAGAAGGGCAATGGAAAGAAGGGGAACTTCGAGAAGAATAGTAAGCCAGCTGCTACTCCTGGGAAGAAACTCAAGTCTGGAGCCAAGCCTGAAACTTAGTGCATCTACTGCAAAGGGACTGGTCACTTGAAGCGGAACTGCCCCAAGTATTTGGAGGATAAGAAGGATGGCAAAGTGAACAAAGGTATATTTGATATACATGTTATTCATGTGTACCTTACTAATGCTCGTAGTAGCGCCTGGGTATTTGATGCTGGTTCGGTTGCTCATATTTGTAACTCGAAACAGGGGTTACGGATTAAATGAAGATTGGCTAAGGACGAGGTGACGATGCGCGTGGGAAATGGTTCCAAAGTCGATGTGATCGTCGTCGGCATGCTACCTCTACATATACCTTCGGGATTAGTTCTAGACCTAAATAATTGTTATTTGGTGCCAGCGTTGAGCATGAACATTATATCTGGATCTTGTTTGTTGCGAGACGGTTATTTATTTAAATCAGAGAATAATGGTTGTTCTATTTATATGAGTAATATCTTTTATGGTCATGCACCCTTGATGAGTGGTCTATTTTTGTTGAATCTCAATCGTAGTGATACACATATTCATAATATTGAAGCCAAAAGATGCAAAGTTGATAATGATACTACAACTTATTCGTGGCACTGCTGTTTAGGTCATATTGGTGTGAAGCGCATGAAGAAACTCCATGCTGATGGGCTTTTGGAATCACTTGGTGCTTGCGAACCATGCCTCATGGGCAAGATGATTAAGACTCCATTCTCCGGAACAATGGAGCGAGCAACTGACTTATTGGAAATAATACATACTGATGTATGCGGTCCAATGAGTGTTGAGGCTCGCGATGGGTATCGTTATTTTTTGACCTTCACAGATGATTTGAGCAGATATGGGTATATCTACTTGATGAAACACAAGTCTGAAACATATGAAAATTTCAAAGACTTTCATAGTGAAGTAGAGAATCATCATAACAAGATAATAAAGGTTCTATGATCAGATCGTGGAGGCGAATATTTGAGTTATGAGTTTGGTCTTCATTTAAAACAATATGGAATAGTTTCGCAACTCACGCCACCTGGAACACCACTGCGTAATGGTGTTCCCGAATGTCGTAACCGTACTTTATTAGATATGGTGCAATCTATGATGTCTCTTACTGATTTACCACTATTGTTTTGGGGTTATGCTTTAGAGACAGCTGCAATCACGTTAATTAGGGCACCATCTAAATCTGTTGAGATGACACCTTATGTACTGTTGTTTGGCAAGAAACCCAAGTTGTCGTTTCTTAAAGTTTGGGGCTGCGATGCTTATGTGAAAAAGCTTCAACCTGATAAGCTCGAACCCAAATCAGAGAAATGTGTCAGCATAGGATACCCAAAAGAAACTGTTGGGTACACCTTATATCACAGATTCGAAGGCAAGATATTCGTTGCTAGGAATGGATCCTTTCTAGAGAAGGAGTTTCTCTCAAAATAAGTGAGTGGGAGAAAAGTAGAACTTGATGAGGTAATTGTACCTTCTCCCGAATTGGAAAGTAGTTCATCACAGAAATCAGTTCCCGTGATTCCTACACTAATTAGTGAGTAAGCTAATGATGATGATCATGAAACTTCAAATCAAATTACTACTGAACCTCGTAGGTCAACCAGAGTGCGTTCCGCACAAGAGTGGTACGGTAACCCTGTTCTAGAAGTCATGTTACTAGACCATGATGAACCTACGAACTATGAGGAAGCGATGATGAGTCTAGATTCCGCAAAATGGTTTGAGGCCACGAAATCTAAGATGGGATCCATGTATGAGAACAAAGTGTGGACTTTGGTTGACTTGCCCGATGATCGGCAAGACATTGAAAATAAATGGATTTTTAAGAAGAAGATTGACGCCGATGGTAATGTTACTGTCTACAAAGCTTGACTTGTTGCGAAAGGTTTTCGACAAGTTCAAGGAGTTGACTACGATGAGACTTTCACACCCGTAGCGATGCTAAAGTCTGTCTGAATCATGTTAGCAATTACTGCATTTTATGATTATGAAAACTGGCAAATGGATGTCAAAACTGCACTCCTTAATGGATATGTCAAAGAAGAGTTGTATATGATGAAACCAGAAGGTTTTGTCGATCCTAAAGGTGCTAACAAAGTGTGCAAGCTCCAGCGATCCATCTATGGACTGGTGTAAGCATCTCGGAGTTGGAATATACACTTTGATGAGGTGATCAAATCATATGGTTTTATACAGACTTTTCGAGAAGCATGTATTTACAATAAAGTGAGTGGGAGCTTTGTAGCATTTCTGATATTATATGTGGATGACATATTGTTGATTTGAAATGATGTAGAATTTCTGGATAGCATGAAATGATACTTGAATAAGAATTTTTCAATGAAAGACCTCGATGAAGCTGCTTATATATTGCACATCAAGATCTATAGAGATAGATCAAGACACTTAATTCAACTTTCACAAAGAACATACCTTGATAAACTTTTGAAGAAGTTCAAAATGGATCAGTCGAAGAAAGGGTTCTTGCCTGTGTTACAAGGTGTGAAGTTGAGTCACACTCAATGCCCGATCACTACAGAAGATAGAGAGAAAATGAAAGTCATTCCCTATGCTTCAGTGCTACTTCTTGAGCTTGCGTTGTATTCCCCCGAAGAGGAAAGGGAGATGCAGCACAGTAGCGTAAGTATTTCCCTCAGTTTTTGAGAACCAAGGTATCAATCCAGTAGGAGACCACGCGCGAGTCCCTCGCACCTGCACAAACAAATAAGAACTTCACAGCCAATGCGTTAAGGGGTTGTCAATCCCTTTACGATCACTTACGAAAGTGAGATCTGATAGGGATGATAGTTTATATTTTTGGTATTTTTGTTTATAAGAACAGAAAATAAAAGCGGTAAAAGTAAAGTAGATGTAGATTGATATGTTGAGAATAGACCCAGGGGCCATATTGTTCTCTAGTGGCTTCTCTCATGATAGCGATATTCTACGGAGGGTAAACAAATTACCGTCGAGCAATTGATAGAAAAGCGAATAATTATGAGACTATCTAGGCATGATCATTGTATATAGGCATCACGTCCGAGACAAGTAGACCGAAACAATTCTGCATCTACTACTATTACTCCACACATCGACCGCAATCCAGCATGCATCTAGTGTATTGAGTTCATAAGAACAGAGTAGCGCCTTAAGCAAGATGACATGATGTAGAGGGATAAACTCAAGCAATATGATATAAACCCCATCTTTTTATCCTCGATGGCAACAATACAGTACATGCCTTGCTGCCCCTGCTGTCACTGGGAAAGGACACCGCAAGATTGAACCCAAAGCCAAGCACTTCTCCCATTGCAAGAACTATAGATCTAGTAGGCCAAACTAAACCAATAATTCGAAGAGACTTGCAAGGATATTATGAGCACACATAAAAAAAGTTCAGAGAAGAACCAAATATTTCTCATAGATAATCTTGATCATAAACTCACAATTCATCGGATCTCGACAAACACACCGCAAAAAGAGATTACATCGAATAGATCTCCTCGAAGACCGAAGAGAACTTTGTATTGAGATCCAGAGAGAGAGAGAGAGAGAGAGAGAGAGAGAGAGAGAAGAAGCCATCTAGATACTAGCTATGGACCCGAAGGTCTGTGGTAAACTACTCACAACTCATGGTGAGGGCGATGATGATGATGATGAAGAACTCCGTGATGGATCCCCCTCCGGTTGAGCTCCGGAACAGGCTCCAAGATGGGATCTCACGGGAACAGAAGGTTATGGCGGTGGAATTAGGGTTTTCTCTCTGTTGCTGATGGTTTTGGGGTACGTAGACTTATATAGGAGGAAGGAGGACACCGGGGGAGTCACGGGGGCCCCACGAGGCAAGGGGCGCGCCCTGGCAAGGGGGGCGCCCCCCCACCCTCGTGGGCATCCCGTATCTTCCCTGACGTGGTTCTCAAGTTCTCCGTGCGTGATTTTCTCCAAAAATATCTCTTGCGAAGGTTTCATTCCATTTGGACTCCATTTGATATTCTTTTTCTGCAAAACTCTGAAACAGGCAAAAACAGCAATCTGGACTGGGCCTTTGGGTTAGTAGGTTAGTCCCAAAAATGATTTAAAAGTGTAAGATAAAGCCCATTAAAGGTCCAAGACTTCATAAATAATAGCATGGAACAATCAAAAATTATAGATGCGTTGGAGACGTATCAAGCATCCCCAAGTTTAATTCCTGCTCGTCCTCGAGTAGGTAAATGATAAAGAAATAATTTTTGATGTGGAATGCTAACCAACATAGTTTTTCAATGCAATTCTCTTAATTGTGGCATGAATGTTCAGATATGAAAGATACAAGATAAAAGTCTATATTAACATTAGAAATAATAATACTTCAAGCATACCAACAAAGCAATCATGTCTTCTCAAAATACTATGGCTAAAGAAAGTTATCCCTACAAAATCATATAGTCTGGCTATGCTCCCTCTTCATCACACAAAATATTCATATCATGCGCAACCCCGATTTCATCCAAGCACTTGTTTTCATACTCTATTTTTGCAAACCTTTCAACTTTCACGCAATACATGAGTGTGAGCCATGGACATAGCACTATGTTCGGAATAGAGGTGGTTGTGGAGAAGACAAAAAGGAGGGGGATAGTCTCATATCGACTAGGCGTATCAACGGGCTATGGAGATGCCCATCAATAGATATCAATGTGAGTGAGTAGGGATTGCCATGCAACAGATGCACTAGAGCTAAAAAATGTATGAAAGCTCAACAAAAGAAACTAGTGGGTGTGCATCCAACTTGCTTGCTCACGAAGACCTAGGGCATTTGAGGAAGCCCATCGTTGGAATATACAAGCCAAGTTCTATAACAAAAATTCCCACTAGCATATAAAGTGACTAAGCATGAGACTCTCTACAATGAAGAACATGGTGCTACTTTGAAGCACAAGTGTGGGAAAAAAGATAGTAGCAATTGTCCCTTTTTCTCTTTTTTTTCAAGCCTTTCTTTTTTCTTTGTCCTTTTTTTGCGGAGGGGCTTTATTGATTTAGCCTTTCCTCCCATGGGACAATGCTCTAATAATGATGATCATCACACTTTCATTACACCTCGATATTACAACTCCATACTACAACAAAGTATGACTCTATATGAATGCCTCCGGCGGTGTACCGATAAGTGCAATGAAACAAGAGTGACATGTATGAAAAATTATGGATGGTGACTTTGCCACAAATACGATGTCAACTACATGATAATGCATGGCAATATGACAATATGAAGCGTGTCATATGAACGAAACGATGAAAAGTTGCATGGCAATATATCTCGGAATGGCTATGGAAATGCCATGATAGGTAGGTATGGTGGCTGTTTTGAGGAATAATATGGTGGCTGTTTTGAGGAAGGATATATAGTGGGTTTACGGTACCGGCGAAAGTTGCGCGGTACAAGAGAGGCTAGCAATGGTGGAAGGGTGAGAGTGTGTATAATCCATGGACTCAACATTAGTCATAAGAACTCATATACTTATTGCAAAAATCTACGAGTCATCAAAACAAAGCAATCAACACATGCTCCTAGGGGGGAGGTTGGTAGGAGTTAACCATCGCGCGCCCCCGACCTCCACACAAAGGTTGGCACTTTACAAATACCTCATGCTCTAACTTCGTCACATAGTGGTTCACCATACGTGCATGCTACGGGAATCACTAACCTTAACACAAGTATTTCTCAATTTCATAATAACTCCACTAGCATGACTCTAATATCACTATCCTCATATCTCAAAACAATTATCAAGCATTCAACATCTCATTCTATTCAACGCACTTAGTGAATTTTTTTACTACATTGACATTGGGTGTCTATCATGTGAAGACTAGTATTTATAGCCTAAATACATTACCATGCTGTTTTAATAGACTGTCAAATAGATATAAGTGAAGCATGAGAGTTCATCAATTTCTACAAAATATAACCACCACCGTGCTCTAAAAGATATAAGTGAAGCACTAGAGCAAAAACTATTCAACTCAAAAGATATAAGTGAAGCACATAGAGTGTTCTAACAATTCATAGGCCATATTTAACTCTCTCAAATAGGTGTTTCCAGCAAGGATGATTGTGACAAACTAACAAGCAAAGACTCAAATTATACAAGACGCTCCAAGCAAAACACATATCATGTGGTGAATAAAAATATAGCTCCAAGTATAGTTACCGATGGATGAAGACGAAAGAGGGGATGCCTTCCCGGGGCATCCCCAAGCTTAGGCTTTTGATTATCCTTGAATTTTACTTGGGGTGCCATGGGCATCCCCAAGCTTAGGCCTTTGCTACTCTTTGTTCCATAGTCCATCAAAGCAATACTCAAAACTTGAAAACTTCACAACACAAAACTTAGACAAAAATTCTCGTGAGATCCGTTAGTATAAGAAAGCAAACCACTACTCAAAGGTACTGTAATGAATTCATTCTTTGTTTATATTGGTGTTAAACCTATTGTACTCCAACTTCTCTATGGTTCATACCTCCAAATATTACTCATAGATGCATTGAAATAAGCAAACAACACACGAAAAACAGAATCTATCAAAAACAGAACAGTGTGTAGTAATCTGCAGGTTTCGCATACTTTTGTAACTCCAAAAAATTCGAACTAAATTGGTAATTGTGAGGAATTTGTCTATTAATCTTCTACAAAAATAATCAACTAAATAGCACAGTCCAGTAAAATCTGACGACCATTCTAGTGAGCGCTAACAATTCTGTTTTTCACAGCAAGATCACGTAAACTTCACACACATTTTCCCAAAGGTTCTACTTGGCACAAACACTAAACAAAACATGAAACCACATCTAATTAGAGGCTAGATGCAATATTTATTCCCTAACAGCAACAAAAACAAAAAAAATATATATAAAATCAGGTTGCCTCCCAACAAGCGCTATCGTTTTACGCCCCTAGCTAGGCACAATACAAGATAAATCTAGGTATTTCCATCTTTGGACGGCAATTCTTTGATTAAGCACTTATGATGCTTAGGCACTTCTTTGTCCCTATTAATAATCAAACTCTTGGGCAAGAAATCAAGAAATTCTAAAGTGTCAAAAGGGCCTCTTGCAAAAGTAAGAAAATTAGGGTGAACACTTATGGATTTGAGATCTGCAATTTTAGATGTTTCACCCTTGTCTTTAGGGACATACATGTGTCGGTGTACAAAAAGAGGGGTACACTTTTTGTACCCCTATGTCTGTGCACGGGCAGTCCGAGCCCCGGGCACCACCACACCAAGCACGACAAGGGAGGTGAGCCAGGGTAAGACCAAAGCTCGATGGAGACTGAAGCCCAAAGCCAAGACCACAAAGAGCAAAGGGACGAAGCGGATTCCCCCGGCAAGATCCTTCCGGGGGCAGATTTAGCAGCCCCGACAAGACCCTCGCCGCGGCAGCTCGCCCCACGCCTATGGAGCGGATCACCCTTGAGTCCACCGCCCCCATGGGGCAAGGATTCGGGAGGCATCTCTGTGGCGGCATGCAGATCTTTGTGAAGACAGTCAAGGACAGATACGCACACTAAGAAGATGACGACCCTTGGCGGAACCCCAGCCAAGGAGGACCACAAGGCCCCCGGCAAGCACCTTGCCGGGGATGACTGCAGGCGCCATGGTAAGACCCTTGCCGGGGCTCCAACAAGGCTCTTGCTGGGGACGTCCGCAGGGCCATCGTCAGGCCAACGCCAACTAAGCTTCCACCGCCCCATGTAGCTGCCGACCCAACCAGCTGGGCAGGCACCTGCGTGGCAACATGCAGATCTTCGTGGAGACCCACCATTGCGCCACCTCAGCTGCCTGCCTGCCTACATGGCACCCCAGGCACCGCTGGCCAGGGCGCGCGTCAACACAAGGAGGAGCGGCGACGGACAAGACGGACGTCTCCCCTCATCCCCGATAAAGCGAGGACACCTAAGCTAAGCGCATTAAATGCGCCTTGTCCTGTAATGCGAGGGATAACCTCGCATCACTGTACCCTTTCCACCTCCTGTGTGCCATTGTGGCAACCCCTTTTTCCTATAAAAGGAGGCCTGAGGCGACCAGGAGAAGGATTCCGCTTTTTAGAACTCCTCACGACTCGGCTTTTGGAGCTCATCACGCCCCATAGCTATCTGAAGAACACAAACAGGAGTAGGGTTTTACGCATCTTTGTGGCCCAAACCTGGGTAAAGGAACCGTGTGCTAACTGTTAGATCCGCTCTTCTCTCAACCCCATGCCCCGCAACAGTAGTAGGGATTCTTGTGATCCCATAGGTGTCGATCCAAATACACCGACATCTTTGGCGCGCCAGGTAGGGGGGCGCAGTTGTGAGAATCGGCTCTGGCACTTAGCCCAGCACTCCTTCGTCTTCCTAGCTCTTTGAGAAAGAAGGAGGCCTGAAGATCAGCACTCGAGCGGCTACAAATAGAAGCTAAGTTACATTGAACCCTGGATATTTCTATCCTATTATTTAAGGTTGTTATCCTCGGAGCTGTCGTTCTTTGTGCAAAAAGAAACCTGCACGCAAATGGGGCCCTTCCCGATTGGCAACGCCTTTGCTCTGTTTCGAGTCTGCTCAACAGTTCAAATGGCTGCGTTGGAAACGGTAGGGCAGCCTTCCGCAATTGGCAAGGCTCTCGACTCTGACTCGAGTCAAACTCGACAGTTCGAGCGGCTGCGTTAAGGGCGGCAAGGTGGCTCACCCGGCAGCAGGCTCGCCCGGCAGGCCAATGGGGACCCGTCCCCAAGACGCCGCCTTGGGTTTTTCGAGCCGGCAAGCCTACCCAGCTAGCGTTGGGTGGACACACAATGAGGCGGCAAACAGGAAAATAACATGCATAATTCCAAAGATACTTAAAAGTTATATTACATCATGTCATCGCTGCGGTTCTAACTGAAGATAAAATTTGTCTTGGTCATGAACCCGCAGCGGCGAAGAAGAACGGGATGCCTAATCCCGGCGCTGGCCCTCCACCCTCTTGATTTCGTCGATGCGGCTGATGACGGGCTTGATGCGCTCCTTGAGCACCGTGAGGTCAGCATCCTCCGGCAACCTGTCCATCGCGGCTTCGAAGTCGAGGGCGGGGTTCCAGAACGCCACCTTGGTGAGGACCTTGGTCATGACCCCCCGGCAAAGCCGCCGGGCCTCCCCGGCGAGCGTGGCCATTCTATTGGAGTGAAGATCAGCCAAGGCAATGAGGACGCCCTCGAAGAACAGGGCCAGCTTGGCGTTGACGGACCCGCTCCACTCAGGGGCGTACCTCACGTTTGGCATCCCCATGAGGGCCAACTGCGAGGTAACCCTGCCGGCGATGTCCTCCAGCCGGCTGATTCACCTGTTGTCGCCCGCCACGTATTCTTGGTGGGAGGCGCCCTCGTCCGCCCGCAGCTGCTTCTCCTCCTCCAGACTCTTGATCAAGGCCTCCTCCCGAGCCGAGCTCTCCGACAATATCTTCTCGAGATTCTCCAGCCTCAGCTTGAGATCTCTGATGGAGCCTTGTGCCTCGGAGAGCTCCCCAGCCCTGCTGATGACCGCTCCCCACGCCTCTGTCAAGGCGCAGTTGAGCCTGTTCTTTTCGTCGGACAGCTTGAGGGCCTGCTCCTTCAGCTCACCCCGCTCCGCCTCCAGCTCTTGCACCTTGCCGGCATGGGCCAGGGCTTGGGCATCGAGTGCCTCTTTGTGCCTCTGCCCCAGCTCACGAGTCCACCGCTCGACAAGGACCTCGAGCTCCTCATCCTTGCCGTGGAGCGTTGCGGCAAGCTTTGCCTCACGCGCGGAGAGGTCTTCCTGCTGGGAAGCGAGGGCGGCTTGATGCTGGTTCCGGGCGGCCTCGGCCGCGGCAGCCAAGTTCGCCGCCTCTTCCTAGGCCTTCTCGACGTCAGACATCTTCATGATGAGCTCTGCGTCGCGCTTGGCCAATTCTTCCTGGAAGGCCCTCTGCTCCTCGCGGGACTGGTGAAACCAGGTTTGTGCCTCAGCAACGCGCGCTTGGAAGTCCACCTCCGCCTCGTCCACCGTTGCCATCCTGGACTTAACCTTGTCCAGGCGGGCACGGTAGAGCGCTTGGAGCTTCCAGAAATTGGCCCCCATGGCGCGGAAGAGCTGCCCTTCTGGGGAGCCATCGCCGCCGACGCCCGGTTCATCAACAACCTCGAGCCCGGTGGCGGCGAGCACCTCGCCATCGAAGACTTCCCCTCCGGTGGGCGCTCGGGAGCTTGACGCCACGGCGAGATGGATGAAGAGGTCGTCGCCCACCTTCAGATACCTGCGGGGCCCGAGGTTGTGGAGGAAGAAGGATGATCATCAATCGCCTCTTCCTCGGCTGTGGCCTTGCCGGCCTCCCTGGCAGGCCCACCGCCGGCACCCTCGGCGGCGCCCTTGGCGGCATCCTCGGTGGCCCCGGCACCGTCCCTGGCGGCCTCCTCGGCGGCAATCTTGTCGGCCTCCGCTGTGGCCTCCTCAGCAACCTCCCCGATGAAGACATCCACGTCCTCCATATCTGTTGAAGGAGGGCCTGGGCAGTGATGGGGATGATGCAGCCAAGAAAAAGGATAAGGGAAAAGCAAAGACGGAAGACAGGCGACTCACCAGTGCCGGGCTGTGAGGCAGAAGTCCCCTCCCCATCGGCGCCTGGCGCCATGGCGGTGCCACCAGCGCCCAAGTTCCCCTCTTCCTCCATGCGTGTGGGCTCCATGCTTGGTGCCCTTGCCGGGGATGCCCCTCGCGGCGGCGTAGTCGATGGGGGTGGTGTGTTGGGGATAGCCCCCTGCGGCTCCTCCTGCTGCTGCTCCCGTCCTACAAAACCGGCAAGGTCAGTACCATAGCATCAAACACCTACTGCATGTCGAGCGAGAAGAGGATGATGAACTTACGCTGGGGGCTGTGCCGGGGGCTGCCGTCTGGGCCGCTCAACACCACCAGTGGTGTCCCTGAGGCCCCAGCCGGGGGCTGGCTGCTCGCCAAAGCCTTGGCCCTCTTTATCCTCTGGGCCGACGTCTCTGCGTCCCTGAAGAGGAAAGAACAGATCAAGATGAGTGGCATGGTTCAGGAGGATGGAAATAGCAGTAAGGAATGGAGTACTTACTCGTCGTCGATCTCCTCCACCTCCGCCGCTTTCCTTTTCCTCTTCGGGCTGAGAGGCCCGAGATCGAAGGGGAACTCCGCGTCGACATCCGAGTCGACGTCTGCCGGGGGAGGCGAGGAAGGGGGCGGAGTTTGTGCGCGCCTAGACGGAGAAAGGGCTGCCGCCTTCTTCTTCTCGGTGGCCTTCGTCGACCTCCTCGCCGTCGTGGCCCTCGTGTGGCGCCCGGACTCCTCCAGCGCCAATTGAGGCTGCGCAGTCTTGCCGGGCCGGATCGGCTCGCCGGAGCAGGCCCGTCGCAGGACTCACCCTCTTCCCCTGGCTGGCGCCGGGCCTGCTGCCACGTCCTCCGACGACGATGACTCATCGGTCGCATCTTCGACCAGCGGAGCTCCGGTGCCGGCGCTACTAGCCTCTCCGGCGGCCGCCGTCCACTGGGCGAGCTCCTCCTCCTCCGCAGTCGTGGCATCCTTGTCCTCCACACCTCCGGTGCTACCGGCCTCCATGACGAGCTGCGCCTCCCTAGCCCTAGCAGCGATGTAGTCCAGCTCTTCTTGGGTGGTGTCCCTGACAAGCCACCGCTCGGCATCAGGCTTGATGCACACCTCGACCAGAGTGTCGAAGAATTGCTGCACGACCTCATCCGCCGGCTCCTGCCAGCTCGGGACGGGGCCGTGCGCGTTGCATTCCGGCATCATGGCGACGATCTCGGACTGGCACGAATTGTTGCACAGCGGGACCACCCCCGCTGGCAGCTTGAAGAGCTGCCCCTTGGTGGCCTTGCCGGCCTTTGCGGCGGCCTTTGCGGCCTTGCCGGTCCGTTCGACCTCGTCGTTGCGACCCACATCCAGCTGGAAGAGCCGCTAGCAGAAATGGGCCTGTCCCATCACTATGAGGTTGTGGTCGAGGCCAGGGCGGAGCCGCATGACGTCAGCCGGGTTCCTAAAGAGCCAGGCTGGGCTCCCCTTGTTGTGCAACGGGGCGATCCGACGGTGAATGAAGTCCGCCCCGATCATCTCATGGGTAAGCCCGGCCTGGGCGAGCCGGTTGATCCTGGTGATGGCAATGGTGAGCCTCCCGTCGGCGGCGTCGACGTCGCCCCAGTCACTGCCACGGACCGGCGGCACCCGGCGGACCCTGCAGAATGTTGGCGGCTCGTCTTCTTCAATCCAGAACCACCGGCCGCGCCATTCATCTCACCTCTCCTTCACGGCGCCGTCCGGGTATGCTCCCTTGGATCTTGGGATCCAGGTGATGCACCCAGAGACGACACCTCCCGGCTGGATTCGAGGGGTGAAATAGTGGCGGAAGAGCGTCGTGTTGGGCTGCACGCCAACGAAGCCTTCGCAAAGGTGCACGAAGAAAAACATGCATGCCACCGCGTTCGGAGTGAAATCCAAAAGGCGGAAGCCAAAGGTGTGCATGACATCACAGAAGAAATCGGAGAAGGGGGGACACAACCCGCAAGAAAAGTAGTCGACGAAGAAGGGGTACCGATTTGGGCCAGGTTCGGCGCAAGCGGCCGGAATGACGCGTGTCGCCGGATGCCCCAAGTTCTTCCCCCCCGTCTTCGCCCCCCAAAGGGGCTTGAAGGCAGCCCGGAGCTCGTAGACGTCGACCGACGACGGGATGAAGGAAGCAGCCTTTGACCGGTCCCCCGAAAACGCGCCCTCCGGCGGCCCCACAGGCTCGATGCCCTTGGCCACCCCCTTGCCCTTGGCGGGTTTGGACGCCATGGCGGCTGAGTTGGAGGGCTGAGGGAAGGGGATGGCGAAGCGACGGCGGCAGGCGACGGCAGAGGCTTCAGAAAGAAGGAAGAAAGGGAACAACGTCTCTGAGATTGGAAGAGGCACGAGGAAAATGGAGGAAGTGAGCAGCACGCCTGCGGTTATTCCTTCTTATGGGGAGGGGGACGCGGGCCGCCTCCTTTCGCATTTACTGCGACGTGACGCATGCCTGCAAAAACCTCCACGCGCATGCCGCCCACGTCACGCACGCCCCTCCACCCCGCGCCGCGCGCGCGGATCGTGGGGAGCGAAGCGCGCGGAAAATCTTACCACGGTGAAAACCGCCCCGCCTGCCCGCGCACCGTTCTGGGCCTGGCCCAACAACGCGTCACGCTTATGAGTGGCCCTGGCCCGGGGGCTCCTGTCGGTGTACAAAAAGAGGGGTACACTTTTTGTACCCCTATGACTGTGCACGGGCAGTCCGAGCCCCGGGCACCACCACACCAAGCACGGCAAGGGAGGTGAGCCAGGATAAGACCAAAGCTTGATGGAGACTGAAGCCCAAAGCCAAGACCACAAAGAGCAATGGGACGAAGCGGATTCCCCCGGCGAGATCCTTGCCGGGGGCAGCTTTAGCAGCCCCAGCAAGACCCTCGCCGCGGCAGCTCACCCCACGCCTGTGGAGCGGATCACCCTTGAGTCCACTGCCCCCATGGGGCAAGGATTCGGGAGGCATCCCGTGGTGGCATGCAGATCTTTGTGAAGACAGTCAAGGACAGATGCGCACACTAAGAAGACGACGACCCTTGGCGGGACCCCAGCCAAGGAGGACCACAAGGCCCCCGGCAAGCACCTTGCCGGGGATGATAGCAGGCGCCGTGGCAAGACCCTTGCCGGGGCCCCGGCAAGGCTCTTGCCGGGGACGTCCGCAGGGCCACCGTCAGGCCAACGCCAACTAAGCTTCCACCGCCCCATGCAGCTGCCGACCCAACCAGCTGGGCAGGCACCTGCGTGGAAACATGCAGATCTTCATGGAGACCCGCCATTGCGCCACCTCAGCTTCCTGCCTGCCTACATGGCACTCCAGGCACCGCTGGCCAGGGCGCGTGTCAACACAAGGAGGAGCGGCAACGGACAAGACGGATGTCTCCCCTCGTCCCCGATAAAGCGAGGACACCTAAGCTAAGCACATTTAATGTGCCTTGTCCTGTAATGCGAGGGATAACCTCGCATCACTGTACCCTTTCTACCTCCTGTGTGCCACTATGGCAACCCCTTTTTCCTATAAAAGGAGGCCCGAGGCGACCAGGAGAAGGATTCGGCTTTTTAGAACTCCTCACAACTCGGCTTTTGGATCTCATCACGCCCCATAGCTAGTTGAAGAACACAAACATATGATCCACCAAAGCAGGAGTAGGGTTTTACACATCTTTGCGGCCCGAACCTGGGCAAAGGAACCGTGTGCTAACTGTTAGATCCGCTCTTCTCTCAACCCCGCGCCCCGCAACCGTAGTAGGGATTCTTGTGATCCCATAGGTGTCGATCCAAATACACCGACAACATGAACTTAGATAATTTAGTGGTTGAGGTATTTGGAGTAGTTTTTATAGCAGAAAGAGCAGAACCCACATTAATGATAATATCCTCAAGTGTTGGAGAGGTATCTCTGGGCCCTCTCGGTAATACACATCATGATAAGCCTTGCAAGCAAATGACTAATGAGTTAGTCACGAGATGATGTATTACTAAACGAGTAAAGAGACTTGTCGGTAACGAGATTGAACTAGGTATGAAGATACCGACGATCAAATCTCAAGCAAGTAACATACCGATGATAAAAGGAACAATGTATGTTGTTATGCGGTTTGGTCGATAACGATCTTCGTAGAATATGTAGGGGGCAATATGAGCATCCAGGTTCCGCTATTGGTTATTGACCGGAGATGTGTCTCGATCATGTCTACATAGTTCTGGAACCCGTAGGGTCTGCACGCTTAACGTTCAATGACGATTTGTATTATGAGTTATGTGTTTTTGATGAATGAAGTTTGTTCAGAGTACCGGATGAGATCGCAGACATGACGAGGAGTCTCTAAATGGTCAAGACATAAAGAATTATATATTGGACAATGTTATTCGGACACCTGATGAGTTCCGTGGGTTACCGGATAATTATCGGAGTACCGGAGGGTTATCAAAACCCCTAGGGGAACTAATGGGCCTTCATGGGCCTTAGTGGAGAGAGAGGAAATGCCACAAGAGGTGGGGCGCCCCCCAAGCCCAAACCGAATTGGACTAGGGTTGGGGGGCGCGGTCCCCCTTTCCTTCTCCTTCTCTCCCTCTCTTCCTTCCCTCTCTCTTCCTTGGAGAGGATTCCTACTAGGACTAGGAAGTCCTAGTAGGACTCCCTTATTGGCGCGCCCATAGGGGACGGCCGGTCTCCTCCTCCTCCTTTATATACGGGGGCAGGGGGCACCCTAGAACACACAAATTGATCTTTTAGCCGTGTGCGGTGCCCCTCCATAGTTTAACACTTCGGTCATATTGTCGTAGTGCTTTGGCAAAGCCCTACGCGGATCACATCATCAACACCATCAACACGCCGTCGTGCTACCGGAACTCTCCCTTAAGCTTCTGCTAGATCAAGAGCTCGTGGGACGTCATCATGTTGAACGTGTGCTGAACACGGAGGTGCCGTGCGTTCAGTACGTGGATCGGTTGGATCGTGAAGACGTTCGACTACATCAACCACGTTACTAAACGCTTCCGCTTTTGGTCTACGAGGGTACGTGGACACACTCTCCCAGCTTGTTGCCATGCTTCTCCTAGATAGATCTTGCGTGATCGTAGGAAATTTTTTAAATACTATGTTCCCCCACAATTAGGCATCAAGATCTATAGATATTGATCGATATGCCTCATTGGTATTTCTCAAAGCACATACCTTGACAAGATATTGAAGAAGTTCAATATGGATCAGTCCAAGAAGGGGTTCTTGCCTGTATTGCAAGGTGTGAGATTGAGCGCAGCTGAATGCGCGACCATGGCAGAAGATAGAGAAAAGATGAGTGTCATCCCCTATGCCTCAGCCATAGGATCTATTATGTATGCTATCCTGTGTACCAGACCTGATGTGAACCTTGCCGTAAGTTTGGTAGGGAGGTACCAAAGTGATCCCGGAATGGAACACTGGACAACGGTCAAGAATATCCTGAAGTACCTGAAAAGAACTAAGGATATGTTTCACGTTTATGGAGGTGAGGAAGAGCTCGTCGTAAAGGGTTACGTCGATGCTAGCTTCAACACAGATCCGGATGACTCCAAGTCAGAAACTAGATACATGTATATTTTGAATGAAGGGGCAGTTAGCTGGTGCAGTTGCAAGCAAAGCGTCGTGGCGGCATCTACATGTGAAGTAGAGTACATAGCTGCTTCGGAAGCATCGCAGGAAGGAGTCTGGATGAAGGAGTTCATCACCGACCTAGGAGTTGTTCCCAATGCGTCAGGCCCAACGACTCTCTTCTGTGACAACACTGGAGCTATTGCCATTGCCAAGGAGCCCAGGTTTCACAAGAAGACCAAGCACATCAAGCGCCGCTTCAACTCCATTCGTGGTTATATTCACGATGGATACATAGATATTTGTAAAGTACATACGGATCTGAATGTCGCAGATCTGTTAACTAAACCTCTTCAATGAGCAAAACATGATTAACGCCAGAACTCTATGGGTGTTCGATTCATCAGAATGTAACTAGATTATTGACTCTAGTGCAAGTGGGAGACTGTTGGAAATATGCCCTAGAGGCAATAATAAAATGGTTATTATTATATTTCCTTGTTCATGATAATTGTCTATTGTTCATGCTATAATTGTATTAACCGGAAACCGTAATACATGTGTGAATACCAATGTTGAGGATATCGCTTATCGTTATCGTCTCGGTCAGCTGGGGATTAGAGATTAATCAGAAATTGGCCGATTAATCGATTTTATTGGTCGACTATTAATCGGCCATTTTTTTCAAATCCAAGGTTCCCAACACTAAAATATGCTATATTTAACACCCAAATAATATTGGACAGAAGTGTTACCTTGAATCCTAGCCTTTGAATCCTGATATAATGACAAACAAAATAGAAAAACATTACATATTGCATAACAAGGCCCAAAAAACACAAATAAACATAGTTCTTGCAAACATAGTGCTACGAATAGGCCCAATTTATCGGTAGATTCCTGATAAATCGCTTGTCATAGAGATAAATCGGCCCAAACGATAAATGATGAAGATAAGATATAATATTATTGGTCACCCCAAGAGTAGCGATAAATCGGACAATAAATCGCTGAATCAGAAGATTTCTTGAACAGTGGTGAATACATAGACCACAACACGTCCCCAGTGAGCCTGTGCTTGACTAGCTCATTGATTAATAGATGGTTATGCTTTCCTGACCATTCACATTGGATATCATTGATTACGGGATCACATCATTAGAGAATGATGTGATGGACAAGACCCAATCCTAAGCACAACACAAGATCGACCAGTTCATTTGCTAGAGCTTTTCTAATGTCAAGTATCATTTCTTCAGACCATAAGATTGTGCAACTTCCGAATACCGTAGGAATGCTTTGGGTGTATCAAACGTCACAATGTAACTAGGTGGCTATAAAGGTGCACTACAGGTATCTCTGAAAGTGTCTGTTGGGTTGGGACGAATCAAGACTGAGATTTGTCACTCCGTATGACGAAGAGGTATCTCTGGGCCCACTCGGTAATGTGGTACGTCTCCAACGTATCTATAATTTTTTATTGTTCCATGCTATTATTTAATATGTTTTGGATGTTTAATGGGCTTTGTTATACACTTTTATATTATTTTTGGGACTAACCTATTAACCCAGAGGCCCAGTTCAGATTGCTGTTTTTTTTGCCTATTTCAGGGTTTTACAGAAAAGGAATATCAAATGGAGTCCAAACAGAATGAAACCTTCGGGAGTGATATTTTTGGAGCAAAATACACACGGGAGACTTGAGAACTACGGAGTAGGGCTTACGTGGCGTCCACGAGGGTGGGAGGCGCCCCCCTAAGGGTGCGCGCCCTGCCTCGTGGGCCCCACGTCTGGCCCCCGGTGCCCTCCTTCCTCCTATATATACCTACGTACCCCGAAACCATCAGAGAAGGAGAGAAAACCCTAGTTCCACCACCGCAACCTTCTGTACCCGTGAGATCCCATATTGGGGCTTGTTCCGGAGCTCCGCCGGAGGGGGTATCTACCATGGAGTGCTTCTACATCATCATCATCGCCTCACCATGAGTTGTGAGTAGTTTACCACAGACCTTCCGGTCCATAGTTAGTACCTAGATGGCTTCTTCTCTCTCTTTGGACCTCAATACCAAGTTCTCCTCGGTCTTCAAGGAGATCTATTCGATGTAATCTCTTTTGCGGTGTGTTTGTCGAGATCTGATGAATCGTGAATTTATGATCAAGATTATCTATGAGAAATATTTGGTTCTTTTCTGAACTCTTTTATGTATGATTATAATATCCTTGCAAGTCTCTTCGAATTATTGGTTTGGTTTGGCCTACTAGATCTATAGTTCTTGCAATGGGAGAAGTGCTTGGCATTGGGTTCAATCTTGCGGTGTCCTTTCCCAGTGACAGTAGGGGTAGCAAGGCACGTATTGTGTTGTTGCCATCGATGATAAAAAGATGGGGTTTATATCATGTTATTTGAGTTTATCCCTCTACATCATGTCATCTTGCTTAAGGCATTACTCTGTTCTTGTGAACTTAATACTCTAGATGCATGCTGGATAGCGGTCAATGTGTGGAGTAATAGTAGTAGATGCAGAATCGTTTCGGTCTACTTGTCTCGGATGTGATGCCTATATATAATGATCATGCCTAGATAGTCTCATAATTATTCGCTTTTCTATCAATTGCTCGACAGTAATTCGTTCACCCACCGTAGAATTATGCTATCATGAGAGAAGCCCCTAGAGAAACCTATGGCCCCCGGGTGTATTCTCAACATATAAATATACAATCTACTTTACTTTTCCATTTTTACTTTATGTTCTTATATCCAAAAGTACCAAAAATATCGAACTATCATATCTATCAGATCTCACTTTCGTAAGTGATCGTAAAGGGATTGACAACCCCTTATCGCATTGGCTGCGAAGTTCTTATTTGTTTGTGCAGGTGCGAGGAACTCGCGCATGGTCTCCTACTGGATTGATACCTTGGTTCTCAAAAACTGAGGGAAATACTTACGCTACTGTGCTGCATCACCCTTTCCTCTTCGAGGGAATACAACGCAAGCTCAAGAAGTAGCATAATGCATCATCATAATTAGCTCAATGTGACTAAGGAGTTAGTCGCGGGATCATTTGTTATGGAACGAGTGAAGAGACTTGCCGGTAACGAGATTGAACAAGGTATAGGGATACCGATGATCGAATCTCGGGCTAGTAACATACCGATGTACAAAGGGAATTATGTACGGGATTGATTGAATCCGCGGCATTGTGGTTCATCCAATGAGATTATCATGGAACATGTGGGAGCCAATATGGGTATCCCGATCCCGCTATTGGTTATTGGCCGGTGAGGTGTCTCAATCATGTCTGCATGGTTCCCGAAGCCGTAGGGTCTACACACTTGTTCAGTGACGCTAGAGTTGTAATGGGAAATTGTATGTGGTTACCGAAGGTTGTTCGGAGTCCCGGATGAGATCCCGGATGTCACGAGGAGTTCTGGAATGGTCCGAAGGTAAAGATTTATATACGGGAAGTCTAGTTTCAGCCGTCGGAAGAGTTTCGGGGGTCATCGGTATTGTACCGGGACCACGAAAAGGGTTCTGGTGTCCACTGGGTGGGGCCACCTGCGCCAGAGGGCTTAGTGGGCTGAATATGGGTGGGGAACAGCTCCTTAGTTGGCTGGTGCGCCCCCTGGGGCCAGGCGCCTAGGGTTGCAAACCCTAGGGGTGGGGTGCCTCCCACCTGCTTGGGGGCAAGTTTCCCCCCGGCCACTGTCCCCCCTCTAGATCCAATCTGGAGGGGCCGACCTCCTCTCCTCTTCCCCTATATATAGTGAGGGGGTGGTAGGGAAGCCGCACCCTTCCCCTGGCGCTGCCCTCCCCCTGCAACTCCTCCTCCTACTCCGTAGTGCTTGGCAAATCTCTGCCGGAGAACCGCAAGCTCCACCACCACGCCGTCGTGTTTCCGTAGCTCCCCCTCAACTTCTCCTCCCCCCTTGCTGGATCAAGAAGGAGGAGACGTCCTCGGGCTGTACGTGTGTTGAACACAGAGGCGCCGTCTGTTTGGCGCTTGTATCAGATCTTCCGCGATTTGAATCACCGCGAGTATGACTCCGTCAACCGCGTTCTTGTAACGCTTCCGCTTAGCAATCTTCAAGGGTATGAAGATGCACTCCCTCTATCTCGTTGCTAGTATCTCCTAGATTGATCTTGGTGACATGTAGGATTTTTTTTGAATTATTACTATGTTCGCCAACAACTTGATGTTTATAATGAAATGCCCTAAATGAGTAATTTGTGCAATCATCTCACAAATGTCCCACTTTTTTTGGGGTAATTTCGGTAATGATCATAAGTATCACCTAGCTAAGTGGCACCTCATTCCTATGAGGAAAGAATTTCATGGTTTGGGGGTACCAAACCCGAGGGGTTTCACATGGCCTTGTTGGTAGCCTGGAGCAAAATATTTTATGATGGTAGGAACAATTATTGACAAAAACAATCCTGTGTTGTAATATGGTGGTAACAAACCCAACATCTTGGGTGGTAAACTAGGTGTAGGATCTCCTTTTTGGAAGAGTATTGTTGGGCCTTCAGGTGTGCAAAATGTTTCTGTAAGTGGGAGGTAGGCAATGGGAGTAACACTTCTTTATGGCATGATGAGTGGGCTAGGGAGATCTCCCTAAAAACAAAATTTGGGGGCCCTTTTGACATATACCAAGAACAAGAGTGCACTGTTGCACATGTAAGGGATGGTGTAACTTTGAATCTGTCCTTTAGAGGATATGTAGATGAATCTTTATATGGGGAGTGGCTTGAGCTGCTAGCTCTGGCTCGAAACACTCCTTTTATTGTTGCTAGTGATAAGCCAAAATATGGGTCCTTAAATAATCTTGTATCTAGTCTGTTAGTTCCTTCAATAAGCTAATTAATTTTGGGGGGATTCAAAGTGAGTTCATCGATTATATCTAGAAAAATAAAGTACTGCCTAATATTCATTTTTTTGTGGTTAATAGTTTATAATAAAATATTGACTAGAGAGAATCTAGCTAAGAGTCAGGTAATGCCTAACACCTGATGTGTTTTCTGCTCATAAGATGAGACAATTAAACATCTGTTTTTTGAATGCATTGTTGCTAGGCAAATGTGGGAAATTGTGGCTGATGTTTACATATCTCTGTACCTTGTTCTATTGAATCGCTTGCATCCTTCTGGAAACATAAGAAAAATTAAGAGGTCATTAATTTGGTTACCTCTTCCACCTTGTGGAGCTTATGGTCTCTACATAATGATTTTTTGTTTAAGGGACAAAATTGGCGAAGTATGAAATGTGTGGTGGGTTTGGTGAGTTCACTCGTATGTCACTGGAAGGTTCTCTGCTTAGATGCTCAAGATACATCATTCCTAGAATTCCTAAGACTTCATCGGTGAGGAGAATTGCTTAGGATTACTTGGCGGGATCCTTCTTCTCTATCCCCAGGGCTATAGTATAGGGATCCATCTGTTTTGACAACTCTTCATTCGCTTTAACTGAGACTAGATGGTACTTTTGTTGTAATAAGTAGGGTTGTTGCAGTTGTATGAACTGCAAGCCATGACCTATGAACTGTCATTGTTGGATCTTGCTGTTGCCTTGGCTTTTAAGAAAAAAGTTGGGGGGGGGGGCTTTCATTTCAAAAAAGAAAAGAAAATTACACTAGAACCAAGACAAAGAGAATATTATTTGCTGACAAAGTGAGTGAAAGACATGCGGTGCCCCCATGTTTGGTTTTGGTAATTGATGACAATATCTATGGACTAATGGTTGCCTTGAGTTATTTGAAGGATTTGTCCATAGGCATTTCTTGAAGTCCATGTGTTGGTTTCAAGTAGTTTATGTGTTGACCAAGGTGCTATTCAAGCATTTACATATATAAAGATGGGATTTTTATTTCTGTGCCTCTGGTTCCTTAGCTCTACTCATTCATCCCCATTCTATTAACTTTTGCTCACTTTTCCCCACTGCCTTGTTGAAACCCTCCGAACAGGTTATAATAGACGTTGCCGTCGGGTCAATGCCTTTGACCTTTAACTCTGACGAGTGGGGCCGCGTATACGTGGACGCATGCAAGAGCGCAGTCGTGCACGGTCGTGGGGTAGCACGTGTCCATGGACATGCCCGAAATGTCCCATCATATAAAGAGGGGCAACCACCTCCATCGCCCCTAGCATTTCCCCCAAACCCCCTCCCTGTCACATCGTCTTCCTCTCCCCCACCAGCGTCGTCTCGCTCTTCTCCACTGCCTCCACCGCACCGTCTCACTCTCCCCCACCGCATCCTCTTCCTCACTTTCATCGCCTCCATCTATCCAATGCACAAAGCTCGTGGCGACACCAGCGCAGCGGCCGGAGAAGTGGTGAAGTAGCATGGTGCGGTGACCACGGATGTCGGCGGCGTCCACGGCGGTGCTGGGAAACTCACAACCGCTGCGGATGTGGAGAAGGAGGTGGCGGGATCCGCCTTAGCGCTCCAGAAGGTGACGGCGACTGATACGTCCAAAACATATCTATAATTTCTGCTTGCTCCATGCCTCTTTTGGGTGATATTGCTATGTTATTTATACACTTCCATACACTTTTGATCATATCTGGACTAACCTATTAACTCATTGCACCCCAGTGCCAGTTTCTGTTTTCGACTGTTTTTGTATTTCAGGTTTTCCCATTACGAGAACTGCCAGAAAAATCCCGGAAAAATTATATAAAAAATCAGCGTTCCAGAAGCTTCCCGGCACCCGAAGTACAGCCGGAGGGGGGCCACCAGGGCTCCAGGCGCCCTGGTGGCGCGGCCCCCCTCCTGGCCGCGCCGGGGGGGCGCCTGGGCCCCCCAGGCCTCCGCTGATGCCCCCTTTGGCATATATATATATCGTGTCCCGAAACCCTCGAGACGGGAACCCTTTTTCGCGATCTCATCTCTGTTTCGCCGCCGCCGCGCTTCCAAGATCGGGAGCACCAGGAGAACTCTTCCCGGCACCCTGCCGGAGAGGAGGATCACCACCGGGAGCTTCTCCACCACCATGGACGCCTCCCGGATGAGTTGTGAGTAGTCTCCCTTGGACCATGGGTCCATGACCAGTAGCTATGTGATGTTCTCCTCCCGTTCTTGTGCTTCACTAATTAGTCCTCATGAGCTGCCTACATGATCGAGGCACATATGTAATCCTTATGCTGTTGCTATGATGAGTTTGCTGGGATCTGATGGATTGTGAGATTATGTTCAGATTGTGTTTGAGTAATATATTTGATTCACCTCTTTTATATTTATGTTCGTAAGTAATTCTTGCATGTTCTCCGTTGTTATTTATTGCTTTGGCCAAGTAGTAGGTAGTGACTCCAAGAGGGAACGTTATGCTTGATTGTGCGTTCATGCCCCTCGATGACTAGCTTGAGTGACAGAAACATGAGTCTAGGGGATGTGCTGTTGCCACAAGGGGGAAAACAACGGTGCTTGTGCCCGCGGGTGCAAGGATTGTTTACTTTACGCAAAGTTCTTTTAATGTAGTTGTCTGTTGCTTTGAGTTTACACTATGGGTGGGACTCGCAACTTAATACCAGCGAGATGTTCTGGATAGATATCTCAAGGTGGATGATTAGTAGTAGATGTAGATGGATTTCGGTCTACTTGCCTTGGCGTACCGCCCATGCTTTGAACCTCTACCTTTCTTGCAACATAGTTAGCATTGGTTTGCGCACATAATTCTGTCAATTGCCCAGCTGTAATTCGTTTACCTCACATAGCTGTTTTTTATCGTCTTTTGGGAGAGAGACATCACTAGTGAACATCATGGGACTCCGGTCCATATTACCATCACTGATCACATCTACTGTTTACTTTCTGTTTTTACTTACTATTGCAGCAATACCTATCACTATTATCACTTGCGTTTGATCCTTTGTAAACGACAAGGCCGGAGGGATTGACAACCTCTCTGTACTCGTTGGGAGCAAAGTTATTTGTATCTGTGTGCAGGTCCACGTTGATTGCTAATATCTGGCGCCGTTAGCAGTTGACACCTTCTTGTTGAAACTGGGAGTCTCAGGGAAATCGATCCTTGGTATCTTTGCCAAGGGAAAACTACCGCTACACTGCATCTCAAACCTTCCACTTGGGGTAACCAACGAGGGGCGAGAAGCCATCAAGCAAAGTTTCTTGGCGCCGTTGCCGGGGACTCCACTCTTCAGGATAGGGGAGTTGCACACTATCTTTTACCTTTGCTTTTTAGTCTTGTTAGTTTACCTTTCAGTTTTTTGCTTTAGTATCTTTTATCGAAAATCACAAAAATAGTTATCTCATTCTTTAGTTGTCATTATGTCGGGTCCTTTTGTCTTTGACGAGGCAGAAGTTCTCACCTTTAAACAAAGAGGTGGGGAAAGTTTGAAAGATGCTTGGTATAGAATTAATGATTCTCAAAAAAGAGCCACCAAGAAGCAACCTACTACTATCCTGCTTAGAAATTTTTATGTTGGAATTACTTCTTGGAATTGGTTTATTCTAGATACTGCTATCAATGGGAATTTCTTAGAAGCCCCAGTTTGGGAGTCTCTTAGTATTATTGAAAATCTTGTTGGGAATCCCCCTGTTGTTAGCATTCAAGAGGACATCACCCTAGCTCACATTATGAAAAAACTTGAAAAGATAGAGCTAGAGATGCCAAACATTAATAAGATAAATGAGTTGGATCGTAAGATCCAAGGGAATTTGAATAGGCTTGATAGCTCCATGCATAAAATTTTCAAAACTTTGGAGACCATCAAATCCCATGACTTGGACTCTTCTAGGATAGACAAGATTGAGGAAATCTTTGATACTCTAGGAACTACTTTCTCCTCAATCAAAACCAAAAAGGTAGAAACTCTGGCAAAGAGGGAGCCTAAGTTCGTTCACGTTCCAAAGGCTCCCCGTTCTAAAAGTAATCCATCTATTGCCAAAGGGGTTGAAACTGTAAAGACTTTGGAAGAAACACCTCTCTTTGATGAATTTATAAATGAATCTTCCCTGGACTTTTATCCTTTTGGTCTTCTCCCTAGAAGTATCTCTATGAGGCCTTTATTTGAAAGTCCTCTTAAGACTAGTTGTATTATTGAAGAGCTTTTTGATGATCTTGATGATGGTTCAATTGATACAACTTGACCTCTATGCATTATGCCTAGCTTAAAGGCATAAAAGAAAGCGCTTTTGGGAGGCAACCCACATGAATAAATTTTATTTTGCTTTTGTTGTGTCTTGATGTTGTTACTACAGTAGCATCATCATTGTATCTTTGCTTTTCAATTTTGTGCCAAGTGTAGCCTCTGATTGCAAGAAAGTTCAAAAGTTGTGACGTGCTGTCCAGGAAACAAATTCTGTCCTTGGATAGAAAAATTCGTATAAAATCACCAGATCATGTTTTTGGTCTGAATTTTTTCGACAGCGTGCTCTATATAATTGTCTTTCGTGCGTCTGTTCTGAGTTTTTTGATTAGAGTTGCAGAAGTGCCCCGAAAAAAATCATTTACTACCTGCTGTTCTGTTTTTCACAGATTCTGTCCTGTTTTGCCTTTCCTTCATTTTGCAAACCTAGAGCTTGCTTTTTCTTTGCAAAAACCTTTTGGCAATCTTGAGAAACAGTAGACCTTCAAGAATATCTTTATTTCCAGCAAGGAACAATTATTTTATTAAGGGTACTAACCCCGCTAATCAGATAATGATGAGTTATGTATGAAGGGAGTTTTCAAGTGTGCGAGGGAAGATGATAAAAAGATCCAGGAGTGTCAAACGCTCAAGCTTGGGGATGCCCCCATGCACCCCAAGAAATATTCAAGGAGACTCAAGCGTCTAAGCTTGGGGATGCCCCCGTGCATCCCCTTCTCCATCAACATTATCAGTTCGTCTTTCGTTCCACTATATTTTTATCACTTCATGTGTTATGTGCTATGCTTGGAGCGTCTTGCTTTTAGTTTCCTTTTTAGTTTTCTTTAGCTTTTCATAACGAGTCGGAACTCAGCTTTCTTTATGTGGGAGAGAAACACGCTCCACTTCTACCTAGAACATAACATAGAATTTTCATGTCTATCTTTGCTGTGTGTGTTCTTTGTCTTTCAATAGCTACTATCATGTTCAGCTCTTAGTATTCATGCTTATCTTTTTAAAGAGCTTTTGTTTAGTTGGTTGCTTGAACTCTCTTTAGTTATCATGCTTATCTTATTAAGAGAGTTTGCTTCCGTTGCATTGGTTGATATGTCTATGATAAAGATGCTACGTGCATAATGGTGCTTAGTAGTTCATGTTTTCTTATGGTTAGTCTCAAATAGCTGGGGGGTTCCCAATGTGTTATTGGAATACCAACATGATTTGTTTGCCTATGATGTGGTATGGTTTAGTAATATCTTCCTTCGAGAATTTACTTTGATTGACTTGGCGTATGCTCACGCATATTTAAGACTATAAAGAAAGTCTGTCAAGCCTTGATGATCTTTTGTTTCTGAGTAGCGATATAAACTTCCATGCCTGATTCAATGTTGCTTTGTCGCTCTGCATGATTATGACCGTCATTGCTCTCTTAGTTGGTCGCTCCCAGTCTCTTGCTAACCTCCACCTGTACTAAGCGGACTGACTGCTTGTGCATCCAAATTCTTTTAAACCAGTTATGCCATATGAGTCCTCCATACCTTCCTACATGGTATTTACCTGCCATTCCTAACGGAGACTTGCATGTACCATCTCGAAATTATTCAAAGAAAAGCATTCCTGTTTTGTGCCTCTGTTTTAAGTTCATGAGGAAGTAGTAGTTAATTCATGATTTTTTTAAGTTGGACAAGCTTCACCCCGGGATTGCATGTATAATGTGCAAACCCATAATACGAGAAGGAACTGGCATTGAGTGCGCCCGGCTCAAAAATAATATAACAAACAAACCCTCCTTCACGCTTTGTTCATGAGAAATCAGAAAACTTTGGCAGTGATAAACAAAGGAGATTAAGATGATGTGATCGTCCTCATTCGGGAGCCGTTCCTCGAAACTTGTCCATCTCAAGAAGTGATTGAGTTGTCTGCTAGCATTCGTTGACGAAACATGCATAATCTAAAAAATATATATTATTACTTCTGTTTTTAAAACCAAGAGCTCTGGTACATGTTTTGTCTTTGTTTCCGACTACGGGTTTTCAACCTTGCCAACAAAAGCCACGGTTCGAGAGTCTCCACCTTCTTTTAAAAGCACCAACTACTGAGAGCATGATTGTCATTCTGAGTGTAATGTGCATTGTCCCAAAGTAGCATTGTCTTTTGCATGATTGTGATATCGTTTATTTTGAAATCATTGTATCTAGTCATCACTTAAACCTTGGAGGTGCCCCTGCATTTATGTTTTGCTTCACTTAAGGGGGCAAGCGAGATATCACTTTATCATATTTGCACACCATGCTCATTACAAATCTATTTGATGTTTCAGTATCATATTGTAAAACTTTCAGTTCTTTGTGATTTTCTCATGAGGCAACTTAATTACTATAGATTCATTGTCTCAGTAAGCTTTTGTCATATGACTACGAAAAAGTCCTATATGGTTAATAGCATGTCACCACAGAAATTATTCTTGTTATCATTTACCTACTCGAGGACGAGCAGGAATTAAGCTTGGGGATGTTGATACGTCCAAAACGTATCTATAATTTCTGCTTGCTCCATGCCTCTTTTGGGTGATATTGCTATGTTATTTATACACTTCCATACACTTTTGATCATATTTGGACTAACCTATTAACTCAGTGCACCCCAGTGCTAGTTTCTGTTTTCGGTTGTTTTTGTATTTCAGGTTTTCCCATTACGAGAACTGCCAGAAAAATCCCGGAAAAATTATATAAAAAATCAGCGTTCAAGAAGCTTCCCGGCACCTGAAGTACAGCCGGAGGGGGGCCACCAGGGCTCCAGGCGCCCTGGTGGCGCGGCCCCCCTCCTGGCCGCGCCGGGGGGGGGGGGGGGCTGAGCCCCACAGGCCTCCGCTGATGCCCCCCTTTGGCATATATTTATATCGTGTCCCGAAACCCTCGAGACGGGAACCCTTTTTTGCGATCTCATCTCTGTTCCGCCACCGCCGCGCTTCCAAGATCGGGAGCACCAGGAGAACTCTTCCCGGCACCCTGCCGGAGAGGAGGATCACCACCGGGAGCTTCTCCACCACCATGGACGCCTCCCGGATGAGTTGTGAGTAGTCTCCCTTGGACCATGGGTCCATGACCAGTAGCTATGTGATGTTCTCCTCCCGTTCTTGTGCTTCACTAATTAGTCCTCGTGAGCTGCCCTACATGATCGAGGCACATATGTAATCCTTATGCTGTTGCTATGATGAGTTTGCTGGGATCCGATGGATTGTGAGATTATCTTCAGATTGTGTTTGAGTAATATATTTGATTCACCTCTTTTATATTTATGTTCGTAAGTAATTCTTGCATGTTCTCCGTTGTTATTTATTGCTTTGGCCAAGTAGTAGGTAGTGACTCCAAGAGGGAACGTTATGCTTGATTGTGGGTTCATGCCCCTCGATGACTAGCTTGAGTGACAGAAACATGAGTCTAGGGGATGTGCTGTTGCCACAAGGGGGAAAACAACGGTGCTTGTGCCCGCGGGTGCAAGGATTGTTTACTTTACGCAAAGTTCTTTTAATGCAGTTGTCTGTTGCTTTGAGTTTACACTATGGGTGGGACTCGCAACTTAATACCAGCGAGATGTTCTGGATAGATATCTCAAGGTGGATGATTAGTAGTAGATGCAGATGGATTTCGGTCTACTTGCCTTGGCGTACCGCCCATGCTTTGAACCTCTACCTTTCTTGCAACATAGTTAGCATTGGTTTGCGCACATAATTCTGTCAATTGCCCAGCTGTAATTCGTTTACCTCACATAGCTGTTTTATCGTCTTTTGGGAGAGAGACATCACTAGTGAACATCATGGGACTCCGGTCCATATTACCATCACTGATCACATCCACTATTTACTTTCTGTTTTTACTTACTATTGCAGCAATACCTATCACTATTATCACTTGCGTTTGATCCTTTGTAAACGACAAGGCCGGAGGGATTGACAACCTCTCTGTACTCGTTGGGAGCAAAGTTATTTGTATCTGTGTGCAGGTCCACGTTGATTGCTAATATCTGGCGCCGTTAGCAGTTGACACCTTCTTGTTGAAACTGGGAGTCTCAGGGAAATCGATCCTTGGTATCTTTGCCAAGGGAAAACTACCGCTACAATGCATCTCAAACCTTCCACTTGGGGTAACCAACGAGGGGCGAGAAGCCATCAGCGACGAGCGGAACAGTCCATCCCAATACCCCCATGCGCAGCCCGGCGAGGAGCCGGAGGTATTTGCACTTGCTTTGCTTTAGGATATTAGCTTGTAGAGTTAGTTGCATTGGTTAGATTGTGGATTCATATGGTAGTCCAGATGGTTATAATAGTTGGTTTGATGGATGGGCCGTAGTGATGGGGGTTTTTGTACTAGGGTTTGTTGGATAACTTTGTTGCAAAAAGATAGATCTGTTTATTAGATGTGCTTCAATGCTACACAAATGTATGCTTATTAGATTTGTTCTTAATGTTCACAGATTCGGTTTTTTAATGCTACAGACATGTATGCTTATTAGATTGGGAGATTGGGTCCCTATTAGATTTTTTTTGAATGCTACTCACATTGGGGTTTTGAATGTCATATTCCCAAATGGAGTCCATTGATTAAGAAGTTATTTGATTCATTAGTATATAAATTTGTCCACAATATGTAGGTATATTAGCTCTGTTCTTCAATGTGTGTGCATGACCAATGATCAAGGGATGTGTTATTTGATGTCATATCTAAATTTTCAATTGGTTTCCGTATTTACTTGTGATTGATGTAATTGTATGTTCAGGAGGATGATGGTTGGGGGGTAGAAAGAGGAAGCTGGACCAGTACAACCCGTATGATCCAGAGGAAAGTGATGAAGAAGAATATGAGGTAAGCCTACTTAAAATTTAGATTGTTCATTTAGTTCCTTTGACATAGTGTATCCATGAATCTATAATGTATTAACATAACTCATTCATGTGTGTAGTATGATTCTGGAGAAGAAGTTTACAAGGGCAACATCACATCCTTCACAGCCAAGGATGTGGAGAAGATCAAGGCCAAGTGAGTTGCTTCCTTCTACAACCGCAGGTTCAAGAAGTGGCGCTACCCCTACTACACCACCAAGCCAAAGCCCAAGGATGGCCGCTTTGATCACCTGCTGTCTCATGCAGAGGATTTAGCGATCCACGGGGAGGACTACATGATCAGGGGGCAGCATGCTGCGCTCGCCAAGGCCCTGACTCCGGCATGAAGTGATGTGATGTTGTGTGATGATGTGATGGTGTGTACTTTGGGTTCGGTTACTTTTGGGTATTTTTGGGTACTTTGATGCTGTGAACTGAATCTCAATCTTAATCTTTGTTGTGTGGCTGTTTATTATTCTATCTATATTTGTCTGTCCTTATATTTGCCTGTGGTGTATGGTTAGTTCTGTTTAGATGTTGTGAACTATGAGTTTAGGTGTTGCAATGATCACACATGTTGTTTCAGTGTTGCTTCACTGATCATATATGTTGTTTCAGTGTTGCTTCACTGATCACACATGTTGTTTCAGTGTTGCTTCACTTATCACACATGTTATTAGTCTAATGTTTATTAATCAAATCAAATGCATGCTTTTCCCACCAGCAAATTATCTATGTATGTTTGTGTAAATTCAAGAAAATGCAAAAAAAACCTTGGCAAACTATCTATGTTTGTGTAAAATTTGAAGTGATTTAGAGGAGGTCAAATAAATTTTAATTTGAGAAAATGTGCTCCAAATGAGCTCCCACACTAGGGTAAACAGCCCATTTGTAATCATGTTTTTTTGAACCTACCCTAATGAGCCAAATGTTTTTTTATTAACACATATTCACTTTCCATAGTGTAGATTCGAAGTCTCACTATTTTTTGAATTAATCTTCATATTTATACATTTTCTTTTGAAAACATATGCTTTAATATAAAAACTATTAGAAACATGTTTTGAAATATGAAAATGGAAAACTAACTTTGGATCCTCCTTATTCACTTTAAAATAAAGCTTTAGTGATTTTTTTTGAATTTTTCATAAACAGAAGTTAACACCACCTCCTCTCCTTGAACTCTATGAAATGATGTACATGATAGCTCATATGTGTGATGGTTTTCTCATGAAAATGGCCATACACCAAGTTTGTGATTTTTGGTTGGTAAAATGTCACATAAGGCAACATTGTGCGGATGTTTTATATTTTTTGATTTTTTTTTAAATTAATGGTGCTCATTTGACCTCGATCGTGCCAGTTAGGTTTTTTTCATGAAAATGACCATAGATCAAGTTTAATATTTTTCCTCGTTAGTTTGTCTTATAAAACAATGAACGGCGAAGGTTTCATATTTTTTCGATTTTTTTAAATTAGTTATGCTCAGTCAAAGCCTTTGAAACCCCGTTGACCAGCTCAAAACCCCTCTAAACCCCGCGGGGTTTCGCCTAACCCTAGCTCCCAACGTCAGCCGTTTGATCATACCCTCGCCCCAAGCGACATCCCCCAGATCTGGCCTTCTAGAAGGAACTAGGTGGGCTGACTGTGTGCAGGCTCCGCGCCGTTGGATCACAAGGAGGGCTCCGCATCGTTGGTGTTGGGGATCGTAGCAGAAATCAAAAAAATTCTACGCATCACCAAGATCAATCTATAGAGTAATCTAGCAACGAGGGAGAGGGGAGTGCATGTACATACCCTTGTAGATCGCTAAGCGGAAGCGTTACAAGAACGCGGATGAAGGAGTCGTACTCGTAGCGATTCAGATCGCGGTTGATTCCGATCTAAGCGCCGAATAACGGCGCCTCCGCGTTTAACACACGTGCAGCCCGGTGACGTCTCCCATGCCTTGATCAATCAAGAGGAGGAGGAGAGGTTGGGGAAGACTCCGTGGAGGAGCGCGGGACTCCAGCAGGGCTTCGCCAAGCACTACGAGAGACGAGGAGGGAGAGATCAAATCATACGTGTTGGGCAACCCCATACCTCAAGTATATATAGGTGGAGGGGAGGGGCTGCGCCCCCTCTAGGGTTCCCTCCCTAGGGGGGGCAGCAGCCCTAGATGCCATCTAGGGTGGCGACCAAAGGGGAGAGGGAGAGGGGGGCGCACCAGGATGGGCCCTAGGGCCCATCTGCCCTAGGGTTTGCCCCCTTCCCTCTTTGGAGGCGCCTTGGGCCTTGGTGGGAGGCGCCCCAGCCCACCTAGGGGCTGGTCCCTTCCCACTATTGGCCCACGTAGGCCTCCGGGGCTGGTGGCCCCTCCCGGTGGACCCCCGGACCCTTCCGGTGGTCCCGGTACATTACCGGTGATGCCCGGAACATTTCCGGTGGCCAAATCCTCACTTCCTATATATCAATATTTACCTCCTGACCATTCCGGAACTCCTCGTGATGTTCGAGATCTCATCCAGGACTCCGAACAACATTCAGTAACCGCGTACATACTTTCCCTATAACCCTAGCGTCATCGAAACTTAAGTGTGTAGACCCTACGGGCTCGGGAGTCATGCCGACATGGCCGAGACAACTCTCCGGTCAATAACAAACAGCGGGATCTGGATACCCATGTTGGCTCCCACATGCTCCACGATGTTCTCATCGGATGAACCACGATGTGAAGGATTCAATCAATCTCGTATACAATTCCCTTTGTCTACCGGTATAGTACTTGCCCGAGGTTCGATCGTCGGTATCCCGATACCTTGTTCAATCTCGTTACCGGCAAGTCTCTATACTCGTTCCGTAACACATCATCCGGTGATCAACTCCTTGATCACGTTGTGCACATTATGATGATGTCCTATCGAGTGGGCCCAGAGATACCTCTCTGTCACACGGAGTGACAAATCCCAGTCTCGATTCGTGCCAACCCAACAGACACTTTCGGAGATACCTGTAGTGCACCTTTATAGCCACCCAGTTACGTTGTGACCTTTGGTACACCCAAAGCATTCCTACGGTATCCGGGAGTTGCACAATCTCATGGTCTAAGGAAAAGATACTTGACATTCAGAAAAGCTTTAGCATACAAACTACACGATCTTGTGCTAGGCTTAGGATTGCGTCTTGTCCATCACACCATTCTCCTAATGATGTGATCCCGTTATCAACGACATCCAATGTCCATGGTCAAGAAACTACAACCATCTATTGATCAACGAGCCAGTCAACTAGAGGCTCACTAGGGACATGGTGTTTGTCTATGTATCCACACATGTATCTGAGTTTCCTATCAATACAATTCTAGCATGGATAATAAACAATTATCATGAACAAGGAAATATAATAATAACCAATTTATTATTGCCTCTAGGGCATATTTCCAACAGTCTCCCACTTGCACTAGAGTCAATAATCTAGTTCACATCGCCATGTGATTAACACTCACAGGTCACATCACCATGTGACTAACATTCAAAGAGTTTACTAGAGTCAATAATATAGTTCACATCACTATGTGATTAACACTCAATGAGTTCTGGGTTTGATCATGTTATGCTTGTGGGAGAGGCTGTAGTCAACGGGTCTGCAACATTCAAATCCCTATGTATTTCGCAAAACTTTATGTTATATCGTAGATGCTGCTACCACGTTCCACTTGGAGCTATTCCAAATTGTTGCTTCATTATACGTATCTGGTATCTCTACTCAGAGCTATCCGGATAGGTGTTAAGCTTGCATCGATGTAACTCTTTACGTCGAACTCTTTATCACCTCCATAACCGGGAAACATTTCCTTATTCCTCTAAGGATAATTTTGACCGCTATCTAGTGATCTACTCCTGGATCACCTTTGTACCCTCTTGCCAGACATGTGCCAAGGCACACATCAGGTGCGGTACTCAGCATGGCATACCGTATAGAGCCTATGACAAAAGCATAGGGGACGACCTTCATCCTTCCTCTTTCTTCTGCCGTGGTCAAGCTTTGAGTCTTACTCAACTTCACACCTTACAACTCAGGTAAGAACTCCTTCTTTAACTGATCTATTTTGAACTCCTTCAAAAATCATGTCAAAGGTGTGTCTTCTTTTGAAAGTATCATCAGGCGTCTTGATCTATCTCTATAGATCTTGATGCCCAATATGTAAGCAGCCTTATCCAGGTCTTCCTTTGAAAAACTCCTTTCAAACAACCCTTTATGCTCTCCAGAAATTCTACATCATTTCGGATCAAAAATATGTCATTCACATATACTTATCAGAAATGTTGTAGTGCTCCCACTCACTTAGTTGTAAATACAAGTTTCTAACAAACTTTGTATAAACCCAAAAACTTTGATCACTCCATCAAAGCGTATATTTCGACTCCGAGATGCTTGCTCTAGTCCATGGAAGGATCGCTGGAGCTAGAATACCTTTTAGCATCCTTAGGATCGACAAAACCTTTCTGATTGTATCACATACAACCTTTTCTTACAAAAACTGGTAAGGAAACTTGTTTTGACATCCATCCGCCAGATTTCATAAATGCAACTAATGCTAATATGATTCCGACGGGCTTAAGCATAGCTACGGGTGAGAAAATCTCATCGTAGTCAACTCCTTGAACTTGTGAAAAAATCTTGACCACAAGTCGAGCTTCATAGATGGTGACATTACCGTCCACGCCCGTCTTCTTCTTAAAGATCCATTTATCTCAATGGCTTGCCGATCATCGGGCAAGTCCACCAAAGTCCATACTTTGTTTTGATACATGGATCCTATCTCAGATTTCTTGGCTTCTAACAATTTGTCAGAATACGGGCCCACCATCGCTTCTCCATAGTTCGTAGGTTCATTGTTGTCCAACAACATGACCTCTAAGACAGGATCACCGTACCACTCAGGAGTAGTACATATCCTTGTCGACCTACGAGGTTCGATAGCAACTTGATCCGAAGATTCATGATCACTATCATTAGTTTCCTCTTCAACAGTCGTAGGTTCCACAGAAACATCTTTCTGTGTTGCACTACTCTTCGGTTGAAGTGAGGGTTTGATGGCCTCATCAAGTTCTATCTTCCTCCCACTCAATTCTTTCGAGAGAAACTCCTTCTCGAGAAAGGACCCGTTCTTAGCGACAAACATTTTTGCCCTTGGATCTGAGATAGAAGGTATACCCAACTGTTACCTTTGGGTATCCTATGAAGATGTATTTGTCCGCTTTGTGTTCGAGCTTTTTCCGGTCGAAGCCATAAGCATCGCAGCCCCAAGCATTAAGAAACGACAACTTTGGTTTCTTGCCAAACCATAGTTCATACGGCGTCGTCTCAACGGACTTAGATGGTGCCCTATCTAAAGTGAATGTAGCTGTCTCTAATGCATAACCTCAAGATAATAGCGGTAGATCGATAAGAGACGTCATATATCGCACCTTATCTCATAAGGTTCGATTACGACGTCCGGACACACCATTACGCTGTGGTGTTGCTGATGGCTTCAACTGTGAAACAATTCCACAACGTCTTAAGTGATTGCCAAACTCATAACTCAGAAAATCTCCCCTTGATCAGATCGTAGGAACATGATCTTTTTGTTATGATGATTCTTAACTTCACTCTGAAATTGCTTGAACTTTTCAAACGCTTCAGACTTTTGCTTCTTTAAGTAAATATACCCATATCTACTCAAATCATCAGTGAAGATGAGAAAATAACGATATCCACCACACGCCTTAATTCTCATTGGATCGCACACATCAGCATGTATGATTTCCAACAAGTCACTTGCCCGTTTCATTGTACCTGAAAATGTGATCTTAGTCATCCTGCCCATGCGGCATGGCTCGCATGTGTCAAGCGATTCAAAATCAAGTGACTCCAAACATCCATCAGCATGGAGTTTCTTCATGCATTTTATGCCAAAATGACCTAAGCGGCAGTGCCACAAGAAAGTGGTACTATCATTATTAACTCTACATCTTTTGGCGTTAATATTATTATCATGTGTATTACTATGATCGAGATTCAATAAACCATTGGGTGCATGACCATAAAGGTATTATTCATGTAAACAAAATAACCATTATTCTCTAACTTAAATGAATAACCGTATTGCAATGAACATGATCTAATCATATTCATGCTCAACGTAGACACCTGATAACATTTATTTAGGTTCAACACTAATCCCGAAGGTAGAGGGAGCGTGCGATGGTGATCTTATCAACCTTGGAAACACTTCCAACACACATTGTCACCTCACCCTTAGCTTGTCTCCGTTCAGTCCGTAGCTTTTGCTTCAAGTCACTAATAATAGCAACTGAACCGGTATCCAATACCCAGGTACTACTAGGAGTATTAGTAAGGTACACATCAATAACACGTATATCAAATATACTTTGTTGAAGTTGCCAGCTTTCTTATCTACCATGTATTTGGGGTAGTTCCGCTACCATGTGACCGTTCCCCTTACAATAGAAGCACTTAGTCTTGAGGTTTGGGTTCAACCTTGGGTTCCTTCATTAGAGCGACAACTGGTTTGCCATTCATGAAGTTTCCCTTCTAGCCCTTGCCCTTTTTGAAACCAGTGGTCTTGTTAAACCATCAACACTTGATGCTCCTTCTTGATTTCTACTTTTGCGGTCTTAAGCACCGCTAATAGCTCCAGGATCATCTCCATCCTTTGCATGTCATAGTTCATCACGAAGTTCTAGTAGCTTGGTGATAGTGTCTAGAGAATTTCGTCAACCACTATCTCATCTAGAAGATTAACTCCCACTTGGTTCAAGTGATTTTAGCACCCAGACATTCTGAGCACATGCTCACTAGTTGAGCTATTCTCCTCCATCTTGTTGGCAAAAGAACTTGTCAGAGGTCTCATACCTCTCAACACGGGCATGAGCCTGATATCCCAATTTCAGCTCTTGGAACTCATATGTCTTATGGCGTTCAAAACGTCATTGGAATCCCGATTCTAAGCCGTAAAGTATGGTGCACTAAACTATCAAGTAGTCATCAGGACGTGTCTGTCAGGTGTTCACAACATCCACAGACGACGTTGTAGGGGTTTGCACATCGAGCAGTGCATCAAAGACGTAAACCTTCTGTGAGCAGTGAGGACACTCCTCGGACTATGGACCCAGTCCGCATCATTGCTTACAATATCTTTCAACTTAGTCTTTCTCTAGGATCGTATTAAACAGGGAGCTACAACGCAAGCTATTGATCTACAACATAATTTGCGAAGACAACTTAGACTATTGTTCATGACAATTCAGTTCATCTAATCAAATTATTTAATGAACTCCCACTCAGATAGACATCCCTCTAGTCATCCAAGTGATGCATGATCCGAATCGACTAGGACGTGTCCGATCATCACGTGAGACGGACCAGTCATCAACGGTGAACATCTTTATGTTGATCGTATCTTCTATATGACTCATGTTCGACCTTTCGGTCTTCCGTGTTCCGAGGCCATGTCTGTACATGCTAGGCTCGTCAAGTGAACCCTAAGTGTATTGCGTGTGTAAATCTGGCTTACACCCGTTGTATGGGAACGTTAGAGCCTATCACACCCGATCATCACGTGGTGCTTCAGAACAACGAACCTTAGCAACGGTGCACAGTTAGGGGGAACACGATTCTTGAAATTTTAGTGAGAGATCATCTTATTTACTACCATCGTTCTAAGAAAATAAGATGTAAAACATGATAAACATCACATGCAATCAAAAAGTGACATGATATGGCCAATATCATTTTGCTCCTTTTGATCTTCATCTTCGAGGCTCCATGATCATCATCATCACCGGCATGACACCATGATCTCCATCATCATGATCTCCACCATCGTGTCTTCATGAAGTCGTCTCGCCAAACATTACTTCTACTACTATGGCTAACGGTTAGCAATAAAGTAAAGTAATTACATGGCGTTTTAAGTGACTCGTAGGTCATGCAATAAAATAAGACAACTCCTATGGCTCCGGCCGGTTGTCACACCCATCGACATGCAAGTCGTGATTCCTATTACAAGAACATGATCAATCTCATACATCACATATATATCATTCATCACATCCTTTTGGCTATATCACATCACACGGCACATGCTGCAAGAACAAGTTAGACGTCCTCTAATTGTTGTTGCAAGTTTTTACGTGGCTGCTATAGGTTTCTAGCAAGAACGTTTCTTACCTACGCCAAAACCAAAACGTGATATGCCAATTTCTATTTACCCTTCATAAGGACCCTTTTCATCAAATCCGATCCAACTAAAGTGGGAGAGACAGACACCCGCTAGCCACCTTATGGAACTAGTTCATGTCAATCGGTGGAACGTGTCTCACGTAAGCGTACGTGTAAGGTCGGTCCGGGCCGCTTCATCCCACGATGCCGCCGAATCAATATAAGACTAGTAGCGGCAAGTAAATTGACATGATCTACGCCCACAACAACTTGTGTTCTACTCGTGCATAGTAACTACGCATAGACCTAGCTCTGATACCACTGTTGGGGATCGTAGCAGAAATCAAAAAATTTATACGCATCACCAAGATCAATCTATGGAGTAATCTAGCAATGAGGGAGAGGGGAGTGCATCTACATACCCTTGTAGATCGCTAAGCGGAAGCGTCGCAAGAACGCGGATGAAGAAATCGTACTCGTAGCGATTCAGATCGCGGTTGATTCCGATCTAAGCGCCGAACAACGACGCCTCCGCGTTCAACACACGTGCAGCCGGTGACGTCTCCCACGCCTTGATCCAGCAAGGGGAGTAGGAGAGGTTGGGGAAGACTCCATCCAGTAGCAGCACGACGGCGTGGTGGTGGTGGAGGAGAGCGGGACTCCAGCTGGGCTTCGCCAAGCACTACGAGAGACGAGGAGGGAGAGAGGTAGGGCTGCGCCAAGAGAGAGATCAAATCATACGTCTTGGGCAGCCCCATACCTCAAGTGTATATAGGGGGAGGGGAGGGGCTGCGCCCCCTCTAGGGTTCCCTCCATAGGTGGGGCGGCAGCCCTAGATGCCATCTAGGGTGGCGGCCAAAGGGGAGAGGGAGAGGGGGCGCACCAGGATGGGCCCTAGGGCCCATCTGCCCTAGGGTTTGCCCCCTCCCCTCTTTGGATGCGCCTTGGGCCTTGGTGGGAGGCGCCCCAGCCCACCTAGGGGCTGGTCCCTTCCCACTATTGGCCCATGTAGGCCTCCGGGGCTGGTGGCCCCTCCCGATAGACCCCCGGACCCTTCTGGTGGTCCCGGTACATTACCGGTGATGCCCGGAACACTTCTGGTGGCCACATCCTCACTTCCTATATATCAATCTTTACCTCCGGACCATTTCGGAACTCCTCGTGATGTCCGGGATCTCATTCGGGACTCCGAACAACATACGGTAACCGCGTACATACTTTCCCTGTAACCCTAGCATCATCGAACCTTAAGTGTGTAGACCCTACGGGCTCGGGAGTCATGCAGACATGGCCGAGACAACTCTCCGGTCAATAACCAACAGCGGGATCTAGATACCCATGTTGGCTCCCACATGCTCCACGATGATCTCATTGGATGAACCATGATGTCAAGGATTCAATCAATCCCGTATACAATTCCCTTTGTCTACCGGTATAGTACTTGCCCGAGGTTCGATCGTCGGTATCCCGATACCTTGTTCAATCTCGTTACCGGCAAGTCTCTTTACTCGTTCCATAACACATCATCCCGTGATCAACTCCTTGATCACTTTGTGCACATTATGACGATGTCCTACCGAGTGGGCCCAAAGATACCTCTCCGTCACACGGAGTGACAAGTCCCAGTCTCGATTCGTGCCAACCCAACAGACACTTTCGGAGATACCCGTAGTGCACCTTTATAGCCACCCAGTTACGTTGTGATGTTTGGTACACCCAAAGCATTCCTACGGTATCCGGGAGTTGCACAATCTCATGGTCTAAGGAAAAGATACTTGGCATTCAGAAAAGCTTTAGCATACGAACTACACGATCTTGTACTAGGCTTAGGATTGGGTCTTGTCCATCACATCATTCTCCTAATGATGTGATCCTGTTATCAACGACATCCAATGTCCATGGTCAGGAAACCGCAACCATCTATTGATCAACGAGCCAGTCAACTAGAGGCTCACTAGGGACATGGTGTTTGTCTATGTATCCACACATGTATCTGAGTTTCCTATCAATACAATTCTAGCATGGATAATAAACAATTATCATGAACAAGGAAATATAATAATAACCAATTTATTATTGCCTCTAGGGCATATTTCCAACAGTTGGATCGTGGGGTGATCCGCGAGAGGTTATCCTATTGGTTGTGCTCGGCTGCTCGCCCACCACTAACAACGTGAAAAAAACGTTGTTATTGGGCCCAAAAGGAAACCAAGCTCTGGTTGGGCCATCGAATTGCGTCGTTTTTTTTGCATCGTTTACTCTGTTCTTTGTGAACGTGCTGGCTCTGTATTTTTGCATCGTTTGCTCTGTTTTTTGTGAACGTGCTGGCTCTGTATTTTTGCATCGTTTGAAATCAATTGACATTGCATAGCAAATGACCAATTTTTAAGGACCAAATTTATTTTTATCATGCAAAATGGCCACAATCTATTCAAAAATTGTCTCTTTTTGTTCATATAATATATATGACCACAGATTCCCACGCGAGCAATTAGCTTCTTTTACTTCTTCTTTTTCAAACCACCATTTCCCACGCGTGTACACTCCCGATGTTGCGGTGGGTTTGAAAACGGGTTACTTCACATTTGAACCCGTTATTACCATGGGCAAATAACACGTAGCACTATGGCTATTTAAGCCACTCTCTGCCTCTGCCATCCCTCATCCATCTCCCATCCTCTCTGTCATCTGCCCTTCTTGCTCGTCGACCACTTCTCCTTCTTCTAGCACATCCTCAGCCATGCAGTACACCGGACCAACCTACCACTTCCCACCCACCGTGCCGGAGAGGCTCTACCCTCCTGGTGTGTACGTTGAGCGCAGACTACGTGTGTGGGCAATATCAATGTGGAGGGTCGCAAGGAACTTCACCGAGTTCTTCCTCGCGTCCGGCTACCACCACCTCCCGCGGGGATCTGCAAGGATGTTCCGTGTCGAGGAGGTCATCCAAAACGGGGTGGTGGTTGCTCTCCTTGCCCACTTCACCAACACATTCGACGCCTTCTACCTCCTCGACCGGGTGTTTTGGTGTGGCTACGAATTCATCGCTTTCACCACCCACAACATGTTCACGGAGTACACCAACATCTTCCCCACCGCGTCCCGCATGCACACTCTTCTGTACCCCATCGACAATGCCCCGAAGGAGCAGCGAAGGGCGCCTGGAGGAGGAGCGAGGTGGAGAAGGCGGTGTCTAGGGTTCTAAACCCTCTATCTATTTTTTTAGTCTATGTTATGTTAAGTTGTAATCCCATTGAACTATGTGAGAGATACTATGGGCTTGTTGGCCCTTTTATCAAGTTCCATTATTAAGTTTTCTATCTATTCTATTATGATGTTCCTCCTAGTTTCAACTATGTGATCGTGCTATGGGCTTGATGGCCCTATCTACATGTATTTTGATTGTTGGGTCCCTTGATTGTTTTCTTAGAGAGCTCGCTTTGTTAGTAACCACCTAGTGCATGCAGCCACAACGAACCCTTCTTTTCTTACACAAACCACAAATATGTAGCCACCTAGCTAGTGCATGCAGCCACAACATATTTGTTCAATTTATTTGTCATAGAAAATGGGTTCTAAATCAAGGAGACAAGTGTGCGAGGAGAGAGGAACCAGCGACATCGACCCTCGCTGCATCCGTGGCGGCTGGCGGGCACGAAAGCGGCTCGGTCAGTGCATCGTGGCGGCACGCATCGACGCATGAAGGCTCGGCCGGCGCATGCAGGCTCGGTCGACGCATCGACTCATGCAAGCAGGCTTGTTGGGTGCATGCATAGAAGGCTTCTGTCGTGGCGGCACGCGAAGGCGTTTAATGTAAGGGACGACCCAACGAAACCACGGCCCAATGGTCGAACAACTACACCCCCAACGCGGCCCCACTCGTGAGAGTTAACGGTCAAAGCACTGACCCGACGGTGACGTCCGTTGTGACCTCTTCTGAAGGTTTCAGGCAAGGGAGTGGGGGAAAACTGAGCAAAAGTTAAGAGCGTGGGGATGGATAAGTAGAGCTAAGGAACCAGGGGCACAGATGTAAAAAACCCTATAAATATTGGTCACGATACATAGTAGATCAAGACTAAGTCCAGAGTGAATCAAGTGATCCCATGGTATGGTAAGTGATACGTCCATTTTGCATCATGTTTTCCTACTATTATTGTTAGTGTTTTTATTCATTATAAAACTTTGGGGAGTAATTCTAATGCCTTTTCTCTCATAATTTGCAAGGTTTGCACAAAGAGCGAGAATACCGGCAACAGGAATTCAGGACCTGAGAAAGCTACGTCGGAGATACCTATTCTACATTCTCCAAATGGGATGAAATTTTACGAAGAATTATTTTGGAATATATAAAAAATACTGGAGAAAAGAGATACTAGAGGAGGACACCCAGGTGCCCGCCAGGCACCAGGAAACACCCACCCCCAAGCGCGCCCTGGTGGATAGTGGGCCACCTGGCCCACTTCTAGCGACCATCTTCTGGTATATATTGCCATTTGACCTAGAAAAATAATAATAGGTGGACTTTCGGGATGGAGCTCCGCCGTCTCGAGGCGAAACTTGGGCACGAGCACTTTGGCTCTCCGGCGGAGAGATTCCACCAGGGATACTTCCCTCTGGGAGGGGGAAATCAAAGCTATCGTCATCACCAACAACCCTCTCAACGTGGGAGGGTCAATCTCCACCAACATCTTCACCAGCACCATCTCATCACAAACCCTAGTTCATCTCTTGTATTCAATCTTTGTGTCAAAACCTCATATTGGTGAAGGAAATATGCCCTAGAGGCAATAATAAAGTTGTTATTTATATTTCCTTGTATATCATGATAAATGTCTTTTATTCATGCTAGAATTGTATTAACCGGAAACTTGATACATGTGTGAATACATAGACAAAACAGAGTGTCCCTAGTATGCCTCTACTAGACTAGCTCGTTAATCAAAGATGGTTATGTTTCCTAACCATAGACATGTGTTGTCATTTGATCAATGGGATCACATCATTAGGAGAATGATGTGATGGACAAGACCCATTCGTTAGCTTAGCACTATGATCATTTAGATTTACTGCTATTTCTTTCTTCATGGCTTATACATGCTCCTCTAACTATGAGATTATGCAACTCCAGAATACCGGAGGAACACCTTGTGTGCTATCAAACATCACAATGTAATTGGGTGATTATAAAGATGCTCTACAGGTGTTTCCGAAAGTGTTTGTGGTGTTGGCATAGATCAAGATTAGGATTTGTCACTCAGAGTGTCGGAGAGGTATCTCTGGGCCCTCTCGGTAATACTCATCATAATAAGCCTTGCAAGAAAAAGACTAATGAGTTAGTCACGAGATGATGTATTACGGAATGAGTAAAGAGACTTGCCGGTAACGAGATTGAACTAGGCATGATGATACCGATGATTGAATGTCCGACAAGTAACATATCGATGACAAAGGGAACAACGTATGTTGTTATGCGGTTTGACCGATAAAGATCTTCGATGAATATGTAGGAGCAAATATGAGCATCTAGGTTCCTCAATTGGTTATTGACCGGAGATGTGTCTCGGTCATGTCTACATAGTTTTTGAACCCGCTGGGTCCGCACGCTTAACGTTCGATGACGATCGATATTGTGAGTTTATGTGTTTTGATGTACCGAAGGTTGTACGGAGTCCCGTATGATATCACGGACATGGTGAGGAGTCTCAAAATGGTCGAGACGTAAGGATTGATATATTGGACGACTATATTCGGACACCGGAAATGATCCAGAGAAGTTTCAGATAAAACCGGAGTGCCGGAGGGTTACCGGGACCCCCCGGGGGAACTAATGGGCCATATGGGCCTTAGTGGACAGAGAGAGGGACGGCTAGGGCAGGCCGCACACTCCCTCCCCCTTGGGTCCGAATTGGACTAGGGAAGGGGGGTGGCGCCCCCTTTCCTTCTCCCACTCCCTCTCCTTCCTTCCCCTCTCTTCCCTTATTGGAAACCTACTAGGAATAGGATTCCTATTCCTAGTTGGAATCCTACTTGTGGCGCGCCCTATAGGGCTCGGCCGACCTCTCCCCTTGCTCCTTTATATACGGGGAAGGGGCACCCTAGAACACACAAGTTGATAATTTTTTTAGCCGTGTGCGGTGCCCCCTCCACTGTTACACACCTCGGTTATATTATCGCAGTGCTTAGGAAAAGCCCTGCGTCAATAACTTCATCAACACCATCACCACGCTGTCGTGCTGACGAAACTCTCCCTTAGCCTCAACTGGATCAAGAGTTCGAGGGACGTCACCGAGCTGAACATGTGCAGATCACGGAGGTGCCATGCGTTCGGTGCTTGATCGGTTGGATCACGAAGACGTTCGACTACATCAACCGCGTTACTAAACGCTTCTGCTTTCGGTCTACAAGGGTATGTGGACACACTCTCCCCGCTTGTTGATATGCTTCTCCTAGATAGATCTTGCGTGATCGTAGGTTTTTTTTGAAATACTACGTTCCCCTACTGTGGTATCAGAGCCAGGTCTATGCGTAGATGATATGCACGCGTAGAACACAATAAGTTGTGGGCGATAATAGTCATACTGCTTACCAGCATTTCATACTTTCATTCGGCGGTATTGTGAGATGAAGCGGCCCAGACCGACATTACGCGTATGCTTACTCGAGACTGGTTTCACCGTTACGAGCACTCATTGCTTGAAGGTGACCGACGGGTGTCTGTCTCTCTCACTTTAGTTGAATCGGGTGTGACTATGCCCGGTCCTTGTGAAGGTTAATACAACACATTTGACAAAAAAATCATTGTGGTTTTGATGCGTAGGTAAGAACATTTCTTGCTAAGCCCGTAGCAGCCACGTAAAACTTGCAACAACAAAGTAGATGACGTCTAACTTGTTTTTGCAGGGCATGTTGTGATGTGATATGGTCAAGACGTGATGAGTTATACGTTATTGTATGAGACGATCATGTTTTGTAAATTATCGGCAACCGGCAGGAGCCTTATGGTTGTCTCTTTATTGTATGAATCGTGAAAGCCATGTAATTTCTTTACTTTATCACTATGAGTTAGCGATAGTAGTAGTAGCAGCAATAGTTGGCGAGATGACCACGACACTACAATGAAGATCATGGTGTCAAGCCGGTGACGATGGAGATTATGATCATGCTTTGGAGATGGATATCAAAAGCACAAGATGATGATGGCCATATCATGTCACATATTTTGATTGCATGTGATGTTTATCGTATTATGCTTCTTATTTTGCTTAGTACGACGGTAGCATTATAAGATGATTCCATACAAAATTTCAAGGTACAAGTGTTCTCCCTGAGTATGCACCGTTGTGACAGTTCGTCGTGCCGAGACACCACGTGAAGATTGGGTGTGATAAGCTCTACGTTCAAATACAACGGGTGTAAGATAGTTTTGCACATGCAGAATACTCGGGTTAAACTTGACGAGCCTAGCATGTACAGACATGGCCTCAGAACACTGGAGATCGAAAGGTCGAGCGTGAATCATATAGTAGATATGATCAACATAAGATGTTCACCATTGAAAACTACTCCATCTCACGTGATGATCGGACATGGTTTAGTTGATTTGGATCACGTGATCATTTAGATGACTAGAGGGATGTCTATCTAAGTGGGAGTTCTTTCGTAATATGATTAATTGAACTTTAATTTATCATGAACTTAGTCATGATAGTTTTTGCATATCTATGTTGTTGTAGATCAATGGCCCGTGCTACCGTTCCCTTGAATTTTAATGCGTTCCTAGAGAAAGCTAAGTTGAAAGATGATGGTAGCAACTGTAAGTGCATCTAGTGCCACCCCTAGTTGGTTTTGGAGTATTGACGACAAACCTGGTTGAGGGACTAATGTGTTTGTGAGAATTGCAGGATAACACAGGTAGTAGTCCCTCATTGATTCGGTTTACCTACCGGAGATGATCCCTAAAAAGGTATGAAGACATTGAAGACAATGGTGGTATATGAAGGTATTCATATTGAAGACTATGACAAGAGAAGACATTGTGTGAAGACTATGGAGCGTGAAGACTTAGACGTATCTTGTTTCCTTTTTGAGTCATAGGAACCACCGTACTGTTAAGTGGGGTCCAAGTGAACAAAGTCAGAGTGACTGAAGTGATGCTCAACCAAATCCTATGTCTTCGAGCGAAGACAGTGAGAGCAAATCTTATCCAGAGCTGGATGAGTCAGCTTTACTTGTAGCCCAAGTAAAGTTGCTGCGTTTGTTTGAAATCTGACCGTTGGAACACGTGTCAGTTCCTTAGTGACCCAGGGTCACTTCGGACAAATCAGGTCGGGTTGCCTAGTGGCTATAAATAGCCCACCCCCTACACCATAAATTGGTGGCTGCTCAGAGTTAGTACACGGCTTTTGTCGTTAGAGAGCAACCCACCTCCGAAGCATTTGAGAGAGAGATCCTTGCGAGGACAAAGCCCAAACACCCAGAGCCAAAGAGTGTTAGGCATCACTAAAGTCTTTCTGTCCGCGTGATCTAAAGACTTGTTACACTTGAGGACTGTGAATCCTCCAACCGGTTAGGCGTCGCGTTCTGAGCATCCAAGAGTCATTGTGGATCGCCGGTGAACGAAGTCTGTGAAGGTTTGGAAATCTACCTTGAAGACTTACGAGAGTGATTGGGCGAGGACTGGGTGTCCTTAGCTCAAGGGGAATAAGGTGAAGACACGGTCTTCTGAGTTAAATCTCAGCCTCCCTAACTAGACGTACAGTTTTCACAGCAACTGGAACTGGTCGAACAAATCACTGTCTTCCCCAAGCTACTGATTCTATCCCTTCCTTCTCTTTACTTACTGTTTATCTTTGCGAAGTCATTGCCTGCTTGCCTTATCTGTTTGACTTCACTATGTGACTACTTGTTCTGACTAGCTTCATACAATCTTCCATCCTGATCCATACTACCTAGCTGCTATTAGTCTTCGTGCTTTCACTTCATTGAATACTTGACTATGGCTTGTCTAGTGTAGTCTACCTTCCGCTGCATATAAATAGGATTGGTTCTATCGTTTGTCTTCGAAACATCCATGTTTTGAAGACTTTCCTAAAAATTGCCTATTCACCCCTGATGTCTACACACGCTTCTACTCTTGTAGACTATGTTGGGCCTCCAAGCGCAGAGGTTTGTAGGACAGCAGCAATTTCCCTCAAGTGGATGACCTAAGGTTTATCGAACTCAGGGAAGTAGAGGTTGAAGGTGGTCTCTCTCAAGCAACCCTGCAACTAAGATACAAGAAGTCTCTTGTGTCCCCAACACACCTAATACACTTGTTAGATGTATAGGTGCACTAGTTCGGCGAAGATATGTTAAATGGCAAGTGATATGGATGGCAAAACAAAGTAATATAAATCTGTAATAAAAAGTGCAGCAAGCAAACAAGTGGTAAACGTGAGCACAAATGGTATTCCAATGGTGGAAACAAGGCCTAGGGATCATACTTTCACTAGTGGCAACTCCCAACAACATTAACATAACCGAATCACATGATATTTCTCATAAAACATGCAATGGAGACGCACCCGGAGGTCATTCCTTCGTGGTCAAGAGAGGACGAGAATTATGTAGGGCTACAAAAGCACACCTCAAAGTTCGTAGTTATCAATCTAAGGATTTCCCAATGTCACCGCGGCCATCCAAAGAGAGTCCCACAATCATCACAACATATCTAAAGGATAGTCAAAGACAAGCACCAAGAGACTCTCAATCTTCAATCAACACACAAGAGAGGAAATCACTCATGAAAATATTTTTCTAATCCATGTCCAATAGACCGCTGTCACCTTGGTCTCGGCGATTATACTAGATAAAGACAAGTGAGTACATCAATCCAATACATAGAGGAAGGGGAAGCATCATGGGATCACCCTAGATTAACATAGCCTATGATCACAACGAAGATCACATCATGGGAGAGAGAGATAACCACATAGCTACACGTACGAGCCCTCGGCCCCGGAGAAGACTACTCACGCATGGACATGGTGAGGAGGAGGTTGATGATGGTGTTGATGGAGAGGTGCAGCCCCGCGAGGAGGAGATGGCCGGCGGCAGCCACGGAGGCGGCGGCGGCGGCCCTCGGGGCGGCGGCGGCCCTAGGGGGCGGCGGCCCCTTGGCCCCCCTTCTTCCTTGTGGATGGTGCTGCAATGGTGCTGGTCCTCCCCTCCAAGTCGGCGGCTCGGGAGGAGGAAAATTCGTGGCCCTCGGTGACCTAGGTTTCCTCTCTTTATATTGACTCTCGGATTCCCGTCATCAGATTTTGGGCCTCAGTAAAACGGGCTTTACTCGGCCGTCCGGACTCCAATTTGGACGAATTTTATATCCAGAAGTATCGCCTCGAAATTCCTCACATCTTTCGCAACTAGACTTTTTCCGTTTGACGTCGTCTTCGGGCTGGAACGTGACCATCTTTAAAAAACGTTCTCAGACATATTTCAGGAAAGTCAGAGTCCTACTCCAATACGACTCATTTTGCGCTTTTGTCAATTTCCAAGTAATTCCTACACAATAAAGTGTAAAACAAGAAGATTGTGCACTTTTGCAACCATTAGTAGGTTAGTCCAAATAAGATCAAAAGAGTATGGAAGTGCATAAATATCATAACAATATCACACAAAAAAGGCATGGAGCAAGCAGAAATTATAGATACGTTTTGGATGTATCAACATCCCCAAGCTTAATTCCTGCTCGTCCTCGAGTAGGTAAATGATAACAAGCATAATTTCTGTGGTGACATGCTATTAACCATATAAGAACTTTTCACAGTCACATGACAAATGCTTACTGAGATAATGAATCTGTAGTAATTAAGTTGCCTCATGAGAAAATCACAAAGAACTGAAAGTTTTACAATATGATATTGAAACACTCAATAGATTTGTAGTGAGCATGGTGTGCAAATATGACAAAGTGGTACCTTGCTTGCCCCCTTTAGTGAAGCAAAACATAAATGCAGGGGCACCTCCAAGGTTTAAGTGACGACTAGATACAATGATTTCAGAATAAACGATATCATAATCATGCAAAAGACAATGGTACTTTGGGACAATGCACATTACACTCAGAATGACAATCATGCTCTCAATAGTTGGTGCTTTAAAGAAGGTGGAGACTCTCGAACCGTGGCTTTTGATGGCAAGGTTGAAAACCCGTGGTCGGAAACAAAAACTAAACATGTACCAGGGCTCTTGGTTTTAAAAACAGAGGTAAAAATTATTATTTTTAGAATATGCATATTTCGTCAACGAATGCTAGTAGATAACTCAATTACTTCTCGAGCTGGACAAGTTTCGAGGAACGGCTCCCGCATGAGGACGATCACATCCTCTTAATCTCCTTTGTTTACCACTGCCAAAGTTTTCAGATTTCTCATGAACAAATCGCGAAGGAGGGTTTGTTCGTTGTATTATTTTTTAATGAGCCGGGCGTACTCTTTGCCAGTTCCTTCTCGTATTAGGGGTTTGCACATTAGACATGCAATCCTGGGGTGAAGCTTATCCAACTTAAAAAGATCATGAATTAACTACTACTTCCTCATGAGCTAAAACACAGGCACAAAAGAGAAATGCTTTTTTGAATAATTTCGAGATGGTACATGAAAGTCTTCGTTAGGAATGGCTGGTAAATACCATGTATAGGAAGGTATGGTGGACTCATATGGCATAACTGGTTTAAAGGATTTTGGATGCACAAGCAGTCAGTCCGCTTAGTACAGGCGAAGGTTAGCAAAAGACTGGGAGCCACCAACTAAGAGAGCAATGACGGTCATAATCATGCAGAGCGACAAAGCAACATTGAATCAGGCATGGAAGTTATATCGCTACTCAGAAATTAAAGATCATCAAGGCTTGATAGACTTTCTTTACAGTCTTAAATATGCGTGAGCATACGCCAAGTCAATCAAAATAAATTCTTGAAGGAAGATATCACTAAACCATACCACATCATAGGCAAACAAATCATGTTGGTACTCCAATAACACATTGGGAACCCCCAGCTATTTGAGACTAACCATAAGAAAACATGAACTACTAAGCACCATTATGCACATAGCATTTTTATCATAGACATATCAACCAGTGCAACAGAAGCCAACTCTCTTAACAAGATAAGCATGATAAATAAAGAGAGTTACAGCGACCAACTAAACAAAAGCTCTTTAAAAAGTAAAGCGTGAAAACTAAGAGCTAAGCATGACAATAGCTATTGAAAGACCAAGAACATACACAGCAAAGATAAACATGAAAATTCTATGTTGTGTTCTAGGTTGAAGTGGAGCGTGTTTCTCTCCCACACAAAGAAAGCTGAGTTCCAACTCGTTATGAACAGCAAGCAAAGCTAAAGAAAACTAAAAAGGAAACTAAAAGCAAGACGCTCCAAGCATAGCACATAACACATGAAGTGATAAAAATATAGTGGAACGAAAGACGAACTGATAATTGTTGATGGAGAAGGGGATGCACGCGGGCATCCCCAAGCTTAGACGCTTGAGTCTTCTTGAATATTTCTTGGGGGTGCATGGGGGCATCCCCAAGCTTGAGCATTTGACACTCCTGAATCTTTTTATCATCTTCCCTCGCACACTTGAAAACTCCCTTCATACATAACTCATCATAATCTGATTAGCGAGGTTAGTACCCATAATAAAATAATTTTTCCTTGCCGGAAATAAGGATATTCTTGAAGGTCTACTGTTTCTCAAGAATGCCAAAAGGTTTTTGCAAAGAAAAAGCAAGCTCAAGGTTTGCAAAACGAAGGAAAGGCAAAACAGGACAGAATATGTGAAAAACAGACCAGCAGGTATTAAATAATTTTTTTGGGGCACTTCTGCAACTCAAATCAAAAAACTCAGAACAGACGCCCGAAAGCCAATTGTATAGAGCACGCTGTCGAAGAAATTCAGACCAAAATGATGGTCTGGTGATTTTATACGAATTTTTCCGTCCAAGGACAGAATCTGTTTCCTGGACAGGACGTCACAACGTTTGAACTTTCTTGCAATCGGAGGCTAAACTTGGCACAAAGCGGAAAAGTAAAGATACAATGATGTTGCTATAGTAGTAACAAACATCAAGACCACTAAAAACTGAAAGCAAAGATAACAAGGTTTGTCTCCCTAGAGCTCTTTCTTTATAGCCATAAAGATAGGCTTAAGACTTTAATGATGCTCTCGTAGGAATAAGAGCTGAAGAACAAAAGAGAGCATCAAGAAGCAAATACCAAACACATTTAAGACTAACATGCTTCCTATGCATAGGAATATTGCAATAGAATAATTCACTGAAGCACAAAGCAACTAGCATAGGAAGGCAAAACAAGCATAACTTCAAAATATTCACCATAAAGAGAGGAAACTTCTTATTATTAAGATATTTAGAACCAAGTCCCCCTCTCTCATTATAAATTTCAGTGGCATCATGGATGAACTCAACAATATAAGCATCACATAAAGCATTGTTACCATGATCCACATGCAAAAAGGTACTCTTACTCTCCACATAAGCATAATCTTTCTCATTGGTAATAGTGGGAGTAGGACTATCATAAACAACTTGAACACTATAGATTAATTGTGTATTAGGAAGATGGTGTTCAACAAGGGAATAATTCCCTCCATGATTATGACAAGTTTCATAAGGATAATTTCTCCTTATGTCATAGGTACCTTTATAATCGCTATAGATTGGAGTTATAACATCATCATAGTAGAGAAGAGCATTATCATTGCTAGCAACTATATTTGTAAACATGTTGTCTTTATTCTTACTAGCAAAAGAATTATCAATCGTCACATCACTAGTGGGTAAAGGATTTGCAATCCTATCATCCCCAAGCTTAGAGCTTTCCATATCATCACTTTCAGAGTTGGTACCAAAAAGATTTTCAAGATCATAAGTAGCATTATCATCATTTTCCCAATCACAAATAGTAACATGCATATCATAATCAAAATCATCTTCAATAGTACCTACGGACGTATCATCAAGATGATAATTAAGGCAATAAACTTCACCTTCTTCTTTAAACTTACAACCGTTAGGATAAAAGTTGATGGGAGGAATATGCTCAGGCCAGGTTGATACCCATTCTTCTTCCTTCTTGCTCCTCTTCCTCCTCCTCTTCTTTTTCTTCTTCTTCACCTTAGGAGGGAGTGGTTGGAGATGAAGCTTCTCCACATATCCTGGTTTATCATTAGAAACAATAGGGGAAACTTGGGAGAAACTCTCCTTTTTATTAGCAGAAATATAAGAGACATTTTTATACTTTGGTAAAGTTCCCTCCTTTCTAATCTTACTTATGTAATCATTTCCATGGCAATTAACAACACAATAGATATGACAATTTTGCAAAGTGTTTTTTATTCCTATGGCATTAACATCTAGCCAAGAAGTCTTTTCTGATAACTCTTCACACATCAAAAATAACATAAGCTCATCATAAAGATTAGAGGTGATCATGTTATCACACAACTGGTTAACAATTATGTTTTGAAAGTGCATGCATTGAAAATTAAAGTGACCCTCTATACGGCACAGTTCACAAGTAAAAGGATAAATGTCACACAATTATCTAGCAATTTCATTTAAATCTCTGACCCAAGTGATTGTTCTTTCATGCTTATGTTGCTTACAATACTTCTCTTCTTCAATTATAGGCCTTTCACAAGGTCTATCCACTCCACAAAAATTAACATGCTTATATAAAACTTCATTTTTAGGAATTGGATCATGCATGTTGCAATCATCATGAACAATTTTATTTTCTTTGCAAATCTCTTTAAAAGGTTTATGATGCTTGATCCAATCCTCCTTAGGCATATTAAGATGTGAAGCAAAAGATTTGAGGAAATCAACAAGGAGTTGGGAATCAAGCCCAAACTTAGCACTAAACTTATTAAAACTTGTAGTTTCAACAAAGGACTTAATGCAATCATACTCATAAATTATACCTGACTCTTTACCTTTGTCGATCTCCCAATCTTCAGTGTTGCGTTGAATTCTTTCAAGGAGTTCCCACTTAGCATCAATCTTTTCGTTTGTGAAAGAACCCATAGAGGAAGCATCGAGCAAATCTTTATCCTGTCGAGAAAGCCTCGCATAGAAATTAGTAATAATCATATCTTTGGGGAGCCCATGGTTAGGACTTTTTAGCATTAACGTTTTCAGTCTCCCCCAAGCTTGAGCTATGCTCTCTCCGTCATGAGGATAGAAATTATAAACATAATTCCTATTCTCATGGACTTCATGAAGAGGATAAAACTTCGAGTAAAAGAGAGACATAAGCTCTTGCCAATCAAGCAAGTGCGAGTTATCGAGAAGCTTATACCAATCTGAAGCTTTATCTATAAGTGATACGGCGAACAATTTCCTCCTGACAAACTCCCTTGATACACCTGCAAGCTTAAATAATGAACATAGTTGTGACAGATATAGCAAGTGTTCACCGGGATGTCTGTCTCCTGCATAATGATTAGCCAAAACATAGTCGATAATACCAGCTGGTATTTAATAGGGCACAATTTCAGTAGGGGGAGAAGCAACCACCACAGGTGTGGGGCCTCTTCCCGCAAGCAACGATCCAATAGCACGGTTTACCATAAACATAACTAGTGAAATAAAAAGAAGAAACAAAAAGATTTAATTGCAAGATCTAAAGATATACCTTCAAGCACTCACTTCCCCGGCAACGGCGCCAGAAATAGCTTGATGTCTACACACGCTTCTACTCTTGTAGACTATGTTGGGCCTCCAAGCGCAGAGGTTTGTAGGACAGCAGCAATTTCCCTCAAGTGGATGACCTAAGGTTTATCGAACTCAGGGAAGTAGAGGTTGAAGATGGTCTCTCTCAAGCAACCCTGCAACTAAGATACAAGAAGTCTCTTGTGTCCCCAACACACCTAATACACTTGTTAGATGTATAGGTGCACTAGTTCGGCGAAGAGATGTTAAATGGCAAGTGATATGGATGGCAAAACAAAGTAATATAAATCTGTAATAAAAAGTGCAGCAAGCAAACAAGTGGTAAACGTGAGCACAAATGGTATTCAAATGGTGGAAACAAGGCCTAGGGATCATACTTTCACTAGTGGCAACTCCCAACAACATTAACATAATCGAATCACATGATATTTCTCATAAAACATGCAATGGAGACGCACCCGGAGGTCAGTCCTTCGTGGTCAAGAAAGGACGAGAATTATGTAGGGCTACAAAAGCACACCTCAAAGTTCGTAGTTCTCAATCTAAGGATTTCCCAATGTCACCGCGGCCATCCAAAGAGAGTCACACAATCACCACAACATATCTAAAGGATAGTCAAAGACAAGCACCAAGAGACTCTCGATCTTCAATCAACACACAATAGAGGAAATCACTCATGAAAATATTTTTCTAATCCATGTCCAATAGACCGCTGTCACCTTGGTCTCGGGGATTATACTAGATAAAGACAAGTGAGTACATCAATCCAATACATAGAGGAAGGGGAAACATCATGGGATCACCCTAGATTAACATAGTCTATGATCACAACGAAGATCACATCATGGGAGAGAGAGATAACCACATAGCTACACGTACGAGCCCTCGGCCCCGGAGAAGACTACTCACGCATGGACATGGTGAGGAGGAGGTTGATGATGGTGTTGATGGAGAGGTGCAGCCCCGCGAGGAGGAGATGGCCGGCGGCAGCCACGGAGGCGGCGGCGGCGGCCCTAGGGGGCAGCGGCTCCTTGGCCCCCCTTCTTCCTTGTGGATGGTGCTGCAATGGTGCTGGTCCTCCCCTCCAAGACGGCGGCTCGGGAGGAGGAAAATTCGTGGCCCTCGGTGACCTAGGTTTCCTCTCTTTATATAGACTCTCGGATTCCCGTCATCAGATTTTGGGCCTCAGTAAAACGGGCTTTACTCGGCCGTCCGGACTCCGATTTGGACGAATTTTATATCCAGAAGCATCGCCTCAAAATTTCCCACAACTTTCGCAACTAGACTTTTTCCGTTTGACGTCGTCTTCGGGCCGGGACGTGACCATCTTTAGAAAACGTTCTCAGACAGATTTCAGGAAAGTGAGAGTCCTACTCCAATACGGCTCCTTTTGCGCTTTTGTCAATTTCCAAGTAATTCCTACACAATAAAGTGTAAAACAAGAACATTGTGCACTTTTGCAACCATTAGTAGGTTAGTCCAAATATGATCAAAAGTGTATGGAAGTGCATAAATATCATAGCAATATCACACAAAAAAGGCATGGAGCAAGCAGAAATTATAGATACGTTTTGGACGTATCAACCCCCCCTCTAGTCGATATACAGCTCTTTCAATTGGTATCAGAGCAAGGTACCCCCTTGTTCTGTGTGATTCGGTTTAACCACCTGGAGTTTTAGCTATGTCGACTGCAGGGGTAATCAAAGTCTCCATTGCGTGCCCCATCTTCGATGGCACTGAATACCCCTACTGGAAGAACAAGATGCGCATGCATCTTGAAGCCATTGATGTGGACCTCTGGTATGTCGTCAAGAACGGCGTTCCCAAGACTGGTGAAGGTCTCACCCCTGCTGATGTCAAGAAGCTCGTTCAACTGGACTGCACGACCAAGAATATCATCTGTGGTCATCTGACCAAAGGACAGTATGGTCGTGTGAGTGCCCTGGAAACGTCGAAGCTAGTCTAGGACTGGCTCTCCAAGGTCAACGAAGGCGTCTCAACCCAGAGAGATCAAAGGGTCAGTGTCCTTCGCAACCTCTTCAATCGCTTCAAGAGACATGACAATGAGAATGTCCAGCTCACATTCGATCGCCTCACTGACATCACAAATGAGCTTCAGGTACTTGGCGCCATCGAGATCACCAAGCATGAAATCGTCAAGACATTATTGAGATCACTTGATAGCTCATTTGACATCCTTGCCCTGATGATTCAAGAGCACCCTGACTTAAAGACTCTCGATCCGTCTGACATACTTGAGAGGCTTAACACACATGAGTTCCAGCTATCTGAGAAATGTGACATCTATGGTCCAACTATGGCCGAACTCGCGCTTTGAAGGCAAAGGCTATTTCCTCATCTAAAGAAGAATCTGACTGCAGTTCTGGTGATCCTGAAGACATTGGAAAGGAGCTTGCCATGCTTGTGAAGAAGTTCCAGAAATTCACTAAGAAGAAAGGCTTCAAAAAGTCTTCACGATCCAGCTCAAGAAATGATGAAGCTTCTACCCATGACCACAAGAAGAGAACATGTCACAAGTGCAAGAAACCTGGTCACTACATCTCTGAGTGTCCTCGATGGGACAATGAGAAGAAGAAGAAGAAGAGCAAGGAATATGATTCTGATGACAAGAAAAAGAAGAAATACTCAAAGTCTTCTTCCAAGTCTTCATCGAAGTATTCATCACACAAGAAGAATTCATCTGGCAAGGCTCGTGCGTTTGTTGGCAAGGAGATGGATTCATATGAGGAGTCTGCTTCAGAAGAAGCGGAGGTGGAGTCTGAGGAGGAGTCCGATTCTGGTGTTGCAAGTCTGGCTCTAGCCACAGCCTACGTTGCCAAGTCCATCTTCAACACTGAAGACAATGGCTCTATCACCAACACTGATGATGATGATTACAATGACTCCACTCCCACCTACTGCTTCATGGCACGCGGTGCCAAGGTAAAATCACGCGATGCTTACTTTCAAACATCCAGTGAAGATGACTCCGACTGTGAATCCAAACCTAGCTACAAAACACTTGCTAAAATTGCCACTGAACAACAGAAAGATATGGAACATATTTTGAAAAACTGTTAGACAAAAGCAATGACCTATTGGACGCGGAAATGACCCGTTCTCAGTCCTTAATTGAAGACATAAAAAATCTTCATGTTAAGTACGAGGAACTTGAAAGTCATCATGAATCGCTCTCAAAAACTCATGAAAAGCTTTCCTACGATTATCTTCGAACGAAGCAAGTACTTGAGAAATTGAAAGCGGCTCATGAAGATCTTCAAAAAGAGAATGAGTCACTCCGCGCACAACAGATCAGCTCCGCTCAGGAAGAATTTGAACCACCATGCCTAAAATGCATCGAGCATGATAACGCTACATCTGTTGCTGAATGTTCTACTGCAGCTACTGTCGCAATATCTTCAGTTGCTGATGTGGTAACTAACCCCTCTGCTGAGGATACCACTACTATTGGTGATGAAAATGCTAGGTTGAAGACTTTGCTTGAAACAGGGATGTACAAAAGCCTCAAAGGGCATCAGACGTTATGTGATGTCCTTAAAAAGCAGATTCTGAACCGAAGCCCTAGGAAAGAGGGTGTAGGGTTCGAGAGGAAAATGAATGTTGATGGTTCATACTAGAAGCCTGAGCAGTACCCCAAAACCACATGGGTTGCTGCAAAGGAACCTTCAGTGGATCCATCTACCTTATCTGGCTTCACTTGTGCTAATCCTATTATCATTGATGAATCCTTTGATGCAAACTATAAACTGTTTAAGAATCAGAATGGTGAAATGTTTGCCAGGTATATTGGTACTAACTGCAGGAACGGGCCACCTATGAAGAAGATCTGGGTTCCCAAAAGTTGTCTTTAGAAGCTTCCAGTAAATGTCATCATGACACCACCTGGGAAGAAGACAAACCCCAGACCAAAGGCTTCATATGGTCCTAAGGCTTCATACAGACAGAGGACTCACCTGAGTCACCCTAATGCCAATGTTTTGCAGGGAAATTGTACTCAGACCCATGAATATGAGCGTGTTTCCTCAAACCGCTATATTCACAAAACAAAGAACTTTTCTACTTATTCTTACGAGTACTATTCTCCTCCTGCAAGGCTATCTGCTAGGGCTCCAAAGCCAAAATTCTCAGATGCTGCACTTAGACTCATTGCTTCTAAGCCACCCCTGAAGATGTGGGTGGTTAAGAAGAATTAACTTTCTCTTGCAGGGAAAGGTCTCCAGTCAAAAATCAAAGGCATCTGATGCTATTGCTGGGGACCTAAAACATCTTGTAGGGCGCAAGATCAACTGCCCAAATGGTCTTACTATGTATTTTTGTAATCACTTGCCAATCATCCTAACAGTCCCAACTTGGATCTAAGCTTTCATAATCCACTTGCTCGTCAAATGTTTATGCTTCACAATACTCTTCGTGAAGCCTATCCCCCTAACTGCTCTGTAGGGTATGACACCAAAGACTTCGGAATGGATTATGGACAGCGGATGCACTAATCATATGACTGGTGATCGAGATTTTCTTATGGACTCAACCTTACGTCCATCTGACAAGAGTCACATCACATTTGCTGATACTGGTAAAAGCAAGGTATTGGGTCTAGATAGAGTTGCAATCTCAAAGGATCAGCACATGGTTAAAGTCATGCTTGTTGAATCCCTTGGTTTCAACTTAATGTATGTCTCAATGCTTTGTGACTTAAACATGATTGTGATATTTGGAAAATATTGTTGTCTTGTGCTAATGGAATCTGACAAGTCTCTAGTCTTTGAAGGATATCGGAAAGATGATCTGTATATGGTAGATTTCTCAGCAGGACCACAGATGGACGTATGTCTTCTAGCAAAAGCTTCAGAGTGCTGGCTCTGGCATCGGAGGCTAGGACATGCCGGCATGAGGAACTTGCACACTCTCGCGAAGAAGAAGCACGTCGTTGGCATCGAGGTGTCAAGTTCAAGAAAGATCATCTGTGCGGTGCCTGCGAAGCTGGGAAGATGACTAGGGCCAAGCATCCCTCGAAGACAATCATGACGACATCCCAACCCTTCGAGCTGCTTCACATGGACTTATTTGGCCCTACTCACTACTCCACGTTCACTACTGCAGCTTGTCTCTATGGCTTCGTCATTGTTGATGATTATTCAAGATACACATGGGTGCATATAATTTTCTACAACACTGAAGTGCAGGATGTCTTCAGACGGTTCGCCAACCGTGCCATGAACAACTATGGCGTCAAGATCAAGCATATCAGAAGTGAAAATGGCACTGAGTTCAAGAATACCGGCCTTGATCTTTATCTGGATACAATGGGAATCACTCATGAGTTCTCAGCTCCGTACACACCTCAACAGAATGGCATCGTGGAGCGCAAGAACAGAACCCTCATTGAGATGGCTCGAACGATGCTCGATGAATACAAGACACCAAGAAAGTTCTGGCCCGAAGCTATTGATACAACATGCCATGTCATTAACCGTGTTTATCTTCACAAGCTTCTGAAGAAAACGTCCTATGAAATCCTTACTGGGAAGAAGCCAAATGTCAGTTACTTCAAGGTATTTGGAGCTAGGTGCTGGATCAAGGATCCACATCACAAATCAAAATTTGCACCAAAAGCACATGAAGGTTTCATGCTCGGCTACGGAAAGGACTCGTACTCCTACATAGTCTTCAACCTCTTTCTCTATAAAGTGGTTGAAACTGTGGATGTGCGGTTTGACGAAACGAATGGCTCACAAAGAGAGTTCCTGCCAAATGTGCTGGATGAAGCTCCACCCAGTGAATCTATCAAGCTAATGGGAACAGGTGAAATCATGCCTTCTTAAGCACAGCTTGACGAGGAACTCATCATTTCTGCTCCCAATCAACCTGAAGACAATGCTCAGCCTGAAGACAATCCTCCTGATGATGACAATGACTAGCAGGAGCAAAATCTTCGTCCAGTTCATCCTCGTGTTACAAATGAAGTTCAAGTTGAGAAGATAATTGACAGCATCAATGCACCTGGTCCACTCACTTGTTCAAGAGCAACACAGCTAGCAAATTTCTGTGGGCACTTTGCATTTGTCTCGATATCTGAACCCAAGAAAGTTGCTGAAGCCTTCATGGAACCTGAATGGATTCAAGATATGCAAGAAGAGCTTCAACAGTTTGAGCTGAACAACGTATGGGAACTTGTCAAGCATCCTGACCCCCGCAAGCACAACATAATAGGCACAAAATGGATATATCGCAACAAGCAAGATGATCATGGTCAAGTTGTCAGAAACAAAGCTCGTCTCGTTGCTCAAGGATACACTCAAATTGAAGGGATTGACTTCGATGAAACATTTGCTCCTGTGGCTAGGCTTGAAGCTATTCGCATACTGCTAGCCTATGCAAACCATCACAACATCCTTCTGTATCAAATGGATGTGAAGAGTGCCTTTCTCAATGGCAAGATTGAAGAAGAAGTGTATGTTGCACAACCACCTGGCTTTGAAGATCCAAAACATCCTGATATGGTATACAAGCTCAACAAGGCACTGTATGGCCTCAAACAAGCCCCTCGTGCTTGGTATGACACACTCAAAGACTTCATGAAGAGCAACAGCTTCAAACCTGGTTCCCTGGATCCCACACTCTTCACGAAGACATATGATGGTGAACTGTTTGTTTGCCAAATCTATGTGGATGACATTATCTTCGGCTGCACTGACAAAAGATACAGTGATGAGTTCGCTCACATGATGCAAGAGCAATATCATATGTCCATGATGGGTGAGCTGAAGTTCTTCCTTGGTCTTCAAATTCGTCAGCAAAGCAACAGCATCTTCATATCTCAAGAGAAATACCTCAAAGATTGCCTGAAGAAGTTTGGTATGCAAGACTACAAAGGATACACGACGCCTATGCCAACTAAAAGTCATCTGAGTCCCAACGCCAATGGTAAAGATTTCGATCAAAAGGTATACCGCTCCATGATTGGTTCTTTACTTTATTTATGTGCATCTAGGCCAAATATTATGCTTAGTGTTTGCATGTGTGCTCGATTCCAAGCGGCACCAAAGGAATCGCATCACTTAGTTGTGAACCGAATTCTTCGATATTTGGCTTACACCACAACACTAGGATTATGGTATCCAAAGGGCTCAGAGTTTGATCTAGTTGGATTCTCAGATGCTGATTATGCTGGTGACAAAGTCGATCACAAGTCTACATTAGGCACATGTCACTTTCTGGGACAATCACTTGTCTGTTGGTCTTCAAAGAAGCAGAACTGTGTATCACTCTCCATTGCTGAATCTGAATACATTGCTGCTGGATCTTGCTGCGCTCAGCTTCTCTGGATGAAGCAAACTCTCAAGGACTATGGTGTGCATCTGAAGCATGTGCCACTCTCTTGTGACAATGAAAGTGCCATCAAGATTGCCAACAACCCAGTTCAACACTCGAAGACAAAGCACATTGAAATTCTTCATCACTTTCTCAGAGATCAAGTCATGAAGGAAGATATTGATATCATACACGTCAACACTGAAGAGCAGCTGGCAGATATCTTCACAAAGCCCTTGGATGAGAAAAGGTTTTGCAAGTTGCAGTGTGAGCTAAATATCTTGGAATCCTCGAATGTCCTGTAATCAGGCACACATCCTAACACTTATGCATGTTGATGACTTAGATGTGCAACACACGAAGTAAAGTATATCTTCAATCAATGAAGACTTACATTCTGAGTGTGAATACATTAACGCGGAATTTGACTTCGGAGCACCACGATAATTGGGCGCCGTGTCTGGGTCTAATACTTCCTATACGGTGGGTAATGCCACCATCAAATCTTTGCTTGAAGTGTTTCTCTTGACATTACATTTGCAAAATCTTCGCATTTGATTTATCTTCATATGTGTCTTCTCTTTGTCAATTTGATCTTACTCAGTTATATACACATATATAGACTTGTGTTCTGTCCTCTATAGCATTCACTTATAGCTATGTCTTCTTATTTGGATCTTTTTAACTAAGTGAATGTGATCGGAGCCTAACCTCTCTATGCTTCCTACCTCAAACTCTATCTATCCAAATCATATGCATTCTGTTGGAACCGTCGATTGTCTTCTATGCGTCCTTGTCAGCAGAAGATACAGAGATAAATAATAAATCTGTTTTTAATGCTCAATCCTTATTGCCTAATACCCGGAGAAGCTGGAACGACCACCCCGACAGTCCAGGCGTTCGTGGGAACATGGAACAACTCCCTATGTGTTACATGTCCGCCACGTGTCCCTCAGATGTGAACCGCCAGGGGCACCTGCATAATTGTGCTGTGCCGTCTCCCTTCCTTATAAATGCCCGTCCCATCACGGTCAAAACTCTTCTACCACCTGTCCACCTCGACAAACCCTAGCGCCACCGCTAGCTCTCGACGTTGCCGGCGACGAAGCGCTTAGCTGTCGTGACCTCGTCGACGCCGCCTTCTCGCCGGCCGCGGTCATTGTCTTCTCCGTCGCTGCCGTAGGTGTCCTCCGTCGCCAAGTTAGGGCACGGAAGGTCGAACTGCTCGGCCTCCACTTCGTCTCCGTCTAGCAGTTCATCGTGTGGTAAATTAAAACCCTCTTTTTACCGTCTTTTTGATCCAATAGATTCATCCTTTCTACCAATAGAAGTTTATGCCTCCACATGTTTGGTTCTATCCTGTCTCCATCTCATACTCTGCCTAGCACATTCACATATGCTTCACACATAGTTAGATTCCTCACCTGTACCTATTCTTGGATTCGTACAAATCTGGAACCAACTCTCAACATATAAGTGAATGTCTTCGCGCTATGAGGTCAATGTCTTCTAAACTAATTTATCTTCAAAATCTTCTGAGAATGCATATGACCTCTTCCCGTTCCCTCGCATCTCTAATGCTGTCACAGGTACATGTCCATGGGAGAATCCCTTGGTTCTCATAGTCTGCATTCATTTGCAGAATTCTTGCAGCGATACATTAACTCTCCCGAAGCCAGTTCCTGTCTGACCAGCACACGGAAGCCTTTGACAGTGTTGAAGCCTTTCAGCTTGAATCTCATGGCAACTAAGAAATCTATTAGGAAGGGTGGCAGACAGCGCCGTGGAAACACCTCCAAAGATTTGCCTCCTGACCTCTATGAGATGTACAAGACTGATCCTGAGGAGGACTACAATCAGAGAAAAACTCGAATCCAATGGATTCGAAGATATTGGGCAGAACATTGGTACAAGTACAGGTTTGTGACCCCAGGAGTATGCTGAGAAGAATGCCATCAAGCGACCATGGGGAGACATTTTGTACAAAAATCTTCCACCCAGGTCCAGAGCTGAAGCCATTGCCCAAGGCTTCTATCCTTGCATGGTCCGAGGGCCACAACCAGCTGATGCCGACCCATCGTCATTGCTATGGTGTCGAGATGACAATCTGTTCAAGCGCAACCTCCAGTTTGTCAAGAACTCGGCCAAGGAGAACAAGAAAGCTTGGGGATTAGACTTCAACCCTGGCCCCTCTGCGCCTCGTGCCGACGGCACACGCGATGCTGAACCAAATCTTGTTGGGCCCTTCTACAACTTAGAAGGTCTCATCTCCCATATAAGGGTTCAAGGGGCGGATGTGGATCAACCTGCAGACGACGCTGACTCTGATGAAGCACAAGATTGATTTTGAAAAGGCTCAGTTCAAGAGGCATATGGCCAAGCTCAGCATCAAAGATATCCAGAATTTTCAAGTCATGATGCATGAGCTCAAGGAAGCCTTTCACAAGAAGCGTGAAGAAGCTAAAGGTTCTTGTGAGCGCATAAAGGCTTTGGCTGCCAAGTGTGTTCAAGCATACAATGAAGCTAAGAAGCACAAGGCCCTTGGGCATCCTGGCATCGACCCCAGGATGGCTGCCAAGAAGAAGAAGCCAATTGTGGCCCCAGCTGAAGCATCAAGGCAGGAAGAACCTCGCATTGTCTTCCTTGCCAGCATGTCAGGCTCGAAGCCTAAGGTCCCCATAGTTGCTTCAGAACTCAAGAAGACAAGGGTCGCTAAAGCTGAAGCCCGCAAGCGCAAAACCAAGAACACCACGGATGATGCTCCACCCACCAAGAAACGCAAGACAAAGAAAGTCCGGGCTGCTTGTGACGCCCGAAGACCAACGTCCCAGAAGATTCCAGATGTTCCGGGTTCTCCCGTGTGTTTCATTTGTGCTTGTTTTATTTATTTTGCATTGCATCATGTCATCATGCCATCATGACTTTAATTCTGCAACTCAACCAAATAAGTCGTGTGGACCTTCAGTCCATTTAAATCGAGGGAAGGATGACTTCTCTTTATAACATATATATATCCTCCTAATATTTATGGAGCTATTAAAAATATTCCATTTGTTTGGAATTCACCACAACACACTTGCATATTTTTCCCCATGCCTTCTCTTTCGCAATTCCTTGCCTCAAACCTTGCCAACTTTTCCTTTCCCTTTTATCGAGGCTCCTCCTAAAGTCTCGACATTTTGGACACTTTCTAGCCATGCCCTAATTCAAACTCTTTGAATTAAATTCAAATGAGTTCGAATTTAACTCTTGCATTCTTGCCTCTCCTATTTTTCATGGACCGTGGACATTTTTGTGAGTCCGGGGAAAATAACCTCATGCCCTAATTCTTTCCCTAGGTGCCCTTTTCTTTTCCTCTCTCTTTAGTTCTCTGTTTGCTTTTATTTGAGAGAGAGAGAGAGTCAGAAGGGCCTCCTTTCGCCACTTTGGGCCTCCCAGCCGTAGCCAGGCTCAGCAGCCCAACCGCCAGCCTCCAGGCCAGGCCCAACTCCCATACATCGCCGAACCCTAGCTAGCGATCGATCTCACTCTTCCTCCCCTCGCAGCGCCGCCTTCACCTCTTGTTCCCGTCTCCTTCCTCTCATTTTCCCCGACCTCCTCCCTCCTCTGCGCCTCTCTCCCTCTGCCTCTCCTTCCCCCCGCCGTGGAGCGTCGTCCTCGCCACCCCGACGCGCCCCGTATCCTCCCTTCTCCTCCCTCGTGCGGGCCTCGTCCAGCCGCGCAGGCCACTTCCTCTCATGCCGCCGCCTCGACCACCAGGGAGTTCCTGGCCGCAACGCCGCCGCCAAGCTGCTCCGCCCTAACGGCCTCGCCAGCTCGCCGACCTCCTGACCTCCTCCATCGCCGAGCCCCGGTCGTCCTCCTTCCCCGACCTCTCCTCCTCCACGTCCCCAACTGCATCGCGCCCGAGCGCCGTCCTCCTCGACGGTTCTGGCGACCTCAGCCGCGCCTCGCGTCGCCCTCCCCTACTGCAGCACCCTCGGCCTCGTCCTCGCCTGTACCTCAGCGGCCTCACTACCGCGTTGCTCCGGCGACCCAGCCTGCCGGGGACCTCGACCTCGCCGGCGCCTACCCCTTGCATCGGCCTCTTCTGCTTCGGCCATGCCCAGCCCTACGTTGACTTCCCCGGCATCTTCTATCGAGAGCACAACATCCACAAGCCCTGCTGCCTTCTGTTGCAGCCGGTTCAGTTTGTCATGTTGGACACCGACAACCGCAGATTTGGATGGGCCAAGTTCCTCTTTCAATTGTACGACTACATCTATAGTGGTTTTCGACAAGTACCACGGTGGCCGGAGCCCTCGGAACCGTCAAGTTCGTCTACGTGCGTGTACCACTACCGTCGCAAGAACGAGACCACAAGTACCTCGACGACCGCTATTTTTTTTGAAGACCCCAAGTACCACGACGTCGACGACCTTCAAGTTCGACTACACGGATTCCACGAGTACCCCTTCAGAGACGCCAAGGTCGACTACGCCCGGAGATGCAACAAGTACATCTACGGATACCGGAACATCTACGAAAACATGTACCACTACCGTCGCCGAAGACCCGTGTGTAACTACGTCCACTACCATCGCCGTGTACCACTACTTCCACTACCCTCTCAAGAACGTCTCCTTCCACTACTTCCCTCGACGTCTCGAACCGCTTCGAAAACGCACGCTCTGAAGGTATAACCCCGAGACGACGCCCATGGACTGCATGTGTTGTATGAGATGAATCGGATATTTGCATCGTGTCCGTTGTGGCCCTCGTTTGCCTTGTCGCCGACCCGTGGGAACCGGGCAACCGGGTTCACCCCATCTCTTTTACATGTCACTCTCTCCGCCATCTTTTGCACCGGAGTGTCAACGAGTTACCGGAACCGATATGTTGCGTGGCATCATTTTCGGATTCGCCGCCGTGGCCCCTTTCTTTCCATCACGGTGACAAATACTTCATATCTCTTCATGTTAACTTTTACTAAAAATTGCATAAAACTTGATCATGTCATCCGCATCATGTTAACAACATTAAAATGTGTGAATTGTTGTTTGCTTAAAAATTGCTAAACATGCATATGGGGATTTTCCGGAATTGTTGTTGTAGTTTCCGGCCTCATTTTAAACTTGTTGACTTGTGTTGTTTTTGAGTGCTTCCTACCTTGCCATGTATTGCTTCCTATATAGACTTGTCTTGCATCCTACCTTGCCATGTATTGCATCATATATAGACTTGTATTGCATCACACTTGGATGTGCATCGTATGCCATGTTATGCTTGTGTGTTTACCGTGTTGCTTGTTACCTTCCGGTTTGCTTCCCTCGTTAGCCTCGGGTTCGTTCCAGAGTTGTGAGGTTTCGTTCAACTACTTCATGGACTTGTTCTTCTTCCTCGCGAAATCCCAGACAAGATGACCATACCCTTGGATACCTTTACCACCATTGCCATGCTTAGTTGTCTCGATGCTATCGTTATATGTTGCGCTACCGATCTTTATTGTCAGCCCCTCTCCTTGTTGCCATGAAACCTCTAACTTTTGACACCTTCCTAGCAAACCATTGTTTGGCTATGTTACCCGCTTGCTCAGCCCCTCTTATAGCGTTGTTAGTTGCAGGTGAAGATGAAGATCGTTCCAGGTGGGAACTTGTTGTTGGAATATCACAATATCTATTATTATTATTAACACACCTATATACTGGGCATGGGTGGAAGGCTTGGCCTTTTGCTCGGTGTTTTGTTGCACTCATGCCACCTTAGGCGCCAATAAACCGGCATTATGTTCCTTGATTTTGCGTTCCTTACACGGTTGGGTATATGGGGACCCCTTGACACTTCGTCTTTCAATAAAACTCCTCCAGCAAGGCCCAACTTTGGTTTTAATTTGCCTCATAATAACAACTTAATTAATTAATTAAAATTGCATAGGGGGTCGCGTCCCCGAGTATTCTTTCTACATAGCAGGGGGGGCCAGTGCTGATGGTGTTGGTCCCAAACGGGGAGCCTGCGGGGCCACCTCGGTGAAACACGAGGGCTGGTTTTACCTGTAGCATCACCCATCCGGACGTGGCCTGAGACGAGATACGCGCGGCTACTATCAGGGTGTCGGCACGCCGGGAGGTCTTGCTGGACTTGTTTTACCATTGTCGAAATGTCTTGTGCACCGGGATGCCGAGCCTGATCGGATTTCCCTAAGATAAGGGGTGATAATATTATATTTATCACTTCAGCTGATCATGAGAGCTTGTGATGGGCTAAGTTGGGACACCCCTGCAGGGTTATGATCTTTCAAAAGTCGTGCCCGCGGTTATGTGGCAGATTGGAATTTGTTAATGTCTGGTTGTAGAAAACTTGACAGAGGATCCGAAGTAAAACACACAACTGTGTGAGTAACCGTGACAGTCTCTTTTCACTTTGAGAAGAGAACACTGTGGGGTTATGTTTGACTCGTAGGTAGTTCATGATCTTTAGCGATAACTACTAGTTTGCGACCGCTTGCGTAGATGCTCATCTTATTCTTGTACTCGTAAGTTAGCCACCATATTATGCTTAGCCGCTGCTGCAACCTCACCACTACCTTCTTCATACCCATAAAGCTTTGCTAGTCTTGATACCCATGGTTATGGGATTGCTGAGTCCTCGTGGCTCACAGATACTACAACACCAGATGCAGGTACAACTGAGTACGATGCATGAGATGGATCAGAACTTCAGTGGGAGTTCGATGAAGAGCGCAGCCGTATGTTTGTGACGCTTTCGACGATCAGTAGTGGTTTCTACTAGGGGCGATTCGGACCTGTGGTTGTATGTATTTGGTATCTTTCTTTTGGATCTTCGCCCGTAGTCGGGTTGTGATGTTTTGGATGATGATTTGCTTATGTAATGAATTGTGTGACGTGGCGAGTGTAAGCCAACTATCCTTTTGCAATTTCATCCCTATTTTTTACATGAGTCGTGCAAAGATACCGAACTTGAGATCATTCCAGAATGGGCTTATACCTTTAAGTCGTGCCTCGACACGTAGGAGGTATAGTCCCATCCTGGGCATTACACTGCTCCCACAGAGCCCCTTATCGTCGAGCCAATTTCTATTGCTCGTCCTGCATCTGCACAACAAGAACGTCGCCTGACTGTTCATGAGCCTGCTACCACAGAGTCTCCTGAAGACATTCCAGCTGTTGACCCCACCGCAACTGAAGACATTGGTCATCACGACAATGTTGAAGATGATGGAGTCCTTCCTCAGATCGAGCATAATGTGGTATCATCGCCTGTTCTCACGAACAACGAACGCATCAGCATTGGTCGTCCATTGACGCCAATTGCTCAGGATGACTCATGGGCTGATCACCCACAAGAATCCCCACGTGATAAAGACACGCCAGTAACTCCCCCAACATAGGTCACCACTCCGGTGGTTGACGATGAAGACTTTGAGGCCCAACCAACTCCATCTCCACAAGCGTCGCCAGTGTTTCGCAGGCTTCGTAAAGGACCAAGGCCTCACGACGATCAATCAAGTGTTCCAGAAAGAGATGAGTGCCAATCTGTTTCACGCCAAGTGTTTCCTGAAGCCTCTCCTACTGTGAACATCCCTGAGTCTGAAGCCAAAGCGGCTGAAGATATTCCGGCTGCATCAGCCGATGACCAAGAAGAAGAAGCAAGAGAAGAAGAAGCACGTGTTGCCACACCCCCTGCCAACCAAGTTGTTCTCGAGGAGAACGTGTCCGACCCTCCAGCTCCTGAAGTGGAGGTTACACATTCTGAGGCGGCCACCAACACCACCACTGAAGCCAATGATGTTGTCATGGCTGAAGCTAATGTGGCGCCTGAATTCAATGTGGTGCCTGAAGTGATAGCACCTGAAGCCAATGCTCCACCTGACGCAAATCAGCAGCTTGAAGTCAATGCCACTCCTCCTATTCCGCCTCCAAGGCCACATACTATTGAGCAAGCATACAACTATGGCCAGCTCATCTCTGTCAAATGGCCTCTTCTGGTTCCTCCTCCTGCTGCTGGTCCTCAATTTGATTACCACGTCGAGCACAGGCCTCAGGTTCAGAAGCCAAAGCCAAGACTACCCAGGTTTCTAGGTATTGCCACTTCGCCAGGGTCCTTCAATGCTAATGGCTTCATTGCGCACAACACCTTCTTTGATAGCGCCAAGAACCCCTATTCCAGACCAAGGATTTCATCAGATAGGTTCTGGAGCTATCAACAGCGCAGCTATTATTCACGTGTTCTCTATGATCAAGGGCGCATCTTCCCACATATGCGTCTTGACACTGAAGCCATTACTGGGTTGCCTTGCCTTGAAGAAGCCCTTGATTGCTTCCGTGATGCTGGATTACTGAACTTTGTGACTGATAAAGAGCATTGGAATGAAGAGCTGCTTCTTCAATTCTATGCAACCCTCCACATTCGCAGCTACAACAGGGATCCAAAGACATGGGTCCTTGAGTGGATGACAGGAAATGTCCATCTTGAAGCCAAAGCCTTTGACATCATTGAGCTATCTGGTCTGCCCATTCCAAGAGAACTATATGAACCTGGTTGTCAACGTCACCGCGATGCTTTGGAGAGTATCTTTCAGAAGCCAGAGCCCAACATGAGCCAAATGCTGAGCATGATGAAGCCCTTTCCAAGCGATGCAGAGTACCCAAAGGAGTTCTTTGTTGAAGACCTTGAGTATCAGCCCCGTACTATATATCATATCATCAGGCGAACTCTATGGCCTGTCAAAGGACACTCTTAATCAGCCAAACTTGAAGGAACAATGAAGACATTGGTCTTCTATATCTTCAATGGCATCAGCTTCAGCGCTCAAGACTTCTTTATTAGATAGTTGGCTGCATCAGGCTCTGATCTCTTTGGACTTAAGTTCTACGCTCCATGGGTCATGCGCCTCATCAAGCTTCATTCTGCTGTCAACTATCAGCCTTCTGCTCGCAACCATCTCATATTCCTGCCAGAGGTTGATATGTCAGTTGAAGCTATATACCCACAGCCTGCCAAAGAGTCTCTTTATCTTCACAATGTTGATCACCAAAGCTTCACTCAGCCCATTGAAGGAGTTCCAGCAGTCACTCGTGTTTATCCTTTGGCTGGACATACTCGCTTACCTCACCGTGCACAGACTGAAGCTACTAAGAGCACCATTGCCCAAAGGCATCAAAAGCGATCTCGTGTTCTCAATGACCGAGAACTTCTCGTTGCCTTACATCAGAAACAGGATAAGCATCACTACTGGCCGAAGCGCCAGATGCAAAGCCTCTTGGTGGACGTCAATCGTATTCGCAACCTTGCCACCAAGAATGCCTTTGTTGCACATGAAACCTGTCGGAGGTCATGGAAGAGTTTGACATCGCTGAGTGCTGAAGCAGATCTTCAAGATGATGGCTTCACTGAAGATTCAAGTTTGACACCACTCCCCCAAGGAATGTTGTCTTGCGTCGAACTCCATCTCTTGAAGACTCTGATTATTCCTCCTCCGCTGCAACGGTGAATGCCAGAGTGCTCGATGATGAAGATGATGCTACCTCACCACCTCCTCCCTCAGCGTGTGGCGACACTGCTCCAAGTACTTCTGCACCGCCAAACTCCAATGCCGACCCTGCATCTTCTCCTACTCCGTCTGGGAACGAGTAGAGGCTCTGTGTCTTCAAACCTTTTTGGTCCTTACTGACAAAAGGGGGAGAAGCATATGAGTTGATAGTCTTCAAGCGGGTCCATATGGGCGGGTGCTTTATATTTTGCCTAGTGTTTACAACTCTCGCTTTTGTTACATTTGGTTCTTTGAGTTGTAACACTTGAACTTGATGGTTGTCTGCTACGTTTACTGGTACTCTGTAATGCGATGATAAATTCCGCATGTGCTACGATAAATTCCGCACTTAGTCATTTTGCAGACGTCCAATTCACATTATGCATATCATTATATTCGACATATCAATTGTGCATGATGAATTGTCTTCATAAGTTGAAGAGGATCTCCACAAGTACAACCTGCTATGTGCATTTGCATCCAAAAGCAAATTACTTATATGCACATCTTCAGAGGGAGCCTTTTGCTACTTATGACGACAATACCTTTATCCTTTACAATTTCACATACTTTTATCCCCGTCGAAAACTTCAACCAGTTTGTCATCAATCACCAAAAAGGGGGAGATTGTAAGTGCATCTAGTGCCACCCCTAGTTGGTTTTGGAGTATTGACGACAAACCTGGTTGAGGGACTAATGTGTTTGTGAGAATTGCAGTATAAAACAGGTAGTAGTCCCTCATTGATTCGGTTTACCTACCAGAGATGACCCCTAAAAATGTATGAAGATATTCATATTGAAGACTATGACAAGAGAAGACATTGTGTGAAGACTATGGAGCGCGAAGACTTAGACGTTTCGTTGTTTCCTTTTTGAGTCATAGGAACCACCGTACTGTTAAGTGGGGTCCAAGTGTACAAAGTCAGAGTGGCTGAAGTGATGCTCAACCAAATCCTATGTCTTCGAGCGAAGACAGTGAGAGCAAATCTTATCCAGAGCTGGATGAGTCAGCTTTACTTGTAGCCCAAGTAAATTTGCCGCGTGTGTTTGAAATTTGACCGTTAGAACACGTGTCAGTTCCTTAGTGACCCAGGGTCACTTCGGACAAATCAAGTCAGGTTGCCTAGTGGCTATAAATAGCCCACGCCCTACGCCATAAATTGGTGGCTGCTCAGAGTTAGTACACGGCTTTTGTCGTTAGAGAGCAACCCACCTCCGAAGCATTTGAGAGAGAGATCCTTGCGAGGACAAAGCCCAAACACCCAGAGCCAAAGAGTGTTAGGCATCACTGAAGTCTTTCTGTCCGCGTGATCTAAAGACTTGTTACACTTGAGGAGTGTGAATCCTCCAGCCGGTTAGGCGTCGCATTTTGAGCATCCAAGAGTCATTGTGGATCGCCGGTGAACGAAGTCTGTGAAGGTTTGGAAGTCTACCTTGAAGACTTACCAGAGTGATTGGGCGAGGACTGGGTGTCCTTAGCTCAAGGGGAATAAGGTGAAGACGCGGTCTTCTGAGTTAAATCTCAGCCTCCCTAACCAGACGTACAGTTGTCACAGCAACTGGAACTGGTCGAACAAATCACTGTCTTCCCCAAGCTACTGGTTCTATCCCTTCCTTCTCTTTACTTACTGTTTGTCTTTGCGAAGTCATTGCCTGCTTGCCTTATCTGTTTGACTTCACTGTGTGACTACTTGTTCTGATTGGCTTCATACAATCTTCCATCTTGATCCATACTACCTAGCTGCTATTAGTCTTCGTGCTTTCACTTCATTGAATACTTGACTATGGCTTGTCTAGTGTAGTCTACCTTCCGCTGCATATAAATAGGATTGGTTCTATCGTTTGTCTTCGAAACATCCATGTTTTTAAGACTTTCCTAAAAATCGCCTATTCACCCCCCCTCTAGTCGATATACAGCTCTTTCAGCAACTACACGGACTGGGTCCGTAACTTGAGGATTATCCTCATTGCTGCACAGAAGAATTATGTCCTTGAAGCACTGCTAGGTGACAGGCCTGCTGTAGGAGCAACTCCCGACTCTATGAACGTCTGGCAAGCTCGTTCTGATGACTACTCGATAGTTCAGTGCGCCATGCTTTACGGCTTAGAATTGGGACTTCAAAGACATTTTGAACGCCATTGAGCATATGAGATGTTCCAAGAGTTGAAGTTAATATTTCAAGCAAATGCCCGAACTGAGAGATATGAAGTCTCCAATAAGTTCTATCGCTGCAAGATGGATGAGAACGGTTCTCTCAGTGAAAACTTGCTCAGAATGTCTGGTTACTACAATCACATGACTCAACTTGGATGCAAAGTTGACGAGGATAGTGTTATTCATAGAGTTCTTCAATCACTGCCACCAAGCTACAAAGGGTTCATGATGAACTATAATATGCAAGGGATGCAGAAGACAATTCCCGAGCTCTTCGCTATGCTCAAAGTTGTGAGGTAGAAATCAAAAAGGAGCATCAAGTGTTGATGGTTAACAAGACCACTAGTTTCAAGACAAAGGGCAGGGGAAAGAAGGGTAACTTCAAGAAGAATAGCAAGCCAGTTGCTACTCCCGCGAAGAAACCCAAGTCTGGAGCCAAGCCTAAAACTGAGTGCTTCTACTTCAAAGGGACTGGACACTGGAAGCGGAACTGCCCCAAGTATTTGGCGGATAAGAAGGATGACAAAGTGAACAAAGGTATATTTGATATACATGTTATTGATGAGTACCTTACTAATGCTCATAGTAGCACATGGGTATTTGATACTGGTTTGGTTGCTAATATTTGTAACTCAAAACAGGGGCTACAGATTAAACAAAGATCAGCTAAGGACGAGGTGACGATGCGCGTGGGAAATGGTTCCAAAGTCGATGTGATCGCCGTCGGCACGCTACCTCTACACTACCTTCGGGATTAGTTTTAGACCTGAATAATTGTTATTTGGTGCCAGCGTTGAGCATGAACATTATATCTGGATCATGTTTGTTGCGAGACGATTATTCATTTAAATCAGAGAATAATGGTTGTTCTATTTATATGAGTAATATCTTTTATGGTCATGCACCCTTGATGAATGGTCTATTTTTGTTGGATCTCGATCGTAGTGATACACATATTCATAATATTGAAGCCAAAAGATGCAAAGTTGATAATGATAGTGCAACTTATTTGTGGCACTGTCGTTTTTGTCATATTGGTGTAAAGCGCATGAAGAAACTCCATGCTGATGGACTTTTGGAATCACTTGATTATGAATCGCTTGGTGCTTGCGAACCATGCCTCATGGGCAAGATGACTAAAACTCCGTTCTCCGGAACAATGGAGCAAGCAACTGACTTATTGGAAATCATACATACATATATATATGCAGACCAATGAGTGTTGAGGCTCGCGGCGGGTATCGTTATTTTCTGACCTTCACAGATGATTTGAGCAGATATGGGTATATCTACTTGATCAAACGCAAGCCTGAAACATTTAAAAAGTTCAAAGAATTTCAGAGTGAAGTAGAGAATCATCGTAACAAGAAAATAAAGTTCCTACGATCTGATCGCGGAGGCGAATATTTGAGTTGAGAGTTTGGTCTTCATTTGAAACAATGGGGAATAGATTCACAACTCACGCCACCTCGAACACCACAGCGTAATGGTGTGTCCGAACGTCGTAACCATACTTTATTATATATGGTGTGATCTATGATGTCTCTTACCGATTCACCACTATCGTTTTGGGGTAATGCTTTAGAGACGGCTGCATTCGTGTTAAATAGGGCACCATCTAAATCCGTTGAGACGACGCCTTATGAACTGTGGTTTGGCACGAAATCCAAGTTGTCGTTTCTTAAAGTTTGGGCCTGCGATGCTTATGTGAAAAAGCTTTAACCTGGTAAGCTTGAACCCAAGTCGGACAAATGTGTCTTCATAGGATACCCAAAGGAAACTGTTGGGTACGTCTTCTATCACAGAACCAAAGGCAGGATATTCGTTGCTAAGAATGGATCATTTCTAGAGAAGGAGTTTCTCTCGAAAGAAGTGAGTGAGTGATGACCCTCAACCGTAAGGGATCTGTTGCAGCGTTTTCGATAAGTAAGAGTGTCGAACCCAACGAGGAGCAGAAGGTATTGATAAGCGATTCTGAGCAAGAAATTACTGCAAGCACTGAAAGATAACTTTTAGGGGTTTTCTCGATATAAGCAACAGGAATGTAAAGGCAAGTAATGTAAAAGGTACTGGGAGTAACAAGTGTCCCAATCCTTTCTTAGCAAAGGAGAGGCCTAGCAACTGAACTTATAAAGACTAAAGCGTTCTTGAGGACACACGGGAGAGGTAGTCATGTGCTTTCGCCATGTCCTCAAGAACTAAAGTAACTACTCACAAGACATAAAAGAGATCATGATCAGTGGGGATAAATATGTGATAAACAATCTGGACATAATAATATTTCTCCAACAAAACTCAATAGCATTCACCACAAAAGTAGTAATCAACACCGATGGAGTAGAGAGGATAGGTAGTACAAGTTACAACACGAGTTGCGATGGAAAGATGAGATTTGGATGAAGATGGAGATGGTGCTGGTGTTGGGGATGATGTTGATGATGATCTCGATGATGCCCGTGACGATGGTGATGACGATGGCGACGATCTCCCCTTCCGGGAGGTGATCTCCCCGGCGGAATCTGCCCACCGGAGATGCCCTTTTCTTCTCTGTAGGTTTCCGCCTCGAAGCGGCGGCGGAACTCCGTAAAAAGTCCCGTGCCTAGGGTTTTCGGGGGACGGAGAGCATATATGCAAAAGGGGGCGGCCAGAGGTGGGCCAGGGGCTCCAGGCGCCACCCCGGCGCGGCTAGGGGGGGCGCGCCCCCAGGTCGCCTGGGCACCCTGTGGCCCCCCTCTGACTCCCCTTTTGCGTGTCTTCGTTATTCGTCTGAAAAATACCTCCCGTCAATTTTCAGGTAATTTGGAGGTGTTCTTCTTCAGCAACTCAGTATCCACTTTTTCCTGCTGAATCCTGCGTCTGCTGTTCCGGCACCGTAAAGTTGCAAACTGTGTAAAATAGACCAAAACAACATAAGAACATCATCATAACGTGAAATATATCAATGAATAAAGATGAATTATGATACAAAATAGTGATGCGTTTTGGACGTATCAACACCCCCAAGCTTAGACCTCGCTTGTCCCCAAGCGAATATGAACTCGGTAAACCTGTCCACAAGTTTAGAGAGTGAAGTGTCGATAAATATAATACGGACAAGAAGCATCATAGTCTCTTCACCAACTCAAATAGCCTCAGCAGCAATCTTCAACTCATAAGGCTCTTATGAAAGAGTGTCAACACTTATATTCGAAAGTAGGACCAATGGAAACTCATTATATCATGGCAAACATGTCCTTTGGTCAAAGAACAACAAATAATTTTAACTTTTGCTTTTGATGGAATTAATTGAAGCTTTTTGAAATAACAAGTTAATAAGCAAGAAGTGAAAGTGTTAACACAAAGGAAGATATTTGCCTTAGCTGGATATGACAAACAACTTACTTATCAGATGATAATGTCAACAAGGATATGATATGACAAACCTTAATGCAGCTTTATATGAATGAATCTTTATCAACATCAAACGTCTGCTCTCTTTGGGAAATAGAGGAAAGTAGGAATAACTGACTCATCTTAAAATTAAAAGATAGGCCCTGCTCTAGGGTAGTAGGGAAAACTCATGTGCTATCCTCAAATCAAACAGAATGAAAACAAGTTTTTTGAGAGGTGCATGATTCGTCAATGAATGCTAATAGATAACTCAATTACTTCTTGAACTGGACAAGTTTCGAGGAATGGCTCCCGTATGAGGACGATAACATCCTCTTATTCTCCTTTGTTTATCACTGCCAAAGTTTTCTGATTTCTCATGAACAAAGCGTGAAGGAGGGTTTGTTTGTTATATTAATGTTAAGCCGGGCGCACTCAATGCCAGTTCCTTTTCGTATTATGGGTTTGCACATTATACATGCAATCCCGGGGTGAAGCTTGTCCAACTCAAAAAGGTCATGAATTAGCTACTACTTCCTCATGAGCTAAAGCAGAGGCACAAAATAAAAGATTTTGAACATTTAAGGATAACACATAAATTATATACTTTAGGAAGTGGTAGTGGAGTACCACGAGTAGGTAGGTATGGTGGACTCATATGGAAGGTATTGGCTTAAGGGTATGGACGCACAAGCAGAATTCCGATTAGTACAAAGTTAGGCTAGCAAAGGTTTTGAAAGAGCAGACAATTGATGATGACTAAGTTGCAAAGCAATATAAAGCATGAACATTGAAATAAGCATAACACATCAAGTTGTCTTCCTTGTCAACATAACACTTCAAGTATAATAACATAAAGGTTTTGGCTATGTTGATACTTTAAGAGAATCATGCTTGTTGTTATGACCAAAGCTATGTTTGCCAAGATTAAATAAAGTTTCATAGCCATACCTGACATAACGTCAATACTCCCCATAAGAATCATCATATAAGGTCGATTGCATGAAGAGAATACCGAGTGCAGCAAAAAGGAACCGATAAACTTCTCATTAATATTCCATCATAAACGACTCCACACACACGGATACAATTCTTCGCCAAGGGGCGATAGACCTCAATGCACACACCTATCTCATATAATAACCTCCCTAGACATGATACGACTCTACTTGACTTCTAAAAGACAAAAGGTAAAAGATAAAGATACCGGGCACTCCCCCAAGCTTGGAACAAGCCAAGGGAATGCCATTACCACGGAGATTTCACTCATCATCCTTGTTGGCGTTGATCAAGTAATTTTTGGTGAAACTCTTCCATGGAAGGGGTTCTCCAGTCTCATATGAGAAGCTCGTCTCCTGGATCCTGCATTCAGCACCCAAACCCATGCGTAGAAACCTTAGTTCATACTCACAGTTCTGGTTATGTAGATAATTAATTTTCCCTTGGAGTTCTATGATTCTGTCTTCAGACGCGGCGATTCTTTCTCACATCTCCTTCATCTCCTTCAGAAAGTAGTTCTTCAGCTCGTTGGTGATGTCAAAGTTAGCTTCGACACCATGCTCGGTCATCTTCTTGTACTTGAAGACTTCTTGCTCCACCTCTTCCAGCCTAGCCTGGACGCTCCCCTCCTTGATAGGTCCCTTCAGATCTTCTTGGTGAAGGATGCCTTCCTTCATCTGAACCACCTGAGGGTGCTTCTTCACCTCAGCGAGGTCAGGGTTGATGACGTTGACGACGAATGTGTCCTTGGGGGAACTTGGAGAAGCCATGGCACCTAAATTTAGCTGAAAGATTTCCTGGCAGAAACAGATCGAAGAGAAAACACGCGAAATCGCAAGATACGTTGCCGGAACAACCCGGGCAAATATATAGGAAAAATTTATGCAGAGAAAGGAAGGTAACGGACCAAAGCGGGGTCGGAGACGGGCTCCAGGGTGTCCAGGCGGCCTGCCGGCGCGGCCCCGGGGGGGGGGGCGCCAGGGGGGCGCCTGGACTCCCTGGTGGTCGTCTCCGGCTCCACTTCGACTCAGAATTTTACTAATTTTGCAAAAACTCGTAATACGGAATTTTTATGATGTTTTGCGGTGTTTTCTTACCGTACTACATACCTTTTATTTATTCTGCTTCTGCTGGCGTCTGAAACAGGGCTGCAACATGTTCTTCGTGGGTTGTTGTGTATATTATATTCACATCAACATCGACAGGGTCTCCTGCTATGTAATGTTTAAGTCTTTGCTCATTCACAACTTGAGGTTTGGTGCCTTCAAAATTATTAATCTTAATTGCGCCAGACCGATAAATTTCTTCAATATGAAATGGTCCTTCCCACCTGGAAAGTAGTTTACCTGGAGAAAACCTGAAACGGGATCTAAACAACAAAACTTTATCACCAACATTAAATTCACGTTTCAGAATCTTCCTATCATGCCACCTTTTTACCTTTTCTTTGAACATTTTAGCGCTCTCGTAAGCTTCACTTCTCCATTCATCTAGAGAAGTCAAGTTCATGAGACGCTTCTCACCAGCTAGTTTTGGGTCAGCGTTAAGCTCTCTAACAGCCCAGAAAGCTTTGTGCTCTAGCTCTAATGGCAGATGGCAAGCCTTGCCATACACCATCTTATAAGGAGACATGCCCATGGGGTTTTTGTAAGCAGTTCTATATGCCCACAAAGCATCTCCCAATTTATTTGACCAATCCTTCATATTTCTGTTTACTGTTTTCTGCAAGATCAACTTAATCTCTCTATTGGTGAGCTCAACTTGCCCACTAGTTTGAGGATGATAAGGTGAAGCAATTCTATGATTAACATCGTATTTAGCCAGAGCTTTTCTAAAAGCTCCGTGCGTGAAGTGTGATCCTCCATCGGTCATGAGGTACCTTGGTACACCAAACCTAGGAAATATTACATCCTTAAGCATTTTCAAGGATGTTTTGTGATCAGCACTTTCAGTGGGGATTGCTTCAACCCACTTGGTCACATAATCAACAGCTACTAAAATGTGAGTGTACTTGTGCGAAGAAGGAAAAGGACCCATAAAATCAAAACCCCAACAATCAAAAGGTTCAATCACTAGTGAGTAATTCATAGGCATCTCATTCCTTCTACTAATGTTACCAACTCTCTGACATTTATCACAAGCTAAAACATAATTTCTAGCATCTTTAAAGAGAGTGGGCCAATAAAAACCTGATTGAAGAACCTTATGTGCAGTCCTTTCGCCGGCATGATGTCCTCCATAGGGACTGTCATGGCACTGTCTGAGAATGTCCTTCTGCTCATGTTCCAGAATGCATCTTCTCACGATCCCGTCGGGACCTTCTTTGAAAAGATGTGGGTCATCCCAAAAGTAGTGCCTCAAATCAAGAAAGAACTTCTTCCTTTGCTGAAATGTTAGACCTGGATTCAAATACTTCGCAACAATAAAATTAGCATAATCTGCATACCAAGGGTCGGAAAGAGGTTGTATTTTTACAACGGCAAGTTGCTCGTCTGGAAAACTATCGTTAACTGGGATGGGGTCATGCGGTATATCTTCCATTCTTGAAAGATTGTCCACTACCGGATTGTCTTCCCCTTTCCTATCAACAATCTGCAAATCAAATTCTTGGAGAAGGAGTACCCATCTGATAAGCCTTGGTTTGGCATCCTTCTTTGTCATAAGATATTTAATGGCAGCATGATCAGTATGAATAATAACTTTAGAATCAACAATATACTGCCTAAACTTATCACAAGCAAAAACTATAGCTAAGAATTCCTTCTCAGTAGTAGCATAATTTCTTTGAGCACTATCAAGGGTTTTACTAGCATAATGTATAACATTCAATTTCTTATCAACCCTTTGTAATGCCCAGGATGGAGTTATACCTCCTACGTGTCGAGGCACGACTTAAAGGCATAAGTCCATCCTAGAATTTCTCAAGTTTGGTAATCTTTGCACAACTCATGTAAAAGAGGGGATTGTAACTGAAAATAGTTGGCTTACACTCGCCACGTCACAGAATTACAGTACAAGTCTCAAACATCATACATTAAGAACACTACAACCCTCTAAGGGCAAAAGCCAAAAGTCAAAGTACCAAACTCAGATAAATAAACCACAGGCGGATCGAATCCTAGTAAGAGACTCCACTACTGATCGTCCGGGTAGCGCACGTAGTAACGACTACGCTCTTCGTCGTACTCCCAATCCAGCTCGGTGCCATCACCTGGATAGCTCACAGCTGGACCTGCATCTGGTGTGTGAAGTAACTGTGAGCCACAGAGGACTCAGCAATCCCGTTCCCGGGTAACAGAACTATTTAAGCCTTTAGGTGAGGGAAAGGCTGAAGAAAGAACAAGTCTGCAGCAGCATCTAGCATCTAGCTTACGTAAGTGAGAGCGAGAAGAGAAGGCATCGGCGAGAAGTGATCACGAAGTGATCCTAGCTACAAGCTCACAATCATAACCCCTCCGTGTTCAACTTCCGAATCCCTATTCGGAAATTGACAGTCACGGAACACACGCTGGTAGTGTATTAGTAACAATGTGTCAAGTTATCTACAACCGGAATTAACAAGCTCCCATCTGCCACATAACCGCGGGCACGGCTTTCGAAAGTTCAAACCCTGCAGGGGTGTTCCAACTTGACCCATTACAAGCCCACGATCCGCGGAGTCGCAACTCCAAAGTGGGAAGACCCGAGTATCCTCGGAATCCCGTGCTCAAGATATACCGAGCTAAGGTAAGGCTAATCCAGCAAATCCTCCCGGCGTGCCGACACCCTGATAGTAGCCGCGCGTATCTCGTCTCAGGCCACGACCGGATGGGTGATCCCACAGGTTTTTACCAGACCTTGAGTTTCCTCGAGGTGGCCCCGCGTAACCCCCAGTTTGGACCAACACTCATGTGGAGCACTGGCCCGGGTTGTTGAATTAAGAAAAGGGTTTATAACTCCCTATGCAAGTTTAGTTTCTTATTAGGCAAATAGTACCAATGTTGGGATTTGCTGGAAAAGACTTAGCACTTAGCGGTTTATCGAGGGGGTCCCATACACCCCAACCGTGTTAGGAACGCATAATCAAGGAACATAATACCGTCTTATACGGATCCTAACGGCATGAATGGAACAAATCACCAAGAAAAAGGCTTAGCCTTCCACCCTTGCCGATATATAGATGATTTCATTTTAAGCATTTATATAGTGTGATATAACCCAACCAAACTTCAACATGGAGCAAGCATCTTCACTTCACCTGCAACTAGCAACGCTATAAGAAGGGCTGAGCGAAGCGTACTTAGCCAAGCAATGGTTTGCATAGGTAGGGTGGTTAATCATGGCAATTGGTTACAAGTAGGAGGCTGACAAGAAGAACATGGGCATCGAGGCAAAACTATAGATCGAGACTACTAGCAATAGGCAAAGATAGTAATGTTATCGGGGTTCGGTCATCTTGCCTGAAGAGAAGTCGTTCGGATCGTAAGAAGGGTCCTCGTGCTCAACCTTGTTGGAAACCTCGTGCTCAACTTCGTACCCGGTCTCAGCTTCCGGCTCTAAACAAAACAATCACACCAAGCACCAATCAACAAGATGCAATGCGCACTCGAAAAACATGAATGCATGATGGATGCACTAAGGATGCACATGGAGCACGTAAAACATCACTCAAGCAAAACACCTCAAAACAAGATAACAATCTGATATTATTAATCTACACAGAAAATCAACCAAGTTTGATATAAGATTCGCTGAAATCGGAGTTACGGGCTAAAAGTTATGCCCGAAACAAGATTTGAGCGAAAGCTGAAAATTACAGCAACATAGCATCTTTGGAGCTCAAAATAATTAAGCTACAGCACCCAAAAAGCATGGCAAAGGACATGAACACAAACTAGATATATAGTACAGAAACTAGGTCCAAAGTGCACCCCCAACGGAGTCACGGATCAATAGCAATGATCTTGGACATATTGAACTTTGCAATAAAATTCTGGCAGCAGAATTTTATTGAAACTTTAGAGCAAAAGATAAACATGCTACAGCCACTCAAATGGACATGTGAGGATATGAATGGAAATACAACAATATATACTACAAGGAACAATCAAAATCCACCCCAAAACTAACATGCTTTGTCCTAGAACATCACACGAACATGGCATCGGAACGTTACAGATTTCAGACTTAGTGAAATTTCACTAAGTCCTAAAACAGCAATATCATCATAGCATACAAAAGAGCATGTTTAAGTCACCTCGAAACTAAACATGGCAAAGGGTAAGCACCTCATCAACATACACATGAAGGTGATCCCGAAACACACAAGCATGCTTCAAAGAGGTGAACACAACGATTGCAACGAGCTCAACAAGATGGCATTTCATAACAAGTGAAAACACCTTATATGAGCATGGCACTTTGCAACGATGATAACAAGGAAATAATAAATCTACCATGCAACCTATCACAAGCAACACGTAGTTCGTGACGAGACGAACACGTGGACATGTCATTTGCATCGTTTGGACAAACGAGGTAAAAGTTATCACAAGTCAAAGGTGGCATGAAAATAACACATAACAGCAGTTTATATCATGATGCACTCTTGCAACAGCAAAACAAGTGGCTAGATGACATCTAACATGCATGACAACAACAGGTAAAACGTAGAGGACATCTCCACGAACATCTGGACATGCTACACGCGCAAAACGGAGCAACATGCACAAAGTTAGAGCAGATCAAAGTTAGCATTTCAGATCAGAAAAAGAAGGGACTTAGAGGAAATTAGGGTACCTCTCCAGATCAGATCTGGAGGAAAAACGGAGATACGGGCCGGCGGCGCGGATCCGGCCCAGGAAGGCAGAGGCGGCGGCGAACTGACGAGGCCCGGCGGGGCGGCTGTAGCGGGGCCTCGGCCCAGGCGGAGGCCGGTCGGCCCGCGGAGGCGTCCAGGCGCGCGGTGCGGGAGGCTGGCGAACGGAGGCGGCGGCCCAACTCGGAGGCGCGGCGTACGGCCCGTGGTGCGGTGGGCGACGGCGTGGGAAGGCCCGCCCTGCGGCCCAGGCGGAGCGAGAAGTGGCGATGTGGTCCTCGGCCTCACCGAGGGAACTGACGCGGCGGTCGGCTGGGTGATCCCGATCTGGCCCGATCGGATCCCCAGCCCGACGCGGGGAGGTGACGAGGCCGAGCGTCGGTCGGCGCGTTGACTTCGGTCGCGCTGTTGCGGTTGATCCAGACGAAGGGTTCGGCCGGCGGCTCGATCCCAGGGATCCTCTCGGGATCCGGCAGAAATTTCGGATCTGGAGTAGAAAATGGGAAAAAAAAGAGGGGAGAGAGGAGGAAGAAGAAGCGGATGCCCAAATAGACTAGGGGGTCTATATGTAGCAGTTTTTAGGGTTAGGAGGGGATTTAGGGGCGCTAGGAGCCCTCCGATCGCGATCCAACGGATCCGATCGCGGGGGTTGATTTAAAAGGCCTAGACGGAGATAAAAGACTGCAGTAGGGATGTTTCCGGGACACGAAGTAAAGGCACTTCGGACCCACACGGACAGCGGATGGAAAAGTCAACGGAGTCCAAACGAGACGAGATTTGAGAGGCGGGTTGCACACAACAAAACAACAACACACAACACAACCTCGCGGCACACCGGTAACGTAAAACGCCCGAACAACAAAGTAGGCCTACGGGACGTCACGGACACGTGAGGGAGCTCCGGAACGCGAAACGGACAACGGGAAGAAACACGACGAACCGGATGCAACCCACAACACAAATGCAATGCAATGCACATGTCTACATGATATGAATGAATGCCACACAATCACACAACAAAACGACGAAAGCCCGAAAGACAAAGAACCAGAAATGGAAATAGATGAAGACGGATATATATTATATACCCAAAAGGGAAAGTATTACATCCGGGGCATTACAAACTCTCCTCTACTACAAAAAGATCTCGTCCCGAGATCTAGGACTGGAAAAAGGAAGGGTACTCGGAACGAAGATGATCTTCTCGTTCCCAGGTAGCTTCTCGGTCTGTGTGATGTGACCACTTGACTTTCAGAAACTTGATGGACTTGTTGCGAGTCTTGCGTTCGGTTTCTTCGAGAATTGCAACTGGATGCTCTCGGTAGGAAAGGTCTTGTTGAAGATCAATCTCCTCAAACGGAATCATGCGCTCAGGTGCCTTGAAGCATTTGCGAAGCTGAGACACATGGAAGACATCATGAACATTTGCAAAGTTGGAAGGGAGCTCGAGCTGATATGCTAGATCGCCTCTTTTGCCAAGAATCTTGAAAGGCCCGACGTATCTAGGAGCAAGCTTTCCTTTGATACCGAATCTTTGGGTTCCTTTCATCGGAGAAACTCGGAGATAGACATGATCACCGATGTCGAAAGCCAAATCACGATGCTTTCCGTCATAGTAGCTCTTCTGACGCGACTGAGCGGCCTTGAGATTCTCACGTATGACTTTGCACATTTCTTCGGCTTCAGAGATCATGTCATTGCCAAGAAGTTGGCGTTCGCCTGTTTCAGACCAGTTGAGAGGGGTACGGCACTTTCTGCCATAGAGAATTTCAAACGGTGCTTTGCCTGCACTTGCTTGAAAGCTGTTGTTGTAAGAGAACTCGGCAAATGGAAGGCAGTCTTCCCATTTCATGCCGAAGGAGATGACACAAGCTCTGAGCATATCTTCTAGGATCTGATTCACACGCTCGACTTGACCACTAGTCTGAGGGTGAAAGGCAGTGCTGAACCTGATCTTCGTGCCCATGGCGGACTGAAAGGAGTCCCAGAACCTTGATGTGAACAAGCTGCCACGGTCTGAGGATATCACTTGAGGAATGCCATGTAGGGACACAATTCTGGAAGTGTACAGCTCTGCAAGTTGAGCTGCATTGATTGATTCTTTGACTGGAAGAAAGTGAGCGACTTTGGTAAGCTTGTCAATCACCACAAAGATAGCATCATTTCCTCGCTTGGATTTAGGAAAGCCAGTGACGAAGTCCATTTCAATGTGGTCGAACTTCCACTCGGGAATAGGAAGAGGTTGGAGAAGTCCGGCTGGACGTTGATGTTCTGCTTTCACTCTTCTGCATACATCACATTCGTTCACGAATTGGGCAATCTCCCTTTTCATGCGTGTCCACCAGTAAGATTGCTTGAGATCTTGGTACATCTTGGAACTGCCAGGATGAATGGAAAGGAGAGAATCATGAGCTTCTTCCATTATGAGCTTCCTGAGATCACCTTTGGGAACAACGAGTCTGTCCTCGAAGAACAAGGTATCTCTCTCATCAACACGGAAGCACTTGTATTTTGGAGTGCCCTTTGCAATCCCATGTTTCACCTTCTTCACCATGGTATCACTGAGCTGGGCCTCACGGACTTGATCTTCCAAGGTAGGAGCAATTTGGAGATTTGCAAGAAAACCCTGCGAAACAACTTGGAGGTTGAGCTTTCTGAAAGCTTCACAAAGCTCAGGCTGGTATGGCTTGATAAGAAGGCTGTTGCAATATGCTTTTCTGCTCAAAGCATCTGCAATCACATTCGCCTTGCCTGGAGTGTACTCAATGCTGGGGCTGTACTCTTGGATCATCTCGACCCAACGAGTCTGGCGGAGGTTCAGATGCGGCTGTGTGAAGATGTACTTCAAGCTCTTGTGATCAGTGAAGATGTCGACCTTTCTGCCCAACAACAGATGTCTCCACGTAATCAGAGCATGTACCACAGCTGCTAGCTCGAGATCATGTGTGGGATAGTTCTTCTCAGCTGGCTTTAGCTGACGAGAAGTGTATGCCACAATTCTCTTCTCTTGCATAAGCACACCACCAAGGCCTTGAAGAGAAGCGTCACAGAATACTTCATAGGGCTTGGTTTCATCCGGAGGAGTCAGAACTGGAGCAGAGACAAGCTTCTCTTTGAGGGTTTTGAATGCCACTTCACACTCGGGAGACCAAAAGTATTTGACATTCTTCTGAAGCAGGTTGGAGAGAGGCTTGGCAATCTTGGAGAAGTTTTCAACAAACCTTCTGCAATAGCTGGCAAGACCCAGAAAACTGCGGAGCTGCTTGACGTTCTGAGGAGCTTCCCAGTTGACAATTGCTTCAACTTTCTCGGGATTAACCGCAATACCGTCAGCTGAGATAATGTGGCCCAGGTACAAAACCTTATCGAGCCAAAACTCGCACTTTGAGAACTTGGCATAGAATTTATGCTCTCGGAGTCGATCAAGAACGAGACGCAAGTGCTTTTCGTGATCTTCTTCATTCTTGGAAAACACCAGAATATCATCCAGATACACAAGCACAAACTCTCCAGTATAGGGGTTGAAGATGTAATGCATCATCCTTGAAAAGGTAGGAGGAGCATTGGCGAGACCGAAGGACATGACGGTATACTCGTATGAACCGTAGCTCGTTCTGAAGGCCGTCTTGGGAATGTCTTCCTCGCGAATGCGAATTTGATGGTAGCCCATTCGAAGGTCAAGCTTAGAGAACACTTTAGCTCCTTTGAGCTGCTCAAAGAGTTCGTTGATGTTGGGGAGCGGATACTTGTTCTTAATCGTCTTCTTGTTCAATGGCCGGTAGTCAACACAGAGACGCTCCGTGCCATCTTTCTTCTTGACAAATAAGACACCACAGCCCCACGGAGATGTACTCGGTCTGATGAGACCCATACGCTCCTGTTCATCCAACTGTTTCTTCAGTTCCTTCAATTCATCTGAAGAGAGCTTGTAAGGACGCCGGCAAACAGGTTCGGTGCCCGGCTCGAGTTCAATGACAAACTCCACCTGACGGTGTGGAGGCATGCCTGGAAGTTCTTCTGGAAAGACGTCTCGATATTCATTCACCACTGGAATTTGCTCTATGGCATTAATTTCACCCTTATCATTAAGAGAGAAAAGCCGAATAGTATTATCCCTGGAGGCGAAGATAATCACATCTTCATCAGAATGAGTCAACTTGACTTCCTTCTGTGCACAATCAATGTGAGCATCATGCTGAGAAAGCCAATCCATTCCGAGGATGAGGTCGATGTCAGAATGACCAAGAATCACCGGAGAAGCCAAAAATCGATAATCACCCATGCGAATAGAAACATCCGGAGCATATAATCTAGAAGTCATGCATCTTCCCGGAGAAATCACTTGCAACTCCCTTGGCAAGGGCATAGTGCCCACATTATACTTGGATGCAAATGGGAATGACATGAAAGAATGTGAAGCACCCGAATCAAATAACACTTTAGCTGGAAAAGAGTTCACTGGAAGGTTACCCAAAATGACATCAGAAGAAGCCTCCGCTTGTGCTGCATTCATCAGATTAACCCTTGCAGACTTTGGATCATGCTTGACAATAGCTGAACTCATAGGTGGAGGAGGAGGAAGACGCTTCGGATTCGGACATCTGTTGGCATAGTGACCCTTCTGAGTGCACTTGTTGCACACCACTTCAGAGAGAGGACGGAAATGAGAGCCACTGGACTTGGAGCCTTGAGACTGAAACTGCTTCTTCGACTGGTTGCTTGGGTTGGGTGGGTGGGAGAAACCACGACCACTAGAGTTCTTGTTGTTGGAGTTGTTGTATGGAGCTCGAATCACTGGAGGAGGAGGAAGCCAGAATTTCTGTTGTTTCGCAGCCAACTGAGACGATGAGGAAGAGTGAACAACATCTCGAATTCTCTTCTTAGAAGCCTCCATCTTAAGCTGAGCTGCTTCTTGTTTCAAAGCCATATTATAGAACTTATCGAATTCGTCTGGCTCGAACAAAGTGAGAGCAAGCTGAAGTTCATCTTTGAGACCTCCACGGAACTGATAGATTTTACTCTTTGCATCAGGAATGTCTTGCTTTGCATAGCGAGCGAGGTTTTGGAACTTGACATTATACTGATAGACTGTCATGGAGCCCTGCTTGAGGTTGCGGAATTGCTCACGCATACCCTCGATAACACTTGTAGGAATGTGATGCGAGCGGAAATCCTTGCAGAAATTCTCCCAAGAGATCACCTGACCCGGCCTTGAGTCTTTGTACTGCTGCCACCAGTCAGCTGCTTGATCTTTCAGTTGGAAGGCTGCAAACTTCACATAGTCATCTTCTTTCACGTTACTGCACTCAAAATGCTTCTTTATGTCGGTTAGCCAATCTTCAGCATCAAGAGGGTCGACACAGTAACTAAAAGCTTTAGGATTGTTGGCCAAGAACTGGTTGAGGGTAGCATGGTGCTGCTGGAAGAAGTTGCCTTGGTTCACTGGAACGCCCTGATTAGCTTGATTAGCTTGCATAGCTTGCATTTGCTGCATCATCTGCATCATCAACTGAGTGTTCTGAGCTATAGTCTGCATAATTGCTCTCCAAGCCTCAGGCGGAGGAGGAGGTGAAGGAGGATGCTCTGGGACCTCTTCCACCTCTTGGTTAGCATTCGGAACCCTTTTCGGAGCCATCCTGTAAGAGATGACCACGAATCAGCAATTGATTGACAAAAGGAATAAGCTGAATCAATGGAATGAATTGCAACAAGTATTCACAATAATCATTCGAACAATAGAACGAATGAAATCATCCGAACAAGAGGAACGAATGAATTTTCTCAGTTAATTGATAACATCAGTCTTCACGAGAAGCCACATAGGGATCAAAAGGATAAAATAATAAAACAACAAGGTACGGAAAGGAACAAACACAAGAGAGGAGTTTCGTTCAAACATCTTTGTGCTGAAAGCATATGAACGCGTTACGAAAAGGTTTTGCAATCCCCGGATCAGCATAGCCAAGGACCCTTTAAGATGCAACTCCTGATAGTAACATCGGTCATATAACCCCTTCACTCAATGTCGAACCCCGAACTCACTAACCTGCATTCGTTGGAAGAATGCCTACGATCTACTCGATAAAACCCACCTATAGATTTCCGAAAGATTCCAGTTATGCAATCAGGTGTTGGGGATACACGGGAAGCACCGCGCAATCAACTCTAACCTACATCCAGGTGTATCCATCCTTCAACACATAACCAGTCTTTCTCGGAAACTGTGTACCTCGGACCTTCGAAAAGCATCCACTATAACAAGCTATGGCAATACTCCCGAACTACCTCCCCAGTACTGGGTGATGTCGGGGTTATCTTGCCACTGGCCGTATAGGGGAGATTTTCGATGTCGGCCGTCTTAAGTATTTAGTACTGCCGCGATATGCTTGTTACAATGATACCCCGAAGCTCAACTCCTCGGTAACAGGAGGCATCGGGAACAATATCCTTGTCACAAGAACATCGAAACAATCCCAGAATACTCGCGGGATTCCTAAAAAAAAATTGTGCAAATTTTGAAGATAGGAGAGACAAGAGTAGACGTCAGGAGTCCTCACTAGAGAGAAAGGGGATGAGAAGCAAAGAAATCCTACTCTCCGATATAATATAGGACTCAAAAAGTTTTCAGTGTGTGCCTAGACTCAACCGTCAACGGTTCGATCAAACAGTGGGGGCTCCTAGGTCGGAGAAGGCTCTGAATACCAACTTGTAATGCCGAGGATGGAGTTATACCTCCTACGTGTCGAGGCACGACTTAAAGGCATAAGTCCATCCTAGAATTTCTCAAGTTTGGTAATCTTTGCACAACTCATGTAAAAGAGGGGATTGTAACTGAAAATAGTTGGCTTACACTCGCCACGTCACAGAATTACAGTACAAGTCTCAAACATCATACATTAAGAACACTACAACCCTCTAAGGGCAAAAGCCAAAAGTCAAAGTACCAAACTCAGATAAATAAACCACAGGCGGATCGAATCCTAGTAAGAGACTCCACTACTGATCGTCCGGGTAGCGCACGTAGTAACGACTACGCTCGTCGTCGTACTCCCAATCCAGCTCGGTGCCATCACCTAGATAGCTCACAACTGGACCTGCATCTGGTGTGTGAAGTAACTGTGAGCCACAGAGGACTCAGCAATCCCGTTCCCGGGTAACAGAACTATTTAAGCCTTTAGGTGAGGGAAAGGCTGAAGAAAGAACAAGTCTGCAGCAGCATCTAGCATCTAGCTTACGTAAGTGAGAGCGAGAAGAGAAGGCATCGGCGAGAAGTGATCACGAAGTGATCCTAGCTACAAGCTCACAATCATAACCCCTCCGTGTTCAACTTCCGAATCCCTATTCGGAAATTGACAGTCACGGAACACACGCTGGTAGTGTATTAGTAACAATGTGTCAAGTTATCTACAACCGGAATTAACAAGCTCCCATCTGCCACATAACCGTAGGCACGGCTTTCGAAAGTTCAAACCCTGCAGGGGTGTTCCAACTTGACCCATTACAAGCCCACGATCCGCGGAGTCGCAACTCCAAAGTGGGAAGACCCGAGTATCCTCGGAATCCCGTGCTCAAGATATACCGAGCTAAGGTAAGGCTAATCCAGCAAATCCTCCCGGCGTGCCGACACCCTGATAGTAGCCGCGCGTATCTCGTCTCAGGCAACGACCGGATGGGTGATCCCACAGGTTTTTACCAGACCTTGAGTTTCCTCGAGGTGGCCCCGCGTAACCCCCAGTTTGGACCAACACTCATGTGGAGCACTGGCCCGGGTTGTTGAATTAAGAAAAGGGTTTATAACTCCCTATGCAAGTTTAGTTTGTTATTAGGCAAATAGTACCAATGTTGGGATTTGCTGGAAAAGACTTAGCACTTAGCGGTTTATCGAGGGGGTCCCATACACCCCAACCGTGTTAGTAACGCATAATCAAGGAACATAATACCGGCTTATACGGATCCTAACGGCATGAGTGGAACAAATCACCAAGCAAAAGGCTTAGCCTTCCACCCTTGCAGATATATAGATGATTTCATTTTAAGCATTTATATAGTGTGATATAACCCAACCAAACTTCAACATGGAGCAAGCATCTTCACTTCACCTGCAACTAGCAACGCTATAAGAAGGGCTGAGCGAAGCGTACTTAGCCAAGCAATGGTTTGCATAGGTAGGGTGGTTAATCATGGCAATCGGTTACAAGTAGGAGGCTGACAAGAAGAACATGGGCATCGAGGCAAAACTATAGATCGAGACTACTAGCAATAGGCAAAGATAGTAATGTTATCGGGGTTTGGTCATCTTGCCTGAAGAGAAGTCGTTCGGATCGTAAGAAGGGTCCTCGTGCTCAACCTCGTTGGAAACCTCGTGCTCAACTTCGTACCCGGTCTCAGCTTCCGGCTCTAAACAAAACAATCACACCAAGCACCAATCAACAAGATGCGATGCGCACTCGAAAAACATGAATGCATGATGGATGCACTAAGGATGCACATGGAGCACGTAAAACATCACTCAAGCAAAACACCTCAAAACAAGATAACAATCTGATATTATTAATCTACACAGAAAATCAACCAAGTTTGATATAAGATTCGCTGAAATCGGAGTTACGGGCTAAAAGTTATGCCCGAAACAAGATTTGAGCGAAAGCTGAAAATTACAGCAACATAGCATCTTTGGAGCTCAAAATAATTAAGCTACAGCACCCAAAAAGCATGGCAAAGGACATGAACACAAACTAGATATATAGTACAGCAACTAGGTCCAAAGTGCACCCCCAACGGAGTCACGGATCAATAGCAATGATCTTGGACATATTGAACTTTGCAATAAAATTCTGGCAGCAGAATTTTATTGAAACTTTAGAGCAAAAGATAAACATGCTACAGCCACTCAAATGGACATGTGAGGATATGAATGGAAAGACAACAATATATACTACAAGTAACAATCAAAATCCACCCCAAAACTAACATGCTTTGTCCTAGAACATCACACGAACATGGCATCGGAACGTTACAGATTTCAGACTTAGTGAAATTTCACTAAGTCCTAAAACAGCAATATCATCATAGCATACAAAAGATCATGTTTAAGTCACCTCGAAACTAAACATGGCAAAGGGTAAGCACCTCATCAACATACACATGAAGGTGATCCCGAAACACACAAGCATGCTTCAAAGAGGTGAACACAACGATTGCAACGAGCTCAACAAGATGGCATTTCATAACAAGTGAAAACACCTTATATGAGCATGGCACTTTGCAACGATGATAACAAGGAAATAATAAATCTACCATGCAACCTATCACAAGCAACACGTAGTTCGTGACGAGACGAACACGTGGACATGTCATTTGCATCGTTTGGACAAACGAGCTAAAAGTTATCACAAGTCAAAGGTGGCATGAAAATAACACATAACAGCAGTTTATATCATGATGCACTCTTGCAACAGCAAAACAAGTGGCTAGATGACATCTAACATGCATGACAACAACAGGTAAAACGTAGAGGACATCTCCACGAACATCTGGACATGCTACACGCGCAAAACGGAGCAACAGGCACAAAGTTAGAGCAGATCAAAGTTAGCATTTCAGATCAGAAAAAGAAGGGACTTAGAGGAAATTAGGGTACCTCTCCAGATCAGATCTGGAGGAAAAACGGAGATACGGGCCGGCGGCACGGATCCGGCCCAGGAAGGCAGAGGCGGCGGCGAACTGACGAGGCCCGGCGGGGCGGCTGTAGCGGGGCCTCGGCCCAGGCGGAGGCCGGTCGGCCCGCGGAGGCGTCCAGGTGCGCGGTGCGGGAGGCTGGCGAACGGAGGCGGCGGCCCAACTCGGAGGCGCGGCGTACGGCCCGTGGTGCGGTGGGCGACGGCGTGGGAAGGCCCGCCCTGCGGCCCAGGCGGAGCGAGAAGTGGCGATGTGGTCCTCGGCCTCACCGAGGGAACTGACGCGGCGGTCGGCTGGGTGATCCCGATCTGGCCCGATCGGATCCCCAGCCCGACGCGGGGAGGTGACGAGGCCGAGCGTCGGTCGGCGCGTTGACTTCGGTCGCGCTGTTGCGGTTGATCCAGACGAAGGGTTCGGCCGGCGGCTCGATCCCAGGGATCCTCTCGGGATCCGGCAGAAATTTCGGATCTGGAGTAGAAAATGGAAAAAAAAAGAGGGGAGAGAGGAGGAAGAAGAAGGGGATGCCCAAATAGACCAGGGGGTCTATATGTAGCAGTTTTTAGGGTTAGGAGGGGATTTAGGGGCGCTAGGAGCCCTCCGATCGCGATCCAACGGATCCGATCGCGGGGGTTGATTTAAAAGGCCTAGACGGAGATAAAAGACTGCAGTAGGGATGATTCCGGGACACGAAGTAAAGGCACTTCGGACCCACACGGACAGCGGATGGAAAAGTCAACGGAGTTCAAACGAGACGAGATTTGAGAGGCGGGTTGCACACAACAAAACAACAACACACAACACAACCTCGCGGCACACCGGTAACGTAAAACGCCCGAACAACAAAGTAGGCCTACGGGACGTCACGGACACGTGAGGGAGCTCCGGAACGCGAAGCAGACAACGGGAAGAAACACGACGAACCGGATGCAACCCACAACACAAATGCAATGCAATGCACATGTCTACATGATATGAATGAATGCCACACACTCACACAACAAAACGACGAAAGCCCGAAAGACAAAGAACCCGAAATGGAAATAGATGAAGACGGATATATATTATATACCCAAAAGGGAAAGTATTACATCCGGGGCATTACACCCTTTGTCCTAAAATAGCTCCAACAGCAAAATCACTTGCATCACACATAATTTCAAAAGGTAAGTTCCAGTCAGGTGGTTGTACTATAGGAGCAGTTATTAAAGCTTTCTTAAGGATTTCAAAAGCTTCCTTACAATTTTCATCAAACGCAAAAGGAACATCCTTCTGGAGAAGATTAGTGAGGGGTCTCGAGGTTTTAGAAAAGTCTTTAATAAATCTTCTATATAAACCTGCATGACCGAGAAAACTGCGAATACCTTTGACCCTTGGATAGGGCATCCTCTCAATAGCTTCAATCTTGGCTTTGTCCACTTCTATTCCCCTTTCGGAAATCTTGTGACCAAGAACAATTCCTTCATTAACCATAAAGTGGCACTTCTCCCAGTTGAGTACCAAATTTGTCTCCTCGCATCTCTGCAAAACTTTATTAAGGTTGTGAAGACAATGGTCAAATGAAGTTCCATAGACGGAGAAATCGTCCATGAAGACTTCCATAATATCCCCGCAGAAACCATGAAAGATAGCAGACATACACCTTTGAAAAGTAGCAAGGGCATTACATAAACCAAAAGGCATACGTCTGTAAGCATAAGTACCAAAAGGACAAGTAAAAGTGGTCTTCTCTTGATCGACAGTGTTAACATGAATTTGAGAGAAGCCAGAATAACCATCGAGATAACAAAAATGGGTATTTTTGGATAACCTTTCAAGCATTTGGTCGATGAACGGCAACGGGTAGTGATCCTTCCTAGTTGCCTTGTTTAACTTCCTGTAATCAATACACATTCTATATCCAATAATAATTCTCTGAGGTATTAGTTCATTTTTATCATTAGGAACCACAGTTGTACCTCCTTTCTTAGGAACACAGTGCACCGGACTTACCCACTTACTATCAGCTATAGGGTAGATAATACCTGCGGCTAGAAGCTTGAGAATCTCAGTTCTCACGACATCCATCATCTTCGGGTTCAACCGTCATTGATGATCAACAACTGGTTTAGCATCAGGCTCAAGGTTGATAGTATGTTGACAGATAGATGGACTAATGTAATGCCCCGGATGTAATATTTTCCCTTTTGGGCTAATAATAAATCTCCGGCTTCATCTATTTCCATTTCGGGTTCTTTGTCTTTCGGGTTTTCGTCGTTTTGTTGTGTGAGTGTGTGGCATTCATTCATATCATGTAGACATGTGCATTGCATTTTGTTTGTGTTGTGGGTTGCATCCGGTTCGTGGCGTTTCTTCCCGTTGTCCGTTTCGTGTTCCGGAGCTTCCTCACGTGTCCGTGACGTCCCGTAGGCCTTCTTTGTTGTTCGGGCGTTTTTCGTTACCGGTGTGCCGTGAGGTTGTGTTGTGTGTTGTTGTTTTGTTGTGTGCAACCCGCCTCTCAAATCTCGTCTCGTTTGGACTCCGTTGACTTTTCCCTCCGTTGTCCGTGTGGGTCCGAAGTGCCCTTACTTCGTGTCCCGGAAATACCCCTGTGGTATTCTTTTATCTCCGTCTGGCCCTTTTAAAATCATCCCCGCGATCGGATCCGTTGGATCCAGATCGGAGGGCTCCTAAACAACCCCTATCTCCAAACCCCTAGTCTAAAACTGCTATAAATAGACCCCTAGTCTATTTGGCATGTTCCCTCTTCTTCCTCCTTCCCTCTATCTTTTTTTCCTTTTTTTTCAGTTCTCAGATCCAAAATCATCTCGGATCCCGTAGGATCCTTCGATCCAGCGAAACCGCCGCCGCAGCTCTCCCTCGAGCCCCGCGCTGGGTCAACGCCGCCGCTCGGCCTCGTTCTCTCCTCTCCGCCGATCGCTTCGAGCGCCACTTGGGCCCCGCCTCTCCGCGCCGGCTCGGGCTGGGCCTCGCACCAGCTCCGCCGATCCGCGGTGGGCCGCCGGACGCCCTCGTGGGCTCCCTCTCCTTCGCGCGGGCCTCGCCTCCTTCCAGCCTCCGCGGGCCGCCGCGCACTGTTCCCCGTGGGCCGCGCCGCCGCCGAACACTGTTCATCCCCCGAGGCCCAGTACTGTTCACCGGATCTGAGAGGTTGACCTAGATCTCTGTTTTCTCTGTTCTGTTATGCCTAGTTTGACCATGCATAACTTTTTACCTGTTGCTCCGTTTTGAGCGTGTGATATGTCCAGATGTTCGTGGAGATGTCCTCTACGTTTTATCTGTTGTTGTCATGCATGTTAGAGATCATCTAGGGGCATGTTTTGCTGTTACAAGAGTGCATGATGATATAAACTGCTGTTGTGTGATATTTTTGTGCCACCTTCGACATGTGATATCTTTTAGCTCGTTTGTCCAAACGATGCAAATGACATGTCCACGTGTTCGTCTCGTCACGAACTACGTGTTGTGTGTGATAGGTTGCATGGTAGATGTATTGTTTCCTTGTTATCTTCGTTGCAAGATGCCATGTTCAAATGTTGTGTTTTTACTTGTTATGAAATGCCATCTTGTTGAGCTCGTTGTAATCGGTGTGTTCACCACATTGATGCATGCTTGTGTGTTTCGGGATCACCTTCATATGTATTTTGATGAGGTGCTTACCCTTTGCCATGTTTAGTTTCGAGGTGTCTTAAACATGCTCTTCTTGTTGCTATGATGATGTTGCTGTTTTAGGACTTAGTGAAATTTCACTAAGTCTGAAATCTGTAACGTTCCGATGCCATGTTCGTGTGATGTTGTAGGACAAAGCATGATAGTTTTGGGGTGGATTTTGATTGTTCCATGAAGTATATATTGTTGTCTTTCCATCCATGTCCTCACATGTCCATTTGAGTGGCTGTAGCATGCTTATCTTTTGCTCCAAACTTTCAATAAAATTCTGCTGCCAGAATTTTATTTCAAAGTTCAATATGTTCAAGGTCATTGCTAATGATCCGTGACTCCGTTTGGGGTGCACTTTGGACCTACTTGCTGTGCTTTATATCTAGATTATGTTCAAGTCCTTTGCCATGCTTTTTGGGTGCTGTAGATTAATTATTTTGTGCTCCCAAGATGCTATGTTACTGTAATTTGCAGTTTTCGCTCCAATCTTGTTTCGGGCATAACTTTTAGCCCGTAACTCCGATTTCAGCGAACTTTATATCAAACTTGGGTGTTTTTCTGTGTAGATTAATAATATCAGGTTGTTATCTTGTTTTGAGGTGTTTTGCTTGAGTGATGTTTTCCGTGCTCCATGTGCATCTCTAGTGCATCCATCAAGCATACATGTTTTTCGAGTGCGCATTGCATCGTGTTGATTGGTGCTTGGTGTGTTTGTCTTGTTTAGACCCGGAAGTTGAGCACGAGTTTTCCAACGAGGTTGAGCACGAGGTTTCCAACGAGTTTGAGCAAGAGGACCCTTCTTTTGATCCGAACTTCTTCTCTTCAGGCAAGATGACCGAACCCCGATAACATTACTATCTTTGTCTTTTGCTAGTAGTCTCGATCTATAGTTTTGCCTCGATGCCCATGTTCTTCTTGTCAGCCTCCTACTTGTAACCAATTGCCATGTTTAACCACCCTACCTATGCAAACCGTTGCTTGGCTAAGTACGCTTCGCTCAGCCCTTCTTATAGCGTTGCTAGTTGCAGGTGAAGTGAAGATGCTTGCTCCATGTTGAAGTTTGGTTGGGTTATATCACACTATATAAATGCTTAAACTGAAATCACATATATTTTGGCAAGGGTGGAAGGCTAAGCCTTTTGCTTGGTGTTTTGTTCCACTCATGCCGTTAGGATCCGTATAAGCCGGTTTTATGTTCCTTGATTATGCGTTCCTAACACGGTTGGGGTGTATGGGACCCCCTCGATAAACCGCTATGTGCTAAGTCTTTTCCAGCAAATCCCAACTTTGGTACTATTTGCCTAATAACAAACTAAACTTGCATAGGGAGTTATAAACCCTTTTCTTAATCAACAACCCCGGGCCAGTGCTCCACATGAGTGTTGGTCCGAAACGGGGAGTCTGCGGGGCCGCCTTGAGGCAACTCGAGGTATTTGGTATCCACCCGTAGAATCGCCCATCCGGTCGTGTCCTGAGACCTAGATACGCGCGGCTACGATCAGGGTGTCGACACGCCGGGAGGATTTGCTGGATTAGCCTTACCTTAGTTCGGTTTAACGTGAGCACGGGATTCCGAGGATACTCGGGTCTTCCCACTTTGGAGTTGCGACTCCGCGGATCGTGGGCTTGTAATGGGTCAAGTTGGAACACCCCTGCAGGGTTTGAACTTTCGAAAGCCGTGCCCGCGGTTATGTGGCAGATGGGAGCTTGTTAATTCCGGTTGTAGAAAACTTGACACAATGATGCTAATACACTACCAGCGTGTGTTCCGTGACTGTCAATTTCCGAATAGGGATTCGGAAGTTGAACACGGAGGGGTTATGCTTGTGAGCTTGTAGCTAGGATCACTTAGTGATCACTTCTCGCGTTGCCTTCTCTTCTCGCTCTCACTTGCGTAAGCTAGATGCTAGTTGCTGCTGCAGACTCTTTGTTGATCCTTCACCTCATTTCTTTCTTCAGCCTTTCCCTCACCTAAAGGCTTTGATAGTTCTGTTACCCGGGAACGGGATTGCTGAGTCCTCTGTGGCTCACAGTTACTTCACACACCAGATGCAGGTCCAGCCGTGAGCTATCCAGGTGATGGCACCGAGCTGGATTGGGAGTACGACGAGGAGCGTAGTCGTTACTACGTGCGCTACCCGGACGATCAGTAGTGGAGACTCTTACTAGGATTCGATCCGCCTGTGGTTGTTTATTTATCTGAGTTTGGTACTTTGTCATTTGGATTTTGCCCTTAGAGGGTTGTAGTGATCTTATTGTATGATGTTTGAGACTTGTACTGTTATTCTGTGACGTGGCGGTTGTAAGCCAACTATTTTAAGTTTACCATCCCTCTTTTACATGAGTTGTGCAAAGATTACCAAACTTGAGATCATTCTAGGATGGACTTATGCCTTTAAGTCGGGCCTCGACCCGTAGGAGGTATAATTCCATCCTGGGCATTACAAGTTGGTATTCAGAGCCTTCTCCGACCTAGGAGCCCCCACTGTTTGATCGAACCGTTGACGGTTGAGTCTAGGCACACACTGAAAAACTTTTTGAGTCCTATATTATATCGGAGAGTAGGATTTCTTGCTTCTCATCCCCTTTCTCTCTGGTGAGGACTCCTGACGTCTGCTCTTGTCTCTCCTATCTTCAAAATTTGCACAAAATTTTTTTTTAGGAATCTCGCGAGTATTCTGGGATTGTTTCGATGTTCTTGTGACAAGGATATTGTTCTCGATGCCTCCTGTTACCGAGGAGTTGAGCTTCGGGGTATCACTGTAACAAGCATATCGCGACAGTACTAAATACTTAAGACGGCCGACATCGAAAATCTCCCCTATACGGCCAGTGGCACGATAACCCCGACATCACCCAGTACTGGGGAGGTAGTTCGGGAGTATTGCCATAGCTTGTTATAGTGGATGCTTTTCGAAGGTCTGAGGTACACAGTTTCCGAGAAAGACTGGTTATGTGTTGAAGGATGGATACACCTGGATGTAGGTTAGAGTTGATTGCGCGGTGCTTCCCGTGTATCCCCAACACCTGATTGCATAACTGGAATCTTTCGGAAAGCTATAGGTGGGTTTTATCCAGTAGATCGTAGGCATTCTTCCAACGAATGCAGGTTAGTGAGTTCGGGGTTCGACATTGAGTGAAGAGGTTATATGACCGAGGTTACTATCAGGAGTTGCATCTTAAAGGGTCCTTGGCTATGCTGATCCGGGGATTGCAAAACCTTTTCGTAACGCGTTCATATGCTTTCAGCACAAAGATGTTAGAACGAAACTCCTCTCTTGTGTTTGTTCCTTTCCGTTCCTTGTTGTTTTTATTATTTATCCTTTTGATCCCTATGTGGCTTCTCGTGAAGACTGATGTTATCATTAACTAAGAAATTCATTCGTTCCTCTTGTTCGGATGATTTCATTCGTTCTTATTGTTCGAATGATTATTGTGAAGACTTGTTGCAATTCATTCCATTGATTCAGCTTATTCCTTTTGTCAATCAATTGCTGATTCGTGGTCATCTCTTACAGGATGGCTCCGAAAAGGGTTCCGAATGCCAACCCAGAGGGTGAAGAGGTTCCGGAACGTCCTCCTTCACCTCCTCCTCCGCCTGAGGCTTGGAGAGCAATTATGCAGACTACTGCTCAGAACACTCAGTTGATGATGCAGATGATGCAGCAAATGCAGGCTATGCAAGCTAATCAAGCTAATCAGGGCATTCCAATGAACCAAGGCAACTTCTTCCAGCAGCACCATGCTACTCTGAACCAGTTCTTGGCTAACAATCCTAAAGCTTTCAGTTACTGTGTCGACCCTCTTGATGCTGAGGATTGGCTGACCGATATCAAGAAGCATTTTGAGTGCAGTAACGTGAAAGAAGATGACTATGTGAAGTTTGCAGCCTTCCAACTGAAAGATCAAGCAGCTGATTGGTGGCAGCAGTATAAAGACTCAAGGCCGGGTCAAGTGATCTCGTGGGAGAACTTCTGCAGGGATTTCCGCTCGCATCACATTCCTACAAGTGTTATTGAGGGTATGCGTGAGCAATTCCGCAACCTCAAGCAGGGCTCCATGACAGTCTATCAGTATAATGTCAAGTTCCAAAACCTCGCTCGCTATGCAAAGCAAGACATACCTGATGCAAAGAGCAAAATCTATCAGTTCCGTGGAGGTCTCAAAGATGAACTTCAGCTTGCTCTCACTCTGTTCGAGCCAGACGAATTCGATAAGTTCTATAACATGGCTTTGAAACAAGAAGCAGCTCAGCTTAAGATGGAGGCTTCTAAGAAGAGAATTCGAGATGCTGTTCACTCTACCTCATCGTCTCAGTTGGCTGCAAAACAACAGAAATTCTGGCTTCCTCCTCCTCCAATGATTCGAGCTCCATACAACAACTCCAGCAACTTCAACAACTCCAACAACAAGAACTCTAGTGGCCGTGGTTTCTCCCACCCACCCAACCCAAGCAACCAGTCGAAGAAGCAGTTTCAGTCTCAAGGCTCTAAGTCCAGTGGCTCTCAGTTCCGTCCTCTCTCAGAAGTGACTTGCAACAAATGCAATCAGAAGGGTCACTATGCCAACAGATGTCCGAATCCGAAGCGTCTTCCTCCTCCACCACCTATGAGTTCAGCTATTGTCAAGCATGATCCAAAGTCTGCAAGGGTTAATCTGATGAATGCAGCACAAGCAGAGGCTTCTTCTGATGTCATTCTGGGTAATCTCTCAGTGAACTCTTTTCCAGCTAAAGTTTTGTTCGATTCAGGTGCTTCACATTCTTTCATGTCAAGACCTTTTGCATTGTCACATGATATGCCATTGCAAGCTTTGCCGAGTCCGATGTCTGTGCTTTCTCCGGGTTTGCTCATGAACTCCAACAACTTTGTTCCGAATGTTTCTATCCGCATGGGTGATTATCGATTTCTGGCTAATCCGGTGGTTCTTGGTCATTCTGATATCGACCTCATTCTCGGAATGGATTGGCTTTCTCAGCACGATGCTCACATTGATTGCGCTCAAAAGGAAGTCAAGTTGACTCATTCTGATGAAGATGTGATTATCTTCGCCTCCAGGGATAATACTATTCGGCTTTTCTCTCTTAATGATAAGGGTGAAATTAATGCCATAGAGCAAATTCCAGTGGTGAATGAATATCAAGACGTCTTTCCAGAAGAACTTCCAGGAATGCCTCCACACCGTCAGGTGGAGTTTGTCATTGAACTCGAGCCGGGCACCGAACCTGTTTGTCGGCGTCCTTACAAGCTCTCTTCAGATGAATTGAAGGAATTAAAGAAACAGTTGGATGAACAGGAGCGTATGGGTCTCATCAGACCGAGTACATCTCCGTGGGGCTGTGGTGTCTTATTTGTCAAGAAGAAAGATGGCACGGAGCGTCTCTGTGTTGACTACCGGCCACTGAACAAGAAGACGATTAAGAACAAGTATCCGCTCCCCAACATCAACGAACTCTTTGAGCAGCTCAAAGGAGCTAAAGTATTCTCTAAGCTTGACCTCCGAATGGGCTACCATCAAATTCGCATTCGCGAGGAAGACATTCCCAAGACGGCGTTCAGAACGAGCTACGGTTCATATGAGTATACCGTCATGTCCTTCGGGCTCGCCAATGCTCCTCCTACCTTCTCAAGGATGATGCATTACATCTTCAACCCCTATACAGGCGAGTTTGTGCTAGTGTATCTGGATGATATTTTGGTGTTTTCCAAGAATGAAGAAGATCACGAAAAGCACTTGCGTCTGGTTCTTGATCGACTCAGAGAGCACAAATTCTATGCCAAGTTCTCAAAGTGCGAGTTTTGGCTCGATAAGGTTCTCTACCTGGGCCACATTATCTCAGCTGACGGTATTGCGGTTAATCCCGAGAAAGTTGAAGCAATTGTCAACTGGGAAGCTCCTCAGAACGTCAAGCAGCTCCGCAGTTTTCTGGGTCTTGCCAGCTATTGCAGAAGGTTTGTGGAGAACTTCTCCAAGATTGCCAAGCCTCTTTCCAACCTCCTCCAGAAGAATGTCAAATACTTTTGGTCTCCCGAGTGTGAAGTGGCTTTCAAAACACTCAAAGAGAAGCTTGTCTCAGCTCCAGTCCTGATTCCTCCAGATGAATCCAAGCCCTATGAAGTGTTCTGTGACGCTTCTCTTCAAGGCCTTGGTGGTGTGCTTATGCAAGAGAAGAGAATTGTGGCATATACTTCACGTCAGCTCAAGCCAGCTGAGAAGAACTATCCCACACATGATCTCGAGCTAGCAGCTGTGGTACATGCTCTGATTACGTGGAGACATCTGTTGTTGGGCAGAAAGGTCGACATCTTCACTGATCACAAGAGTTTGAAGTACATCTTCACGCAGCCGCATCTGAACCTCCGCCAGACTCGTTGGGTCGAGATGATCCAAGAGTACAACCCCAGCATTGAGTACACTCCAGGCAAGGCGAATGTGATTGCAGATGCTTTGAGCAGAAAGGCATATTGCAACAGCCTTCTTATCAAGCCACACCAGCCTGAGCTTTGTGAAGCTTTCAGGAAGCTCAACCTTCAGGTTGTTCCGCAGGGTTTTCTTGCTAATCTCCAGATTGCTCCTACCTTGGAAGATCAAGTCCGTGAGGCCCAGCTCAGTGATACCATGGTGAAGAAGGTGAAACATGGGATTGCAAAGGGCACTCCAAAATATAAGTGCTTCCGTGTTGATGAGAGAGATACCTTATTCTTCGAGGACAGACTCGTTGTTCCCAAAGGTGATCTCAGGAAGCTCATAATGGAAGAAGCTCATGACTCTCTCCTTTCCATTCATCCTGGCAGTTCCAAGATGTATCAAGACCTCAAGCAATCTTACTGGTGGACACGCATGAAAAGGGAAATTGCCCAATTCGTGAATGAATGTGATGTATGCAGAAGAGTGAAAGCAGAACATCAACGTCCAGCCGGTCTTCTCCAACCTCTTCCTATTCCTGAGTGGAAGTTCGACCACATTGAAATGGACTTCGTCACTGGTTTTCCTAAATCCAAGCGAGGCAATGATGCTATCTTTGTGGTGATTGACAAGCTTACCAAAGTCGCTCACTTTCTTCCAGTCAAAGAATCAATCAATGCAGCTCAACTTGCAGAGCTCTACACTTCCAGAATTGTGTCCCTACATGGCATTCCTCAAGTGATATCCTCAGACCGTGGCAGCTTGTTCACATCAAAGTTCTGGGACTCCTTTCAGTCAGCCATGGGCACGAAGATCAGGTTCAGCACTGCCTTTCACCCTCAGACTAGTGGTCAAGTCGAGCGTGTGAATCAGATCCTTGAAGATATGCTCAGAGCCTGTGTCATCTCCTTCGGCATGAAATGGGAGGACTGTCTTCCATTTGCAGAATTCTCTTACAACAACAGCTTCCAAGCGAGTGCAGGCAAAGCACCGTTTGAAATTCTCTATGGCAGAAAGTGCCGTACCCCTCTCAACTGGTCTGAAACAGGCGAACGTCAACTTCTTGGCAATGATTTGATCTCTGAAGCCGAAGAAATGTGCAAAGTCATACGTGAGAATCTCAAGGCCGCTCAGTCGCGTCAGAAGAGTTACTATGACGGAAAGCATCGTGATCTGGCTTTCGACATCGGTGATCATGTCTATCTCCGAGTGTCTCCGATGAAAGGAACCCAGAGGTTCGGTATCAAAGGAAAACTTGCTCCTAGATACGTCGGGCCTTTCAAAATTCTTGGCAAAAGAGGCGATCTAGCCTATCAGCTCGAGCTCCCTTCCAACTTTGCAAATGTTCATGATGTCTTCCATGTGTCTCAGCTTCGCAAATGCTTCAAGGCACCTGAGCGAATGATTCCGTTTGAGGAGATTGATCTTCAACAAGACCTTTCCTACCGAGAGCATCCAGTTGCAATTCTCGAAGAAACCGAACGCAAGACTCGCAACAAGACCATCAAGTTTCTGAAAGTCAAGTGGTCACATCACACAGACCGAGAAGCTACCTGGGAACGAGAAGATCATCTTCGTTCCGAGTACCCTTCCTTTTTCCAGTCCTAGATCTCGGGACGAGATCTTTTTGTAGTAGAGGAGAGTTTGTAATGCCCCGGATGTAATACTTTCCCTTTTGGGCATATAATAAATCTCCGGCTTCATCTATTTCCATTTCGGGTTCTTGTCTTTCGGGCTTTCGTCGTTTTGTTGTGTGAGTCTGTGGCATTCATTCATATCATGTAGACATGTGCATTGCATTTTGTTTGTGTTGTGGGTTGCATCCGGCTCGTGGCGTTTCTTCCCGTTGTCCGCTTCGTGTTCCGGAGCTCCCTCTCGTGTCCGTGACGTCCCGTAGGCCTTCTTTGTTGTTCGGGCGTTTTTCGTTACCGGTGTGCCGCGAGGTTGTGTTGTGTGTTGTTGTTTTGTTGTGTGCAACCTGCCTCTCAAATCTCGTCTCGTTTGGACTCCGTTGACTTTTCCCTCCGTTGTATGTGTGGGTCCGAAGTGCCCTTACTTCGTGTCCCGGAAATACCCCTGTTGTTTTCTTTTACCTCCGTCTGGTCCTTTTAATTCGTCCCCGCGATCGGATCCGTTGGATCCAGATCGGAGGGCTCCTAAACAACCCCTATCTCCAAACCCTAGTCTAAATTGCTATATATAGACCCCTAGGTCTATTTGGAGCAACCCTTTCTTCTTCCTCCTTCCCTCTATCTTTTTCTTTTTTTTCAGTTCTCAGATCCACCTACTGTTCATATCAGATCCAGCCGGATCCATCAGATCCGCCGCCGCCGCAAAAACCTTCGGGCTCGGGCCCCTCGCGCGCCAGTCAGCGCCTGGCGTCGGCGCCTGGCGACCGCAGCCGCGTCGACCGCGCCAGGCCGATAGCAGCGCCACCGCCCAGGCCTGCTCGCTGGCTGGTCCCCAGTTCGCCAGGCCACGGGCCTCCCCTCGCCCCGCCCGAGTGGGCCGTACGCCGCCGCTCGCCACTTCCCGCACCCCCAGCGCCGGAGCGCCGTCCTCCCGCGGCTGGGCCTCCCCTCCGCCTCACAGCCGGCCCAGCCGGATCCCCGCGCCAGCTCGCCTCCGCGGGCCAGGCCCAGCCGGCCGCCGGGCCCCTTTGCCTCCTCCCGCGGTGGGCCGCCGCTGCGCCGGATCGGGCCGGATCCACCGCGCCACTGTTCCTCGCAGATCGGGCCTCGCCGCACTGTTCATCCGGGCCGGCCGCACTGTTCATCAGATCTGAGTCCTGAGGTTGACTTTATCCCCAGATCTGTTATCTGAGTATGCAATCTTTGACCTGCCATATCTTTTCACCTGTTGCTCCGTTTTGAGCGTGTGATATGTCCAGATGTTCGTGGAGATGCCCTCTACGTTTTACCTGTTGTAGTCATGCATGTTAGAGATCATCTAGGGCCTTGTTTTGCTGTTGCAAGAGTGTATGATGATATAAACTGCTGCTATGTGTTATTTTTGTGCCACCTTCGACATGTGATATCTTTTAGCTCGTTTGTCCAAACGATGCAAATGACATGTCCACGTGTTCGTCTCGTCACGAACTACGTGTTGCTTGTGATAGGTTGCATGGTAGATGTATTGTTTCCTTGTTATCATCGTTGCAAGATGCCATGTTCAAATGTTGTGTTTTTACTTGTTATGAAATGCCATGTTGTTGAGCTTGTTGCAATCGGTGTGTTCACCACATTGATGCATGCTTGTGTGTTTCGGGATCACCGTCATATGTACTTTGATGAGGTGCTTACCCTTTGCCATGTTTAGTTTCGAGGTGTCTTAAACATGCTCTTTTTGATGCTATGATGATGTTGCTGTTTTAGGACTTAGTGAAATTTCACTAAGTCTGAAATCTGTAACGTTCCGATGCCATGTTCGTGTGATGTTGTAGGTCAAAGCATGATAGTTTTGGGGTGGATTTTGATTGTTCCATGAAGTATATATTGTTGTCTTTCCATCCATGGCCTCACATGTCCATTTGAGGTGCTGTAGCATGTTTATCTTTTGCTCCAAACTTTCAATAAAATTCTGCTGCCAGAATTTTATTTCAAAGTTCAATATGTCCAAGATCATTGCTATTGATCCGTGACTCCGTTTGGGGTGCACTTTGGACCTACTTGCTGTACATTATATCTAGTTTATGTTCAAGTCCTTTGCCATGCCTTTTGGGTGCTGTAGATTATTTATTTTGTGCTCCCAAGATGCCATGTTGCTGTAATTTGCAGTTTTCGCTCAAATCTTGTTTCGGGCATAACTTTTAGCCCGTAACTCCGATTTCAGCGATCTTTATATCAAACTTGGGTGATTTTCTGTGTAGATTAATAATATCAGGTTGTTATCTTGTTTTGAGGTGTTTTGCTTGGGTGATGTTTTACGTGCTCCATGTGCATCTCTAGTGCATCCATCATGCATACATGTTTTTCGAGTGCGCATTGCATTGTGTTGATTTGGTGCTGGTGTGTTTGTCTTGTTTAGACCCGGAAGTTGAGCACGAGTTTTCCAACGAGGTTGATCACGAGGTTTCCAACGAGTTTGAGCAAGAGGACCCTTCTTTCGATCCGAACTTCTTCTCTTCAGGCAAGATGACCGAACCCCGATAACATTACTATCTTTGTCTATTGCTAGTAGTCTCGATCTATAGTTTTGCCTCGATGCCCTTGTTCTTCTTGTCAGCCTCCTACTTGTAACCAATTGCCATGTTTAACCACCCTACCTATGCAAACCGTTGCTTGGCTAAGTACGCTTCGCTCAGCCCTTCTTATAGCGTTGCTAGTTGCAGGTGAAGTGAAGATGCTTGCTCCATGTTGAAGTTTGGTTGGGTTATATCACACTATATAAATGCTTTAACTGAAATCACATATATATTGGCAAGGGTGGAAGGCTAAGCCTTTTGCTTGGTGTTTTGTTCCACTCATGCCGTTAGGATCCGTATAAGCCGGTTTTATGTTCCTTGATTATGCGTTCCTAACACGGTTGGGGTGTATGGGACCCCCTCGATAAACCGCTATGTGCTAAGTCTTTTCCAGCAAATCCCAACATTGGTACTATTTGCCTAATAACAAACTAAACTTGCATAAGGGAGTAATTAACCCTCTTTCTTAATCAACAACCCCGGGCCAGTGCTCCACATGAGTGTTGGTCCGAAACGGGGGTTACGCGGGGCCACCTCGAGGAAACTCAAGGTTTGGTAAAAACCCGTGGGATCGCCCATCCGGTCGTGTCCTGAGACCTAGATACGCGCGGCTACGATCAGGGTGTCGACACGCCGGGAGGATTTGCTGGATTAGCCTTACCTTAGCTCGGTATATCTTGAGCACGGGATTCCGAGGATACTCGGGTCTTCCCACTTTGGAGTTGCGACTCCGCGGATCGTGGGCTTGTAATGGGTCAAGTTGGAACACCCCTGCAGGGTTTTGAACTTTCGAAAGCCGTGCCCGCGGTTATGTGGCAGATGGGAGCTTGTTAATTCCGGTTGTAGAAAACTTGACACAATGATACTAATACACTACCAGCGTGAGTTCCGTGACTGTCAATTTCCGAATCGGGATTCGGGAGTTGAACACGGAGGGGTTATGTTTGTGAGCTTGTAGCTAGGATCATTTAGTGATCACTTCTCGCGTTGCCTTCTCTTCTCGCTCTCTCTTGCGTAAGCTAGATGCTAGTTGCTGCTGCAGACTCTTTGTTGTTCCTTCACCTCATTTCTTTCTTCAGCCTTACCCTCACCTAAAGGCTTTGATAGTTCTGTTACCCGGGAACGGGATTGCTGAGTCCTCTGTGGCTCACAGTTACTTCACACACCAGATGCAGGTCCAGTCGTGAGCTATCCAGGAGATGGCACCGAGCTGGATTGGGAGTACGACGAGGAGCGTAGTCGTTACTACGTGCGCTACCCGGACGATCAGTAGTGGAGACTCTTACTAGGATTCGATCCGCCTGTGGTTGTTTTATCTGAGTTTGGTACTTTGACATTTGGATTTTTGCCCTTAGAGGGTTGTAGTGATCTTTGTATGATGTTTGAGACTTGTACTGTTATTCTGTGACGTGGCGATTGTAAGCCGCCTATTTTTAAGTTTACCATCCCTCTTTTACATGAGTTGTGCAAAGATTACCAAACTTGAGATCATTCTAGGATGGACTTATGCCTTTAAGTCGGGCCTCGACCCGTAGGAGGTATAACTCCATCCTGGGCATTACAACTAATCCCCTTAAGGTCATCAAGGGTGTAGCCAATTGCGCCTCGGTGTTTACGAAGTACTTCTAATAATCGCTCTTCTTCATATCCTGAAAGGTTAGAATTGATAATAACAGGATATACTTTCTTTTCATCTAAATAAGCATACTTGAGCATATCGGGAAGAGGTTTAAGATGGAACACCGGGTCTTCTTTCGGTTTTGATAAAATTCCCAAAGGTTCAACCGGAAGGTTGTGCTTCAGGATAGCAGGCTGCCTCAAGAATATTTCATCTAGTTCATTTCTTTCCAGCATATGTAAATCATTCTCGTGGTCCTCCATGTATTGCTGCAAAGGATCATCAGGGGGAATAGCAATAGAGGCAATACTTTCAATAATTTTATCATCACTAGGTAAATTAGTACCACGAGGCTGCTTAGAGAACTTAGAAAAATTAAATTCATATGGCTCACCATTGAATTCAACAGAAACTTTACCTTTCTTGCAATCTATTATAGCTCCACAAGTTCTAAGAAAAGGTCTACCAAAAATGATGGGACAAAAATTGTCCCTGGCTGAACCAAGTACCAAAAAGTCGGTAGGGTATTTTACCTTTCCACATAGGACTTCAACGTCCCTTACAATTCCGATAGGAGAGATAGTTGATCTATTTGCAAGATGAATAGTAACATCAACTTCTTCAAGTTCACAAGGGGAAATCTCACCGATGATTTCTTCATAGAGTGAATAAGGAATAGCACTTGCACTCGATCCCAAATCGCATAGCCCATAATAATTGTGATCTCCTATTTTAACAGATACCACCGAAGTACCTAAAATTGGGCCTTTGTTCTTGGCTGTGACAAGGTTAGTGGAAACAGCACAAAAAGTTATATTGGAATCCAAAACATCAATACCTTTATCAATTTATAGCGGGTTCAATACCTTTATCAATTTCCCAATCTTCAGTATTCCTCTGGATTCTTTCAAGGAGATCCCACCTTTCTTCAACACTCTTCTTCTGAAATACCCCACTAGAGGAGGCATCCAGCATCTCCTTATCCTGACGAGAAAGCCTGGCATAAAAATTTGTAAGTATAATTTCCTTGGGAAGCTTATGAATTGGGCATTTGAGCATTAGAGACTTCAATCTCCCCCAAGCTTGAGCAATGCTTTCTCCGTCACGAGACCTAAAGTTATAGATATAATTCATGTCTCGATGAATTACATGAAGAGGATAAAATTTAGTATAAAAGAGAGACATAAGCTCCTGCCAGTCCAGCAAGTGTGGGTTATCGAGAAGCCCATACCAATCTGAAGCTTTATCTATAAGGGATACGGCAAACAATTTCCGCATGACAAACTCCCTCGATACACCTGCAAGCTTAAATAATGAACATAGTCATGACAAATATAGCAAGTGTTCACCGGGATGTCTGTCTCCTGCATAACGCTTAGCCAAAACATAATTGATAATGCCAGCTAGTATTTTATAAGGCACAATTTCAGTAGGGGGAGGATCAACCACCACAGGTGTGGGGTGTCTTCCCGCAAGCAACGCTCCAATAATAGGGTTATCCATAAGGACAGAGAGCAGCAATAACAAAAATAAAAACAGAATTATAAAAAGACTTTCTTACCAGTTTCACTTTACCAATAGCGCTACGCTCCCCGGCAACGGCGCCAGAAAACGGTACTTGATGACCCTCAACCGTAAGGGATCTGTTGCAGCGTTTTCGATAAGTAAGAGTGTCGAACCCAACGAGGAGCAGAAGGTATTGATAAGCGATTCTTAGCAAGAAATTACTGCAAGCACTAAAAGATAACTTTTAGGGGTTTTCTCGATATAAGCAACAGGAATGTAAAGGCAAGTAATGTAAAAGGTACTAAGAGTAACAAGTGGCCCAATCCTTTCTTAGCAAAGGAGAGGCCTAGCAACTGAACTTATAAAGACTAAAGCGTTCTTGAGGACACACGGGAGAGGTAGTCATGTGCTTTCGCCATGTCCTCAAGAACTAAAGTAACTACTCACAAGACATAAAAGAGATCATGATCAGTGGGGATAAATATGTGATAAACAATCTGGACATAATAATATTTCTCCAACAAAACTCAATAGCATTCACCACAAAGTAGTAATCAACACCGATGGAGTAGAGAGGATAGGTAGTACAAGTTACAACACGAGTTGTGATGGAAAGATGAGATTTGGATGAAGATGGAGATGGTGCTGGTGTTGGGGATGATGTTGATGATGATCTCGATGATGCCCGTGACGATGGTGATGACGATGGCGACGATCTCCCCTTCCGGGAGGTGATCTCCCCGGCGGAATCTGCCCACCGGAGATGCCCTTTTCTTCTCTGTAGGTTTCTGCCTCGAAGCGGCGGCGGAACTCCGTAAAAAGTCCCGTGCCTAGGGTTTTCGGGGGACGGAGAGCATATATGCAAAAGGGGGCGGCCAGAGGTGGGCCAGGGGCTCCAGGCGCCCCCCCCCCCGGCGCGGCCAGGGGGGCGCGCCCCCAGGTCGCCTGGGCACCCTGTGGCCCCCCTCTGACTCCCCTTTTGCGTGTCTTCGTTATTCGTCTGAAAAATACCTCCCGTCAATTTTCAGGTAATTTGGAGGTGTTCTTCTTCAGCAACTCAGTATCCACTTTTTCCTGTTGAATCCTGCGTCTGCTGTTCCGGCACCGTAAAGTTGCAAACTGTGTAAAATAGACCAAAACAACATAAGAACATCATCATAACGTGAAATATATCAATGAATAAAGATGAATTATGATACAAAATAGTGATGCATTTTGGACGTATCAGTGAGAGGAAAGTAGAACTTGATGAGGTAATTGTACCTTCTCCCGAATTGGAAAGTAGTTCATCACAGAAACTAGTTCCAGTGATTCCTACACCAATCAATGAGGAAGCTAATGATGATGATCATGAAACTTCAGATCAAGTTACTACTGAACCTCGTAGGTCAACCAGAGTGCATTCTGTGCCAGAGTGGTTCGGTAACCCGGTTCTGGAAGCCATGTTACTAGACCGTGATGAACCTATGAACTATGAGGGAGCGATGATGAGCCCCGATTCCGTAAAATGGCTTGAGGCCATGAAATCTGAGATGGGATCCATGTATGAGAACAAAGTATGGACTTTGGTTGACTTGCCCGATGATCGGCAAGCCATTAAAAATAAATGGATCTTTAAGAGGAATACTGACGCCGATGGTAACATTATTGTCTACAAACCTCGACTTGTTGCAAAAGGTTTTCGACAAGTTCAAGGCGTTGACTAAGATGAGACTTTTTCACCCGTAGCGATGCTTAAGTCTGTCTGAATCATGTTAGCAATTGCCGCATTTTATGATTATGAAATCTGGCAAATGGATGTCAAAACTGCATTCCTTAATGGATATCTCAAAGAAGATTTATATATGATGCAACTAGAAGGTTTTATCGATCCTAAAGGTGCTAACAAAGTGTGCAAGCTCCAGCAATCCATCTATGGACTGGTGCAAGCATCTCGTAGTTGGAATATACGCTTTGATGAGGTGATCAAAGCATATGGTTTTATACAGACTTTAGGAGATGCCTGTATTTACAAGAAAGTGAATGGGAGCTCTGTAGCATTTCTGATATTATATGTGGATAACATATTGTTGATTGGAAATGACATAGAATTTCTGGATGGCATAAAAGGATACTTGCATAAGAATTTTTCGATGAAATACCTCGGTGAAGGTGCTTATATATTGGGCATCAAGATCTATAGAGATAGATCAAGACGCTTAATGGGACTTTCACAAAGCTCATACCTTGATAAAGTTTTGAAGAAGTTCAAGATGGATTAGTCAAATAAAGGGTTCTTGCCTGTCTTACAAGGTGTGAAGTTGAGTAAGAATCAATGCTCGACCACTGCAGAAGATAGAGAGAAAATGAAAGTCATTCCCTATGCTTCAGTCGTAGGTTCTATCATGTATGCACTGCTATGTACCAGACCTGATGTGTGCCTTGCTATAAGTCTAGCAGGGAGGTACCAAAGTAATCCAGGAGTGGATCACTGGGCAGCGGTCAAGAACATCCTGAAGTACCTGAATAGGACAAAGGATATGTTTCTCGTTTATGGAGGTGAAAAAGAGCTCGTTGTAAACGGTTACGTCGATTCAAGCTTTGACACTGATCCGGATGACTCTAAGTCACAAACCGGATATGTATTTTTGTTGAACGGTGGAGCTGTCAGTTGGTGCAGTTCCAAGCAGAGCATCATGGCAGGATCTACGTGTGAAGCGGAGTACGTAGCTGCTTCAGAAGCAACAAATGAAGGAGTCTGGATGAAGGAGTTCATATCCGATCTAGGTGTAATACCTAGTGCATCGGGTCCAATGAAAATCTTTTGTGACAACACTGGAGCAATAGCCTTGGCGAAGTAATTCAGGTTTCACAAGAGAACCAGGCACATCAAGAGACGCTTCAACTCCATCCATGATCAAGTCAAGGAGGGAGACATAGAAATTTGCTAGAAACATACGAATCTGAATGTTGTAGACCCGTTAACTAAACATCTTCCACGAGCAAAACATGATCAGCACCAAGACTCCATGGGTGTTAGAATCATTACTATGTAATCTAGATTATTGACTCTAGTGCAAGTGGGAGACTGAAGGAAATATGCCCTAGAGGCAATAATAAAGTTGTTATTTATATTTCCTTGCATATCGTGATAAATGTCTTTTATTCATGCTAGAATTGTATTAACTAGAAACTTGATACATGTGTGAATACATAGACAAAACAGAGTGTCCCTAGTATGCCTCTACTAGACTAGCTCGTTAATCAAATATAGTTATGTTTCCTAACCATAGACATGTGTTGCCATTTGATCAACGGGATCACATCATTAGGAGAATGATGTGATGGACAAGACCCATCCGTTAGCTTAGCACTATGATCGTTTAGTTTTACTGCTATCGCTTTCTTCATGACTTATACATGTTCCTCTAACTATGAGATTATGCAACTCCCGATTATCGGAGGAACACCTTGTGTGCTATCAAACGTCACAACGTAACTGGGTGATTATAAAGATTCTCTATAGGTGTTTCGGAAAGTGTTTTTGGTGTTGGCATAGATCAAGATTAGGATTTGTCACTCTAAGTGTTGGTGTGGTATCTCTGGGCCCTCTCGGTAATACTCATCATAATAATCCTTGCAAGCAAAATACTAATGAGTTAGTCACGAGATGATGTATTACGGAACAAGTAAAGAGACTTGCCGGTAACTAGATTGAACTAGGTATGATGATACCGACGATCGAATCTCGGACAAGTAACATACCGATGACAAAGGGAACAACGTATATTGTTATGCGATTTGACCGATAAAGATCTTTGAATAATATGTAGGAGCCAATATGAGCATCCAGGTTCCGCTATTGGTTATTGACCGGAGATGTGTCTCGGTCATGTCTACATAGTTCTTGAACCCGCTGGGTCCGCACGCTTAACGTTCAATGACGATCGGTATTATGAGTTTAAGTGTTTTGATGTACCGAAGGTTGTTCGGAGTCCCGGATGAGATCACGGACATGACGAGGAGTCTCGAAATGGTTGAGTCGTAAAGATTGATATATTGGACGACTATATTCGAACACCGGAAATGTTCTGGAGAAGTTTCGGATAAAACCGGAGTGCTGGAGGGTTACCGGAACCCCCGGGGGGACTAATGGGCCACATGGGCCTTAGTGGAGAGAGAGAGAGAGGGGCGGCTAGGGAAGGCCGTGTGCCCCTCCCCTTGGGTCCGAATTGATCTAGGGAAGGGGGGGGTGCGCCCCCCTTTCCTTCTCCCTCTCCCTCTCCTTCCTGCCCCTCTCTTCCCTTGTTGGAAACCTACTAGGAATAGGATTCATATTCCTAGTAGGAATCATACTTGTGGCGTGCCCTATAGGGGCTGGCCGGCCTCTCCCCTTGCTCCTTAATATAAGGGGGCAGGGGGCACCCTAGAACACACAAGTTGACAATTGTTTTAGCCGTGTGCGGTGCCCCCCTCCACTGTCACACACCTCGGTCATATTATCGCAATGCTTAGGCAAAGCCCTGTGTTAGTAACTTCATCAACACCGTCTCCACGCCGTCGTGCTCATGAAACTCTCCCTCGGCCTCAACTAGACCAAGAGTCCAAGGAACGTCGCCGAGCTGAACATGTGCAGATCGTGGAGGTGCCATGCGTTTGGTGTTTGATCGATTGGATCGCGAAGACGTTGGACTACATCAATCGCGTTACTAAACTCTTCCGCTTTTGGTCTACGAGGGTACGTGGACACACTCTCCCCGCTCATTGCTATGCTTCTCCTAGATAGATCTTGCGTGATCGTAGGATTTTTTTGAAATACTACGTTCCCCTACAATTGGTACTTGTGGGTTGCTTGTAGTCTTGATTACATCTTGTAGTTGATGCTAGTCAGTTTTTGGTGGAAGATAATATGTTCTGATCCATTGTACTATTAATACCCCTATGATCTTGAACATGCGTACGATTTGTGAGTAGTTACTTTTGTTATTGGGGACATGGGAGAAATCTTGTCATAAGTAATCATGTGAATTTGATATTCGTTCGATATTTTGACGATATGTATGTTGTGATTCCCTTAGTGGTGTCGTGTGAACATCGATAACATGACACTTCACCATCCTTGGGCCTAAGGGAGTGCATTGTGGAGTAGTTATGTGGCACCCCGGCTCAGAGCGACCAGTTTACCTTGCATTGCCAGCCCAGAGATCAAGTCTTCTGGCAACACACAACAACTTGGTACAGAAAAACAACCGCTTTATTGAAGCATAGAGTCGATATTACATCAAGTAGCGAGACCAAGCGGCACACACACAGTGCTGCTGAACATATGTACATTATTTAGTAGAGATGAGCAGGGAGCCTCGACATCATGATAAAGCTACGCGGCAGTAGAACGACAATGTAGAAGGACTCCATCTCACAGGGGCACTGATGTGGACACGGTCTAGACTGCGATGCACAATGCAACTCCAACTCTCATATGACTTCTCCTCAAACTGGCATGACTGGCATGACACGCCAGGTGAGTACTTTGAATGTACTCGCAAGCTCACACAAATAAAACAACAATGACAAATAACAACAATGATATTTAAGAAGGTTTAATTCAAGAACTAACATGCTAATCATGAGTGATTGTGCTCATAACAGGGTCTTTCAGACCCGCTTACCATCTCGGTTACCGCATAACTACAACCATCATCTTACCAAGGTGATCATTTTCGGATCACAACTGAAACCATCTCGATGGTCTCAACACTTCACCGGCATCACAAGTGCCACAAGTATGCATTTAGTGTGCAAGTTTAATATTTCCGTTGATCCATGATGTGCCCTACTATGAACTTATGTCCATGATTGAGGATGCGGCTATCGATAGATTAAACACACACTGTAGAGGTTAGCACACTATACCCACACCACGAAACCCATGGCCTCGGATTCCCATTCGGGTGGACCAACGGTGTTCCGACAGAACCAATCTATTGCCATCACACTCCAGGCCACTCAGACCAACTCCCCTTTGGGCTAAGTCATGGGTGGTCTCAATGCCACTCTGGACATCCAACGACCACCATCGTGGCAAAACAATCGTCCCAAACGGGAACATGGTACCAAAACAACTACAGGCACACAAGGCTATGCCTGCTTACTGGGCCAGGGTAGCGCAAGTGCATAACCTTCCCTAGTTGGGGGCACCGGCGAGAGGCATAACAGTAGACCGTGAAGGGGCCTCCCCATAAAGGTAAATGTGGTTGAACTTGGGAAGCTCGATTCGGTGGTACCATGACTGGATCAACATTATGTTCAAGTTGTTTCATTATCAGGTTTCATCTTGCAAATAATTTTCACTGAGTCAAACTATGCCATGAATATGCAGGAACTATATATGCACCAATTTAACATAATACCGATATGAACTAACTCATGCATATCATCACATTACTCTACTACATAAATTTAGTTAACCAACTAAAATGCTACTAATAACAGAGCAATCATAACAAGAACATGAAACTATCATCAAAAGACCTTATAGGAATTTTCTATATGCATTTAAAATAAGCATATTCAAGTGAAAATTATAGTTATTGAAATGACATTCTTGCAAATATTTGTGATGCCTTGCCTTAGTGCTGGGGAGGGTCACACTCCTCCTGGTTCTCCTCAAGCCAACCAGTTCCTTCTGAAAATAATTAAAATAGCAAAAATAAATTGTCATATAACACTGTGTAATGTACTAGAAAATATCCACAGCAAACAAAAATCTCATATTTTGCATGCTGATAGAGGAGTTCAACACAAAACCAATGCAAAAAGAATCATATCATTTGGACTTATGGAATAGAAATTAGAGCAGGTCAAAGTTTAGTCAATTTTTTTAATTTAATTTTATTTTTAGAAAAATCAGAGAGGGGCTGACGTCGAAGGCGTAAACCAGTGGGGCGCCTCCACTCATACCGCTTCGGGAGGCGGCTGAATGGCTGATCAGCGGCCCCCCATAGTCAGCTTCAGAGAGAGGGAGAGACAAACAGAGGGAGGGTGGCTTGTTGTTGGCTATTCTACAGCGAGGAGGGGTCGGCTGCCGCCGGTTAAGGGATGTATGTGCAAGACTACGGTGAACATGCACGTACCCGTAGCTCGGCAAGAGGTGGACGGAGAGCGTCGTTGTGGTCATTTCTAGAGGCGTCGATCGAGGGGGCTCATTGGAGTTGTCGAATCCGCTGAGGCAGGGCCGGTCCAGCAGCTCCAGCAGCACCAGCGCGACCTGTGGAGCACCACGAACACCCCGGAGAGGTCGGAGGAATACGAGGGGCGCCGAAGGAAGCAGAACACCGAGGCACGTGTCGGCGTACTGGGAACCAGGGTACCTAAACTTGCCTGTCTGCGGGCCGCGACGCGCTCCTACAGCGGCCTGGTATGGCTCAGCTGATCAACTAGCTGTCCAAGACCCTCACGAGGGAGCTAAGCCTCACGAGGAGAACGACGTCAAGACCTCCTCAGGAGCAGCCTCAGCAAGATGCTCCAGAGGGGCGGAGAATCCAAGGCCAAGCCTGCCTCAGGAGGAGGCAGTGATGTCAGCAGTGACACACCGCGCCAACGGGTGCCAGCGCTCGCCAGCGGCGCAGTTGTCATTTCGGTGCCAGGGGGACAACGCAGCCGCAGGTTCCCAAGCAGCGGGGCAAAGGTTTCCCCATTGGTGCAACAAGACCGAAGACCGCAAGGACGACAAGGAGGATTTCACCGTCGAGCCCACCACCGCGTCACCGCCTGGTCCTTTTGCAGGCGAAGACTGCTTTTGTCAGGGTAGGAACGTCCTTGTGTTCCCGCTCAGAAATGGCCGTTGTGGGATCCCTTCCCGCCTAAACTTTTCGGGGGAAGAGGACCATGGCCGCCTATATAAGTAGCTAGGATTCCCACTGTGAAGGGGGATCGATCGAAAGACTCTGCCACCACGCAAGGAGCAAGAACACTTGCCTCCTGACCCTCCTGAGCTCACCTCCTGAGCTCAGGAACCACTGTACTAGCTCATATTCCAGCCCTCCCGAGGCTAATCCACCAAAGCAGGAAGTAGGGTCTTACACCACACGGTGGCCCGAACCTGGGTAAACTCTTGCGTGTTCTATCTATTGTTTGCTTGAATCCCTTACAAGACGAGAGCGAGACGCTAGGAAGACGTGAGTGGGAGAGATCTTCGTTCACGCCCTTGTGTTCGAACTTCTTGGGTTTTGCGGAGCCCTAAATCCGACATTTGGCGTGCTAGGTAGGGGGCGTGTCGAAATCTCGCCTCTCCGACGACCTCGCCGCGTTCTCGTCGTCGACTCCGCTCCATAGCCATGGTGGACACACGCCGAGCTCGCGCCGCCCGTCGCTCAGACGGCGCCCGGGGGCAACGTTGCACCGCTCCGACCAACTTGCCGGTCGCCAACGCCGCCACCGACCCGGCCGTTCACGAGCAGCAGGACTCGTCGCTGCCACCGTCCGTACGGCGAGATGGCCGCACGGCAACACCTTCACCCTCGCCGGCCGCGGCGTCGTCCTCATTGGTCCGCCACGGGCCAGTCTACCAGCAGCCTGCGCTGCTGATGGCGTGGGAGCTCTTGCGCTACCGCCCAGCAGATGACCTCTACGACGAGTGGCTCCACCGCATCACTGATCTCGTCAACGCCGCTGGAGAAGCACCTGCACCAACGCACTCCTCACGTCCTCCGTCGCCCCCGGCGGGGAACGAAGGCCATGGGGTCCCGGCTCCGCCTCCACTCCATCGCGCCGGCCAAGAGGTCCGGCGCGAGGCTCCTCGACGTGAGCAACCCCGCAGAGCCCACGCACGCGACGAGGAGAGCTGCCAGGTGATTCCGCATCCCCATGCAGGGGCTCGCGGGCCCCCTGGCCCGCAGCGCCCAGACCGCGCGCCACAGGAGGTGGCGGCGCCAGCACCCCAAGAACCAGCACTGCAGGCGCAGGGGGCGCCTGCAATCATGAGCGTGGCTGGATGTCGCACCCTAGCTCCTGAGCTTCGGCGCCTTGTCTGGCCTGGCAAGTTCAAACCGGACCTGCCTCCATGCTACGACGGCACCACCGACTCCACGGAGTTCCTCCAACTCTACGAACTAAGTATCGAGGCATACAACGGCACCGAGCAGGTCATGGCGAACAAGTTCCCCATGGCTCTCAAAGATGGCGCTCGCTCCTGGCTTCTGAACCTCCCCGTGGGATCCATCTCCTCCTGGGAAGAGCTTCGTGAGCGTTTCGTCATCGACTTCCAAGGCACCCACGGTCGAGCCCCAGACGGATGGGTGGTATACTTCGATGGCGCCTTCTCGCGCCTTGGTGCGGGGGCAGGCACCGTGTTAGTATCTCCCGCTCAGGACAAGTTGTACTACGCTGTGCGGCTCTGCTTCCAGCAAGGCGAGAAGGTCTCCAATAACATCGCAGAGTACGAGTGCCTAATTGCCGGGCTCAAGGCCGCCGCTGTGCTGGGGTCAAGCGTCTCACAATCAGAGGCGATTCGCAACTCCTTGTCGACTTCTTTGACGAGAGATACAAGCCCAAGGACGAGCACATGGAGGCATATCTGGAAGAGGTACGCAGGATGGAGCGATGGTTCCAAAGGCTGGAGGTGCAGCGCGTACCAAGAGGCACCAACAAAGAAGCGGACGATATCGCCAAACGAGCCTCCAGATGAGAGCCTCAGAGGTTAGGCGTTTTCGAGGAACGTCTTCTCAGATCGTCGGTAACGTCGCCCATTCTCGAGCAGGCATTCCCCCAACGGGGGCTACTTGCGGCGCCTCGGGACGGCGCCCCGTCCTAAGGACCACCCTCCGGAGCCTGCCTGCTGCTCGCCGCGGAGCCCGAGGAGCGTTGCTGGACCCAAGAACTCAAGATGTTCCTGCAACACGATACCCTGCCAGATAAGGAAGAAGACGCAGAGCGCGTGGTCCGACAGGCCTCAGCTTACTGCATCCAAGACGGTGAACTCTACAGGAGCCGCCCCAACGACGTCTCACTAAAATGCATCTCGAGGAAGCAAGGGCGCGAGTTGCTGGCTGATATCCACGGTGGGGACTACGGCCATCACTCGTCGTCTCGCACCCTCGCGGGCAAGGCCTTCCGTAGCGGCTTCTACTGGCCCACGGCGCTCAACGACGCCACGAAGCTCGTGCGGGCTTGCGAGGCGTGCCAGTTACACGCCAAGCAGATCCACCAGCCGCCGCAGGGCCTCCAGACGATTCTGCTCTCCTGGCCCTTCGCGGTCTGGGGATTGGACATCCTGGGTCCATTTCCTCGGGTAGCAGGGGGCTACCGCTTCCTATACGTCGCCATCGACAAATTCACCAAGTGGGCGGAGGTGGAGCCTGTTCGCGCGATCCCAGCCGGGTCGGCTGTCAAGTTCATCCAGGGCCTCGTGAGGCGATTCGGGGTCCCCAGCCGCATCATCACAGATAGCGGTTCGCAGTTCACAAGTAATCTCTTCAGGTCATATTGTGCTAACCTTGGAACACAGATCTGCTATGCTTCGGTAGCTCACCCCAGGAGCAACAGCCAGGCCGAACGCGCCAACGCGGAAGTCTTGCGTGGCCCTCAAGACGTGCAGCTTTAAGAAAAAGCTTGAGGCTTGCGGCAGGGGCTGGATCGACGAACTCCATTCCATGCTCTGGTCAATCTGAACCGCTGCCACCAAACCTATTGGGGAAACTCCTTTCTTTCTCGTCTATGGGGCGGAGGCGGTCCTCCCTCACGAGGTCAAGCATCGCTCCCCCTGGGTCTTGGCCTTCAATGAGGAATGCCAGGATGCCGCCTGGCGGATGGACCTCGGGCTCGGCGAGGAGGGCCGTCGCCGAGCTGCCCTCAGGACGGCACATTATCAGCAGGCGCTCCGGCGGTACCACTACCGCAGCGTCCGCACAAGAACACTTGAAGTTGGTGACTTGGTCCTGAGGTGGGTCCTCTCCCGTCAGGGGTTGCACAAGCTCTCGCCCATGTGGGAGGGCCCGTTCAGAATCGCTCGTGTCTCTAGGCCTGGTGCTGTGCGCCTGGAGACGCAGGATGGGATACCCATCCAGAATTCCTGGAACATCGAACACTCAGGAGGTTCTATCCGTAATCAAGGCTCCGTGCCCATGAAGGTCTACGCCCGTGACACTCTCACGTAATAATGAGTTGGGGCTGTACACACCTCGGAGTCTCTTGTGTGTTGCCTACGGGCCCTCAGACGGGGCTCCCACCCACGCCCAAGTGGCAGTGCTTAGCTCCGCACTGGGAAGAGGACGTAGTGTAGGGGTCGGACGCGACCTTTTTTCCTTTTTTGGCTTGGTGTTTGGCTATCAGCCTTTTATACTTCCTTGGCTATCAGCCCTTCCTCTATCCCATGCTATGAAGTTCTCATGTTTCTCGCGCTTCCTACATTTGGTTGAAATTTTTTTTGGGATCTTTCTCGCCAGTTTTAAGTTCAGCTGCACCACTCGCTCTTCTTCACGCGCCTCGCGCGTGGGGCCTGGGGCACGGTCGGTCACCGGCCCTCGTCTGCCGTGGCCCCGTGACCTCGCCTGGCCAAGCCTGCTCAGGCTCTGATGCCGGGCTTCTCAGTCCGCGCAACCTATCCTACTGAGCCGACTCGGGCTTTGGTGCTCTAACCCGCGCTCGGCGCTCTCAGCAGATCTTAGCGGCTCACCCCCGCTCGGGGGCTGTACGAGCCCTTCAGATTCGGCCACCTCGTCACGACCCAATGGGGCTCATGATGCCGGAGTCAGGAGGACTCCGCCTCAGGACGACGCGACGCATAAAAGGTAAGTGATTTCACCCAGGCAACAAAAAAAACATGACAGTGAGTTCTCGCTTCTTACATATATCACAACCCATTACACGCCTCCTCGAGGCAACTTGAAATTTTGATGCAGAAAGGACATGAAGGAAAGGAAAGGAGAAGAAGCAGAGGTCACTCCCGCTCAGTCGGAGTCTTCCAGTTCCTCCGGCTTCACCGAGCCACAGTGGCGCGGCAACCCCCTCCCCTCGCCGGGCCGAGCTCGGCGGTGTGGTGGTTCGTCGCGACCGCCACTGCTGGAGGAGCTGCTGCTGCCACAGAGGGGGGACCCACGGCGCCCCCACGACTGAGATCGTCTTCGGAGGAGGAGCTGCTCCTCCGGACACCGTCCCCATCGTCCTCTTCGTCATCAACCTGGGGACAGCACCCAAGGCGCCTCCCTTCCTTCGAGAAGACCCTGACAAACAGTGTGGAGACGCCATCGTACCTGAAGTGGATCGCACACCTTCCCTGCAGCCGGCATGCATGAGCAAACGATTGCCAGCCGCGCTCCAGGAACACATCGCTCGAGGGAGCCACATCAACCTCCACCCAGGATGCACCACTGCAGCAACCGTCAGCCTGCATCCAGATGCCGCCGTGGCCTCCGTGGTAACATGTCGCCGAACGAGCGGGGAAGCCAGAGCCACGGGCCACCAGGCTTCTCCGCCCACACCATGAACTCCGACGACACGTCTAAGGAATGAAGCTGCGGGCGCGGAGGGCGCGCGACCGATAGGCACCGTTGCGCGCCTCCTCTCCCTCCGCGGCCGCGACCACCTTCACCACGGGAGGACGTCCCGCGCCTTTCACCAGTGGCCACGGCAGAACTCAGAAAGCCGCGCCCGCCTCCCCGAGAAGTTGCTGCAGGCGCAGCGGCATGCTTGCGGGGGCGACTGCGGCCCCTCTTCGGCGGCAGCGGGACTGGATCCTTCTGGGCCTTCCCCTTCTCCGCGGCGGACGGCTTCCTCGACGGCGCCATGGAGATCTCACGACAAGAGAGAGAGCGAAGAACAAGCAAGGAGAAAACGGTGCTGGCTTGAAAACGGATTGGGGGCTCCCCCTTCCCCCTAGTCCCATTTATAGGGCGGAGGAGCCCAACCGCCAACCACTGGCATCATAGCCATAACGCCCCTGTCGTCTGCGCCAAGAAGTTGTCAAGTCGCACGATCACCAAGACTGCGTGGGGAGCGGAGCCGCCATGTCCCATCCAACAGTCGCACGCCGGCCTGGCCCGCAGCCTTTTAGGGCCCCCGACGCTTCGTCCTCGACTAAGGCTTTGCCCCGAAGCCAACTCCGCGCGCGCCTTGTGCCCGGGGGCTACTGTCGCCTACTGGGAACCAGGGTACCCAGACTTGCCTGTCTGCGGGCCGCGACGCGCTCCTACAGCGGCCTGGTACGGCCCAGCTGATCAACTAGCTTCCCAAGACCCTCGCGAGGGAGCTAAGCCTCGCGAGGAGAAGGACGTCAAGACCTCCTCAAGAGCAGCCTCAGCAAGGTGCTCCGGAGGGCCGGAGAATCCAAGGCCAAGCCTGCCTCAGGAGGAGGCAGTGATGCACCGCGCCAGCGGGTGCCAGCGCTCGCCAGCGGTGCAGTTGCCATTTCGGTGCAAGGGGGACAGCGCAGCCGCAGGTTCCCAAGGAGCAGGGCAAAGGTTTCCCCATTGGTGCAACAAGACCGAAGACCACAAGGACGACAAGGAGGATGTCACCGTCGAGCCCACCACCGCGTCACCGCCTGGTCCTTTTGCAGGCGAAGACTGCTTTTGTCAGGGTAGGAACGTCCTTGTGTTCCCGCTCAAAAATGGCCGTTGTGGGATCCCTTCCCGCCTAAACATTTCGGGGGAAGAGGACCGTGGCCGCCTATATAAGTAGCTAGGATTCCCACTGTAAAGGGGGGTCGATCAAAACAATCTGCCACCACGCAAGGAGCAAGAACACTTGCCTCCTGACCCTCCTGATCTCACCTCCTGAGCTCAGGAACCACTGTACTAGCTCATATTCCAGCCCTTCCGAGGCTAATCCACCAAAGCAGGAAGTAGGGTCTTACACCACACGATGGCCCGAACCTGGGTAAACTCTTGCGTGTTCTATATGTTGTTTGCTTGAATCCCTTACAAGACAAGAGTGAGACGCTAGGTAGACGTGAGTGGGAGAGATCTTTGTTCACGCCCTTGTGTTCGAACTTCTTGGTTTTTGCGGAGCCCTAAATCCGACAGCTCATTCGACGACGAGCTCCGAAGCAAAACGGCGACTAGAGGCCCGCTAGGCCTGGCCGCGGCTATCTAGAGGAAGTGTAAGTGCTAGAGGAGGAGGCTGGTGTGGCCGAACGAGCTCGGAGGGGGTCCTATTTATAGGCATGGCGAGGGAGGAGATCGAGAGCACCGATGAGCTCTCTGGAAGAGGTGCACAACGATGAGAGTCATCAGAGAGAGAGAGAGAGGGGGAAGTGGCCATGGGTCATGCGGCCACCGTGGGAGCTCGCAGCCGAGCACAGGGCGATGGGGAGACAACGACAATGAGCACGGGATCACTGTGTGCTCGGGCACGACGTGCTCGTGATCGCTGCGGTGAGCTCCAGCGTCGACGAGGGGCAGGGAGGGGTCAAGGGCGATGAGACGAAGCAGCAGGCACTAGGTGGCGAGCTGGTTTGGCCTCGGGCACAGGCGAAACAGAGGCGTTGGCGCCATCCAGAGCGCATGGAACACCGGCCTGGCACCGTGTCCACACGCGGTCATCGCGTGATCTCTGGCTACACGATGCGCCGAAGAGTAAAATCATGTCTGGTGGCTTGTTCTTGCAGTGTTAGGTCTAGGAGAGGTGATGGTTCACAACCAGGCCGACCAGATTGAACAATAGAGTCTCAGCAAATTTCTGGACAGAAACTTGGGAGCCAAGTAGAGAGGATTCTAGAGAGAGTTAGGAGCTGAACTTTGGGGGTTAAGCTTCTCTTAGGAAAGTAATGATGCCCTAAAAATTTGAGCTCCAGAGGATCAAGGAAAAATGCACTTCCTTTACAACATGCACTTTCTGACCATAATGGGAAATATATTCTGTAGGAAAAATGTTCCAAATAACCATAAAATATTTTTGCACAGGGAGGTGTGCCAAGGTCCAAAGAATATTCAGGAATTTTCTAAGATTTTTGTGGGCAAGAAAAATGAGGGTTGCTTTGGAGTAGAAGTGAAGGAAGGACTATGAAAATGAATATTTTTCATTTAAGAAAAATATTCCCAAGGTCATATTTTGTTATATCAGAGAGAAAGAGATGGGTTTGAAGGTGAGACGAGTCACTTGGGTGAAAATCAAAGAAGTGCCCAAATGATTTAAGTCCAAATGAGTTGATTCAAAACTCAAATTCAAATTAAAATGCAATAAAACTTAGAAAAGAAAAAGGGCAAAAACCTGGCTGTCACAAGTTTTTAGATGATGGGTTGCTAGAGTGACATAAGCTTAAACCCTAGTTTATGCGCTACTTCGTAAGGGGCTGATTTGGATCCACACGTTTAATGCTATGGTTTGATTTTATCTTAATTCTTCTTTCGTAGTTGCGAATGCTTGCGAGGGGGGGTTAATCATAAGTTGAGGAAAGTTTTATAGTTAAAGATGAGACTATCATTTACAATGTCGACCCAGTTGTGCGTACCGCTTATATTGAAAAACCACCTTAGTATAACATAGTATTGCTATGGTTAAAGATATCTTGGCTGATAATATTGATGGGTACATGTTATTTATTTCTATGATGAAGCTGCTAGAATTGCTAGACCGGATACTAAATATAAGAATAAGTTCATTGTTGGCATGTGTGTTGTCTCCGTCAAAATATGAGAACATTGCTCTCATGGTTTATGTGATGTGGGTTCAAGCATGAGTGATATCCCTTTTACCTTATATCAAGAAGTTATGCATGAGATTGCACCCGCTAAAATAGAAGATAGTTAATATTAAACTTGTGAAGAGAGACACCATCACACCACTTGGGATTGTTTGAGATGTGAAAGTCGTGTGTTGAAAAATAAAATACCCTACAGATTTTCTAGTTCTTCATTCTCTACAAGATGATTTTTGTCCCATAATTTTTGATAGACCTTTCTTGAACACTGTCAAAGCTAAGATAGATTGCGAGAAACAAATCATAGTGTTAGTTTTGGTGATGTGTCTCATGAGTTTAATTGCTCTATGTTTTGTAGGCAACCTCATTATAAAGAATTGCCTAGTAAAGATAACAATTGGTCTTGCATCTATTGCCATTCCCCCTACCGATCCATTATAAAAATACTTGCTAGACCATGAAAATGGTATGAAGTTGCACGAAAGAAATGAAATAGATAAGATGTTCTTTGAACAACAACCTATTCTTAAGCACAACTTGCATGTTGAAACTTTAGGAGGTCCTCCTCCACCTAAGGGTGATCTTGTGTTTCAATTAAAACATTTACCTAATGCTTTGAAATATGCTTATCTTGATGAGAAGAAGATATATCATGTTATTATTAGTGCTAACCTTACAGAGCATGAAGAAAAGAGTCTGTTAAAAACTCTGTGGAAGCACCGTGCTGCTCTTGATGATCTTAAGGGCATTAGCCCCACTCTCTGTTAGCACAAGATTAATATGAAACCAGATGCTAAACCCGTTGTTGATCATCAGCGACGACTAAATCCCAAAATGAAGGAAGTGGTAAGAAATGAAATATTAAACCATCTGGAAGCGGGTATAATTTAACCTATAGCTGATAATAGATGGGTAAGTCACCTTCATTGTGTTCCTAAGAAAGAAGGTATTACTGTTGTTCCTAATGATATATATAAACTCATCCCACAAAAAAATGTGACTTGTTATAGAATGGTCACTGATTTTAGAAAATTAAACAACGCCACTACAAAAGATCATTGTCCTTTGCCTTTTATGGACTAAATGCTAGAAAGATTGTCAAAGCACACACATTTTTGCTTTCTTGATGGATATTACAGTTTCTCAAAAATACTTGTATCACAACCTGATCAAGAGAAAACCACCTTTACTTGTGTAAGTGCATCAAGTGCCCCCTTAGTGGTTTTGGACTATTGACAAATAGGTTGAGGAACTAATGTGTTTGTGAGTATACACAGGAAACAGAGTCACTGGATATTTGGTTTAACACATGGAAGACGACCCCTAAATATGAATTTCTTCAAGTGAAGAATTTTGTGATGAAATTGGTATGGCCTTTGAAGAAATTGATGTGAAGACTTTGAAGCTTGAAGACTTCTGCTTTCGTAGTTTCTTATTTTTCTTATTTGAGTCATAGAAAAAACCGTACTGTTAAATGGGGTCTAGGTGAAACATATTTCATAATTCCAAAGTGATGCTCAAACTTACTCAAACCCATACACAAAAGCTACTTTGAGTGAAGTCTTTGGAAATCTCATGTGCAGCTGATGCATTTGCTAGCAATAGAGACGAAGTTGATCTGGTCGCTAACGAATTTGGTCAGGCTGAGGAGTTAGGAGTTCTCCAGTATGATCTACCAAAAAGTGAGGAAATTGAGTGCCGCGACGAATTTGAGAGTTCAAATTCTGATTGTTGCTGCGCTGCGTGCCAGCTGTCAAGTGGATCCTAATCCCGACAATGGTCGAATCAGAGAAGGGCATTTATGACAATTCATGTCGGGTTGCACCCTCGCTATAAATAGCCCCCCATAACTACTTGCTGGTTGGCAGCTCCAAGAGAAGTTGACAATTGTCATTTGAGAGTAACCCATCGTCTAACGACTTTGAGAGAATCCTAAGTGAGGAAAAATCTAGAGCCAAAGTGATTGATCATCACTGAACAGTTTAATCTGTGTGATCCGACACCTGTTACCTTTGAATACTTTCATTCTTCCAGACGGTTAGGCGTCAAGTTCGGAGTAAACCAAGAGTCATTGTGGTGTGCCGGTGAACAAGTCTATGAAGGTTTTGGAAGTTTATCTTGAAGACTTATACCACGGGTGATTGGGTGAGGTCTGTGGCCTTAGTTCAAGAGGAATACGGTGAGGACGGTGTGTCCTCTGAGTTGCAACTCAGTCGCCTCAACCAGACGTACAATTGATGCAGCAACTGGAACTGGTCTACCAAATTTATGTGTCTTCACCGGGCCAAACTAGTTTCAAATTCCTCAATCCTCTTTACATTATTTCGCTGCTGAAGAATCTATGATCTATGCTCTAACGAATTTGAACTTGAGATTTTCATCATGCTATTTTTATTTCCTCAGTTCATATTCTTCATGCTTGTTTGATTGTATGATCGCATGTTCTTCACTCTTCTGTATCCTGATTGCATGTACTTTGATTCGGTGATGACTTAGTTTCCTTTGCATTACTATTTCTTCACTCTGATCTTCATCAAATTCTTCAAAGTATGACGAATTTCTAAATATCCCCCATTCACCCCCTCTAGGAGATAACATGCGCTTTCAATTGGTATCATGGCAAGGTTCTCCCTTTTTCTGTGTTATTTTGGTTTAACCACCTGGAGTTTGTCACTTCTTGAGCTTGCGTTGTATTCCCTCGAAGAGGAAAGGGAGATGCTGCACAGTAGCGTAAGTATTTCCCTCAGTTTTTGAGAACCAAGGTATCAATCCAGTAGGAGACCACGCGTGAGTCCCTCGCACCTGCACAAACAAATAAGAACTTCGCAGCCAACGCGATAAGGGGTTGTCAATCCCTTTACGGTCACTTACGAAAGTGAGCTCTGATAGAGATGATAGTTTATTTTTTTGGTATTTTTGTTTATAAGAACAAAAAATAAAAGCGGTAAAAGTAAAGTAGATGCAGATTGATAGATTGATATGTTGAGAATAGACCCGGGGGCCATAGTGTTCTCTAGTGGCTTCTCTCATGATAGCGATATTCTACGACGGGTAAACAAATTACTGTCGAGCAATTGATAGAAAAGCGAATAATTATGAGACTATCTAGGCATGATCATTGTATCTAGGCATCACGTCCGAGACAAGTAGACCGAAACGATTCTGGATCTACTACTATTACTCCACACATCGACCGCTAACCAGCATGCATCTAGTGTATTGAGTTCATAAGAACAGAGTAACGCCTTAAGCAAGATGACATGATGTAGAGGGATGAACTCAAGCAATATGATATAAACCCCATCTTTTTATCCTCGATGGCAACAATAAAATACGTGCCTTGATGCCCCTACTGTCACTGGGAAAGGACACCGCAAGATTAAACCCAAAGCCAAGCACTTCTCCCATTGCAAGAACTATAGATCTAGTAGGCCAAACCAAACCAAATACGAAGGGACTTGCAAGGATATTATGAGCACACCGCAAAAGTTCAGAGAAGAACCAAATATTTCTCATAGATAATCTTGATCATAAACTCACAATTCACTGGATCTTGACAAACACACCGCAAAAAGAGATTACATCGAATAGATCTCCTCGAAGACCAAGGAGAACTTTGTATTGAGATCCAGAGAGAGAGAGAAGAAGCCATCTAGATACTAGCTATGGACCCGAAGGTCTGTGGTAAACTACTCACAACTCATGGTGAGGGCGATGATGATGATGATGATGATGAACTCCATGATGGACCCCCCTCCGGTGGAGCTCCGGAACAGGCTCCAAGATGGGATCTCACGGGAACAGAAGGTTACGGCGATAGAATTAGAGTTTTCTCTCTGTTGCTGATGGTTTTGGGGTACGTAGACTTATATAGGATGAAGGAGGACACCAGGGGAGTCACGGGGGCCCCACGAGGTAGGGGGAGCGCCCTGGGAAGGGGGGCGCACCCCCACCCTCATGGGAAGCCCGTATCTCCCCGGACGTGGTTCTTAAGTTCTCCGTGTGTGATTTTCTCACAAAATATCTCTTGCGAAGGTTTCATTCCGTTTGGACTCCGTTTGATATTATTTTTCTGCAAAACCCTGAAACAAGCAAAAAACATCAATCTGGACTGGGCCTTTGGGTTAGTAGGTTAGTCCCAAAAATGATATTAAAGTGTAAGATAAAGCCCATTAAACGTCCAAGACTTCATAAATATTAGCATGGAACAATAAAAAATTATAGATACTTTGGAGACGTATCAAGCATCCCCAAGCTTAATTCATGCTCGTCCTCGAGTAGGTAAATGATAAAGAAAGAATTTTTGATGTGGAATGCTAACCAACATAGTTTTTCAATGTAATTCTCTTAATTGTGGCATGAATGTTCAGATCTGAAAGATTCAAGATAAAAGTCTATATTGACGTAAGAAATAATAATACTTCAAGCATACTAACAAAGCAATCATGTCTTCTCAAAATACTATGGCTAAAGAAAGTTATCCCTACAAAATCATATAGTCTGGCGATGCTCCATCTTCATCACACAAAATATTCATATCATGAACAACCCCGATTTCAACCAAGCACTTGTTTTCATACACTATTCTTTCAAACCTTTCAACTTTCACGCAATATATGAGCGTGAGCCATGGACATAGCACTATGGGTGGAATAGAGGTGGTTGTGGAGAAGACAAAAAGGAGGAAGATAGTCTCACATCGACTAGGCATATCAACGGGCTATGGAGGTGCCCATCAATAGATATCAATGTGATTGAGTGGGGATTGCCATGCTACGGATGCACTAGAACTAAAAGTGTATGAAAGCTCAACAAAAGAACCTAGTGGGTGTGCATCCAACTTGCTTGCTCACAAAGACCTAGGGCATTTGAGGAAGCCCATCGTTGGAATATACAGCCAAGTTCTATAACAAAAATTCCCACTAGCATATAAAGTGACTAAGCATGAGACTCTCTACAATGAAGAACATGGTGCTACTTTGAAGCACAAGTGTGGAAAAGAGATAGTAGCAATTGTCCCTTTTTTCTTTTTTCTTTTTTTGGGCCTATCTTTTTTCTTCGGCCTTTTTTTGCGGAGGGGCTTTATTGATTTAGCCTTTCCTCCCATGGGACAATGCTCTAATAATGATGATCATCACACTTTCATTACAACTCGATATTACAACTCGATACTACAACAAAGTATGACTCTATATCAATGCCTCCGGCGGTGTATCGGTATGTGCAATGAAACAAGAGTGACATGTATGAAAAGTTATGCATGGTGGCTTTTCCGCAAATACGATGTCAACTACATGATCATGCATGGCAATATGACAATATGAAGCGTGTCATATGAACAGAACGGTGTAAAGTTGCATGGCAATATATCTCGGAATGGCTATGGAAATGCCATGATAGGTAGGTATGGTGGCTGTTTTGAGGAATAATATGGTGGCTGTTTTGAGGAAGGATATATAGTGGGTTTATGGTACCGGCGAAAGTTGTGCGGTACAAAAGAGGCTAGCAATGGTGGAAGGGTGAGAGTGCGTATAATCCATGGACTCAACATTAGTCATAAGAACTCATATACTTATTGCAAAAATCTACGAGTCATCAAAACAAAGCAATCAACACATGCTCCGAGGGGGGGAGGTTGGTAGGAGTTAACCATCGTGCTCCCCCGGCCTCCACAAAAAGGTTGACACTTTACAAATACCTCATGCTCTAACTTCGTCACATAGCGGTTCACCATACGTGCATGCTACGGGAATCACTAACCTTAACACAATTATTTCTCAATTTCATAATAACTCCACTAGCATGACTCTAATATCACTATCCTCATATCTCAAAACAATTATCAAGCATCCAACATCTCATTCTATTTAATGCACTTAGTGTGAATTTTATTTACTACATTGACATTGGATGTCTATCATGTGAAGACTAGTTTTTATAGCCTAAACACATTACCATGATGTTTTAATAGACTCTCAAATAGATATAAGTGAAGCATGAGAGTTCATCAATTTCTACAAAATATAACCACCACCGTGCTCTAAAAGATAGAAGTGAAGCACTAGAGCAAAAACTATTCAACTCAAAGGATATAAGTGAAGCACATAGAGTGTTCTAACAATTCCTAGGCCATATTTAACTCTCTCAAATAGGTGTGTCCAGCAAGGATGATTGTGACAAACTAAAAATCAAAGACTCAAATTATACAAGACGCTCCAAGCAAAACACGTATCATGTGGTGAATAAAAATATAGCTCCAAGTATAGTTACCGATGGATGAAGACGAAAGAGGGGATGCCTTCCCGGGGCATCCCCAATCTTAGGCTTTTGATTATCCTTGAATTTTACGTGGGGTGCCATGGGCATCCCCAAGCTTAGGCCTTTTCTACTCTTTGTTCCATAGTCCATTAAAGCAATACTCAAAACTTGAAAACTTCACAACACAAAACTTAGACAAAAGTTCTCGTGAGCTCCGTTAGTATAAGAAAGCAAATCAATACTCCAAGGTACTACAATGAAATCATTCTTTGTTTATATTGGTGTTAAACCTACTGTATTCCAACTTCTCTATGGTTCATACCTCCAAATAGTACTCATAGATGCATTGAAATAAGCAAACAACACACGAAAAACAGAATATGTCAAAAACAGAACATTCTGTAGTAATCTGCAGGTTTCGCATACTTCTGTAACTCCAAAAAATTCAAACTAAATTGGTAACTGTGAGGAATTTTTCTATTAATCATCTGCAAAAATAATCAACTAAATAGCACGCTCCAGTCAAATCTGACGACCATTCTAGTGAGCGTTAACGATTCTGTTTTTCATAGCAAGATCACATAAACTTCACACACATCTTCCCAAAGGTTCTACTTGGCACAAACACTAAACAAAACATGAAACCACATATAATCAGAGGCTAGATGCAATATTTATTCCCTAACAGCAACAGAAACAACAACAAAAATATAAAATTGGGTTGCCTCCCAACAAGCGCTATCGTTTTACTCCCCAAGCTAGGCACGATTTTAGTGATGCTCTCATGATAGATTCATATGGTAATTTGATTTTCTTTCTAGGTAAGTGTTCCATGCCTTTCCTTAACGGAAATTGGAATCTAATATTTCCTTCCTTCATATCAAGCACCAATCGTTCTAAGGAAAGATCTACCAAGAATAATAGGACATGAAGGATTGCAATCTATATCAAGAACAATGAAATCTACGGGCGCATAATTCCTATTGGCAACAATAAGAACATCATTAATCCTTCCCATAGGTTTCTTAATAGTGGAATCCGCAAGATGCAAATTTAAAGAACAATCATCAAGTTCATGGAACCCTAGCAAATCACACAAAGTTTTTGGGATAGTGGAGACACTTGCACCCAAATCACACAAAGCATAGCATTCATGATCTTTTATTTTTATTTTTATAGAAGGTTCCCACTCATCATAAAGCTTTCTAGGGATAGAAACTTCTAACTCAAGTTTTTCTTCATAAGATTGCATCAAAGAATCAACTATGTGTTTGGTGAAAGCTTTATTTTGACTATAAGCATGCGGAGAATTTAGCATGGATTGCAACAAGGAAATACAATCAATCAAAGAGCAATTATCATAATTGAATCCCTTGAAATCCAAAGTAGTGGATTCATCACTATGCAAAGTTTTAATCTCTTCACTCCCACTTTTAGCAATTTTAGCATCATGATCTAAAAACTCTGAATCATTGGGACACCTTAAAGCAGAATCATCTCCAATCCTATCTTCATCAAAATTTATACTAGAAAACAAGGATCTAATAGGAGACACATCAATAACTTTCAGATCTTCATCTTTATTTTCATGATAACTAGAAGAACACGCTTTAATATAATCCTCTCTTTTAGCACGCATCCTAGCGGTTCTTTCTTTGCATTCATTAACGGAAATTCTCGTGGCTTTGAGAGACTCATTGATATCATGCTTAGGTGGGATAGCTCTAAGTTTCAAAGAATCAACATCAAGAGTAATTCTATCCACACTTCTAGCCAATTCATCAACCTTAAGCAATTTCTCTTCAAGCATAGCATTGAAATTCTTTTGCGAGATCATAAACTCCTTAACACTAGTTTCAAATTCAGAAGGCATCTTTCCATAAGATTTGTTGTAGGAATTACCATAATTATTAGAGGAATTACTAGGAAAAGGCCTAGGATTAAAATTACCTCTATAAGCATTTTTAACAAAATTATTCCTACCAACAAAATTCACATCCAAAGATTCATTGTTATTTTCAATCAAAGTGGACAAAGGCATATCATTAGGATTAGAAGAAGCACTCTTAGCAGCAAACAATTTCATAAGTTCATCCATCTTTCCACTCAAATCACTAATTTCTTTGATAGCATGCACTTTTTTACTAGTAGATTTTTCGGTGTGCCATTGAGAATAATTAACCATAATATTATCTAGGAGTTTGGTAGCTTCTCCTAAGGTAGTTACCATGAAAGTGCCTCCTGCGGCCGAATCTAAAAGATTTCTAGAAGCAAAATTTAAGCCAGCATAAAAGTTCTGAATAATCATCCATAGATTCAAACCATGTGTAGGGCAATTACATATCATTAATTTCATTATATCCCAAGCTTGTGCAACATGCTCATGATCTAGTTGCTTAAAATTCATAATATCGTTTCTAAGAGAGATGATCTTAGCAGGAGGAAAATACTTAGAGATAAAATCATCTTTGCACTTATTCCACGAATCAATACTATTTCTAGGGAAAGAGGAAAACCAAGTTTTAGCACGATCTCTAAGTGAAAACGGAAATAACTTCAATTTAACAATATCGTTATCTGTATCCCTTTTCTTTTGCATATCACACAAATCAACAAGGTTGTTTAGATGGGTAACGGCGTCTTCACTAGGAAGGCCGGAGAATCGATCTTTCATGACAAGATTCAACAAAGCAGCATTGATCTCACAAGATTCAGCATCGGTAATAGGAGCAATCGGAGTGCTAATAAAATCATTGTTGTTGGTATTGGAGAAGTCACACAATTTGGTATTGTTCTGAGCCATAGTGACAGGCAAGCAATCCAACACACACAAGCAAACAAGAAGCAAGCGAACGATAAACACACGGCAGAATAAGGGCAAATAAAACGGCAAGGGTGAAGTGGGGAAGAGGAAAACGAGAGGCAAATAAATGTAATGCAAAGGATAAGGGTTTGTGATAGGTACTTGGTATATGACTTTTGTGTAAGCCTCCCCGGCAACGGCGCCATGAATTCTTCTTGCTACTTCTTGAGCTTGCGTTGTATTCCCTCGAAGAGGAAAGGGAGATGCAGCACAGTAGCGTAAGTATTTCCCTCAGTTTTTGAGAACCAAGGTATCAATCCAGTAGGAGACCACGCGCGAGTCCCTCGCACCTGCACAAACAAATAAGAACTTCGCAGCCAACGCGATAAGGGGTTGTCAATTCCTTTACAGTCACTTACGAAAGTGAGATCTGATAGAAATGATAGTTTATATTTTTGGTATTTTTGTTTATAAGAACAGAAAATAAAAGCAGTTAAAGTAAAGTAGATGTAGATTGATATGTTGAGAATAGACCCGGGGGCCATAGTGTTCTCTAGTGGCTTCTCTCATGATAGCGATATTCTATGGTGGGTAAACAAATTACTGTCGAGCAATTGATAGAAAAGCGAATAATTATGAGACTGTCTAGGCATGATCATTGTATATAGGCATCATGTCCGAGACAAGTAGACTGATACGATTCTGCATCTACTACTATTACTCCACACATCGACCGCTATCCAGCATGCATCTAGTGTATTGAGTTCATAAGAATAGAGTAACACCTTAATAAAGATGACATGATGTAGAGGGATAAACTCAAGCAATATGATATAAACCCCATCTTTTTATCCTCGACGGCAACAATACAATACGTGCCTTGCTGCCCCTACTATCACTGGGAAAGGACACCGCAAGATTGAACCCAAAGACAAGCACTTCTCCCATTGCAAGAACTATAGGTATAGTAGGCCAAACCAAACCAAATAATTCGAAGAGACTTGCAAGGATATTATGAGCACACATAAAAAATTCAGAGAAGAACCAAATATTTCTCATAGATATTCTTGATGATAAACCCAAATATTTCTCATAGATAATCTTGATGATAAACTCACAATTCATCGGATCTCGACAAACACACCGCAAAAAGAGATTACATCGAATAGATCTCCTCGAAGACCAAGGAGAACTTTGTATTGAGATCAAGAGAGAGAAGAAGCCATCTAGATACTAGCTATGGACCCGAAGGTCTGTGGTAAACTACTCACAACTCATGGTGAAGGGGATGATGATGATGATGAAGAACTTCGTGATGGATCCCCCTCCGGTGGAGCTCCGGAATAGGCTCCAAGATGGGATCTCAGAGGAACAGAAGGTTATGGCAGTGGAATTAGGGTTTCCTCTCTGTTGCTAATGGTTTCGGGGTACGTAGACTTATATAGGAGGAAGGAGGACACCGGGGGAGTCACGGGGGCCCCACGAGGCAGGGGGAGCACCCTGGGAAGGGGGGCGCGCCCCCCACCCTCGTGGGCAGCCCGTATCTCCCCTGACGTGGTTCTCAAGTTCTCCATGCGCGATTTTCTCAAAAAATATCTCTTGCGAAGGTTTCATTCCGTTTGGACCCCATTTGATATTCTTTTTCTGCAAAACCCTGAAACACGCAAAAAACAGCAATCTGGACTGGGCCTTTGGGTTAGTAGGTTATTCCCAAAAATGATATTAAAGTGTAAGATAAAGCCCATTAAACGTCCAAGACTTCATAAATAATAGCATGGAACAATCAAAAATTATAGATACGTTAGAGACGTATCAGAGTTCTAGTTATGTCGACCGCAGGTATGAATAAAGTGTTCACTGCGTGTCCCATCTTTGATGGCCATGACTATCCCAAGTGGAAAGTCATGATGAGGAAGCGTCTTCTATCGATGAACATCGAGCTATGGACCATCACTGAGATAGATCTGACTAACCTCTGCAAGATGTCTAATGCTGAAAAGATTGACAAGTATACTCAGCTGGATATTTGGGCAAGGGATGTCATTTGCTCTAACCAATCCAGAGATGAGTTCAGGTGCATCATGCATCTATGCAATGCGAGGCTCATCTGGGACCAAATCTCTGACATTAATGAAGGGAATCATACTTTTCAGGACCCCTGGTTCGTCGAATTCAAGGAATCTCTCAAGACTATGCTTCATGAGTCTGATTCATCGCCCTCAGCAACATGCCTCATGGAAAAAAGGCACCACGTACTTAGACGATCACTATCTTTCTCTAGTGAAGATGAATCTGATGAAAACATGTCTCTTAGCTATTAAAAACTAGCTAATATTGCCACAAGGCAACAAACTCAATGGAAAGGATTGAAAAATTACTAGATAAAAGTGATAATATGTTGAACGATGAAATGGAATGCACTCAAACTCTGATTGATGATCTTAAAAGTCGTCATGTGGCCCTCTCAGCTGAACACGAGAAGCTTACCTAAGAATTTCTTCCAAGGAAGCAAGAACTCAAGAAGCTGGGAGCCTCTCATGACGATCTTAAAAAAGACAACAATTCACTACTCGCCCAACAGATCAGCGCAGCCCAGGAAGAATTTGTTGCCCCATGCTTAAAATGCCTTGAATGTGAACATGCAAATTCTTCAGCTTCTACTTTATCTTCAGAATTCTCTATGGTCTCAATTCCCTCGTCTAAGGAAACCTCAAGTTCTACTGATGAAAATGCAGGTCTGAAGGAATTGTACGTCACAAGCATGTACAAAAGCCTCAAAGGGCACGAAACTCGTTGCGATGTGCTCAAAAAGCAGATTCTGAACAGAAACCCTAGAAAAGATGTTATTGCTTTTGAGAGAAAGCTAAATGCTGATGGTTCTTACTGGAAAGTGTCCCAAAACCACATTTGTTGCTCCAAAAGGACCTCCAGTTGACCCATCTACTCTATCTAGCTACAAATGTGATACTCCACATGCTTTTGATGCGTCATTTGACTCTAACTATAAGTTGTTCAAAAATTAGAATGGTGAAGTATTTGCTAAATTTGTTGGTACTAACTGTTGGAATGGATTCCCAGTGAAAAACATCTGGATGTCTGTCGTGGATTTGTCACGGCAGATGTCCTAGTGTGAGGACTTAGTCGTGAGGCCAACGCATCTATGTAGTAGCTTGAGAGGGGTTGATCGGAATCGAGAGACGCAACACAAGACAAGGGTTTAGACAGCTTCGGGCCCCGGGAAACATCATCCGATAATAACCCTACATTATGTTTGTGGCTAGGTCTCATTATGATCATGAGGGAGTCGTTGTATTAGCCGGCTCTCCTCTAGTTGTGTCTAACCCTAGCGATTATTTATTCTTCCTTCTTGGGGTGCCCCGCCCCTCATTATATAAGTTGAAGGGACGGGTTACATGTAGAGTCCAACCTGGATTAGGACTTAACCTATTCTGACATCTCACCATGGGCTTCTCATCACGGGCTTCTCTCCATGGGCTTCTTAACGTCTTCGGCTTCTTAACTCCAGACGACTCATCTTTATGGCTAAGTACTTGCCGGGTTACAATCTGGCTTACAATCCGGCTTATAAATATCCGCCAGCTGACAATCTATCGGCTTATAACTGTTCGCCGGCTTACAATCTGTCGGGTTATTACTGTTCGCCGGCTTACAATATGCCGACTTATAATCAGCCGGGTCATACCGCGGGGTATATCCCCGACAGTGCCCAAAAGTGTTCTTCAAAATCTTCAGGTGAATGGCATCATGACACCACCGAAGAAAAGGAACAACCCTAGGGCAAAGTCTTCACCTGGACCAAAGTCGTCAAAAGGACATTGATCCTCAAATACCCATGCTAACACTTCCATGCAGGGAAACAGACAGCGATCTGACGAATATGTGCACTATTCTTCAAATCGTTATGTGCACAAATCTACTAAGAATTTCTTTGCATATTCTTATGAGTACTATACTCCTCCTATGAAGAGAAATGCATATTCTTCAATGCCTAAGTTCTCTATGAATGCATTGTGCTATATCACTTATTAGCCACCCATTCAGACGTGGGTTGTTAAGAAGAAGAACTAATCTCTTATGCAGGGTCAGGTCGTCAAACACAATAAATGTCTAATGAATTTGCTTAAGGCCTGACATAATGCTTGTTGGGATGCAAGCTAAACATGATGAAATAAATCCTCATTTCACTCATCCACATGCTGCTTGTTATATTCTTACTTATGAAATTCATTGAGGAAATTGATCATCATATTCTTCACCTGAAGTGTATGAATTTGTAAGTGAGACTAATGCTTCCGTAGGATTACACTTCGAAAGCTACTGAATGGGTTCTGGACAGTGGTTGCACCAATCACATGACTGGTGACAGAAATCTCCTCATCAATGCTCCCCTTACTCCATCACATCTGAAGAATATCACCTTTGTTGATAAATGAAAAAGGAAGGTGTCGGGTCTAGGTAAGGTTGCTATCTCAAAGGATCGACACATGGAAATGTGATGCTTGTCGAGTCCCCTGGATACCTCATGTGTGTCTCAATGCTTTGTGATCATGATATGATTGCCATCTATGAAAAGTATAGATGCATTGTGCTAATGGAATGTGACAAGTTCAAAGTCTTCGAAGGATTTAGGAGAGGTGATTTGTACATTGTAGATTTCTCTACATGTCCTCAACAAGGTATGTGTATTATGGCAAAAGCTTCAGAGTGTTGGCTGTGGCATCGACGGCTTGGACATGCTGGCATGAGGAATTTGAGCACACTCTTTTAGAAGAAGCACATCATTGGTGCCGAGGGGTTCATCAAAGATCACCTTTGCAGTGCTTGCGAAGCTAGAAAGATGACAAGATCCAAGCACTCCGCGAAGAAAATCATGACTACTACTCGTCCCTTTGAATTACTTCATATGGATCTATTTGGCCCTAATCATTATGCCGCACTAACCAATGAAGCACCACTCTATGGATTTGTCATAGTTGATGACTATTCTTGTTACACACTGGTGCATATCATTACCTACAAGACTGAAGTGCAGAATGTCGTCAGACGGTTCTCGAATTGGGACATGATGAATTATTGTCTCTAGATGAAGCATATCATAAGCGATAATGGCTCCGAGTTCAAGAACACATGCCTTGATGATTATCTTGACGAACTTGGTATCACTCATGAGCTCTCTGCTCCTTATACTCCTCAGCAGAGTGGAGTTCCTGAGCGCAAGAACATGACACTCATTGAGATGGCTTGCACTATGCTTGATGAATACAAGACCTCTCACCACTGGTGGTCTGAAGCAATTGATACTGCATGTCACATTATCAATCGGGTATATCTTCACAAATTCCTCAAGAAGACCTCATTTCAGCTCCTCACTGATAAGAAGACCAATGTAAGTTATTTCAAAGTCTTTGGTGCTAAATGCTGGATTAGAGATCCTCATGACAATTCCAAATTTGCACCAAAAGCACATGAGGGTTTTATGCTTGGTTACAGAAAGGACTCACACACCTACAGAGTCTTCAACACCTAGCACAACAAGGTTGTTGAAACTATAGATGTGCGGTTAGATGAAACTAACGGCTCGCAAACAGAGCACCTGCCTCATGTGCTATATGAAATGCCTCCTAAAGAATTAATCAAGCTGATGGGCACAGGTGAAATTGTGCCAAGTGAAGAAATAGTTGAAGAAGAAGTGATCATTCTCCGTCCTGAAGAATTTGCTACCATTAAAGAAAATGACTCTGAGGAAAATGCTCTACCTAATCAAGGCCCTCATCCAATTCATCAGCGAGTGGCAAACGAAGTGTAGATTGAGAAGATTATCGACAACATCAATGCACCCAGTCCCCTCACACACTCAAGAGCCTAACATCTAGCTAACTTTTGTGGGCATTTTGCATTTGTCTCCATCAGAGACCCCACCCAAGTTGATGAAGCATTTCTGGAGCCTGGCTGGTTCAACCCATGCAAGAAGAATTGCAACAATTCGAGCTCAATAATGTGTGGGAGCTTGTGAATCATCATGATCCACGCAAGCACAATATCGTCGACACTAAGTGGATCTATCGCAACAAGCAAGATGAAAATGGCCAAGTGGAAAGACATAAGGCTCATATTGTGGCACAAGGCTACACACAGGTTGAGGGTATTGATTTCGGTGAAACTTTTGCACCTGTTGCTAAGCTTGAAGCTATTCATATACTGCTTGCGTATGCTAACCACCATAACATACTCTTATATCCAATGGTGCATTCCTCAATGGTAAGCTTGGGGAAGAAGTTTATGCTGCTCAACCACCAGGTTTTGAGGATCCCAAGCATCTTGACAAAGTCTTTAGACTGAACAAGGATCTATGTGGCCTCAAGCAAGTGACACGGGCTTGGTATGATACTCTGAAGGAATTCCTGAAGAAAAAGGGATTCAAACCCGATTCACTTGACCCTACTCTTTTCACTAAATCTTATGATGGTAAACTGTTCATATGCCAAATATATGTTGATGATATTATCTTTGTTGCACTAATGAGTGTTTCAGTGATGAATTTGCATACATGATGCGTGAAGAATATCATATGTCAATGATGGGAGAATTAACATACTTCCTTGGTCTTCAAATTCGTCAACAACCCAATGGCATCTTCATTTCTCAAGAGAAATACCTCAAAGATTGCATGAAGAAATTCGGCATGCAAGATTGCAATTGCCTCAAAATTCCAATGCCTACCAATGGTCAACTCCGCACTGACAAAAATGGTGAAGATTTCGATCACAATGTATACCGCTCCTTGATTGGTTCTCTTCTTCACCTATGTGCATCTAGGCCAGATATTATGCTTAGAATTTGCATGTGTGCTTTATTTCAAGCGGCACAGAAGGAATCACACCACCAGGCTGTGAAATAAATTCTTCGATATTTAGCTCACACATCAACGCTTGGATTATGGTATCCCAACGGCTCATCTTTTGATCTAGCTGGATTTTCTGATTCTGATTATGCTGGAGATCATGTAGATTGCAAGTCTACCTCAGGCACATGCCATTTCCTCCGATGATATCTTGTATGTTGGTCCTCAAAGAAGCAGACCAGCATGGCACACTTCACAGCTGAGGCTGAATACATTGACGTTGGTGTCTACTGCTCATAGTTGCTATGGATGAAGCAAACTCTCAAGGATTATGGCATCAACGTGAAGAAAGTCCATCTCTTATGTGACAATGAGAGTGCTATCAAGATCGTCCACAACCCCGTGCAACATTCCAAGATGAAGCATATTCAGATTCATCACCATTTTCTTCGTGATCATGTCCTAAAGGGAGACATTGTCATCGACCACATGAAGACCGAAGACCAGCTTGCCGATATCTTCACTAAGCATTTGGATGAAAAGAGGTTCTGCAAGTTACGGTGTGAGCAAAGCATGCTAGAATCTTTGAATGTACTCTGAAGTGGACACACATCCTAACGCTTATGCCTATTTGATGATTTTGACGCACAACACACGAAGTAACATTTTTCTTCAAACAATGAAGACTAGCCCTCTAAGTGTGAAGAAATTAATGAAGAACTTAACTCTCGGAACCCTATGATAATTGTATGTGGTGTCCAAAGTCATCATAGTTCTTATACGGTGGGTAACGCCACCACCTCTCAATGACATTCTTCAAATTTGAGTTTTTCATCATTTAAAATTTCGTCAAACTTTTCAAACTTGCCATTTTAGGTTATTCTTCACTGTTTGTTACGTTTGTTTTTATTCGAGCTTTCCATGTCCTCAACAGCATCCACATATAGTTGATCCTTCGATTTGATTTCTTCATCTATGTAGTGTGATCGGACCCGCTCCTCTCTATGCGAAGCTCAACCCACTCTGTTCGCAAAATTCTTCACATGCATTCTACTTGGCACTGTTCAAAGTCTTCACCTTGTCTTTGACACCAGAAGAAATTGCGAACACATTTTAAAAGTACTAAAAGTTTTTTTGTTGTCTTTGTAACTTCATCCCACGCTTCACACAAATTGATTAGTCTGAAAATGCATGCGTGAGACGCGTCACCCAGATGCGAATCGCCAGGGGCTTATCAGTCCAAAAGTTTCGGACCATTCGGTCTTCACCGCGGCTATAAATAGCCTTGATCTCATCAAAGCTCCTTCACATCGCCTCCCAGCCCCTATCGCTCCCAGTCCTCAAACCCTAGCACCGCCGCTGGATTTCATCGCCGCTGGAGAAGACGAGCTTCACTTCCTCAACTCCTTTTTCACTGTACTCACGCCGGATGTGGACTTCTTCACCTCCGCCACCATTGTAGATGTATTTTTTTGCCGAGTTAGGCCACGAAATAGTTTAACTAACGATTCTTTTGCCTCGTCGTCTAGTTCGTCGAGTTCATCTCTGGGGTAATTGAATGCTTATTTACTGCCCCGCTTTGATCTTCACTCTACTAATAAATCTTCAAGTGCTATTTTTTCACTCTTCCAAAATTCCTCAGCACTTTCTTTTAGCGAGTCTCGTGTGGAACCTATATCTAGAACACTTGAAGAAATTCTTCAAGACGCTAAGGGTCAATTTTCTCAACTGGTTAATTCTGAAAATCACGGAGAACACATGTGATTCTTCCCATTTCTTCTCAACTATACTCTGTTCACACGTACAATGTCTGCCGACCAATCTTTAGGTTCTCCTCAAAATAATTCATTTACAGCACATCTTGAGGATAATCTTCAAACATCTTCAGAGTCCTCAAAAGTGGAAAATCCTCAGTTGAAGAAAATGGCTGATGGAAAGAAGCCACATAAAGGTGGCAAGAGGAAAGAGCAACATACAACTTTTGAGATTCCTGATGAATTGTACTCAAGGTACCGCACTCCTGACGAAAATGTTCATGGCAAGGAAACTGACAAATAACGCAAGACTCGTATGTAGAGGATAAAATGTCGATGGGCATATGAATGGAGAGCTTACAGATACATCACTCCCAAATACATGAAATAATTTGCTATGAAGCCTCCGTGCAAACTTGCACTACTTGCTCCTGGACAAATAGCTGATCCATCTAGTATCATACGTGGTGAAGGATTCCCTGAAGAATGGGCCAAGCGAGAAGCTAAGTTGGAAAAACAGGCAAAGAAGGCCGTTGGTAAATTTAACAGAGCCTCAAAGGCTTCAATTAAAGCGGGTGCAAGTGGCAGTGCGAGCTCAGTAGCTCCCAAAAGGGCTATCCATAAGAAGCCTAGCACTAAGCCAAAGTCCTCTATACTAACGTCTTTAGAGGCCCCACCGGTTGTGACAAAATCTTCAACACTCAAGACTTCAAAGTCTTCAGCACCTCCTCCTGCTTCAAGTTCTTCAATGGCTGCAGCTAAAGCTTCAACACCGGTTGTGCTAGCATCCTGCCAGAGCACCGAGGGCTTTTCAATGGCCTCAATTGCTGCATTAAGTGCCTCAGCCAGTGGGCAACAAATTTCCTCAACGCCCAAGCTGAAGCAAAAAGGCCACTGCGGGCCATGGTTCTAGGCCAAGTCTAAAGAAAAGGCTGATGTGCCTCAGGTTGATGAACATGGGCTGGCAGATGAGGATGAATTTACTGAGTTCCTCAGAAGAAAGCTAGAGCAAGAAGGCATTGCAAAGAATTCTTCAGTTCCCTTACTTTTGGACCCAAAGAAGCTACTTGACTTCATTGATATCTGGTGCACTAAACCAGATACTCCACTTAACGAACTTGACCTTCCTCCTAGTCCTGTTCATGTGCTCACTGCCTTCATCATGAATGAGAAGCACAACATTGAACATGCCAAGTTGTTGAAGATGCAACAACTTTAGAAAGAAAGAGAGCTGAAGAAGAACATGCTCTCAATAACTCCTCAGCAGCTAGTTACGCTTCCGACTGAAATCAAAAAGTTATCTGATGAGTTTGAAATACATCAAGTCACTGTTGTGGTGTATGTGACAGATTCATCAATGCCTCAAATGAAGTAGTTGCAGACCACAACAAGAGGGAAGTTGCCAAGTTTGGCATGGAACTGCCATCAAGTTCCTCAGCATTTATACCATGCTCTAAGAGCTTGTTTAAGGACATAAAGATCTTTGTGAAGTTTGTAAACATGATTAGGTTTATTGGGGTTAACAAAGCTGGGAGGTTGTTTAACATAAAATTTCTCCTCAATTTCACCGTTGAGAAAGGCACTTTTAATGTCCATTTGGTATAAAGTGATATCATGGTGATTGGCATAAGAAAGTAGGATGAGAATGGACTCAAGTCTAGCAACGGGGACATATGTCTGACCATAGTCCATACCTTCGACTTGAGTGTAGCCTTGAGCGATGAGACGGGCCTTGTTGTGTACAACTTGTCCATTTTCATCTTTCTTATTTCGGAACACCCACTTGGTTCCAATGTCATTTTCATCATCATTGGGCTTCTCAACCAATGTCCATACTTGATTCCTTTCGAAGTTGTGTAGCTCTTCATGCATAGCATTTATCCAATCCGGTTCCTCAAGGGCGGCTTCAACCTTCATATGTTCAATGCTAGAAATGAATGAGTAATGTTCACAAAAGTTAGACAAACGAGTTTTAGAGCGAGCGATTCTCCTGTTTTGGATGTCGTTGAAGATTTGTTTAACGGGATGATCTCTTCAAATTCTTGCTCTAACTAGTGAGAGCTTTTGCTTGGGTTGTGGTGGAACATCCTCATCATTATCTTCTTCTTCATTGTTGTTGGTGTCGTTGTTCTCTTGTGGAGGTAGAGAAGGGGTTGAGGTGGATCATCTTGGTGTACTTCCTCATTTCCTTTGTCTTGATGTGTTCCACTTGTGGACACCACCAAGTCAACTTGTGGTTCACCTTGAAGTGAAGTTGAGGCTTCCACTTGAATGGACGAAGTACTCTCCTTCACCTCTGTTGGATGGATCTTTCCAATAGGCAGATCTTGAATTGCTTCCGAGGGGTATTTGTATCCTACATCAATTGGCAATTGCTCTACTTGTGAGCCGTTAGATTCATCAAACTTCACATCTATCGTCTGTTTAACCTTTTGGATGAAATTGTTGTAGACACGGTAAGTGTGAGAGTTTGAGCCATAACAGAGTAGAAAACCTTCATGATATTTAGGAGCAAATATCGAACGATGATGGTTATCAAGAATTTAGCACTTCGAACCAAATACTCGAAAGTATCCAACTTGGGGTTTGTTACTGGTGAGTAGCTCGTTTTGCCGAGAAGCTTGTGAAGATATAGTCGATTCATAGCATGACAAGATGTCTCAAGCGCTTCTGCCCAAAAGTGTCTTGGCGTCATGTATTCATCAAGCATTGTTCTTGCCATCTCAATCAGTGTCTGGTTCTTCCTGTCAACAAATCCATTTTGTTAAGGTGTGTGCATAGCCACGAACTCGTGTGAAATCCCTTCTTCATCAAGAAAGGTATCCACATTTGCGTTCTTGAACTCCGTTCCATTATCACTCCAAACCTTCTTGATCCTCACTCCGAATTGATTTTGGGCCTTCCTAGCGAAATTCTTGAAGATCTTTTGGACCTGCGATTTGTCATCAAGAAAGAACACCCACGTAAATATTGAAAAATCATCAACAATGGCCAAACCGAAAGAGTTACCACCAAGGCTTTTATAAGCATTGGGACCGTAGAGATCCATATGAAGCAACTCAAGTGGTCTTCTTGTGGTCATGATGTTCTTCACGGGATGACTTTCTCCAACTTGTTTTCCTGCTTGACAAGCACTACAAAGTCTATCCTTGTCAAATATAACATCTTTAACACCAAGGATATGATCTCCTTTAATGAGTTTATCAAGGTTTCTCATGCCAACATGACCTAATCTTTTATGCCACAACCATCCTTTAAAAGATTTATCAATAAAACAAGTACGTGGTTGGGCTTTCTTATTGAAATCTACAATGTCTATGTCACCTCTACGAATACCAATAAAGACCATATTATGATTATCTCTACGAAACACTTGGCAATCAACTTCAGGAAATAGAACATTGAGACCAAAGTCAGCTAGTCTAGATACGGAAAGAAGATTGTATCCAAGAGACTCTATGAGCATAACATTTTGAATAGAGCTGTCATTGGATATGGCCACCTTACCAAGGCCAAGTACCTTACCCTTGGAGTTATCTCCGAATGTCATGTACTTGCGTGGACCATAATTTTTGGCAAGCTCGTTGAACATGTCTTTATCTCTGGTCATATGATCGATGCAACCACTATCAAGAACCCATTCCTTTCCTCCAGATGCATAATTGCGAAGATTTTCCATGAGACAAAGATTCCTCATAGTATTCACAAATTCAATGTCACTTTCTTCATCTTCATCATTATAGCCATGTTCATTCTTATCATGCGTGTGTTCATCACCTAGAGCAAGTGATTCATTAGAATTTGACCATGACAACATGCAAGTATATGAATTCTAATTGTTTCCATAATAATGCTACTAATGGTTCCAACGTCACATGTATCACGCATAAGATCACGTAGCTCAAATAGACATTCATTAAACTTGGGATCACTAGGCTACATCTTATGAAAAACAATGGACTTTTGAAGAATTTCATTTATACTTTTCAAGGAATAATTTGGGAATCATTGTTACTTCTTGAGCTTGTGTTGATTTTCCCTTGAAGAGGAAAGGGTGATGCAGCAAAGTAGAGATAAGTATTTCCCTCAGTTGAGAACCAAGGTATCAATCCAGTTTGAGGTACAAGCAAGTCTCCCATATATGCACCTGCACAAACTAACAAACACTTGCACACAACGCGGAAAAGGGGTTGCATATCCCTTCAACTTCACGAACAAGAATGAGATCTAATAGAGATAGATTTAAAACTAAAGTAAAAAATCTTAAATAAAGTAAACACAAAATAATTGCAGCAAGATATTTTTTGGTTTTTGGTTTTATAGATCTGAAAATATAAGATGGAAAATAGACCCGTGGGCCATAGGTTTCACTAGAGGCTTCTCTCTTGTATAAAGCATACAGTGTGTAAACAAATTACTGTCGAGCAATTGATTAAAAAGCGCAAAGTTATGATGATATTTAAGGCAATGATCATGAATATAGGCATCACGTTCGTGACAAGTAGACCGACTCTTGCCTGCATCTACTGCTATTACTCCACACATCGACTGCAATCCGCATGCATCTAGAGTATTAAGTTTATAAGGACGGAGTCACGCTTTAAGCAAGATGACATGATGTAGAGGGATAAACTCAAGCAAGATGCTATAAACCCCATCTTTTTATCCTTGATGGCAACAACGCAATACGTGCCTCGCTACCCCTTCTGTCAATGGGTGAGGCCACCACAAGATTGGACCCAAAACTAAGCACCTCTCCCATTGCAAGAACTACCAATCTAGTCGGCCAAACCAAACCAATAATTCGATGAGAAATACAACGATATCAAATCATGCATATAAGAATTTAGAGAAGATTCAAATAATATTCATAGACTGATCATAAATCCACAATTCATCGGATCTCGACAAACACACTACAAAAGAAGGTTACATCGGATAGATCTCCAAGAACATGAAGGATACCATTGTATTGAAGATCAAAGAGAGAGAAGAAGCCATCTAGCTACTAGCTATGGACCCGCAGGTCTGTGGTAAACTACTCACGCATCATCGGAGGGGCAGCAAAATTGATGTAGAAGCCCTCCGTGATCGAACCCCCTCTGGCAGAGTATAGGAAAAGGCCTCCATATGGGATCTCACGAGGTGAGAGACCTACGGCGGTCAAAAAGTGTTTTCGTTGCTCCCTCTGTGTTTCTGGAATATTTGAGAATATATAGGGCAAAGAGGCGGTGCAGGAGAGTCACGGAGGGCCCACAAGCCCATGGGCGCAACCCTACGGCTTGTGGCCACACCGTGGCTTCCCTGCCCCCTATTCCAAGTCACGTAGGTGTGTTTCTGTCCAGAAAAATCATCGCGAAAGTTTTAATCCGATTGGACTTCGTTTGATATTCCTTTTCTGCGAAGCTCAAAAACAAGGAAAAAACAAAAACTGGCACTGGGCTCTAGGTTAATTAGTTAGTCCAAAAATAATATAAAATAGCATATTAATGTATATAAAACATCCAAAGTTGATAATATAATAGCAAGTAACAATAAAAAATTATAGATATGTTGGAGAAGTATCAAGCATCCCCAAGCTTAATTCCTGCTCGTCCTCGAGTAGGTAAATGATAAAAACAGAATTTCTGATGTCAAATGCTAGCTAACATATTTAGGAATGTGTTTCTTCTTATTTGTGTCATGAATATTCAGATCCATATGATTCATAAAAAGTCCATTGACATCAAAACAATAATACTTCAAGCATACTAGAAAGAAAAATATGAAGCTTCAAAAATAACATGGCTAAATAAAGTTATCCCTAGAAAATCATATAGTCTTGTTATGCTCCCTCTTCTCTGGACAAAGTATAAATCATTCCCACCCCGATGTCAGCCAAGCAAGTGTTTCATACTTTTTAACGCACTTCAGCTTTTTCAACTCTTCACGCAATACATGAGCGTGAGCCATGGACATAGCACTATGGGTGGAATAGAAGGTGGTAGTAGACAAAAGTATGGAGAAAGTCTCACATCAACTTGGCAAATCAATGGACTATAGATATGTCCATCAATTGATATGAACGTGAGTGAGTAGGGATTTCCATGTAACGTATGCACTATAGCTATAAGTGTATGAAAGCTCAAAAGAAAACTAAGTGGGTGTGCATCCAACTTGCTTGCTCATGAAGACATGGGGCATTTGAGGAAGCCCATCGTTGGAATATACAAGCCAAATTCTATAACAAAAAATTCCACTAGTAATATATGAAAGTGGCAAAATAGGAGACACTCTATCATGAAGAACGTGGTGCTACTTTGAAGCAAAAGTGTGGAAAAAGATAGTAACATTGTCCCTTCTCTCTTTTTCTCTCATTTTTTTAGACTCCTCTTTTTTTGGAGACTTTTTTCTCTCTTTTTTGGGCTCTTTGGCCTCTTTTATTATTTGCGCTCTTTGGCCTCTTTTATTTATAACCTCACATGGGACAATGTTCTAATAATTATGATCATCACACTTTTATTTACTTACAACTCAAAATTACAAATCGATGGTAGACTCGAACATGATGACGGAACGATGGAGTTACATGGCAATATATCTCGGAATGGCTAGAAAATGCCATGACAGGTAGGTATGGTAGCTGTTTTGAGGAAAGGTATAAGGTGGGATTGATGCACCGGTGATAGTTGCACGGTACTAGAGTGGCTAGCAAGTTGGAAGGGTGAGAGTGCGCATAATCCATGGACTCAACATTAGTCATAAAGAACTCACATACTTATTGCAAAAAGTTTATTAGCCCTCAAAGCAAAGTACTACTACGCATGCACCTAGGGGAGAGGTTGGTAGGAGTTGACCATCGCGCGCCCCAACTTTCACGCAAAGGAAGACAATCAAGAATAAATCGCGCTCCAACTTCATCACATAACTAGAAGACCATACCTGCATGCTACGGGAATCACAAGCCTTAACGCAATTATTTCTTTAATGGTTTAACCACACAACTTACTACTAGCATGACTCTAATATCACTATCTTTATATCTCAAAACAATTGCAAGGAATCAAACTTCTCATATATTCAATGCTATTTATGAAAGTTTTTATTATACCCCCCTTGGATGCCTATCATATTAGGACTAAATTCATAACCCAAGCAAATTACAATGCTTTTTGGAGACTCTCTAAATAATATAAGTGAAGAAAGAGAGGTCATCAATTTCTTCAAAATAAACATCACCCCCGTGCTAAAAAAATATAAGTGAAGCACTGGAGCAACTACCCTAGCTCAAAAGATATAAGTGAAGCACATAGAGTATTCTAATAAATACACGATTAATGTGTGTTCCTCTTAAAAGGTGTTTACAGCAAGGATGATTGTGGCAAACTAAAAAGCAAAGACTCAAATCATACAAGACGCTCCAAGCAAAACACATATCATGTGGTGAATAAAAATATTGCCTCAAGTAAATTATCGATAGATTGAAGATGAAAGAGGGGACGCCATCCGGGGCATCCCCAAGCTTAGATCCTTGGTTGTCCTTGAATATTACATTGGGGGTGCCTTGGTCATCCCAAGTTTAGGCTCTTGCCACTCCTTATTACATAGTCCATCCAATCTTCACAAAACTCAACAGAAAACTCATGAGATCCGTTAGTAAAAAAATGCAATTCTTACTTGTAGGTAGTGTTGTGAACTCTTTCTTATTTTATATTGGTGTAATATCTACTGTATTCCAACTTTTCCATGGTTCATAGCCCCCGATACTACCCATAGGTGCATCAAAATAAGCAAACAACACAATGAAAACGTAATCTGTCAAAAACATAACAGTCTGTAAAGATGCGAATTAAGGTGAAACCTCTGTATCTCTAATTTTTTTTAAAACATTAGTGCAACATGGGAAATTTGTAGATATGAAACATTTAAAAAATCCAGAGTTTCTTCACATTCCAGCAATCAGAAAGAATTCTGACACTGGACGCGAAAGTTTCTGTTTTCCAGAAAAAACCAATCTACTATCTTCCAAATCATCCAAAAGAGGGTGTGATGTACAAAACCTACAAGGAACTCTTGGGCTCTTCTAAGCCTACCAGTATGCGTTTCGATCTGAGCCGGATCATCCGTCGGATAGAGGGTTTGGACGAGGTCTCGGTCCCATTTTCCAAGGATGAGATGGATGCAGTGATTAAGGGAATGCCGACTGACAGGGCCCGAGGACCCAATGGATTTAACGATTCTTTTATCAAAAATTACTGGCAGATTATCAAGGAGGATTTATATACAATGTGTCAGGATTTCTATGAGGGCAAGCTTGATATAACCAGTATTAGTGAAGGGTATATCACCTTGATACCAAAAATCTCCTCCCAGGAGACTGCCAATGACTATAGGCTTATTACTTTGCTGAATTGATGCCTAAAAATCATCACAAAAATGCTGGCCGATCGCTTGCAGAAAGTCATTCTGAAAATCATCCACAGGAACCAATATGGTTTCCTTAAGGGAAGAACCATCCAAGATTGCCTAGCATGGTCGTTCGAATACATACACCAGTGCCAAACCTCCTCACGTGAGATTGTGCTCCTTAAGCTGGATTTTGCCAAAGCTTTCGATACAATCGAGCATGAGCCAATGTTGGAAATCATGAAACACATGGGGTTTGATGACAGGTGGATGGGCTGGATGGAATCAATCTTTGGCTCTGGTGTTTCTTCGGTACTTCTTAATGGAGTACCGGGCAGAAAGTTTCAATGCAAGTGTGGGGTGAGACAAGGAATCCTCTGTCGCCACTGATATTTGTCCTGGTTGCGGATCTTCTTCAAGCTGCGATCAACGACGCCTTTGTCCAGCGTTTGATTGATTTGCCCTTCCCGTGTGATTGGGGTGTGGACTACCCAGTGGTGCAATACACAGATGATACAATTCTGGTGATGCCGGCCTGCCCAGATCAAGCTGCTCGCATGAAGTCTATTCTCGTCGACTACACTGCCTCTGTTGGGTTGAAAATAAGCTTTCACAAGTCCACGTTGGTCCCCATCAACCTTGACCCAATGCGCGCTACTGAGCTGGCCCAAGTCTTCGAATGCATTTTCGTCTCTCTCCCTTTCACCTACTTGGGCCTCCCCATGGGCACGACAAGGCCGTCCTTGCTAGAGCTCATGTCGTTGGTTTGTGGGGTGGAGAGGAAGTTGTATACTGCCGTGTCCATGTTGTCATCCGGAGCCAAGCTCAATTTGGTGAATTCGACCGTCACCTCGATGCTGATCTATGCAATATGCATGATCAAACTTCACACAAAGGTGGTGGAACAACTTGAAAAACTGTGTAGATACTGCCTATGGGCCAAAAACACTGATGACTGTGTCAAGAATAACTCACTAGCAGCCTGGGAGCTAGTCTAGCGACCAACGAGCAAGGGTGGACTTGGGGTGATCGATATCAAAACCCAGAACATGGCCCTCCTTCTCAAACATTTGTTCAAGTTCTACAATCGGGAGGACGTCCCCTGGGTATCTCTGATCTGGGAGGCGTACTACACAAACAGGATCCCCCATGCTAGTGACCTCGTTGGCTCTTTTTGGTGGCGAGATATTATGCAACTCAGTGATGGTTTCCGTGGGATCACTAGGGTCACTATTGGGGATGGCTCCTCGGCTCTGTTCTAGAAGGACGCATGGTACGGGGATGACCGTGATGCCCCACTAATGGACATCTTCCCTAGAGCGTTCTCTTTCTACGCAAATGAGGATGAGTCCTTGAGTGTGGCGCTTGCGGCTAATACGTCTCCAATGTATCTATAATTTTTTATTGTTCCATGCTATTATTTATGAAGTCTTGGATGTTTAATGGGCTTTATCATTCACTTTTATATCATTTTTGGGACTAACCTACAAACCCAAAGGCCCAGTCCAGATTGCTGTTTTTTTGCCTATTTTAGGGTTTTGCAGAAAAAGAATATCAAACGGAGTCCAAACGGAATGAAACCTTCGCGAGAGATATTTTTGGAGAAAATCACGCCAGAGGAACTTGAGAACCACTTCAGGGGAGCCTCGAGTGGCCCTTGAGGGTGGGGCGCGCGCCCCCCTTCCCAAGGCACGCCCCCTAACTCGAGGCCCACTCGAGCGTCCCCCGGTGCCCTCCTTCTTCCTATATAAGTCCACGTACCCCAGAAACTCCGTATAGAGAGAGAGAAAACCCTAATTCCACCGCCGTAGCTTCTGTTCCCATGGAGATCCCATCTTGGAGCCTGTTTCGAAGCTCCACCGGAGGGGGATCCATCACGGAGGCCTTCATCATCATCATCATCGCCCTCACCATGAGTTGTGACTAGTTTACCACAGACCTTCGGGTCCATAGCTAGTATCTAGATGGCTTCTTCTCTCTCTCTCTGGATCTCAATACAAAGTTCTCCTCGGTCTTTGAGCAGATCTATTCGATGTAATCTCTTTTTGCGGTGTGTTTGTCTAGATCCGATGAATTGTGAGTTTATGATCAAGGTTATGTATGAAAGATATTTGGCTCTTCTCTGAACTTTTTATGTGTGCTCATAATATCCTTGCAAGTCTCTTCAAATTATTGGTTTGGTTTGGCCTACTAGATCTATAGTTCTTGCAATGGGAGAAGTGCTTGGCTTTGGGTTCAATCTTGCGGTGTCCTTTCCCAGTGACGGTAGGGGCAGCAAGGCACGTATTGTATTGTTGCCATCGAGGATAAAAAGATGGGCTTTATATCATATTGCTTGAGTTTATCCCTCTACATCATGTCATCTTGCTTAAGGCGTTACTCTGTTCGTATGAACTCAATACACTAGATGCATGCTGGATAGCGGTCGATGTGTGGAGTAATAGTAGTAGATGCAGGCAGGAGTCGGTCTACTTGTCTCGAACGTGATGCCTATATACAATGATCATGCCTAGATAGTCTCATAATTATTCACTTTTCTATCGATTGCTCGACAGTAATTTGCTTACCCGTCGTAGAATATCGCTATCATGAGAAAAGCCACTAGAGAAAACTATGGCCCCCGGGTCTATTCTCAACATATCAATCTACATCTAGTTTACTTTTACCGCTTTTATTTGTTGTTTTATTAAACTAAAAATACCAAAAATATAAACTATCATGTCTATCAGATCTCACTTTCGTAAGTGACCGTAAAGGGATTGACAACCCCTTATCGCGTTGGTTGCGAAGTTCTTATTTGTTTGTGCAGGTGCGAGGGACTTGCGCGTGGTCCCCTACTAGATTGATACATTGGTTCTCACAAACTTAGGCAAATACTTACGCTACTATGATGTCTCCCTTTCCTCTTCGAGGGAATACAACGCAAGCTCAAGAGGTAGCAAGAAGAATTTCTGGTGTCGTTGCCGGGGAGGCTTACGCAAAAGTCATATATTATGTACCTATCACAAACCCTTATCCTTCGCATTACATTTTTGCCTCTCATTTTCCTCTCCCCCACTTCACCCTTGTTGTTTTATTTGCCCTTCTTCTTCCGTGTGTTTACCGTTCGCTTGCCTCTCGTTTGCTTGTGTGCTATGTGCCCTCAATTAGCTTGCATCTTTGCTTGCTAAAGTATGGATCCTCATCCACTTGCTAATCTCTTTAATAGATCCAATTATGTTGAACCTATTGCTAGTGATTTGACTGCACTAGATTATCTTTATGGGGTTTTGCTTGAAATTTGTGAATCTGAAAATTGTGACGAAGTATTGAAAGAAAAACATAAACTGATTCACGATAGCTCCTTGAGTAAAAAGCATGATTGCAATGATGTTATTATATATTCTATTAATGTCAGTTGTGCTAATGATACCAAAACCCTAAGCTTGGGGACGCTAGTATTGCTATGTCCACTACTTGTTGCAATGATCATGATTGGGGTGATGCTTCTTACGATCTTGAAAATTTATTTCAACCCCATGATGAATATGAGATTGATAATAATGTTTGCAATAATATTGAAAGTGGGTTTGGAAGAGTGTCAATTTTAGATCCCACATACTTGGAGAATGTTCAATCTTATGAAACTTTTGATAAAAGAGGGTTTGGAGAGGTCATGACTTTAGTTAATGTTAATCCCACTATTTTGGAAGAATGTCAACTTTGCATGCATGTGGATCGTGTTGAGAATATGTTATGTGATAGCTATTTTGTTGAATTTGATCATGATCCTACATGCAATTATTATGAGAGAGGAAAATATGGTCATAGAAATCTTCATGTTACTAAATTACCTCTCTTCATGTTGAAATTGATTTTGTTTCCTTCTTCTTCCTTGCATATGCTAGACCTTGCTTGTCTTGCTAATTTGTTTTCCTATAAGATGCCTATGCATAGGAAGTATGTTAGACTTAGATGTGTTTGTCACATGTTTTATGATGCTCTCTTTGTTCTTCAATTCTTGTCTTTCATGTGAGTATCACTAAAATCGTGCCTAGCTAGGGGTGTAAAATGATAGCGCTTGTTGGGAGGCAACCCAATTTTATGTTTTTTGTTTTTGTTGTTGTTAGGGAATAAATATTGCATCTAGCCTCTGATTAGATGTGGTTTCATGTTTTTTAGTGTTTGTGCCAAGTAGAACCTTTGGGAAGACTTGTGTGAAGTTTATATGATCTTGCTGTGAAAAACAGAATCGTTAGCGCTGGCTAAAGTAGTCGTGGGATTTTACTGGAGCGTGCTTTTTAGTTGATTCTTTTTTCAGATGGTAGACAAATTCTACAAATTTACCAATTTAGTTTGAATTTTTTTGAGTTCCAGAGGTAGGCGAACCCTGCAGATTACTACAGACTATTCTGCCTTTGACAGATTCTGTTTTTCGTGTGTTGTTTGCTTATTCCGATGCATCTATGAGTAGTATTGGAGGATATGAACCATAGAGAAGTTGTAGTACAGTAGTTTTAACACCAATATAAACAAAGAATTAATTCATTGATGTACCTTTGAGTAGTGGTTTGCTTTCTTATACTAACGGAGATCACAAGAATTTTTGTCTAAGTTTTGTCTTGTGAAGTTTTCAAGTTTTGAGTATTGCTTTGATGGACTATGGGACAAGGAGTAGCAAAGGCCTAAGCTTGGGGATGCCCATGGAACCCCAAGTAAATTCAAGATAATCAAAAGCCTAATCTTGGGGATGCCCCGGGAAGGCATCCCCTCTTTCGTCTTCATCCATCGGTAACTATACTTGGAGCTATATTTGTATTCGCAGCATGATATGTGTTTTGCTTGGAGCGTCTTGTATAATTTGAGTCTTTGCTTGTTAGTTTGCCACAATCATCCTTGCTGGACACACCTATTTGAGGGAGTTAAAATGGCCTAGAAATTGTTAGAACACTCTATGTGCTTCACTTATATCTTTTGAGTTGAATAGTTTTTGCTCTAGTGCTTCACTTATATCTTCTAGAGCATGGTGGTGGTAATATTTTTTAGAAATTGTTGAACTCTCATGCTTCACTTATATCTACTTGAGAGTCTATTAAAACAGCATGGTAATGTGTTTAGGCTAAAGAAACTAGTCTTCACATGATAAACATCCAATGTCAATGTAGTAAAAAAAATCACACTAAGTGCATTGAATAGAATGAGATGTTGGATGCTTGATAATTGTTTTGAGATATGAGGATAGTGATATTAGAGTCATTCTAGTGGAGTTATTATGAAATTTATAAATACTTGTGTTAAGGTTAGTGATTCCCGTATGATGCACATATGGTGAACCGCTATGTGACGAAGTTAGAGCATGAGGTATTTGTAGAGTGCCAACCTTTGTGTGGAGGTCGGGGGCGCGTGATGGTTAACTCCTACCAACCTCCCCCCTAGGAGCATGCGTTGATTTCTTTGTTTTGATGACTTGTAGATTTTTGCAATAAGTATATGAGTTCTTATGACTAATGTTGAGTCCATGGATTATACGCACTCTCACCCTTCCACCATTGCTAGCCTCTCCTATACCGCGCAACTTTCGCCGGTGCCATAAACCCACTATATATCCTTCCTCAAAACAGCCACCATATTGTTCCTCAAAACAGCCACCATACCTACCTATCATGGCATTTCCACAGCCATTCCGAGATATATTTCCATGCAACTTTCCACCGTTCCGTTTATATGACACGCATCATGTTGTCATATTGCCATGCATGATCATGTAGTTGGCGTCGTAGTTGTGGTAAAGCCACCATGCATAATTTTTCATATATGTCACTCTGGATTCATTGCATATCCCGGTACACTGCCGGCCTCATGTAGAGTCATAATTGTTGTAGTATCGAGTTGTAATAAAAAGTGTGATGATCATCATTATTAGAGCATTGTCCCATGTGAGGAAAGGCCAATAAAGAAAAAGAGATGGCCCAAAAAAATTAGAAAGGGGCTAAAAAGGAAGCCCCTCCAAAAAAATGAGAGAAAAGAGAGAAGGGACAATTGCTACTATCTTTTTCCACACTTGTGCTTCAAAGTAGCACCATGTTCTTCATTGTAGAGAGTCTCATGTTTAGTCACTTTCATATACTAGTGGGAATTTTCATTATAGAACTTGCCTTGTATATTCCAACGATGGGCTTCCTCAAAAGCCCTAGGTCTTCATGAGCAAGCAAGTTGGATGCACACCCACTAGTTTCTTTTGTTGAACTTTCATTCATATTTAGCTCTAGTGCATCTGTTGCATGGCAATCCCTACTCACTCACATTGAAATCTATTGATGGGCATCTCCATAGCCTGTTGATACGCCTAGTCGATGTGAGACTATCTCCCTCCTTTTTGTCTTCTCCACAACCACCTCTAGTCCACCCATAGTGCTATATCCATGGCTCACGCTCATGTATTGCGTGAAAGTTGAAAGGTTTGAAAAGATAGAGTATGAAAACAAATGCTTGGCTGAAATTGGGGTTGTGCATGATATGAATATTTTGTGTGATGAAGAGGGAGCATAGCCAGACTATATGATTTTGTAGGGATAACTTTCTTTAGCCATAGTATTTTGAGAAGACATGATTGCTTTGTTAGTATTGCTTGAAGTATTGTTATTTCTTATGTCAACAGACTTTTATCTTGAATCTTTCAGATCTAAACATTCATGCCACAATTAAGAGAATCACATCGAAAAACTATATTGGTTGGCATTCCACATCCAAAATTCTTTATTTATCATTTACCTACTCGAGGTTGAGCAGGAATGAAGCTTGGGGATGCTTGATACGTCTCCAACGTATCTATAATTTTTTTATTGTTCCATGCTATTATTTATGAAGTCTTGGATGTTTAACGGGCTTTATCATTCACTTTTATATCATTTTTGGGACTAACCTACTAACCCAAAGGCCCAGTCTAGATTGTTGTTTTTTGCCTATTTCAAGGTTTTGCATAAAAAGAATTTCAAACGGAGTCCAAACGGAATGAAATCTTCGCGAGAGATAATTTTTGGAGAAAATCACGCCAGAGGAACTTGAGAACCACGTCAGGGGAGCCTCGAGTGGCCCTCGAGGGTGGGGGGCGCGCCCCCTGCCTCGAGGCCCACTCGAGCGTCCCCCGGTGCCCTCCTTCTTCCTATATAAGTCCAGGTACCCCGGAAACTCCGTATACAGAGAGAAAACCCTAATTCCACCACCGTAGCTTCTGTTCCCGTGGAGATCCCATCTTGGAGCCTGTTTCGGAGCTCCACCGGAGGGGGGATCCATCACGGAGTGCTTCTACATCATCATCATCCCCTCACCATGAGTTGTGAGTAGTTTATCACAGACCTTCGGGTCCATAGCTAGTATCTAGATGGCTTCTTCTCTCTCTGGATCTCAATACAAAGTTATCCTCGGTCTTCGAGGAGATATATTCGATGTAATCTCTTTTTGCGGTGTGTTTGTCGAGATCCGATGAATTGTGAGTTTATGATCAAGGTTATCTATGAAAGCTATTTGGTTCTTCTCTGAACTTTTTATGTGTGCTCATAATATCCTTGCAAGTCTCTTCGAATTATTGGTTTGGTTTGGCCTACTAGATCTATAGTTCTTGCAATGGGAGAAGTGCTTGGCTTTGGGTTCAATCTTGCGGTGTCCTTTCCCAGTGACAGTAGGGGCAGCAAGGCACGTATTGTATTGTTGCCATTAAGGATAAATAGATGGGGTTTATATCATATTGCTTGAGTTTATCCCTCTACATCATGTCATCTTGCTTAAGGCATTACTCTGTTCGTATGAACTCAATACACTAAATGCATGCTGGATAGCGGTCGATGTGTGGAGTAATAGTAGTAGATGCAGGCAGGAGTCGGTCTACTTGTCTCGGATGTGATGCCTATATACAATGATCATGCCTAGATAGTCTCATAATTATTCGCTTTTCTATCAATTTCTCGACAGTAATTTGTTTACCCGCCGTAGAATATCGCTATCATGAGAAAATCCACTAGAGAAAACTATGGCCCCCGGGTCTATTCTCAACATATCAATCTACATCAGCTTTACTTTTACCGCTTTTATTTTCTGTTTTATTAAACTAAAAATACCAAAAATATAAACTATCATGTCTATCAGATCTCACTTTCGTAAGTGACCGTAAAGGGATTGACAACCCCTTATCGCGTTGGTTGCGAAGTCCTTATTTGTTTGTGCAGGTGCGAGGGACTTGCACGTGGTCTCCTACTGGATTGATACCTTGGTTCTCAAAAACTGATGGAAATACTTACGCTACTGTGCTGCATCTCCTTCCTCTTCGAGGAATACAATGCAAGCTCAAGAGGTAGCAGCGGCCATGGACCCGACCCTACTTTTGCACCTGCCTCTATCGACTCAAGCGAGAGGAGAGGTTAGGGAAATCCAACAAGGCTCGATGCATGTGATACTGGAAGAGGGGTGTAGTGATTCCTGTGTATGCACTCTTGGGGGAGGATTTTCCTCCAAGAAGTTCTACAACCAGTGCTTCAGAAAGACGGTTGTTGATGAAGCTTTTTTGTGGCTCTAGAAGGCCAAAAGCCCGATCAAATTCAAGATGTTTGACTGGCTGATGTTGGTGGACCGCCTGAACACGACGAACATGCTAAGGCGAAGGCACTACGTGATTGCGGACAATAAGTATGCATGCATGCTATGTCAGAACCCCCATTTAGACAATGTTGAGCACCTGTTCTTTGCCTGCCCTTTTAGCCAATGTTGTTGGGACAAAGTGGGCTTGAGCTGGCCGGCCTCTGGCAACGGGGTTGCTCTGCTACACGGTGGTAAATCATTCTGGCGGTGGCCGATGTTCATGTACATATTTCTGATGGCCGCGTGGAGTATCTGGAAGGAGAGGAACAACGAGCACTTCAGAGGGATACCTCATTCATTTTCCTCCTGGCTGGCTAGATTCAAAAGCCACATGGAATTTCTTGTCCATAATTGTAAAGAAGAGCTTCGTACTTACATACAGGATTTGTAGTTGATACAAAACCCATGCTTAGTCTGGCCGAGGGAGAGGCCTTAAAATACCCCACCCTGTAATGATGTAAAAAAGTTACCCCTGTGAGTAATACAAAGTCAGTGGGAGCCTCTCTCACTGTCATTCACTGTCAAAAAAATCATCCCAAAAGTCTTACTTGGCACAAACACTAAATTAAAACATGAAAACACATCTAACCAGAGGCTAGCTGAAAAATTATTAAAGAAAAACGATAAAAAGGTGAAAACCAAAATAAAATTGGGTTGCCTCCCAACAAGCGCTATTGTTTAACGCCCCTAGCTAGGCAAAAAGCAACGATCTAAGTATTGTCATCTTTGGTATTCAACCCATAAGTAGCCCTCATAATAGATTCATATGGTAACCTTATTTTCTTTCTAGGAAAGTGTTCCATGCCCTTCCTTAATGTAAATTTAAATGTAATGTTTCCTTCTTTCATATCAATAATTGCACCAATCGTTCTAAGGAAAGGTCTACCAAGAATAATAGGGCATGTTGGATTGCAATCTATATCAAGAACAATAAAATCTAATGGCACATAATTCTTATTTGCAACAATAAGAACATCATTAATCATTCCCATGTGTATTTTAATAGTGGAATCCGCTAGATGCAAATTTAAAGAACAATCATCAAGTTTGTGGAAACCTAACACATCACATAGGTTTTTCGGAATCGTGGAAACACTAGCACCCAAATCACACAAAGCATTACACTCGTAATATTTAAACTTGATTTTATTAGTAGGTTCCCAATCATCATAAAGTTTTCTAGGGGTTGAAACTGCCAACTCAAGTTTTTCCTCAAAAGATTTCATCATAGCATCAACAATATGTTTCGTAAAAGCCTTATTTTGTTTATAAGCATGAGGATAATTTAACATGGATTGCAACAAGGAAATACAATCTAACAAAGAGCAACTATCATAATTAAATTCCTTGAAATCCAAAATGGTGGGTTTTGTGACGCCCCCGATTTGACCGTACACTAATCATGCACGCAAATGTGTACGACCAAGATCAATGACTCACTGGAAGATATCACAACACAACTCTAGACACAAATTAAAATAATACAAGCTTTATATTACAAGCCAGGGGCCTCGAGGGCTCGAATATATAAGCTCGAATACACAAGAGTCAGCGGAAGCAATAATATCTGAGTACAGACATAAGTTAAACAAGATTGCCTTAAGAAGGCTAGCACAAAAACAACACGATCGAAAAGGCAAGGCCTCCTGCTTGGGACCTCCTAACTACTCCTGGTCGTCGGCGGTCTTCATGTAGTAGTAGCCTCCATCGGGGTAGTAGCAGTTGTCAAAGGTGGCTTCTGGCTCCTGGACTCCACCATCTGGTTGCAACAACCAGAAAGAAGAAAGAAGGGGGGAAAGGGGGAACAAAGCAACCGTGAGTACTCATCCAAAGTACTCGCAAGCCAGGATCTACACTACATATGCATCGATATCAATAAAAGGGGGTAGTATCTGTGGACTAAGCTGCAGAATGCCAGAATAAGAGGGGGAGAATCTAGTCCTATCGAAGACTAACATCTTTTGGAAACCACCGTCTTGCAGCAAGAGGGGGAAGTAGAGTAGTATATCATAAGTCATATTTATGTTGTTGTTCCAACGCTCCGGGATCCTTTCTCAACTCCCGAAGCAACATATCCAAACAATGCCTCAGCATCCAGTTCTAGTTGTAGCGATCGGGATACAACTCCAAGTGTCCGTTACCGTAGGATAGGCTATCGATAGATGTTTTCTTCCCTGCAGGGGTGCACCAACTTACCCAACATGCTTGCTTAACTCCGGCCGAACACACCATCAGGTCATGCCCGCCCTCGGCCAAACAATACGCCGCAACCCGACCTAGACTTAATAGAGAGGTCATGCACGTCGGACTAAACCCTATGCCCCCATGGGTCATGGGCCAATCGCCCTGGGAACTCCTGCACGTTGCGTGGGCGGCCGGTGAGCAGACCTAGCAACCACCTTTAAAAAGGTAGGAGCCTAACCAGTCCAACCCGGCGCGCGCCGCTCAGTCGCAATGACGTTAGTTAAGCTTCGGCTGATGCATACGACGCAGAACGCCCATACTATGCCCACCTGATGGTTAGCGCTATCAGGCCAGAGGCCCCTTGGATCAAATATCCAAACCGTTTTAGTGTCTTGGGAACGCGCGGTAACGAGCAGAGACTCACGAAAGATGTGACCCCATCGCCCCGTCTCGGGAACTTGCAGCAAGAGCGAGTGCCCGGCCACGCCTCGTATTATCTCGCGAACACCTTCCAGGTCAACCCGACTACACATCACTCGCAATTAAGCTCGGGCGGGTACCCCTCTCGGTCGACCCGTATTTAGTAACTAGGTTAAGTGTAAAGTCATAGTAACCATAGTAACTGTGTGTCTGACACCAAAGGAAAACCTGAGGAAATCACCCTCGATGGAAATCCACCTGATGTTTATCGTCAAGGTGAACGAAAGAGGAGTCACCCTCGAGGTCCACTCTTGAGGAGTTGCATGACAGTGTCGTTATCGGGAGTGGAGAAAGAGGAATCACCCTCGATGACCACAACCGATGGACTAACATACAAGGTTAAAATCAGAAGTGCTGATGAGGTCTCACCCTCGGCACTCGATAGTAACCCAGTAGTGTCGAGCAACTAAGGGGAAAGTGATGTGCGGTGCCGGGTCCTGGTCTTCGATCCCGTTGATCGGGTCTTCAGATAATCCAGCGGGGCAGTCGGGACAAGGTAGGGGGTCACTGGTGGATCTCTAACTAGCCTATACTAAGTAGTTTAGTATAAACATGTAAGGTATGAAAGCAGTATCAACAACAGGTTATGCATCAGAACAGGATCATACAAAAAGCAGTAGCAGTTCTAATGCAAGCATAAGAGAGAAGAGAATGGGCGATATCGAAATGATCAAAGGGGGTTGGCTTGCCTGGTTGCTCAGACGAGAAGGAGGGGTCATCAACACCGTAGTCGATCACCAGGGCATCATCGGTCTCGGGGTCTACCGGAGAGAAGAGGGGTAAGAAACAATAAATACAAAGCATACAGATGCAACAGAGAAACATGACATGTCAACACGTAGTGCTAGAGTGCTCTAACGCGGTGCTACACAATACCGGCGGAGGGGGATAACATCCGGGAAAGATTTCCTGGTGTTTCGTGTTTTCAGACGGATGAATCGGAGAAGGAAAGTTGTATGTTCGCTATGCTACAGATGTGTGGCGGACGAACGGACCGTGTATTTGGATTCGTCTCGTCGTTCTGAGTGATTTTCATATATAAAACATTTGCATCCGAGTTACGGATTATTTTATATGATTTTCAAAGTTTATTACAATTTTTGGATTTACTGCAATTATTATTAATCCGAAAATTAAACTAAAATACCTTTTATACTCAGCAGCAGCTAGCTATAGAGTATGGCAGGTGGGGTCAGGGGGTGCTGACTCAGCAGTCAACCAGTCAAGGTTGACTAGTGAAAAGGCTAAGTGGAACCCACCTGTCATAGACTGGGACAATCCGAGTCAACATTTGACTGAGTCAACTGGGTCCAGTGGGACCCAGGTGTGATTCTCACATATTTTAGCATTTTCTTTTTAAGTGGATATTTAGAGGAGAGGGTCCACCTGCCATAGGTTAGTAGCTAATCTAACTAGTAATTAACCCTAAACTAATTGAACATGGGGCCGGCCTCACACACACACAACACACACATACGCTAATTACAAAGGGCCGGCCATACATAGCAGGGACATAGCCAACCATCGGGCTGTGTTTGCCATGGCCTCGCGTGAGCTCAACGTGGTTGAGCAGCAGCGTCCGCGCAACAGAGCATCAGCGACTAGCGGGCAGCAAGCAGCATCAGCAGTTACGGGCAGCAGCGGCAGCGCTACAACAGAAGCAGTAACCCGCAGCAGCATAAACAGCAGCGGCAGCATTGCGGCCGGGCGCTGCTACGCCGCGGTGGGCACACGGGCGGGCGAGGCGCAGGGCAGCAGACGCACAGCAGTAGGAGACACATCAGCGGCCGCGGGCGGGCGTGGGGTGCGGCCCGCAGAAGGAGCACATAGGAGCAGCACGAGCGCAGTGCCAAGCAGGGGCGTGTACGCGTATGCTGAGCTTCGGCCATGGCGGCCGCCGACTCGTACAGGCAACTACGACGACGCATTTCAGACTGGCGTGAGGGGGATTCGGAGGAGGAGCTCACCGCGGAGCCATAGGCGTTCTCAGGGAGGTCAGGGACGGACCGGAGCGGTGGTAATCGATTGTGGATGACGACGATGTACGCGATGAAAATGAGGTCGATGGTGATCGTACGGGGTAGATTCGCTCGATTTGATTCTCAGGATGGATGAAGTCAACGATGGTGGTCCTCCCGGACATCTTCTCACGCAACGGGGAGCAAGGTGGCCGCGACGACGACGGCTACCATGGTGGGGAGCTTCGGGCGCGAACAAACACGATGACGGCGATGCGAGGGGGAGAGATGAGGGAGTTCGGGTTTGTCATCGGCGTCGGGGAGGGCTTTATACGCGTCGAGGGTTCGTTCGATGATCGCCACGGCGACATCGGTGGCTGTGGCGTCGTGGATGGCGGCCACGGCGTGCTCCTGCCTTCTCCTCTGTACAGGAAGGAGAAAGCCTGTAGATGGGCTGGGCATGTTCTGTAGCACTGGGCCTAAAGTGCACAGTAACACTCTTATATTTATTCTTTTACCTTTTACATTTTTGTATTCTGCTTAAACATTTATGTTTCCTTTTTATTTAAACTGTTTTGCTTTTATTTTTAAAATGTAATTCAGTTTTATAAAATTTGAAACTTGGCCCATAATTAGTGATGCAATATTAGACACTGCCATAAAAGTTTTGTGGGGTTATATAGATTAGTTTGTAATTTCGTAAACTAGAAAATGCATTCTAAATAATGAAACAGCCCCCGCTTCATTTATTTCAGGGCACACAACCACCTTATAAAATGTTGGTTAATAAATGACAATTAGTTAGTGAATATTTGCAACCTAACGAACATTTTTATTTTATTGTTAGAAGGAATAATTATTTGACTTGAAATTTGAATTTGAATTTTGAATCGGATTTGAACCACGTGAGATTAGCAATAGTAACAGTGATGACGTGGCATCATTAGTAGAGAGTTACTGTAGATTAATTACCGGGGTGTTACAATTCTCCTCCACTACAAGAAATCTCGTCCCGAGATTTAAGGGGTGGAGTAAGGGGGAAAGACTCGGGAAGGATGGAGCTCAAACAAGATAGGTACCTGGGGGTTATCCCAGTGAACGTGGCATAGAGGCATCTCTCGCGTTGGAACTTAAGACGAGTCTAGAGCAAAGCAAGAAGGTGCAATAAGTTTCAAGCTGGTAGGCAGTCGTTCGAAGCCTAAAATAGAAGGTAAGGGGTTCAGAGCAACAAAATAAATATTGTGTTTGGTACCAGAGTAGATCATATATAGGAAGGTGGCTCGTGAATTGCACATGAAGTCAAGCGTGAGGGATGACTTTGGAAACGGGGTGTACATGAGTGTTAGATTTTGATCTTGTGGAACTGTGGGTTATGGGCCCACCATCTGGGTTAACAGTAGGAAGGGTGGTGACGTCTTACACGATCATGTATGCAAGGCATGTCAGAGGATAGCATGTCAGTTATGCCCGCAACAACATCGGTACCAAGGGTGAGGGACGAAGAGAACCATTTTCCTGCTCGTTGAAACGAGACAGACCAATAGGCAAAGTTCTCGTCCATCGGTTGTTACCGAAATGTTATCAACAATAGTAACAGGGCCTTACTGACAGAGTTGTACACTAAGGTGTTTACATAAGCAGAAAATTATTACTGCTTAGATTATATGTAGATCAAAGAAGGTTAAACAAACAAATGGAAAGGAAAATGTGTTTAAACACAATGAATAGGAGTATATCATTCCCAAGATTAAGCAGGGCATGATATACGTGTCAGGAGATCAAAGTCATGACCATATAGATAAAAGGGGTAAGAAGAACTATGATATGTACCCGCACAACGATGTTGGATAGTTGATCAAGAAACATTTGGCATTGCACTTACAATGTTCTTGTGGATCTTCAGAGTACCACAGACATGCTTCGAGAAGGCCCCAGCATGGTCTTCAAGCAAAGGCCACACTTTGGATACATTGGGATCCATTGGAAACAACTTATAAAACAAGTCATACAATTTCAGCAAGGGAAGATGAGGATGAGGCCGACGGGCTCAGGAAAAATTCCTCGAGATTTCCCTAGACATGAATTTTCACAATTAAGTGACCAAGGCAATAGCATTGGACACACCAGGGTATATAATGAAGTGTGTTCGTGGAGAACATACACTATTAAGTATTGAACAAGATGCACCTGGAAATACGTACCAAGTAGCAAGATCGGTGTTAGCATGGAGGTTTAATAACCAATAGGGTTGGAATGAAACTATCGACCATTCACTTCAAACCATTCGGTTTGCTAGAAGTTTTCAATTCGCAAGTAATACTTCAATTGTTGGGTTTCCGGTTAGAAACAACACGGGGACCAGGGAACGAACGAAGATGGCAAGAAGTATTACTTGTATCAAGAATTCATAATGGGGTGGTGAAATTCTCACGACATTCTTGACATGCAAGAAAGATGGTAGTACTCCAAGGTAGAGCATATCATAAGTCGGATAACAAGGAACTCAAGGTATAACACAAAACAAGAACAAGTTTGTGTTGGAGGGAATGCAAGAATGTTGTCGATGTTAATACAAATCATCGAGGGTAAAGGGTGGTATTTCCCATCATGAATTCGATTCACAACTTGGAAGAATGCAAATCATTGTTGATGATATCACGACACATTTGTCGAGAGATTTCATTAAGATGTAATCGATCGGCGATGACATCAAGTCAAATGAATGATGGAGCGAAAGGTTATTAAAACCACTAGTACAATACAAACTTGAAATCAAGCTAGCTGTTCAAGGCGAAATGTGTGACGCCCGAGACCGACGTCCCAGAAGATTCCAGAAGCTTCCCGAAGATTCCAGATGTTCCGGGTTGCCCGTGGGTTTCTTTTGAGCTTGTGTTATTTATTTTTGCTTTGCATCATGTCATCATGCCATCATGTCATTTTATTTTGCATCTCAACCTAAATAAACCGTGTGGACCTTCGGTCCATTTAA
>LR738714.1:570240631-570270795 GCA_902687465.1 Secale cereale | reverse complement strand
AGAAGTGTTTCTCTTAAATCTTGGCCCGTTTTCTTGAAGATTCGTGGTTCTAGCTTTCATGCCATCCTCATTATTGTTCAGATCGTGAGGAATTCTTTTATAACCATCCGGAGCATTTCATGAATTCTTTTCTTGTGATCCTCCGAAGGCCATCATTTCAGCATATTTCTTCATTCTCAGTTTTCAACTTCGTCCTCCAAATATTCTTCATTGATGTCTCTTCGTTCGTCTCTTAATTCTTACGGTGGTTCATTCAAGTTTACTCTTCCGTTGTTATCATTTTAATTCAATTGTTCTTTTTCACAATCCTACCGGTGGTTCGTTGAAGATTTACCCAAGCTTGTCCGAGATCTCGCTAATCCTTTCCAACGAGAATAAGTAGTATGCCAAATCCTTTGGTTGTCATCAATTTAAATTGGTGAAGGAGATGCATTACATAATTCTTATTCTTATTCCTTCAAGGTGTTTTAATCTCTGTTTTCCGGAGCTTGTTCATCATATCATATTCTCGATTCCAAGTTGTTCATCTTGTTTTTTTCCGGAGCTCCAAGTTATTTCAGTTATCTTTCAAACATCCATCTAATTCATCGCAGGCCTTGAATCTTATTCTTTTCATCTTTCACTTCTCATGTTTCATTACCGGAGTTCTCATGGTGGTTCATCATCATGTTTTAATTCATCCTCGAATTCTTCATCAAGATTCTTGTTGGAACTCAAGCATTCTTCTTCATGCTTTCCAAGTGCAATTCTTCTCCCTTATCTTTGAGGTGGTGTTATGTCATTCTTGTCAATTCCTTCATGTTTCATGACCCACGAGTTATCAAGAATGGGATATTTAAACCCATCATTTTCTTTGTTCAGGAGATCTTTCCAACCCTTCAATTTATTCATTGGAGTTATCTTGGGTTATATTTCACCTAAAAGCCTTCCCTAAGGATTGTTGCTATTATGGTGCTTATAAATGAACCAAGTTCTTCATTTACCATCCCGATGAAATAAGCTTTTCATATCCTTGTTGATCTCAATCAAATCAATTGTTTAAGTTAGTGGCTGGTTGTAACCTCTTAATTTTGAGATGTTTTTCTAAAGCCCACAACGAGCTTATTCTTTTCGTTGTTGATTTTCCAACAACTCAGTTCAACCCTTCTTTGTAAGATGCTCTTTCAATTCATTTGTCGGAGAAGTTGTCTTTTTCTTCTCCATTCATTTCTTTCATCGATCTATATTCTATTCTTTCATTCCGGAGGCATTGTGATGTTGCTCTCTCCAAACCATCATCTTGTTTTCTTTTCAAGATCATGTTCTTTCCTTGTTTATCTTTTAACCGGAGTGTTCTATTCTTCATTCAAGTTCCATCATCTTATATAGTTTTGCCTCTCTTTTCAACCGGAGTGCTGTCTGAATCATTCTTTCCCCTTGTGCCATTCTTTTAATTGTTTCGGAGGCAATATGTTGCTGTTTTCATCAAGTATCACTCCATCTCCTCTAGTTCTTGTTAATTCCTTCCATTTTCAGACGGAGTGCTGTCCAAATTCTGTCATTCTTATTCCTTGGCTATACCATTGCGGTTTCTTATTCTTGTCGTTCGTAAGCTCTTGTTTCATGTCTTTCAACCTTCAAGGTTCTGATAATGTTCCATGTTCATCCTTTTACCGGAGTGCTCTTAACTTCGTTCATCTCCGTTGCTTTCTTTCTTTCAACTTGTTAACCTCTCAAGGTTCTTTGGTTTCACTCGTCTGTCAAAGAAGCAACTTTGTTTTACCTCTTCCTCTTCCGTTTTACCCGGTGATATCTCTAGGATCTCGGGTCGAGATCCTCTGTTAGTGTGGGAGAGTTGTGACGCCCGAGACCGACGTCCCAGAAGATTCCAGAAGCTTCCCGAAGATTCCAGATGTTCCGGGTTGCCCGTGGGTTTCTTTTGAGCTTGTGTTATTTATTTTTGCTTTGCATCATGTCATCATGCCATCATGTCATTTTATTTTGCATCTCAACCTAAATAAACCGTGTGGACCTTCGGTCCATTTAAATCGAGGGAAGATTGTCTTCTCTTTAAAACATATAAAAGCCTCCTAATAATTATGGAGCTATATTAATAATTATTCCATTGCTTCGGAATCACCATAACACACTTGCATAATTCCCCATTGTCTTTTCACTTCGAGTTTCACCTTCTATACCTTGTCAATATTTTATTCTTTCCGTTGTTTTGAGGCTCCTCCATTTTATCTAGACTCTTTTGAAACTCCTTGAGGCAAACTATTTGTTTTAGTTTGCACTTCCTTGTGTTGGAACTATTTTTGTTGGGTTGGTAATATCCCGTAAAGCCTTATAAAAATGTTCCATATTTTTTATTTTCTGTTCTGGCCTCTTTTCTTTTTCTTTTGCACTCTTTCTATTTTTATTTCTGTTAAGGAAATAAAAAGAAGAAAAGAGCCCGCAGCCTTCCATCTCCTCCTTTTAGCCAGGCCTCCAGCCTCATCTCTCCTCCTCCCTGGCCCATCAGGCCCACTCCAGCCCGCTTGCCCCCTAACCCTAGCTCCCGCTCGACCCCGGGCTCTCCCCTCGCTCCCTCGTGCCGCCGCCAGAAAACCTTCCTTCTCTCGCTCTGCCCGATCCCGTTTCTCCCTCTCGCTCGCCCGAACCTCTCCCTCTCCCTCGATCTCACTTCCCTCCGAGCCTCCCTGCTCTGGATCCGCGAGCTCCCTCCGGCCTGGCGCCCGAGCGCACCTCCAGGGTCGCCTTCTCCTCGCTGGAGCCTCGCCTGGCCCGAGCCCAGCGACGCCCCAGCGTCGCCTCCATCGCCTCCCTCAGTCCCGTATTCCTCTCCTCATCTCTCCTCCCGACCGTGAGGCCTCTCGCCATCGGGTCCTCCAGCGAGCGCCGGCCAGGCCCGAGGCCTCCCCCTCGATCCCTCGGGCAGGCAGCCCGAGCCCCTCGCGTGGTCGCCTCCAGGAAGGCCAGGAGCCAGCGAGGCTGGCACTCGCGACGCCCCGCCGGCCAGCGCCAGGAGGCTGGCGCGCTCGTCCTCTCCGTCGCCAAGGCGCCGCCGCGGCCTCATCCTCGTCTCCATGCCGTGCCTCCCCGCATCGGCCGTCCTCCCGTCGACTGCCCTCCGGCCGGCCAGGAGTGCCGCCGTCCAGCGCCGCGGCCAGGCGACCGCGCCCTCCTTCGCCGCGGGGTTCCCCTGCCTCTTCCTGCGCGCCTCGAGCCCGGCCCCGAGCGCCCTCTGTCTCGCGCGCGTCTGCGCGTTTACCTGCTGCTGCCTCCTCTGCTGCCTCGCCGTGCTGCCGTTGTTGTTTTGTATGTTGTTTGTGCTGTTGAGTTTGACAGGGAACTTTTGGTACACCTACACGATGATACGACAAGTACCCCTCCGATGCAAGTACATCTACGGATATGAGTACATCTACAAAACGCCCGTGTACGACTACCGACCCGACAAGTACCACTACATGTACAAGTACCACGACGACCCGACCAAGTACCCCTACGAACGCCGACACAAGACGACGCGACAAGTACCCTTCGGAGAAGTGAACAACTACATCCGTGTACGACTACGTGAACGAGTACCACGACGCCGCAAGTACATCTACGGCCAGAACGTCTACCGTCGCCCCGAGTACCTCTACCGTCGCCCGGAAACGAGGAATTCGCCAAGTACCACGACACGATGACGTGAACAACTACTTCCCACTACGATCGTGTACCACTACCGTCGCCCCGTGTACCACTACTTCCTCTACTACGGCTACTTCCTCGACGCTCTCGAACCGTCCCGAAACGAGTGTTTCGAAGGTATAACCCCGAGACGTGACCCGTGTGATGCTTGTTGTGTTGTATGTAATGTCTCCTTTGTGTGTGCTCGTGCCCGTTCCGACCTTTTGTTGAGCTCCTTGGTTGCCTCGTCGCCGACCCGTGGGAACCCGGCAACGGGATCACCCCACCTCTTTCATCTCGTTTGACTCGCTCACACCGCCATCTTACCTTTTGCTCCGGACTCTCAACGAGTTACCGGAACCGAATTGTTGCGTTGCATCATTTCGGATCGTTGCCGTGGCACCCTTCTTCCACCACGGTGACAAATGCTTCATATCTTGTTAATTGTCAACCTTTTAATAAAACTTGCATAAACTTGTTCATGTCATCCGCATCATGATAACAACATAAGAATGCTTAATTGTTGTTTGCTTATAATTAATTAAACATGCTCATGGGGTTTTTCCGGATTATGTTGTTGTTATTCTCCGGCCTCATTTAAATTGCCTAATAGTGTAGTTTCTTTATGCTTCACCTCTTGCCATGTTAACAAACTTTTAATCTTGTCTTGTAAATAACGAGAGTCAACTAAATAATTATAATGTGGTGTTTCGTCAATATGCAACTCGTTGCATATTGAGCTCCACTTAACTTGTAGTATTTGTTTGTGCACCTTGCCATGCCATGCATATTTAAACCGGACATGCATCATGCTTGCTTGTGCATCGTATGCCATGTTTATGTTTGTGTGTTTACCGTGTTGTTTTTCTTCTTTCCGGTTGCTTCTCTTGTTAGCTTCGGTTTCGTTCCGGAGTTGTGAGGTTTCTCCCGACTGTTGCTCCGTCTACTTCTGGATCCGTTCTTCTCCCTTGTGGAATTCCAGGCAAGATGACCGAACCCGGATACCATTACTATCTTTGCCTATTGCTAGTAGATCCGCTCTATAGTTTTGCCTCGATGCCCATGTCTTTCTTGTCAGCCTCCTACTTGTAACCAATTGCCATGTTTAACCAACCTACCTATGCAAACCGTTGCTTGGCTATACGTAGGCTTTGCTCAGCCCCTCTTATAGCATTGTTAGTTGCAGGTGAAGATTGAAGATGCTTGCTTCATGTTGAAGTTTGGTTGGGATATATCACACTAGATAAATGCTTAAACTGAAATCACCTATATATTGGCAAGGGTGGAAGGCTAAGCCTTTTGCTTGGTGTTTTGTTCCACTCATGCCGTTAGGAACCGTATAAACCGGTGTTATGTTACTTGATTATGCGTTCCTAACACGGTTGGGGTGTATGGGACCCCCTTGATAAACCGCTAAGTGCTAAGTCTTTTCCAGCAAGTCCCAACATTGGTACTATTTGCCTAATAACAAACTAATAAAAACTTTCATAAGGGCCTTGCAAACCCTCGTTCTTAATTCTACATAGCAGGGGGGGCCAGTGCTGATGGTGTTGATCCCAAACTAGAGTCACTTGCGGTACCACCCAGTTATCTGGGGTCTTTGGTACTGTACGTAGCGCTCATCCGGTCGTGGCCTGAGACGAGATACGCGCGGCTACTATCAGGGTGTCGGCACGCCGGGAGGATTTGCTGGATTAGCCTTACCTTAGTTCGGTTTAACTTGAGCACGGGATTCCGAGAATACTCGGGTCTTCCCAACTATGGAGTTGCGACTCCGCGGATCGTGGGCTTGTGATGGGCCAAGTTGGAACACCCCTGCAGGGTTTGAACTTTCGAAAGCCGTGCCCGCGGTTATGTGGCAGATGGGAGCTTGTTAATTCCGGTTGTAGATAACTTGACACAATGTTCTAATACACTACCAGCGTGTGTACCGTGACTGTCAATTTCCGAATAGGGATTCGGGAGTTGAACACGGTGGGGTTATGTTTGACCGGCTTTAGCTAGGATCACTTCGTGATCATCTTTCGACCGATGCTCTTCTCTTCTCGCTCTCTTTTGCGTAAGTTAGTGCTAGTTGCTGCTGCAGACTCTTGTTTGTTCCTTCACCTCATATTTCTTTCTTCAGCCTTGTCCTCACCCAAGGCTTAAATAGTCTTGTTACCCGGGAACGGGATTGCTGAGTCCTCTGTGGCTCACAGTTACTTCACCACACCAGATGCAGGTTCAGCCGAGTTCGATGCAGGAGCTGGTTCAGTGCTTCACCAGGAGTTCGTTGAAGAGTGTGGCTGTTTGCTTGTGACGTTTCGATGTTCAGTAGTGGTTTCTACTAGGATTCGATCCTGACCTGTGGCTTTATGTTGTTTTGGTATCTTTCTTTTGGTTCTTCACCCGTAGTCGGGTTGTGATGTTCTGAATGATGTTTGTTTATGTAATGTATTGTGTGAAGTGGCGAGTGTAAGCCAACTATCTCCTTTTGCAATTTAATCCCTCTTTTACATGAGTTGTGCAAAGATACCAAACTTGAGATCATTCTAGGATGGATTTATGCCTTTAAGTCGTGCCTCGACACGTAGGAGGTATAACTCCATCCTGGGCATTACAAAATGATATGCCGAGGAAGATCGGCGTAATTTTAGCTCATTGCCGAAATTGTGCTCCGTGAAGAAGGACCAGGTAGCACAGTTAAAAAGATGCACGGTAATGATATAGCCGATGAGGCTAGATATAACTTGAAGAATTAATAAACTCATAAGCAATGGAGATTACTTAGGGTAATTGAATCGGAGTGCGGAATTGATTCACTTATTGGTGTCCTTGAGTGTCTAACATCTCAGAACCCGAGGAAAATTGCAGTAAGTGAAAATGTAACACATAATGAAGAACTCATAAGAAGCTATGTTGTTCCGTGATAATCTCGAGATACCAGGGGGGTAATACTCGATGACAGCTCAAAGTAGAGGTTGGGCTGGGGGTATTGCTCTACAGGAGACAAGTGCTTGAACCTACACGACAAATGGTATTTAAAGGAGAACATGGTCGGAACCACTATTGAAAAAGGCCAGATCCCAGATATAATATGAACTTATATCAAGGGGATAATTAATTTAAGAGGAGCTTTAATGATAAGATCTACGCCATGTCCATGGGCATGAACAGAAAGTTCAAGGTTGACTCCCACTTCTTCAGTGCATAAGCTTTCATTCACTACTCTGTTAAAAATGAATTGATTGCGAAGGCCTGCCTGGTGAATTACCAGAGGAGTATGAACCTTGGAAAAACTTTTGGGTTCGCATAAGGAAGGCATAAGTTCAACCCATCAGGGCATCTTAGCCTCATACTACGCAAACTTCAGGAGCAAATTATACAAGCTCGAAAGTAGAGCATGGTTGAGAAAGCAGATGATATATTTTACCCAAGGCAGTATATATCATGGCAGAACTCACAAGGTGTTTGAATATGAAGGATGTTGTCGGATAAAATCCAACAAAGGATCTGGTGGTCTACAAGGGATCTGATGTGAGCATCGGTACTCAACTAGAAGAAGAAAGAATGCAGGGGGATCAGATTATAGAAACAAGTGACTAATTCAAGCTCGGATGCAAAGGAATTATGATTTCCCAATCAAGGGATCAGAAGCAAATGTTCTGATAAAGGATGCATAAGTTGAATAGACTTAGGGGTACCATCGACGATAAACAGATTGGTTGAGAACCAGCTCATGTTCAACATGATGTCTGAGACGGAAGGATGAATTCTAGGATCTAGGATTGCGAGCATTCGCAACATGTTGAATCAACGGACTCAAAATGATAATGACAAAGGATGTCAATAGGATTACTAGACTTATGGGGTTAACCATAATGTAAGCAAGCAAGAATTTCAAGAGCAATAGGTTGCTCAGGATTTTCCGAAGGTCGAATGATATTTCCGAGACTTGTGAAACACATGAATGGGGATGAGCGGATACTCGGTAAATGGGAGGAATTATCCATAAGGGTATTCATGTGGCAATGAACTGCAAAGCAGTGGCACATTCGATATACGGAATACCGGAAGATGTTTCGGGGTATCTTGTAATAACAAGAGCAATGGAGAATTGATTGGATGAATGACAAGTGTAATTCGTTATCCAAAAGGATATAACGATGGTAAGGAATTGCAAAGGTGGAGGCCAGAAGAATCTCGGAAAACATCGAATATTATGTCCAGAATCTTCTGATGAAGCAGGCGACCATCTTGACTGAAGGGGCTCTCCGGGAGAAGTATTTTCGAGAGCCTAAAGTTAGATTTTAGCAAAATCATTTAACCCGAATAGGAGAGAGATCAGAATCCCAGAGTATAGATGAGGAGTAAAAGACCCTAATACCATCCAATGGCGACGTGGGCCCGTAAGCCACACAGCCAAGTTAGTAAAATAGTTTTTCAAAGAATAGACTCAACTTCGGCCAATGAGTTGGAAAGGGGGTTCCTACAGGCAGTCGGCTCTGATACCAACTTATGACGCCCCCGATTTGACCGTACACTAATCATAAACGCAAATGTGTACAACCAAGATCAATGACTCACTGGAAGATATCACAACACAACTCTAGACACAAATTAAAATAATACAAGCTTTATATTACAAGCCAGGGGCCTCGAGGGCTCGAATACATAAGCTCAAATACACAAGAGTCAGCGGAAGCAATAATATCTGAGTACAGACATAAGTTAAACAAGATTGCCTTAAGAAGGCTAGCACAAAAACAACACGATCGAAAAGGCAAGGCCTCCTGCCTAGGACCTCTAACTACTCCTGGTCGTCGGCGGTCTTCACGTAGTAGTAGCCTCCATCGGGGTAGTAGCAGTTGTCAAAGGTGGCTTCTGGCTCCTGGACTCCACCATCTGGTTGCAACAACCAGAAAGAAGAAAGAAGGGGGAAAAGGCGGAACAAAGCAACCGTGAGTACTCATCCAAAGTACTCGCAAGCCAGGATCTACACTACATATGCATCGGTATCAATGAAAGGGGGTAGTATCTGTGGACTAAGCTGCAGAATGCCAGAATAAGAGGGGGAGAAGCTAGTCCTATCGAAGACTAACATCTTTTGGAAACCACCGTCTTGCAGCAAGAGGGGGAAGTAGAGTAGTATATCATAAGTCATATTTGTGTTGTTGTTCCAACACTCCGGGATCCTTTCTCGACTCCTGAAGCAACATATCCAAACAATGCCTCAGCATCCAGTTCTAGTTGTAGCGGTCGGGATACAACTCCAAGTGTCCGTTACCGTAGGCACTGTTCAAGAAATCTTCCGATTCAGCGATTTATCGTCCGATTTATCGCTCTCTTGGGGTGACCGATAACATTATGCCTTATCTTCACCATTTATAATTTTGGACGATTTATCGCTATGACAAGCGATTTATCAGGAATCTATCGATAAATCAGGCATATTCATAGCACTATGTTTGCAAAAACTATGTTTATTTTCATTTTGTGGACCTTGTTACGTAATATGTATTGTTGTCCTATTTTGTTCGTCATTATACAAGGATTCAAACACTAGGAATCAAGATAACACTTATGTCTGATATTGGTTTGGTGTTGAATATAACATATTTTAGTGTCGGGAATCTTATATTTGCAAAAAATGGCCGATTAATAGTCGACCGATAAAATCGATTAATCGGCCGACTTCCGATTAATCTCTTATCCACATCTGTCTGAGACGATAACGATAAGCGATATCCTCAACATTGACCGTAGGATAGGCTATCGATAGATGTTTTCTTCCCTGCAGGGGTGCAGCAACTTACCCAACACGCTTGCTTAACTCCGGTCGGACACACCATCAGGTCATGCCCGCCCTCGGCCAAACAATACGCCGCAACCCGACCTAGACTTAATAGAGAGGTCATGCATGCCGGACTAAACCCTATGCCCCCAGGGGTCATGGGCCAATCGCCCCGGGAACTCCTGCACGTTGCGTGGGCGGCCGGTGAGCAGACCTAGCAACCACCTTTAAAAAGGTAGGAGCCTAACCAGTCCAACCCGGCGCGCGCCGCTCAGTCGCAATGACGTCAGTAAAGCTTCGGCTGATGCATACGACGCATAACGCACATACTTGATACGTCCAAAACGTATCTATAATTTCTGCTTGCTCCATGCCTCTTTTGGGTGATATTGCTATGTTATTTATACACTTCCATACACTTTTGATCATATTTGGACTAACCTATTAACTCAGTGCACCCCAGTGCCAGTTTCTGTTTTCGGCTGTTTTTGTATTTCAGGTTTTCCCATTACGAGAACTGCCGGAAAAATCCCGAAAAAATTATATAAAAAATCAGCGTTCCTGAAGCTTCCCGGCACCCGAAGTACAGCCGGAGGGGGGCCACCAGGGCTCCAGGCGCCTTGGTGGCGCGGCCCCCCTCCTGGCCGCGCCGGGGGGCGCCTGGGCCCCCCAGGCCTCCGCTGATGCCCCCCTTTGGCATATATTTATATCGTCTCCCGAAACCCTCGAGACGGGAACCCTTTTTCGCGATCTCATCTCTGTTCCGCCGCCGCCGCGCTTCCAAGATCGGGAGCACCAGGAGAACTCTTCCCGGCACCCTGCCGGAGGGGAGGATCACCACCGGGAGCCTCTCCACCACCATGGACGCCTCCCGGATGAGTTGTGAGTAGTCTCCCTTGGACCATGGGTCCATGACCAGTAGCTATGTGATGTTCTCCTCCCGTTCTTGTGCTTCACTAATTAGTCCTCGTGAGCTGCCCTACATGATCGAGGCACGTATGTAATCCTTATGTTGTTGCTATGATGAGTTTGCTGGGATCCGATGGATTGTGAGATTGTGTTGAGATTGTGTTTGAGTAATATATTTGATTCACCTCTTTTATATTTATGTTCGTAAGTAATTCTTGCATGTTCTCCGTTGTTATTTATTGCTTTGGCCAAGTAGTAGGTAGTGACTCCAAGAGGGAACGTTATGCTTGATTGTGGGTTCATGCCCCTCGATGACTAGCTTGAGTGACAGAAACATGAGTCTAGGGGATGTGATGTTGCCACAAGGGGGAAAACAACGGTGCTTGTGCCCGCGGGTGCAAGGATTGTTTACTTTACGCAAAGTTCTTTTAATGCAGTTGTCTGTTGCTTTGAGTTTACACTATGGGTGGGACTCGCAACTTAATACCAGCGAGATGTTCTGGATAGATATCTCAAGGTGGATGATTAGTAGTAGATGCAGATGGATTTCGGTCTACTTGCCTTGGCGTATCGCCCATGCTTTGAACCTCTACCTTTCTTGCAACTTAGTCAGCATTGGTTTGTGCACATGGTCCTCTCAATTGCCCAGCTATAATTCGTTTACCTCACATAGTTGTTTTATCGTCTTTTGGGAGAGAGACATCACTAGTGAACATCATGAGACTCCGGTCCATATTACCATCATTGATCACATCCGCTATTTACTTTCCGCTTTTTACTTACTATTGCAATTATACCTATCACTATTATCACTTGCGTTTGATCCTTTGTAAACGACAAGGCCGGAGGGATTGACAACCTCTCTGTACTCGTTGGGAGCAAAGTTATTTGTATCTGTGTGCAGGTCCACGTTGATTGCTAATATCTGGCGCTGTTAGCAGTTGACACCTTCTTGTTGAAACTGGGAGTCTCAGGGGAAATCGATCCTTGGTATCTTTGCCAAGGGAAAACTACCGCTACACTGCATCTCAAACCTTCCACTTGGGGTAACCAACGAGGGGCGAGAAGCCATCAAGCAAAGTTTTCTGGCGCCGTTGCCGGGGACTCCACTCTTCAGGATAGGGGAGTTGCACGCTATCTTTTACCTTTGCTTTGCAGTCTTGTTAGTTTACCTTTCAGTTTTTGCTTTAGTATCTTTTATCGAAAATCACAAAAATAGTTATCTTGCTTGCTTGCTACTATGGGTTCCACCGAGAACACCAAGTTGTGTGACTTCACTAGTCACAACAACGATGACTTTATCTGCACACCTATCACTACACCTGCCACTTCAGCACCTTCGTATGAAATTAAACCTGCTTTACTGAACTTAGTCATGAAAGATCAATTCTCCGGTGCTGGAGATGATGCTGCTTTACACTTGAAAAACTTTGTTGAACTTTGTGATATGCAAAAGTACCAAGAAATAGATGGTAATATTTTTAAGCTTAAGCTTTTTCCTTTCTCCTTGAGAGGAGGAGCTAAAATTTGGTTTCAGTCTTTGCCTAGAAATAGCATAGATTCATGGGACAAGTGCAAAGATGCTTTTATTGGAAAATACTATCCACCTGCTAAAATTATCCAACTAAGAAGTAATATAATGAATTTTAAACAATTGGATAATGAACACGTTGCCCAAGCTTGGGAACGTATGAAATCTCTTATCAAGAACTGCCCTACTCATGGTTTGACTACTTGGATGGTTATCCAAACTTTTTATGCAGGCTTGAACTTTACCTCGCGGAACTTGTTAGATTCGGCCGCGGGAGGAACCTTTATGTCAACTACACTTGGTGCTGCCACGAAGCTTCTCGATGAGATGATGACCAACTATTCCCAATGGCACACCGAACGCGCTCCAACAGGTAGGAAGGTAAACTCTGTCGAGGAGATTTCCTCCCTAAATGAAAAAGTTGACTTGATCATGTCTCTACTTTCGAAGCAATCTTCTGTTGATCCTCGTGATGTTCCTTTAAATTCTTTGATTGCTCAAGAACAAGTAGATGTGAACTTTATCTCTAGAAACAATTTTAATAATAATGCTTATAGGAGTAATTTTGGTAGCAATCCTAGACCGTTCCCCTCTAATTCTTATGGGAACAACAATGATTATCCTAGCACCAAGAACTCCACTACTGAACTAGAGATTATGCTTAAAGATTTCATCACTACCCAAAAAGCTTTTAATAATAGTGTAGAAGAAAAACTAAACAAACTAGTGTTGGGGAACGTAGTATTTTAAAATTTTCCTACGATCACGCAAGATCTATCTACCAGATGCATAGCAACGAGAGGGAAGAGTGTGTCTACGTACCCTCGTAGACCGGAAGCGGAAGCGTTAGAACAACGCGGTTGATGTAGTCGTACGTATTCACGGCCCGACCGATCAAGCACCGAAACTACGGCACCTCCAAGTTCTAGCACACGTTCAGCTTGATGACGTCCCTCGAACTCCGATCCAGCCGAGTGTCGAGGAAGAGTTCCGTCAGCACGACGGCGTGGTGACGATCTTCATGTTCTACCGTCGCAGGGCTTCGCCTAAGCACCGCTACAATATTATCGAGGAGAACTGTGGTGGAGGTGGGCACCGCACACGGCTAAGAGATCATGAGATCAACTGTTGTGTCTAGAGGTGCCCCCCTGCCCCCGTATATAAAGGAGGGAGGGAGAGGCCGGCCCTAGAAGGGGCGCGCCAAGTGTGGAGAGTCCTACTAGGACTCCCAAGTCCTAGTAGGATTCCCCTTTCCTTTCCGGAGTAGGAGAGAAGGAAAGAGGGGGAGAGGGAGAAGGAAAAGGGGGCTGCACCCCTTGTCCAATTCGGACCAGAAGGGGGCCACACGCCTCCTTCCTTTTGGCCTCTCTCCTCTATTCCCGTAACTCCCCGGTACTCCGAAAATACCCGAATCACTCGGAACCTTTCCGATGTCCGAATATAGTCGTCCAATATATCGATTTTTACGTCTCGACCATTTCGAGACTCCTCGTCATGTCCCCGATCTCATCCGGGACTCCGAACTCCTTCGGTACATCAAAACTCATAAACTCATAATAAAACTGTCATCGAAACCTTAAGCGTGCGGACCCTACGGGTTCGAGAACTATGTAGACATGACCGAGACACGTCTCCGGTCAATAACCAATAGCGGAACCTGGATGCTCATATTGGCTCCCACATATCCTACGAAGATCTTTATCGGTCAAACCGCATAACAACATACGTTGTTCCCTTTGTCATCGGTATGTTACTAGCCCGAGATTCGATCGTCGGTATCTCAATACCTAGTTCAATCTCGTTACCGGCAAGTCTCTTTACTCGTTCCGTAATACATCATCCCGCAACTAACTCATTAGCTGCAATGCTTGCAAGTCTTATAGTGATGTGCATTACCGAGTGGGCCCAGAGATACCTCCCCGACAATCGGAGTGACAAATCCTAATCTCGAAATACGCCAACCCAACAAGTACCTTTGGAGACACCTGTAGAGTACCTTTATAATCACCCAGTTACGTTGTGACGTTTGGTAGCACACAAAGTGTTCCTCCGGTATTCGGGAGTTGCATAATCTCATAGTCATAGGAACATGTATAAGTCATGAAGAAAGCAATAGCAATAAAACTAAACGATCAAGTTGCTAAGCTAACGGATGGGTCTTGTCCATCACATCATTCTCCTAATGATATGACCCCGTTGATCAAATGACAACTCATGTCTATGGCTAGGAAACATAACCATCTTTGATCAATGAGCTAGTCTAGTAGAGGCATACTAGGGACACTCTGTTTTGTCTATGTATTCACACATGTACTAAGTTTCCAGTTAATACAATTCTAGCATGAATAATAAACATTTATCATGATATAAGGAAATAAATAATAACTTTATTATTGCCTCTAGGGCATATTTCCTTCAGTCTCCCACTTGCACTAGAGTCAATAATCTAGATCACATCACCATGTGATTAACACCAATAGTTCACATCACCATGTGACTAACACCCATAGTTCTCATCGCCATGCGACCAATACCCAAAAGGGTTTACTAGAGTCAACAATCTAGTTCACATCGCCATGTGATTAACACCCAAAGAGTACTAAGGTGTGATCATGTTTTGCTTCGTGAGAGAAGTTTAGTCAGCGGGTCTGTTATATTCAGATCCGTATGTATTTTGCAAATTTCTATGTCTACAATGCTATGCATGGAGCTACTCTAGCTAATTGCTCCCACTTTCAATACGCATCCAGATTGATACTTAGAGTCATCTGGATTTAGTGTCAAAGCTTGCATCAGCGTAACCCTTTACGACGAACTCTTTATCACCTCCATAATCGAGAAACATTTCCTTAGTCATCCAGTTACTAAGGATAATTTTGACCGCTGTAAAGTGATCTACTCCTGGATCACTATTGTACCTCCTTGTCAAACTTATGGCAACGTACACAAAATGTTTGGTACACAGCATGGCATACTTTATAGAACCTATGGCTGAGGCATAGGGAATGACTTTCATTCTCTCTATATTTTTCTGCCGTGGTCTGGCTTTGAGTCTTACTCAACTTCACACCTTACAAGTCAGGCAAGAACTCCTTCTTTGACTGATACATTTTGAACTACTTCAAAATCTTATCAAGGTATGTACTTATCGAAAGTCTTATCAAGCGTCTTGATCTATCTCTATAGATCTTGATGCTCAATTTGTAAGCAGCTTCACCAAGGTCTTTCTTTGAAAAACTCCTTTCAAACACTCCTTTATGCTTTCCAAAAAATTCTACATCATTTCCGATCGACAATATGTCATTCACATATACTTATCAGAAAGGTTGTAGTGCTCCCACTCACTTCTTGTAAATACAGGCTTCACCGCAAGTCTGTATAAATCTATATGCTTTGATCAACTTATCAAAGCGTATATTCCAACTCCGAGATGCTTGCACCAGTCCATAGATGGATCGCTGGAGCTTGCACAATTTGCTAGCACCTTTAGGATTGACAAAACATTCTGGTTGCATCATATACAACTCTTCTTTAATAAATCCATTAAAGAACGCAATTTCGTTATCCATTTGCCAGATTTCATAAAATGTGGCAATTGCTAACATGATTCGGACAGACTTAAGCATCGCTACGGGTGAGAAAATCTCATCGTAGTCAACACCTTGAACTTGTCGAAAACCTTTCGCAACAAGTCGAGCTTTGTAGACAGTAACATTACCATCGGCGTCAGTCTTCCTCTTAAAGATCCATTTATTTTCAATGGCTTGCCGACCATCGGGCAAGTCAACCAAAGTCCATACTTTGTTCTCATACATGGATCCCATCTCAGATTTCATGGCCTCAAGCCATTTCGCGGAATCTGGGCTCATCATCGCTTCCTCATAGTTCGTAGGTTCATCATGGTCCAGTAACATGACTTCCAGAATCGGGTTGCCGTACCACTCTGGTGCTGAACGAACTCTGGTTGATCTACGAAGTTCAGCAGAAACTTGATCTGAAGTTTCATGATCATCATCATTAGCTTCCTCACTAATTGGTGTAGGAATCACTGGAACTAGTTTCTGTGATGTTCCACTTTCCAATTCGGGAGAAGGTACAATTACCGCATCAAGTTCTACTTTCCTCCCACTCACTTCTTTCGAGAGAAACTCCTTCTCTAGAAAGGATCCACTCTTAGCAACAAAGACCTTGCCTTCGGATCTGTGATAGAAGGTGTACCCAACAGTTTCTTTTGGGTATCCTATGAAGATTTACTTCTCCGATTTGGGTTCGAGCTTATCATGTTGAAACTTTTTCACATAAGCATTGCAGTCCCAAACTTAGAGAAATGACAGCTTAGGTTTCTCATCAAACCACAGTTCATACGATGTCATCTCCACGGATTTAGATGGTGCCCTATTTAACGTGAATGTAGCTGTCTCTAATGCATAACCCCAAAAGCGATAGTTGTAGATCAGTAAGAGACATCATCGATCGCACCATATCTAATAAAGTACGGTTATGACGTTCGGACACACCATTACGCTGTGGTGTTCCGGGTGGCGTGAGTTGTGAAACTATTCCACATTGTTTCAAATGAAGACCAAACTCGTAACTCAAATATTCTCCTCCACGATTAGATCGTAGAAACTTTATTTTCTTGTTACGATGATTCTCTACTTCACTCTGAAATTCTTTGAACTTTTCAAATGTTTCAGACTTGTGCTTCATTAAGTAGATATACCCATATCTGCTCAAATCATCAGTGAAGGTCAAAAAATAACGATACCCGCCGCGAGCTTCAACACTCATTGGTCCACATACATCAGTATGTATGATTTCCAACAACTCTGTTGCTCGCTCCACGGTTCTGGAGAACGGAGTTTTAGTCATCTTGTCCATGAGGCATGGTTCGCAAGCACCAAGTGATTCATAATCAAGTGATTCCAAAAGTCCATCACTATGGAGTTTCTTCATGCGCTTTACACCAATATGACCTAAATGGCAGTGCCACAAATAAGTTGCACTATCATTGTTAACCTTGCATCTTTTGGCTTCAATATTATGAATATGTGTATCACACGATCGAGATCCAACAAACCATTTTCATTGGGTGTATGACCATAGAAGGTTTTATTCATGTAAACAGAACAACAATTATTCTCTAACTTACATGAATAACCATATTGCAATAAACATGATCAAATCATATTCATGCTCAACACAAACACCAAATAACACTTATTTAGGTTCAACACTAATCCCGAAAGTATAGGGAGTGTGCGATGATGATCATATCAATCTTGGAACTACTTCCAATACACATCATCACTTTATCCTTTAACTAGTTTCTGTTCATTATGCAACTCCCATTTCGAGTTACTACTCTTTAGCAACTGAACCAGTATAAAATACCGAGGGGTTGCTATGAACACTAGTAAAATACACATCAATAATCTGTATATCAAATATACCTTTGTTCACTTTGCCATCCTTCTTATCCGCCAAGTATCTAGGGCAGTTCCACTTCCAGTGACCATTTCCTTTGCAGTAGACGCACTTAGTTTCAAGCTTGAGTTTAGCTTTGGGTTTCTTCATGGGAGTGACAACTTGCTTGTCATTCTTCTTGAAGTTCCCCTTCTATCCCTTTGCCCTTTACTTGAAACAAGTGGTCTTATTAACCATCAACACTTGATGCTCTTTCTTGATTTCTACCTCCGCCGATTTCAGCATCGCGAAGAGATCGGGAATTAACTTCGTCATCCCTTGCATATTATAGTTCATCACGAAGTTCTACTAACTCGGTGATAGTGACTAGAGAACTTTGTCAATTACTATCTTATCTGGAAGATTAACTCCCACTTGATTCAAGTAATTGTAGTACCCAGACAATCTGAGCACATGCTCACTGGTTGAGCTATTCTCCTCCATCTTGTAGGCAAAGTACTGTCAGAGGTCTTATACCTCTTGACACGGGCATGAGTATGAAATACTAATTTCAACTCTTGGAACATCTTATATGCTCCGTGGCGTTCAAAACGTTTTTGAAGTCCCGGTTCTAAGCCGTAAAGCATGGTGCACTTAAACTATCAAGTAGTCATCATACCGAGCTTTTGTCAAAACGTTCATAACGTCTACATCTGCTCCTGCAATAGGTCTGTCACCTAGCGGTGCATCAAGGACATAATTCTTCTATGCAGCAATGAGGATAATCCTCAGATCACGGACCTAGTCCGCATCATTGCTACTAACATCTTTCAACTTAGTTTTCTCTAGGAACATATAAAAAATTAACGGGGAGCAACATCGTGAGCTATTGATCTACAACATAGATATGCTAATACTACCAGGACTAAGTTCATGATAAATTAAAGTTCAATTTAATCATATTACTTAAGAACTCCCACTTAGATAGACATCCCTCTAGTCATCTAAATGATCACGTGATCCAAATCAACTAAACCATGTCCGATCATCACGTGAGATGGAGTAGTTTTCAATGGTGAACATCTTATGTTGATCATATCTACTATATGATTCACGCTCGACCTTTCGGTCTCCAGTGTTCCGAGGCCATATCTGCATATGCTAGGCTCGTCAAGTTTAACCCGTGTATTCTGCGTGTGCAAAACTGGCTTACACCCGTTGTATTTGAACGTAGAGCTTATCACACCCGATCATCACGTGGTGTCTCGGCACGACGAACTTTCGCAACGGTGCATACTCAGGGAGAACACTTATAATCTTATAATGCTACCGTCGTTCTAAGCAAAAATAAGAAGCATAATAAGATAAACACCACATGCAATCAAAATATGTGACATGATATGGCCATCATCATCTTGTGCTTTTGATCTCCATCTCCAAAGCACCGTCATGATCACCTTCGTCACCGGCGCGACACCTTGATCTCCATCGTAGCATCGTTGTCGTCTCACCAACTATTGCTTCTACGACTATCGCTACTGCTTAGTGATAAAGTAAAGCAATTACATGGCGATTGCATTTCATACAATAAAGCGACAACCATATGGCTCCTGCCAGTTGCCGATAACATTACAAAACATGATCATCTCATACAAAACCGTATAACTCATCATGTCTTGACCATATCACATCACAACATGCCCTGCAAAAACAAGTTAGACGTCCTCTACTTTGTTGTTGCAAGTTTTACGTGGCTGCTACGGGCTTAGCAAGAACCGTTCTTACCTACGCATACAAAAACCACAACGATGTTTCATAAAGTATGTGTTGTTTTAACCTTCACAAGGACTGGGCGTAGCCACACTTGTTTCAGCTAAAGTGAGAGAGAGAGACACCTGCCAGTCACCTTTAAGCAACGAGTGCTCGTAACGGTGAAACCAGTCTCGCGTAAGCGTACACGTAATGTCGGTCCGGGCCGCTTCATCTCACAATTCCGCCGAAGCAAAGTATGACATGCTGGTAAGAAGTATGACTAGTATCGCCCACAACTCATTGTGTTCTACTCGTGCATATCATCTACGCATAGACCTGGCTCATGATGCCACTGTTGGGGAACGTAGTATTTTAAAATTTTCCTACGATCACGCAAGATCTATCTACCAGATGCATAGCAACGAGAGGGAAGAGTGTGTCTACGTACCCTCGTAGGCCGGAAGCGGAAGTGTTAGAACAACGCGGTTGATGTAGTCGTACGTCTTCGCGGCCCGACCGATCAAGCACCGAAACTACGGCACCTCCAAGTTCTAGCACACGTTCAGCTTGATGACGTCCCTCGAACTCCGATCCAGCCGAGTGTCGAGGAAGAGTTCCGTCAGCACGACGGCGTGGTGACGATCTTCATGTTCTATCGTCGCAGGGCTTCGCCTAAGCACCGCTACAATATTATCGAGGAGAACTGTGGTGGAGGGGGGCACCGCACACGGCTAAGAGATCATGAGATCAACTGTTGTGTCTAGAGGTGCCCCCCTGCCCCCGTATATAAAGGAGGGAGGGAGAGGCCGGCCCTAGAAGGGGCGCGCCAAGTGTGGGGAGTCCTACTAGGACTCCCAAGTCCTAGTAGGATTCCCCTTTCCTTTCCGGAGTAGGAGAGAAGGAAAGAGGGGGAGAGGGAGAAGGAAAAGGGGGCTGCACCCCTTGTCCAATTCGGACCAGAAGGGGGCCACACGCCTCCTTCCTTTTGGCCTCTCTCCTCTATTCCCGTAACTCCCCGGTACTCCGAAAATACCCGAATCACTCGGAACCTTTCCGATGTCCGAATATAGTCGTCCAATATATCGATTTTTACGTCTCAACCATTTCGAGACTCCTCGTCATGTCCCCGATCTCATCCGGGACTCCGAACTCCTTCGGTACATCAAAACTCATAAACTCATAATAAAATTGTCATCGAAACCTTAAGCGTGCGGACCCTACGGGTTCGAGAACTATGTAGACATGACCGAGACACGTCTCCGGTCAATAACCAATAGCGGAACCTGGATGCTCATATTGGCTCCCACATATCCTACGAAGATCTTTATCGGTCAAACCGCATAACAACATACGTTGTTCCCTTTGTCATCGGTATGTTACTAGCCCGAGATTCGATCGTCGGTATCTCAATACCTAGTTCAATCTCGTTACCGGCAAGTCTCTTTACTCATTCCGTAATACATCATCCCGCAACTAACTCATTAGCTGCAATGCTTGCAAGGCTTATAGTGATGTGCATTACCGAGTGGGCCCAGAGATACCTCCCCGACAATCGGAGTGACAAATCCTAATCTCGAAATACGCCAACCCAACAAGTACCTTTGGAGACACCTGTAGAGTACCTTTATAATCACCCAGTTACGTTGTGACGTTTGGTAGCACACAAAGTGTTCCTCCGGTATTCGGGAGTTGCATAATCTCATAGTCATAGGAACATGTATAAGTCATGAAGAAAGCAATAGCAATAAAACTAAACGATCAAGTTGCTAAGCTAACCGATGGGTCTTGTCCATCACATCATTCTCCTAATGATGTGACCCCGTTGATCAAATGACAACTCATGTCTATGGCTAGGAAACATAACCATCTTTGATCAATGAGCTAGTCTAGTAGAGGCATACTAGGGACACTCTGTTTTGTCTATGTATTCACACATGTACTAAGTTTCCAGTTAATACAATTCTAGCATGAATAATAAACATTTATCATGATATAAGGAAATAAATAATAACTTTATTATTGCCTCTAGGCCATATTTCCTTCAACTAGGTGATCTCTCTTCGAAGGTAGACAATTTAGCCAATGAAGTAGAATTGCTTAAAATTAGAACTTTTCCTCTTGAGGAGAGCAAGGTCACTCCTATGAATGCTATTCAAGTGCAAATTAATGAAAACATTAGGATGATGGCTAAACTTAAAGAGAGACGGGCTAGAGAAAGGGAGGAAGAAGATAGAATTAAGAGCCTTCCTACCCACCACACTGTTGCTACTATCCAAGTTGTTGAGGATATCCAAACTCTTAGCACCCAATGCACTCCTGGTCCCAATGGACCTATTAATGGTGATGCTATGACTATAGAAACTACCAAACAAGTGAACCTAAAGGACACCACTACCACCTTACTTGATAGTAGTGACCTTGATTTTGATAATTGCACTCTTACCGAAGTTATTGATATCCTTCACAAGATGTCTAGAGACCCCCGCACTAGCACGCTTAACCTTGCCTTCACAGAGCATATCACTAATGCTCTTATCAAAGCTAGGGAGGAGAAACTTAGAGTAGAAGCCTCCATACCTAGAAAGCTAGAAGATGGTTGGTATCCTATGATTAAAATTAAGTTGAATAACTTCTCTTGTTATGCTTTATGTGATGTTGGTGCTAGTACCTCTGTTATGCCCAAAAGAATATATGATATGCTTAAACTGAAACCTTTTGATTCTTGTTCTTTTGGTGTTCGTCTCGTTGATTCTTCCATAAAGAAACCTTTGGGGAGGATCGACGATGTTCTTATCATTGTCAATGACAACTATGTTCCCGTTGACTTTACTATTATGGATATTGAATGTGAACCTTCTTGTCCAATTATTTTTGGGACGTCCTTTTCTACGCACCGTTGGTGCTATCATTGACATGAAAGAGGGGAATATAAAATTCTAGTTTCCTCTCAATAAAGGGATGGAACACTTCCCTCGAAAGAAGATTAAGTTACCTTTTGAGTCCGTTATACGGGCTAGCTATTCTTTTACTCTTGATAAAAATTGATCTCTATGCATTATGCCTAGCTTAAAGGCATAAAAGAAAGCGCTTTTGGGAGGTAGCCCACATGAATAAATTTTATTTTGCTTTTGTTGTGTCTTGATGTTGTTACTACAGTAGCATCATCATTGTATCTTTGCTTTTCAATTTTGTGCCAAGTGTAGCCTCTGATTGCAAGAAAGTTCAAAAGTTGTGACGTGTTGTCCAGGAAACAGATTCTGTCCTTGGATAGAAAAATTCGTATAAAATCACCAGGTCATCTTTTTGGTCTGAATTTTTTCTAAAGCGTGCTCTATATAATTGTCTTTCGTGCGTGTGTTCTGAGTTTTTTGATTAGAGCTGCAGAAGTGCCCCGAAAAAATCATTTACTACATGTTGTTCTGTTTTTCACAGATTCTGTCCTGTTTTGCCTTTCCTTCATTTTGCAAACCTAGAGCTTGCTTTTTCTTTGCAAAAACCTTTTGGCAATCTTGAGAAACAGTAGACCTTCAAGAATATCCTTATTTCCAGCAAGGAACAATTATTTTATTATGGGTACTAACCTCGCTAATCAGATTATGATGAGTTATGTATGAAGGGAGTTTTCAAGTGTGCGAGGGAAGATGATAAAAAGATCCGGGAGTGTCAAACGCTCAAGCTTGGGGATGCCCCCATGCACCCCCAAGAAATATTCAAGGAGACTCAAGCGTCTAAGCTTGGGGATGCCCCCGTGCATCCCCTTCTCCATCAACATTATCAGTTCGTCTTTCGTTCCGCTATATTTTTATCACTTCATGTGTTATGTGCTATGCTTGGAGCGTCTTGCTTTTAGTTTCCTTTTTAGTTTTCTTTAGCTTTTCATAACGAGTCGGAACTCAGCTTTCTTTATGTGGGAGAGAAACACGCTCCACTTCTACCTAGAACATAACATAGAATTTTCATGTCTATCTTTGCTGTGTGTGTTCTTTGTCTTTCAATAGCTACTATCATGCTTAGCTCTTAGTATTCATACTTATCTTTTTAAAGAGCTTTTGTTTAGTTGGTTGCTTGAACTCTCTTTAGTTATCATGCTTATCTTATTAAGAGAGTTTGCTTCCGTTGCATTGGTTGGTATGTCTATGATAAAGATGCTACGTGCATAATGGTGCTTACTAGTTCATGTTTTCTTATGGTTAGTCTCAAATAGCTGGGGGATTCCCAATGTGTTATTGGAGTACCAACATGATTTGTTTGCCTATGATGTGGTATGGTTTAGTAATATCTTCCTTCGAGAATTTACTTTGATTGACTTGGCGTATGCTCACGCATATTTAAGACTGTAAAGAAAGTCTGTCAAGCCTTGATGATCTTTTGTTTCTGAGTAGCGATATAAACTTCCATGCCTGATTCAATGTTGCTTTGTCGCTCTGCATGATTATGACCGTCATTGCTCTCTTAGTTGGTCGCTCCCAGTCTTTTGCTAACCTCCACCTGTACTAAGCGGACTGACTGCTTGTGCATCCAAATTCTTTTAAACCAGTTATGCCATATGAGTCCACCATACCTTCCTACATGGTATTTACCTGCCATTCCTAACGGAGACTTGCATGTACCATCTCGAAATTATTCAAAAAAAAGCATTCCTATTTTGTGCCTCTGTTTTAAGTTCATGAGGAAGTAGTAGTTAATTCATGATCTTTTTAAGTTGGACAAGCTTCACCCCGGGATTGCATGTATAATGTGCAAACCCATAATACGAGAAGGAACTGGCATTGAGTGCGCCCGGCTCAAAAATAATATAACAAACAAACCCTCCTTCACGCTTTGTTCATGAGAAATCAGAAAACTTTGGCAGTGATAAACAAAGGAGATTAAGAGGATGTGATCGTCCTCATTCGGGAGCCGTTCCTCGAAACTTGTCCATCTCAAGAAGTGATTGAGTTGTCTGCTAGCATTCGTTGACGGAACATGCATAATCTAAAAAAAATTATTACCTCTGTTTTTAAAACCAAGAGCTCTGGTACATGTTTTGTCTTTGTTTCCGACTACGGGTTTTTAACCTTGCCAACAAAAGCCACGGTTCGAGAGTCTCCACCTTCTTTTAAAAGCACCAACTACTGAGAGCATGATTGTCATTCTGAGTGTAATGTGCATTGTCCCAAAGTAGCATTGTCTTTTGCATGATTGTGATATCGTTTATTTTGAAATCATTGTATCTAGTCATCACTTAAACCTTGGAGGTGCCCCTGCATTTATGTTTTGCTTCACTAAAGGGGGCGAGCGAGATATTACTTTATCATATTTGCACACCATGCTCATTGCAAATCTATTTGATGTTTCAGTATCATATTGTAAAACTTTCAGTTCTTTGTGATTTTCTCATGAGGCAACTTCATTACTACAGATTCATTGTCTCAGTAAGCTTTTGTCATGTGACTATGAAAAAGTCCTATATGGTTAATAGCATGTCACCACAGAAATTATTCTTGTTATCATTTACCTACTCGAGGACGAGCAGGAATTAAGCTTGGGGATGTTGATACGTCCAAAACGTATCTATAATTTCTGCTTGCTCCATGTCTCTTTTGGGTGATATTGCTATGTTATTTATACACTTCCATACACTTTTGATCATATTTGGACTAACCTATTAACTCAGTGCACCCCAGTGCCAGTTTCTGTTTTCGGTTGTTTTTGTATTTCAGGTTTTCCCATTACGAGAACTGCCAGAAAAATCCCGGAAAAATTATATAAAAAATCAGTGTTCCAGAAGCTTCCCGGCACCCGAAGTACAGCCGGAGGGGGGCCACCAGGGCTCCAGGCGCCCTGGTGGCGCGGCCCCCCTCCTGGCCGTGCCGGGGGAGCGCCTGGGCCCCCCAGGCCTCCGCTGATGCCCCCCTTTGGCATATATTTATATCGTCTCCCGAAACCCTCGAGACGGGAACCCTTTTTCGCGATCTCATCTCTGTTCCGCCGCCGCCGCGCTTCCAAGATCGGGAGCACCAAGAGAACTCTTCCCGGCACCCTGCCGGAGGGGAGGATCACCACCGGGAACCTCTCCACCACCATGGACGCCTCCCGGATGAGTTGTGAGTAGTCTCCCTTGGACCATGGGTCCATGACCAGTAGCTATGTGATGTTCTCCTCCCGTTCTTGTGCTTCACTAATTAGTCCTCGTGAGCTGCCCTACATGATCGAGGCACATATGTAATCCTTATGTTGTTGCTATGATGAGTTTGCTGGGATCCGATGGATTGTGAGATTATGTTCAGATTGTGTTTGAGTAATATATTTGATTCACCTCTTTTATATTTATGTTCGTAAGTAATTCTTGCATGTTCTCCGTTGTTATTTATTGCTTTGGCCAAGTAGTAGGTAGTGACTCCAAGAGGGAACATTATGCTTGATTGTGGGTTCATGCCCCTCGATGACTAGCTTGAGTGACAGAAACATGAGTCTAGGGGATGTGCTATTGCCACAAGGGGGAAAACAACGGTGCTTGTGCCCGCGGGTGCAAGGATTGTTTACTTTACGCAAAGTTCTTTTAATGCAGTTGTCTGTTGCTTTGAGTTTACACTATGGGTGGGACTCGCAACTTAATACCAGCGAGATGTTTTGGATAGATATCTCAAGGTGGATGATTAGTAGTAGATGCAGATGGATTTCGGTCTACTTACCTCGGCGTACCGCCCATGCTTTGAACCTCTACCTTTCTTGCAACTTAGTCAGCATTGGTTTGCGCACATGGTCCTGTCAATTGCCCAGCTGTAATTCGTTTACCTCACATAGCTGTTTTATCGTCTTTTGGGAGAGAGACATCACTAGTGAACATCATGAGACTCCGGTCCATATTACCATCATTGATCACATCCTCTATTTACTTTCCGCTTTTTACTTACTATTGCAATTATACCTATCACTATTATCACTTACATTTGATCCTTTGTAAACGACAAGGCCGGAGGGATTGACAACCTCTCTGTACTCGTTGGGAGCAAAGTTATTTGTATCTGTGTGCAGGTCCACGTTGATTGCTAATATCTGGCACCGTTAGCAGTTGACACCTTCTTGTTGAAACTGGGAGTCTCAGGGGAAATCAATCCTTGGTATCTTTGCCAAGGGAAAACTACCGCTACACTACATCTCAAACCTTCCACTTGGGGTAACCAACGAGGGGCGAGAAGCCATCAATACTATGCCCACATGATGGTTAGCGCTATCAGGCCAGAGGCCCCTTGGATCAAATATCCAAACCGTTTAGTGTCTTGGGAACGCGCGGTAACGAGCAGAGACTCACGAAAGATGTGACCCCATCGCCCCGTCTCGAGAACTTGCGACAAGGGCGAGTGCCCGGCCACGCCTCGTATTATCTCGCGGGCACCTTCCAGGTCAACCCGACCACACATCACTCGCAATTAAGCTCGCGCAGGTACCCCTCTGGGTCGACCCGTATTTAGTAACTAGGTTCAGTGTAAAGTCATAGTAACCATAGTAACTGTGTGTCTGACACCAAAGGAAAACCTGAGAAAATCACCCTCGATGGAATTCCACCTGATGTTTATCGTCAAGGTGAACGAAAGAGGAGTCACCCTCGAGGTCCACTCTTGAGGAGTTGCATGACAGTGTCGTTATTGGGAGTGGAGAAAGAGGAATCACCCTCAATGACCACAACCGATGTACTAACCTACAAGGTTAACATCAGAAGTGCTGATGAGATCTCACCCTCGGCACTCGATAGTAACCCAGTAGTGTCGAGCAACTAAGGGGAAAGTGATGTGCGGTGCCGGGTCCTAGTCTTCGATCCCGTTGATCGGGTCTTCAGATAATCCAGCGGGGCAGTCAGGACAAGGTAGGGGGTCACTGGTGGATCTCTAACTAGCCTATACTAAGCAGTTTAGTATAAACATGTAAGGTATGAAAGCAGTATCAACAACAGGTTATGCATCAGAATAGGATCATACAAAAAGCAGTAGCAGTTCTAATGCAAGCATAAGAGGGAAGAGAATGGGCGATATCGGAATGATCAAAGGGGGTTGGCTTGCCTGGTTGCTCAGACGAGAAGGAGGGGTCGTCAACACTGTAGTCGATCACCAGGGCACCATCGGTCTCGGGGTCTACCGGAGAGAAGAGGGGTAAGAAACAATAAATACAAAGCATACAGATGCAGCAGAGAAACATGACATGTCAACACGCAGTGCTAGGGTGCTCTAACGCGGTGCTACACAATACCGGCGGAGGGGGATAACATCCGGGAAAGTTGTCCTGGTGTTTCGTGTTTTCGGACGGATGAATCGGAGAGGGAAAGTTGTATGTTCGCTATGCTAGAGATGTGTGGCGGATGAACGGACCGCGTATTCGGATTCGTCTCGTCGTTCTGAGCGATTTTCATATATAAAACATTTTCATCCGAGTTAAGGATTATTTTATATGATTTTCAAAGTTTATTACAATTTCTGGATTTACTGTAATTATTATTAATCCGAAAATTAAACTAAAATACCTTTTATACTCAGCAGCAGCTAGCTACAGAGTATGGCAGGTGGGGTCAGGGGGTGCTGAGTCCGCGGTCAACCAGTCAAGGTTGACTAGTGAAAAGGCTAAGTGGAACCCACCTGTCATAGACTGGGACAATCCCAGTCAGCATTTGACTGAGTCAACTGGGTCCAGTGGGACCCAGGTGTGATTCTCACATATTTTAGCATTTTCTTTTTAAGTGGATATTTAGAGGAGGGGGTCCACCTGCCATAGGTTAGTAGCTAATCTAACTAGTAATTAACCCTAAACTAATTGAACATGGGGCCGGCCTCACACACACATATACGCTAATTACAAAGGGCCGGCCGTACATAGCAGGGACATAGCCAGCCATCGGGTTGTGTTTGCCATGGCCTCGCGTGAGCTCAACGTGGTTGTGCAGCAGCGGCCGCGCAAGACAGCATCAGCGACTAGCGGGCAGCAAGCAGCATCGGCAGTTACGGGCAGCAGCGGCAGTGCTACAACAGAAGCAGTAACCGGCAGCAGCATAAACAGCAGCGGCAGCAGTGTGGCCGGGCGCTGCTAGGCCGCGGTGGGCACATGGGCGGGCGAGGCGCAGGGCAGCAGACGCACAGCAGTAGGAGACACATTAGCGGCCGCGGGCAGGCGCGGGGCGCGGCCCGCAGAAGGAGCACATAGGAGCAGCACGAGCGCAGTGCCAAGCAGGGGCGTGTACGCGTATGCTGAGCTTCGGCCATGGCGGCCGCCGAGTCGTACAGGCGACTACGGCGACGGATCGAGACTGGGGTGAGGGGGATTCAGAGGAGGAGCTCACCGCGGAGCCATAGGCGTTCTCAGGGAGGTCGGGGACGGACCGGAGCGGTGGTAATCGACTATGGATGACGACGATGTACGCGGTGAAAATGAGGTCGATGGAGAGCGTACGGGGCAGATCCGCTCGATTTGATTCTCGGGATGGACGAAGTCAACGATGGTGGTCCTCCGGGACATCTTCTCATGCAATGGGGAGCAAGGTGGCCGCGACGACGACGGCTACCATGGTGGGGAGCTTCGGGCGCGAACAAACACGATGACGGCGATGCGAGGGGAAGAGATGAGGGAGTTAGGGTTTGTCATCGGCGTCGGGAAGGGCTTTATACGCGTCGGGGGTTCGTTGGATGATCGCCGCGGCGACATCGGTGGTTGTGACGTCGTGGATGGCGGCCACGGCGTGCTCCTGCCTTCTCCTCTGTACAGGAAGGAGAAATCATGTAGATGGGCTGGGCATGTTCTGTAGCACTGGGCCTAAAGTGCACAGTAACACTCTTATATTTATTCTTTTACCTTTTACATTTTTGTATTCTGCTTAAACATGTATGTTTCCTTTTTATTTAGACTGCTTTGCTTTTATTTTTAAAATGTAATTCAGTTTTATAAAATTTGAAACTTGGCCCATAATTAGTGATGCAATATTAGACACTGCCATAAAAGTTTTGTGGGGTTATATAGATTAGTTTATAATTTCGTAAACTAGAAAATGCATTCTAAATAATGAAACAGCCCCCGCTTCATTTATTTCAGGGCACACAACCACCTTATAAAATGTTGGTTAATAAATTACAATTAGTTAGTGAATATTTGCAACCTAACGAACATTTTTATTTCATTGTTAGAAGGAATAATTATTTGACTTGTAATTTGAATTTGAATTTCGAATCGAATTTGAACCACGTGAGATTAGCAATAGTAACAGTGGTAACGTGGCATCATTAGTAGAGAGTTACTGTAGATTAATTACCGGGGTGTTACAGGTTCATTGCTAGCTAAAGTTTTGACTTCTACAATCCCACTTTTTTCACTAAGATCGTTATTCTCCAAATTATCAGGATGCCTTTTATCTAAAGTTGACTCATCTACATTCCCTTCCTTTTCAATATATATATTAGCAAACAAAGATTCAATAGGAGTCACACCAAGCATCTTAAGATCTTCATCATTGTTATCGCAAAAACTAGAAGAACGTGTCTTTTCTAGTAATTCTCTTTTAGCACGCAACCTAGCCGTTCTTTCTTTGCACTCATTAGTAGAAACTTGCATAACTTTTAGAGATTCATTAATATAATGCTTTGGTGGCATAGATCTAATTTTCAAAGAATCAATCTCATGAGAAATTGTATCAATGTTTCTAGCCAAATCATCAATCTTGAGCAATTTTTCTTCTACCATAACATTGAAAACTTTTTGTGAATTTATAAATTCCTTAATTGTACTCTCAAGATCAGAAGGTATTTTATTATAATTTACATAATAATTGTTGTAGGAATTAGCATAATTATTAGAGGAATTACTAGGAAACGGCCTAGGGTTGAAATTACCTCTATACGTGTTATTACCAAAATTGTTCCTACCAACAAAATTCACATCCATAGATTCATTATTATTCTAAAGCAAAGTAGACAAATACATATCAATAGGATCCATAGAAGAACCCTTGCTAGAAATTAATTTCATAAGATCATCCATCTTTTCACTCAAAGTATTAATTTCTTCAATTGCATGCACTTTTTTACTAGTGGATGAACTTTCGGTATGCCATTGAGAATAATTTGCCATAATATTATCTATGGGTTTAATAGCTTCTCCTAATGTTATTTCCATAAA
>LR738714.1:570227776-570240603 GCA_902687465.1 Secale cereale | reverse complement strand
CCCCCCCCCCGCGGCCGAATCTAAAAGATTTCTAGATGCAAAATTCAATCCAGCATAAAAAATGTATGATCATCCATAAACTTAAACCATGAGTAGGGAAATTTCTTATCACTAATTTCATCCTTTCCATGATTGTGCAACATGCTCATGATCTAGTTATTTAAAATTCATTATATCATTCCTAATAGAGATGATCTTAGCGGGTGGAAATACTTGCAAATAAAGGCATCTTTGCACTTATTCCATGAATCAATACTATTTTTAGGCAAAGATGAAAACCAAGTTTTTGCACGATCACATAGAGATAACGGAATTAGCTTCAATTTAATGATATAATTATCCACATCTATTTTCTTTTGTATACCACATAACTTAACTCAATGAAAGTATTTAGATGGGATGCAGCATCTTCATTAGGACTACCGGAAAATTGTTCTTTCATAACAAGATTCAACAAAGCGGCATTGATTTCATAAGATTCCGCACTAGTGGCGGGAGCAACTGGAGTACTAATAAAATCATTACTATTAGTATTGGAAAATTCACACAACTTAGTATTCTCTGGATTCATTGTGACAAAGCAAGCGATCTAGAACACAAGCAAACAAAAGACGAACAGAAAAAGGGCGGATAAAAAGGCAAAAAAAATTCTGAAAACGTCTTAGAACTGGGGAGATGAAAACGAGAGGCAAATGGAAAATAATGTGAGTGCAAGAGATGAGAATTTATGATAAGTACTTGGTAGGCTTGATGTAGACCTCCCCGGCAACGGCGTAAGAAATTCTTCCTACTACTTCTTCAGCTTGCGTTGATTTTTCCTTTGAAGAGGAAATGATGATGAAGCAAAGTAGAGATAAGTATTTCCCTCAGTTGAGAATCAAATATCAGTCCAGTAGGAGGTACAAGCAAGTCTCCAATATATGCACCTGCACAAACTAACAAACACTTGCACACAACGCGGAAAAGGGGTTGTCAAACCCTTCAACGTCATGAACAAGAGTGAGATATGATAGAGATAGATTTAAAACTAAAGTAAAAAAGCTTAAACAAAGTAAACACAAAATAATTGCAGCAACATATTTTTGGGTTTTGGTTTTATAGATATGAAAATATAAGATGGAAAATACACCCGGGGCCATAGGTTTCACTAGAGGCTTCTCTCTTAAATAAAGCATACGGTGGGTAAACAAATTATTGTCGAGTAATTGATAGAAAAGCGCAAAGTTATGACAATATCGAAGGTAATGATCATGAATATAGGCATCACGTCCATGACAAGTAGACCGACTCCTGCCTGCATCTACTACTATTACTCCACACATCGACCGCTATCCAGCATGCATCTAGAGTATTAAGTTCATAATAACAAAGTAACACTTTAAGCAAGGTGACATGATGTAGAGGGATAAACTCAAGTAATATGATATAAACACCATATTTTTATCCTTGATGGCAACAATGCAATATGTTCCTCGCTACCCCTTCTGTCACTCGGTGAGGACACTGGAAGATTGAACCCAAAACTAAGCACCTCTCGCATTGCAAGAACTACCAATCTAGTTGGCCAAAACAAACCAATAATTCGAAGAGAAATACAAAGATATCAAATCATGCATATAAGAATTTAGAGAATATTCATAGATAATCTGATCATAAATCCACAATTCATCGGATCTCGACAAATACACCGCAAAAGAATATTACATCGAATAGATCTCCAAGAACATCAAGGAGAACATTGTATTGAAGATTAAAGATAGAGACGAAGCCATCTAACTACTAGATATGGACCGATAGGTCTATGGTAAACTACTCACGCATCATCGGAGGGGCAGCAAGGTTGATTTAGAAGCACTCTGTGATCGAATCCCCTTCCGGGAGAGTACCGGAAAAGGCCTCCAGATGGGATCTCATGAGGTCAGAGACCTGCAGCGGTGGAAAAGTGTTTTTGTTGCTCCCTCTAGGGTTTTTGGAATATTTGATAATATATAGAGCAAAGAGGGGGTGCAGGAGTCATGGGGGTGGGGGCGCAAGCCCAAGGGGGGCGCCCCTACGACTTGTGGCCACCCCGTGGCTTCCCTAGCCCCTACTCCAAGTCACGTTGGTGTGTTTCTGTCCATAAAAAACCATCGCAAAAGTTTTATTCCGTTTGGAGTTCGTTTGATATTCCTTTTCTGCGAAGCTCAAAAACAAGGAAAAAACTAAAGCCGGCACTGGGCTCTAGGTTAATAAGTTAGTCCCAAAAATAATATAAAATAGCATATTAATGCATATAAAACATCCAAAGTTGGTAATATAATAGCATGGAACAATAAAAAATTATATATATGTTGGAGACGTATCAACCATTCCTCATGATATTTCCATATAGTGTAAGCACATTCAAATGTAAGCAAGCATATAAGTTTCAAGGCAATCCTCTAATGATAAGATCACAAGTTCTAAGATTGCGAACCATGTCAAGATACTCATTTTGGGTCGGATGCAAAGGGTCAATAGGAGGCACACAAGGACTAATAATATAGTTGTTCAAATTATATTCATTGAATATCTCAAGAATTTCATTTTCCCATGGACCATAAAACTCCCCATTAAGAATTGGCAGTCTATGTCTAATACTCCAGAACATAGACTCATCCATGTTTCTCCAATGGTGATTAAACCAAAGCAATGGAGACCAATGCTCTGATACCAATTGAAAGGATCGAGAAGAAGGGTCTAGAGGGGGTGATTAGACCCTCAACAAGAAAAGTTGGCAGATATTAATTTCTACAAGATGAGATTGAGTTTACCACGTGTTAATTCGTTCACAATACATTTCAAGCATGCATGATTTGAGTATAAGCAGCGGAAAAGGTAAAGCATGCAATTTGCGAGAAAGTAAAGGGAGGGGATTTGAGTGTGCAAACTCAATGGAGACACGGAGATTTTTGGCGTCGTTCCGATAGGTGGTGCTATCGTACGTCCACGTTGATGGAGACTTTAACCCACGAAGGGTAACAGATGCGCGAGTCCACAGAGGGCTCCACCCACGGAGGATACACAAAGAAGCAACCTTTTATATCCCACCATGGCCATCATCCACGAAGTACTTGCCTCACTCGGGTAGATCTTCACGAAGTAGGCGATCTCCTTTCCCTTACAAACTTCTTGGTTCAACTCCACATCTCTTGACGGAGGCTCCCAAGTGACACCTAACCAATCTAGGAGACACCACTCTCCAAAATGTAATAGAAAGTGTGTTGATGATGAACTCCTTGCTCTTGTTCTTCAAATGATAGTCTCTCCAACACTCAACTCTTTCTCATAGATTTGGATATGGTGGAAGAAGAATTGAAGTGGAAAGCAACTTGGGGAAGGCTAGAAATCAAGATTCTTGTGGTAGGATTGGAATGTCTTGATCTCAACACATGAGTAGGTGGTTCTCTCTCAGAAAATGAATGGTGAAAGTTTAGGCACGTTCTGATGGCTCTCTTACTAATGAAGAGGGGTGGAGGGGTATATATAGCCTCCACACAAAAATCCAAATGTTACAAAAATTTGACCCAACTCGGTGAGACCGAATAGAACAACTCGGTGGCACCGAGTGGTTCAGACAGATGAATTTTAGGAATCTTAGTGGGACCGACTAGAACATCCCAGTGAGACCGATGTGCTAGGGCTTAGGGAAATCTTCATCTCAGTGGGACCGATTGAATCAACTCGGCGAGACCGAAGTTGTAGCGACCCGACCCGAATGGATCAAGTCTCTATGCTTAAGTGTCATCCCTGGATCGGTATGCTGACACACAGAGTACTCGAGGATTTATAACAGAGGTAAATCACATGTATTAAGTAACGTAAATACTATTACCTCAATCCATATAGCGGAAGAAACAAAGGTTGTGGATTCCCATCAACACCAACGGCAAAGTTGAGTGTAGACAGCGCAACCCCTAACGTAACACTTACTCGTCGAATGAATACTGCACCATGAGACGTTGCAGCCATGTAGGTCAATACATTGAATGTACTAGCAAATTCACATTGTAGCAATAATGATGAACAAATGCCTACCACTACATGCATATTTGGCTGGCGGAGGCTGTAAGGTTTATTTTGTGTAAAGCTAGTTTTTCCCTACAACAAAGGAATGCATTTATTTAACTACTTTGTTAAATTTATTTCATGAACAATTGAGTATGTTTCCTTCATATCAATCCCAAACCAAAGTCATTATTAACCCAACAAATTAATTAAATAGAGTGTTGAGATCAACAAATAATCCACTTCTAGATACTCAAAGATGTCCATAACCGGGGACACGACTACTCGTGAATAGTTTGTACACTCTGCAGAGGTTTGTGCACTTTTCCCCACAAGACTCGATCGCCTCCGTTTAATTTCTCGCACTTCATGGTGTTTGAGAAACGGATGACCGAGACACAGTATTTCAGAAGCATCAACTCTTTACCCTGGGTAGATCGGTACACCTACATTCGCTACATCTGCTAGTCTACCACTGAAAGAGGTCACACAACATACTCAACTATGCCAGAGCCCATAATGGCTTGTGGCTGCACATGGAAGTTTCTAGGCATGAAAATATCTTATGATCCCTTTGTGCCTGGGTGGCATTCCAATAGGGTGATCACACGGGTCCTCTGGGATCCCCTAGGGCAACACTGGTTTCTCCAGGTGCCCGGCAAACCACTGGGTGCTCCAGGGTGCCACAACCAATCCACCCAGATGTGTATTAAAATGCCACCTTAAAGTTTCCCTTAAATAAATATCACTCACATCTTTCATGAAACTCTCATACCAATCCACGTCTACGAGCATGGCTAAGCAATAAGTAACAAAGAGTATATCCCCTTGGTTGATCTCAAGTCATTGGGTTCCTACCACATGAACTACAAAGCATCATATTATGTAACCAATCCTACTCATCCAAGTGTTTGAGGATATAACTAATGCAATGAAAACTGGGTATTGGAAAGTATGATCAAAGTGTGAACTTGCCTTGTACAAACGATGTAGATTCTTCGCACCCAAAACTCGTGATAGATCTACTCGTCACACTCCGATCAATCTATCGTAAGAAAAAAAATAGTAACCACACATAAGCAATCACTCAGCAGATCACAAAGAACGAAGAAACACTTCAGAAAACTTCGAAAACAAACGAATGACTCTTGAAACATAACACCATTTCTAACAGTACCAAAAATTGAATGAATTTGGCCTTATCAGAAAGTTTAGGTCAAGAGCTTCGATTTGCAAAAAGAATCAACTAAATCGGAGTTATAACACTCAAGTTATGACAAAAACAAGTTTGAAACAAATCTAGTTGAATTCAAATTTTAAAACTTGCAAAAATATGTTTAAGTTGTTTTACTTGATAGAGGGGATCGTAACAAAGACGTGGGCGTTGGTTTCGTTGGATTTGGACCAACGAGTAAAAAGTTGTGGCCGTTTAAAGTTCAGGGGCTAAACTATAAAACTTTTATTTACAACTAAGTCCCTGGCAGGAAATTAAAAGTAATGAAAAGGACTATCGAACGAACATTCGCTATTAAGACTTAAACAGCGAACGATCTCTAAATAACTATAGCAAAAAAACCGATCTAAAAGAAAAACCGGCGGTTTTCGACGGAGGTTTTACCGGTTCTGTGCGAAAAGCCGGCAGGTCGGGCGGATCGAAACGGGTCGGGTTTCGGCCGGCGGAGCTCCGGCGAGCGGCGATGAAGCTCATAGGTGGCGCGGCGCGGGGCACGGCAGACTGCGCGGGCAAGGCGCGAGGCAGGCGACGCTGGCGGCGCGAAGCAGCGGTGGCGGGAAGTGTGCGGCGGCGGGGCGGCGAAGCAGCGGGCCAGGCATCGCGTTGAGAGGAGGAGGCGAGGGCCGTGGTCGGCGGTATTTATGGGAGAGGGGAGGCAGCGCGAGACGTGGGGAAGGAGCAAGCGGCGAGTTGGCCGGGTCGTTGACGGCGCCGGCCATGGCGGCGGTGGTCTCCCGAGCGGAGCTCGGGGACGGCGGGAGGTGAACGGGCTGGGCCGCGGCCTGGCTCGGGCGCTGGGTCGGCCCAGCCCGACAGAAAAGATTTTTTTAAAACATTTTTCCAGACAAACAAAAGAAAAGACAAAATAAAATAAATATATAATATAGGCATATTATATATCAAAATTTTCAGAAAAAATAAACTCTACAACATGAACATTTTTCTACAGTCAAATAAAATACTCACAATTTTAAATAAATCAAACAGTGCTACTGGTGCACTAAAATCCAAAAAAATCATTTTAAAAATGCCAAAATGACTTCAAATATATTTCTCTCCAATTTTCTACTGTAGGGAATCATGTTACCCTATTTTTCATATATTTTATTTTTGGAGAAAAATAATTTGAATAAAACCCAATATCTTAAATTTTGAAAATGAGTTGTAGAAAATTTCAGAAAAATTTCCAACTCATATTTCTTATAATTTGAAGAAGTCATTTTATCTTCTCTCGAGAAAATCATTGAGTTGCATAAAGTTTCTGGATTTGAAATAGTTTGAGAATGAAATTCAAAATCCTTTCAAAGCCCTTTTTCATTTAATAAATGGAAGAAGTCATATTATCTTCACTCCAGGGTTTTGTGATGAAAAGAATTTGAATTCATGGAGAACATAAATGCAAAGTGAAAGTTAGGAAAAGTCATTTTATTCCCTCTCATTTAACTTTCAAAAAAATTCAAATTTTACTCAATTTCACACAGCACATCACACCAGCAATCAAAAGTATCTATTTGATATAACATTCCAAAATTTAGAATTTTGGGATGTTACAAACCTACCACACTTAAAATGAATCTCGTCCTCGAGATTCGTAGAGGCTAGCAAGAAATAAGTTGGGTTCAGGGTCTCCTAAAAATCCATTGATTGGTATGGTCTAGTGTGCTACCACACTTAGAAACATGGATACGGTTCCACCAGAATCAGGTACTCCATTCTTTGGGTTGACGGTGTCAGTCTTCTCAGATCTTCAAGTTAACTCCCTCTCTGTCCCTTTCAGTAGTGGCATAACCTTTGTCCTCAATTCTTGTGTCCTTTCATCTTGGTAAGGTTCTTCTGAGACTGGTTATTCTTAGTTGACAGGTCTGGCGCCAATTCTACACAAATATCGATCTCTCATGGTGGTCTTCAAAAAAAAATTGGGTCCCTGCAGAAAACCGGTCTGGGCTTCATTCTCACTGTATATCCTACGGTTGGCAACAGCTGCCTTGTACAGGGGAAATTTGTCATACCGTCCTAGGGTTTAAACAAAGTTTTGACATCGTCGTCTCTCTACTATAGGTAAGTCACTCAAATTTACCATCCCGTGTAACAGAGACGAATAATAAGAGTAAGTCGGTATGGTGATCAATCCATTCCGCACCCAAATCATTACCTTGTATATGGTTTAGTGAATCTCGCATTCTAACACTCGGTCATCCTCACAAGCATTGCAGAATTTCTCTTGTCAACGAACTAAGTTCGGATAAAATCCATTACTTCTGCAAGCTGAACAAACATCTATCGTGCTTCACAACCCTCGGGTTTTGCATAAACTCTTAGGAAACGTTTGCGGATCAAAATCGTAGCTCCTTCCAGGGATTTTCCTTCAGCAAGAGTGTACTTGCTTTCTTGACAGGTCTTGGGGCCTATGGGTTATGGCTCATCTCATCACTAGCAACACTTGGTCTCATCATTGGGTTGCAATTGATCATTCTTCCAACCTCCAATTTCCTAGTATTCTTAAATCCATCCAATTTTACAGTATCCCTTACATCTCTCGGTTCAAAACTGAGTGTGATTACTCACACTCATCCTTGGGCAGTCCATTCCAAGTCCGATGTATCTAACCACTAGCTAGTGTATTCTGGTAACTGTGTTGGGTTCTACCACCCTTAAAATGAAAAACACTAGTTTCCTCAAAATCTTATTCCATGTATCATGTATTCACTCATCACTTATATAGTAACAACTCATAAAATCCAAAATCAATACTCTGATGCTTTTTTTTAGGGAATCAATACTCTGATGCTAGCTGTATTGATTCTCAACTTACTACGATCCACTACCTTTCCATTGCATGCTTCAACTCAACTACTTAGCAGAAATCTCCTTCTCCTTGGGCAATCTCTAACAAAGTGCACTACTTCACTACAGCAGAAACATATTACTACTGACTAGTCTCGTGGTTCCCTTATGAGTACGTAGCCTCCTTAGGTGCTCGGCTTATGGATCCACTTCAGAACTTGTATATCCTTAACTCATCCCTGGAGTCACTATTGCTCCACACTCCAGCATTACACCCTCTTTAAATCCAATTGTACTTATTTCCTTCACACCCTTGGGGTAAGCATCATATCAAGAGTAAACTCCAACTTATTGGTGCAAACTACACTATTTGGGGCAAAATTCTCCTTTCCATTGGTCTAGTGTTCACACAGAAAAGTATCCCCCAAAAAATGCACCGGTTCATCCGTATTTCATATTCTCCTCATATCAAATCTTTTATTACACATTGAACCACTATTCACACTCAGATTCCAAGGTGCTTCACTACAAAGGTTGCCATCCACATAGTTTGGTCTGGTCAAGCATTCCTTTCATCTTCATTCATTTGTCCTAGCTAGGGATGCTTCTGTCCCACTAGAATTGTGCAATGTGATTCTTAAAATCATCGATATTTTGATGCATCCTATTGGTCGTGTGCTTCATCTCCATCATCTCTGCATGCACCCCACTCAGGCATTCCTGAGTGTGATGAAATCTTGCTTCAAGTATTTCTCCAATCTGACGTATGGCCTCCATAGCTGCTTCATGAACAGAGTCGAATAATGTTGTTCGTGGTAATCGAGAGATGAAAAAGTATTGACCCATAGTTGTTGGGGAAAACTCCTTTCACACGGTGGAGGTGTACCTCCACGTACCAAAGTTCAACTCCATTCTCAATGAAGGGATAACCCTTGTAAACTGCATCTCCTTCCAGGTGAATATGCTTCATCATGTCCTTTGGGATTCTTGGGTAGTCCTGATCGCTAGTCAGGGTCATGATCATTTCCGGGCCTTTGAGAAAAGACTCGTAAAGGGTTGCCATCTGTGGGTATAAGATAGAAGGGGTACTCGGGATAGGGTATGTATTTTCTTGGGTGAAGCGTGGTTGTTTGTCCAAAAGGTTTGGGTCAGCTTGTCCATGGGTTCTAGGTTTTAGTCTGAGTGAGATAGCAAGGGAGGCACTCACAATCATCCAACGGCTCATAACATTTTCTTCTTCGATTCCAAAAATATAAACTTCTATTGCTTCACGTACTATTACAATGTTCTCTCCGTACTCAACTCAACATCGTAATAAAAGTGTATTCCACATTTAGCTACAGGCTTCATTCTAATATCCAAATCTCAACTACTCTTCTCAATCTTTCCTCTGGTCTGAACCTTCTCTGGAAAAATGCACTACTTCCTTGCAGCGTAAACTAATGACATTAGACAAACCTAAGAACTTCATGGTGAATGTCCTGCTTCACTGGGTTCTTGGCTTCCTTGTTGGGTAGTTGCTAGCATAATGGCCTAAATCCTTGCACCGGTAACATGTGATGTGACTTAGGTCCTTTTTCACAGAATTTGGGTTGTTCTGGGGACACATGCTCTTCCTCTTCCTCGACTTCTTCGTTCCTATCAATTCTTCTATCTTTTGTGGATCAAACTCCACCTCTTCTGTTGGGAAGTCTCCCAGATACTCATGGCCTTACTTCATGCAATACTGTGAAAAATGTCCTTCTTCTCCACATGAATAGCAAGCACGAGAGTAAAATCTGTTTAGGCCTTCTCCATCAGGGTCGTCAATATCTTCCTCTATCGTGGATTCCCTTAAGGTTTCCTCGAGGACTTCCTTCATTGCTTCTTTCTTCTGCTGGATAGTTCGTTGCACCATGGGGTAAATGTGGCACTCAGCAAGGTAGTGGGTAGTCCCTTCACACAAGAAACAAGTAATCTGCCTAGTTGGGCATTCTTTAGTTAGGTGACTTCCTTCACAATGAGGACATTCATTCCTTGTGCTCCTCCTGGGTGTGTCCTATTTCTCCACAAATCCTGCAAACACAAGGTTTATTCTTCCGGTTGTCACCACGCTTCCGGATGAGAAGGGATTTCAACAACGTCTCCTTGAATTCCTCCCAACTTTTGCTCGATTACATCCTTGTATGGCTTGATGCATTTTCCATCGTGTTGCAGCACTTTTTGTAAAGTACTGAAGAGCGTATTGAACCTCATACTTCCTTACAACCAAATCTTTCCTGAAGTGATCCTCCATATTTTGTATCCATCGCTCTGCCTCCGGGGTCATCGGTCCAGAGAACACAAGTCTACCTTCATTCATCCTCTATTGGGTCCAAGGGTTTTGGGATGAGATTCAGGAGATGGAGAGAGATACACCCAATACAAACAATAGTTTTGAAAAGATGGTTTTATTTTGTGGACGTCGGTAAAACATCAAACAATTGACGGCTCACATTCGTCGCATCTAACGTAAGTGCATAACATGGGTTTGGTCTTCTAAAGGTCAATATCTCTTCAAAGTCCTCAACTCTTCAAATGTTCTGAGTATCCACTGTTGTAGCTTCAACACTTCCAATGCAATGGTGAAATCCTCTTTACTCCGAAGTGGTCAAAATGGGAATGGGCATTGTCTAACTAAAAGGGGAGATATGACAAAGCTTGAAAAAGAAGAGAGATAAGGAATCTTTTTAAAACTGAAGTTTTAGAGAAATCATTTCCTATGGGCTAGCCAATTTCTAGGGTCACGTCCTACAGTCAACATGTGCTCTGATACCATCTTGTAGCGACCCAACCCGAATGGATCAAGTCTCTGTTCTTAAGTGTCATCCCTGGATCGGTATGCTGACACACATAGTACTCGAGGATTTATAACAGAGGTAAATCACATGTATTAAGTAACGTAAATACTATTACCTCAATCCATATAGCGGAAGAAACAAAGGTTGTGGATTCCCATCGACACCAACGGCAAAGTTGAGTGTAGACAGCACAACCCCTAACGTAACACTTACTCGTCGAATAAATCCTGCAACATGAGAAGTTGCAGCCATGTAGGTCAGTACATTAAATGTGTTGGCAAATTCACACTGTAGCAATAATGATGAACAAATGCCTACAACTACATGCATATTTGGCTGGTGGAGGCTGTAAGGTTTATTTTGCGTAAAGCTAGTTTTTCCCTACAACAAAGGAATGCATTTATTTAACTACTTTGTTAAATTTATTTCATGAACAATTGAGTATAGTTCCTCCATATCAATCCCAAACCAAAGTCATTATTTACCCAACAAATTAATTAAATAGTTTGTACACTCTGCAGAGATTTGTGCACTTTTACCCACAAGACTCAATCGCCTCCGTTTAATTTTTCGCACTTCATGGTGTTTGAGAAACGGATGATCGAGACACAGTCTTTTAGAAGCATTAACTCTTTATCCTGGGTAGACCGGTACACCTACATTCGCTACATCTGCTAGTCTACCACTGATAGAGGTCACACAACATACTCAACTATGCCAGAGCCATAATGGCTTGTGGCTGCACATGGAAGTTTCTAGGCATGAAAATATCTTATGATCCCTGTGTGCCTGGGTGGCATTCCAATAGGGTGATCACACAGGTCCTCCGGGATCCCCTAGGGCAACAATGGTTTCTCCAGGTGCCCGGCAAACCACTGGGCCAATCCACCCAGATGTGTATTAAAATTCCACCTTAAAGTTTCCCTTAAATAAATATCACTCACATCTTTCATGAAACTCTCATACCAATCCACGTCTATGAGCATGGCTAAGCAATAAGTAACAAAGCGTATATCCCCTTGGTTGATCTCAAGTCATTGGGTTCCTACCTCATGAACTACAAAGCATCATATTATGTAACTAGTCATACTCATGCACGTTTGAGGATATAACTAATGCAATGAAAACTGGGTATTGGAAAGTATGATCAAAGTGTGAACTTGCCTTCTACTGACGATGTAGATTCTTCGCACCCAAAACTCGTGATAGATCTACTCGTCACACTCCGATCAATCTATCCTAAGCAAACAATAGTAACCACACATAAGCAATCACTCAGCAGATCACAAAGAATGAAGAAACACTTCAGAAAACTTCAAAGATAAACAAATGACTATTGAAACATAAAACGGTTTCTAACAGTAGCAAAATTGAATGAATTTGGCCTTATTAGAAAGTTTAGGTCAAGATCTTCGATTTGCAAAAAGAATCAACTAAATCAGAGTTATAACACTCAAGTTATGACAAAAACAAGTTTGAAACAAATCTAATTGAATTCAAATTTTAAAACTTGCTAAAATATGTTTATGTTGTTTTACTGGATAGAGGGGATCGTAACGAAGACGTGGGCGTTGGTTTCGTTGGATTTGGACCAACGAGTAAAAAGTTATGGCCGTTTGAAGTTCAGGGGCTAAATTGTAAAACTTTTATTTACAACTAAGTCCCTAGCAGAAAACTAAAAGTAAAGAAAAGGACTATCGAACGAACGTTCGCTATCTTTACCTAATAATAAAGAAAATTGGGTTTCAGCTGGTACGTCGTCGTTAGCGATTTTGCATAAAAGTCCCTCGGTTTATAACAAATTAACCCGCAGTCCTCGGCATAAGTCAGCCCGAACCGGTATGGAGGATAGAAAGGAAAAAAAATAGTCCAACCTCCTCGATCCCATCTCGAGCCCAGCCTGCGGCCACCTCCTGCCCCACCCCGCCTCACCGCCGCCGCCGCGCCCTCCGCCCTCGGTCGCC
>LR738714.1:570196419-570208981 GCA_902687465.1 Secale cereale | reverse complement strand
TTTTCAAATCTCCCTTGACATGACTAAATATGATGCATCAATACCGAAAGAACGATCACAATACTTGATCTTGATTAAGAATCTTACCAAAGACTGATGCATTATCTGGTCTTCCTACCCTCGTGTGATTCACATGTCCACTCTCGAAGTGATCATGCTCCTTCTCTCTAGAATTTCCATTGTCATGATTCATGCTCTTTAGCTCAGGACAGTTTGTTGAATAGTGTCCTGGGTTTCTGCATCTGTAGCAAAGTAACTGGCTTAGGTCCTTCTTTGTGGGCGTCGAATGGTCGTGGTCGTTGTTGCCATTCCTCTGACCATTGTGGTTGTGTTCATTGATGTTGTGATGATTATGCCCATCATGGTTATGACCATTATCAGTGTCCACTTCAGAATCATAGTACTCGGAAAATGTTGATGAATTATGGTACTTCCGTGGTCCTCGAGAGTTGAACTCTGTGTCCCTTGCCTTTCTCTTGCGGTTCTCCACTTGTTGAAACTTTCCTTCAAGTACAATAGCCTTATCAATAAGCTCCTGACAATTGTTGAATGTTGCCACTGTCAACTGAATACTCAACTCATAGTCCAGTCCTTCAAGAAACTTCTCCTGTCTAGCCGCATCAGTGCTAACATCATTAGGAGCATAGCATGCAAGATTATTGAATTCCTCCACATATGCATTCACACTGCGACCTCCCTGACGCAAGCTACGGAATTCCTTCTTCTTCAGACTCATGGCACCAGCAGACACATGTGCGGCGCGAAACCCTACCTGAAATTGTGCCCAAGTGATAGTAGCAATAGGATAAGTGACCAAGTAATTGTCCCACCATGCTGCAGCTGGTCCTTCTAACAAATGTGAGGCAAACATCACTCTCTCTGCATCAGTGCAACCAACTGTCTCCAAATTCCTATTAACTGAGTGGAGCCAATCATCAGCCACAATAGGTTCAGGGGTACTAGAAAACCTCTGAGGATTCAACTTCAAGAAACGAGTAAGGGCATCAACTGGGGTGGTGGTGGATTATTGTTGTTGTTGTTCTAGTTCTAAACAAGTAACTGGATCAATTGAGTCTGTCCCTGAAGTAACTGCTGCATATACGGCGGTATGGCATTGTTGTTGTTGTCTCCTGAACCACTGCCTCTAGAGTTACGCCTCGGCGGCATCTGATGGTTAAGCAGGGGTGAGATATAGACAGAATTAGGTCTAAGGGAAACACTACCCATATGCTCATGCTAGCAACTAAAACTACAACAAGAACAAAAACAAACACTAAATTCACACCAGTCACACAAGTCACCAAAACTATCGTAAAGTAATCACATCAAAAGAGCACATAAGATAAATCAAAGCACCCAATTGCATAATACAAACAATCCACGAATAATGACAACACGAAAAGCAATGACCAACCAAACATATATATATAACATATCACACAACATAAGCAAAACCTACAGGTAAGGTCATATCCACAAGAGATATGATCTCATCATGCTACCGCAAAACGTTTATCGAACACAACATACTAATGGTGGTCTGCCAACTAAACTTCTTAAATAACACTAATATAATTACATGGGTCATCTATATTTGAAAAGTAAATATATGAGCAATGGGGTATGAACTAACAAGTAGACAACAAGTTGTAAAGTAAGTTTTTCACTCCTATGGCTTTTCTAATCCATTTTCTAGGGTCACGATCTACAGTCAACACACTGCTCTAATACCATATGTAACGACCCGAATCTGATAAGATTCGATGTCTCTGTGCTTACCGTGCTAGTCCCTGGATCGACTATCTAGCACACACAGTACATAGGAATACCAAATAACAAGTGCATCATTTAGTATAACTTATGATCCAAAAATTTCAAAGTATTACAAACTGAGTAGCACATAGCTAACTTAATTCAATAACAATAGCGGAAATGTAGCATAAGCGAACAATGAGTCCCATCAATGCCCACTGGAGAACATGTTGAGTGAAGACTCGCGACCCTACTGTATCTCACTGATCATCTGAAAATCCTGCAACATGATAAGTTGCAGCCACAAAGGGTCAATACATTGAATGTATTGGCAAATTACACAATATGATATAGCAAACCTACATCCACAAGCAAAGTATGATAACAGAATGCTCAAGTTTGATTCCGCGTAAGACTACCTTCACCTACCTCCACGACATAGGCAAGGTACACACAAACCCGGATGATAAAGATCTCCAAGATGTCTCAAGTGCGCTCAGCCCTGGCGCATTCTCTAGGGACAATAGAGCTCTCAGCCAGTTACGCATTCACGTGAGAAAAAGTCCCGACAACTCAAGTGCGCTCAGTCATGGCGCATTCTCTAGGGACGATAGAGCGCTCAGCCATTGACGCATTCACCTGAGGAAAAGCCCCGAGCCTACAGCTATAAAGACTCACCACTTCCATGCATCGCTCGACACATGCCCGCGTCTATCATATCAAGTCGATCACACCATCACATAACACAATCAACAACAAAACATGATAACACGGGATGCACATATCAAGCCAAACATTTATCATAGCATCAAAACCACAATTACGTAGCAGAATATAGGATGAGCAAATCAAAAGTGCAAACTTGCCTGGAACGGTGTTGAAGTACTCTAACGCTTAATTCCGGCTCGCTTGACACTCCGGACAATCTATACGATAACGAAGGCACCGATAAATAAAACGTATTCAACATAACACCACAATAAGGTCAACAGCAAGGAATTCAAATAAAACTTAATTAACATAACATATCAGTAGGTATAGCTCTTCTACATGCTAGTAGAATCACAATGCAAAAGAATCAGCTAATTTGGATCTACGGTTTAAAAGATATGGCCTCCGGAAACTTGAATTAAAATTTGAGAAAATTCAAATTTAAACAGTGCAACATATGAATTTTTGGTTCTAAAATATTCTCCTGGTCTCTACGAGTACACAGGAAAAAGAATCGGTGAATTTGGAGTTATAGGCTAAAAGATATACCTAATTGAACATTTGATATAGAATCTGTCAAAAATAAATTTTGCCAAAATAGAATTCTGCGAAGAACTGTTGCGGCTGTGGATGTGCCATGTGTTGGGGAATGTATTATTTTAAAATTTTCCTACGATCACGCAAGATCAATCTACCAGATGCATAGCAACGAGAGGGGAGAGAGAGTCTACGTACCCTCGTAGACCGAAAGCGGAAGCGTTAGAACAACGCGGTTGATGTAGTCGTACGTCTTCACGGCCCGACCGATCAAGCACCGAAACTACGGCACCTCCGAGTTCTAGCACACGTTCAGCTCGATGACGTCCCTCGAACTCCGATCCAGCCGAGTGTCGAGGGAGAGTTCCGTCAGCACGATGGCGTGGTGACGATCTTGATGTTCTACTGTCGCAGGGCTTCGCCTAAGCACCGCTACAATATTTATCGAGGAGAACTATGGTGGAGGGGGGCACCGCACACGGCTAAGAGATCAAGAGATCAATTGTTGTGTCTAGAGGTGCCCCCTGCCCCCGTATATAAAGGAGGGAGGGAGAGGCCGGCCCTAGAGGGGGAGCACCAAGTGTGGGGAGTCCTACTAGGACTCCCAAGTCCTGGTAGGATTCCCCTTTCCTTTCCGGAGTAGGAGAGAAGGAAAGAGGGGGAGAGGGAGAAGGAAAAGGGGGCTGCACCCCTTGTCCAATTCGGACCAGAAGGGGGGTGCACGCCTCCTTCCTTTTGGCCTCTCTCCTCTATTCCCGTAACTCCCCAGTACTCCGAAAATACCCGAATCACTCGGAACCTTTCCGATGTCCGAATATAGTCGTCCAATATATCGATTTTTACGTCTCGACCATTTTGAGACTCCTCGTCATGTCCCCGATCTCATCCGGGACTCCGAACTTCTTCGGTACATCAAAACTCATAAACTCGTAATAAAACTATCATCGAAACCATAAGCGTGCGGACCCTGCGGGTTCGAGAACTATGTAGACATGACCGAGACACGTCTCCGGTCAATAACCAATAGCGGAACCTAGATGCTCATATTGGCTCCCACATATTCTACGAAGATCTTTATCGGTCAAACCGCATAACAACATACATTGTTCCCTTTGTCATCGGTATGTTACATGCCCGAGATTCGATCGTCGGTATCTCAATACCTATTTCAATCTCGCTACCAACAAGTCTCTTTACTCGTTCCGTAATACATCGTCCCGCAACTAACTCATTAGCTGCAATGCTTGCAAGGCTTATAGTGATGTGCATTACCGAGTGGGCCCAGAGATACCTCTCCGACAATCGGAGTGACAAATCCTAATCTCGAAATACGCCAACCCAACAAGTACCTTCGGAGACACCTGTAGAGTACCTTTATAATCACCCAGTTACATTGTGACGTTTGGTAGCACACAAAGTGTTCCTCCGGTATTCGGGAGTTGCATAATCTCATAGTCATAGGAACATGTATAAGTCATGAAGAAAGCAATAGCAGTAAAACTTAAACGATCATAGTGCTAAGCTAACGGATGGGTCTTGTCCATCAGATCATTCTCCTAATGATGTGATCCCGTTGATCAAATGACAACTCATGTCTATGGCTAGGAAACATAACCATCTTTGATCAATGAGCTAGTCTAGTAGAGGTATACTAGGGACACTCTGTTTTGTCTATGTATTCACACATGTATTAAGTTTCCGGTTAATACAATTCTAGCATGAATAATAAACATTTATCATGATATAAGGAAATAAATAATAACTTTATTATTGCCTCTAGGGCATATTTCCTTCAGTCTCCCACTTGCACTAGAGTCAATAATCTAGTTCACATCGCCATGTGATTTAACACCGATAGTTCACTTCGTCATGTGATTAACACCCAAAGGGTTTACTAGAGTCAATAATCTAGTTCACATCGCTATGTGATTAACACCCAAAGAGTACTAAGGTGTGATCATGTTTTGCTTCGTGAGAGAAGTTTAGTCAACGGGTCTGTCACATTCAGATCCGTATGTATTTCGCAAATGTCTATGTGTCTACAATGCTCTGCATGGAGCTACTCTAGCTAATTGCTCCCACTTTCAATACGCATCCAGATTGATACTTAGAGTCAGCTGGATTTAGTGTCAAAGCTTGCATCGGCGTAACCCTTTACGACGAACTCTTTATCACCTCCATAATCGAGAAACATTTCCTTAGTCATCCAGTTACTAAGGATAATTTTGACCGTTGTACAGTGATCTACTCCTGGATCACTATTGTACCCTCTTGACAAACTCATGGCAAGGTACACAACATGTTTGGTACATAGCATGGCATACTTTATAGAACCTATGGCTGAGGCATAGGGAATGACTTTCATTCTCTCTATATTTTTCTGCCGTGGTCTGGCTTTGAGTCTTACTCAACTTCACACCTTACAAGTCAGGTAAGAACTCCTTCTTTGACTGATCCATTTTGAACTACTTCAAAATCATATCAAGGTATGTACTCATCGAAAGTTTTATCAAGCGTCTTGATCTATCTCTATAGATCTTGATGCCCAATATGTAAGCAGCTTCACCAAGGTCTTTCTTTGAAAAACTCCTTTCAAACACTCCTTTATGCTTTCCAGAAAATTCTACATCATTTCCGATCGACAATATGTCATTCACATATACTTATCAGAAAGGTTGTAGTGCTCCCACTCACTTCTTGTAAATACAGGCTTCACCACAAGTCTATATAAATCTATATGCTTTGATCAACTTATCAAAGCGTATATTCCAACTCCGAGATGCTTGCACCAGTCCATAGATGGATCGCTGGAGCTTGCACATTTTGTTAGCACCTTTAGGATTGACAAAACCTTCTGGTTGCATCATATACAAGTCTTTTTTAATAAATCCATTAAAGAATGCAGTTTTGTTATCCATTTGCCAGATTTCATAAAATGCGGCAATTGCTAACATGATTCGGACAGACTTAAGCATCGCTACGGGTGAGAAAGTCTCATCGTAGTCAACTCCTTGAACTTGTTGAAAAACTTTCGCAACAAGTCGAGCTTTGTAAACAGTAACATTACTGTCAGCGTCAGTCTTCCTCTTGAAGATCCATTTATTTTCGATGGCTTGCCGACCATCGGGCAAGTCAACCAAAGTCCACACTTTGTTCTCATACATGGATCCCATCTCAGATTTCATGGTCTCAAGCCATTTTGCGGAATCTGGGCTCATCATCGCTTCCTCATAGTTCGTAGGTTCATCATGATCCAGTAACATGACTTCCAGAACCGGGTTGCCGTACCACTCTGGTGCGGAACGTACTCTGGTTGATCTACGAAGTTCAGCAGTAACTTGATCCGAAGTTTCATGATCATCATCATTAGCTTCCTCACTAATTGGTGTAGGAATCATTGGAACCGGTTTCTGTGATGTACTACTATCCAATTCGGGAGAAGGTACAATTAACTCATCAAGTTCCACTTTCCTCCCACTCACTTCTTTCGAGAGAAGCTCCTTCTCTAGAAAGGATCCACTCTTAGCAACAAAGACCTTGCCTTCGGATCTGTGATAGAAGGTGTACCCAACAGTTTCTTTTGGGTATCCTATGAAGATTTACTTCTCCGATTTGGGTTCGAGCTTATCATGTTGAAACTTTTTCACATAAGCATCGCAGTCCCAAACTTAAAGAAATGACAGCTTAGGTTTCTCGTCAAACCACAGTTCATACGGTGTCATCCCCACAGATTTAGATGGTGCCCTATTTAACGTGAATGTATCTGTCTCTAATGCATAACCCCAAAGGCGATAGTGGTAGATCGGTAAGAGACATCATCGATCGCACCATATCTAATAAAGTACGGTTATGACGTTCGGACACACCATTACACTATGGTGTTCCAGGTGGCGTGAGTAGTGAAACTATTTCACATTGTTTTTACTGAAGGCCAAACTCGCTAACTCAAATATTTTACCTCTACGATCATATCGTAGAAACTCTTATTTTCTTGTTACGATGATTCTCCACTTCACTCTGAAATTCTTTGAACTTTTCAAATGTTTTAGACTTGTGCTTCATTAAGTAGATATACCCATATCTGCTCAAATCATCAGTGAAGGTCAGAAAATAACGATACCCGCCGCGAGCTTCAACACTCATTGGTCCACATACATCTGTATGTATGATCTCCAACAAATCTGTTGCTCGCTCCATTGTTCCGGAGAACGGAGTTTTAGTCATCTTGCCCATGAGGCATGGTTCGCAAGCACCAAGTGATTCATAATCAAGTGATTCCAAAAGTCCATCACTATGGAGTTTCTTCATGCGCTTTACACCATTATGACCTAAACAGCGGTGCCACAAATAAGTTGCACTATCATTATTAACCTTGCATCTTTTGGCTTCAATATTATGAATATGTGTATCACCACGATCGAGATCCAACAAACTATTTTCATTGGGTGTATGACCATCGAAGGTTTTATTCATGTAAACAGAATAACAATTATTCTATGACTTTAAATGAATAACCGTATTGCAACAAATATGATCAAATCATATTCATGCTCAACGCAAATGCCAAATAACATTTATTTAGGTTTTACATTAATCCCGAAAGTATAGGGAGTGTGCGATGATGATCATATCAATCTTGGAACCACTTCCAACACACATCGTCACTTCACCTTTAACTAGTCTCTGTTCATTCTGCAATTCTCGTTTCGAGTTACTAATTTTAGCAACTGAACCGGTATCAAATACCCAGGGGTTGCTATGAACACTAGTAAAGTACACATCAATAATCTGTATATCAAAATATACCTTTGTTCACTTTGCCATCCTTCTTATCCGCCAAGTATCTAGGGCAGTTCCACTTCCAATGACCATTTCCTTTGCAGTAGAAGCACTTAGTTTCAGGCTTGGGTTTTAGCTTTGGGTTTCTTCACGGGAGTGACAACTTGCTTGTCATTCTTCTTGAAGTTCCCCTTCTATCCCTTTGCCCTTTACTTGAAACAAGTGGTCTTGTTAACCATCAACACTTGATGCTTTTTCATGATTTCTACCTTCGCCGACTTCAGCATTGCGAAGAGCTCGGGAATTCCTTTCGTCATCCCTTGCATATTATAGTTCATCACGAAGTTCTACTAACTTGGTGATAGTGACTAGAGAACTTTGTCAATTACTATCTTATCTGGAAGATTAACTCCCACTTGATTCAAGTAATTGTAGTACCCAGACAATCTGAGCACATGCTCACTGGTTGAGCTATTCTCCTCCATCTTGTAGGCAAAGTACTGTCAGAAGTCTTATACCTCTCGACACGGGCATGAGTATGAAATACTAATTTCAACTCTTGGAACATCTTATATGCTCCATGGCGTTCAAAACGTTTTTGAAGTCCCGGTTCTAAGCCATAAATCATGGTGCACTTAAACTATCAAGCAGTCATCATACCGAGCTTTTGTCAAAACGTTCATAACGTCTACATCTGCTCCTGCAATAGGTATGTCACCTAGCGGTGCATCAAGGACATAATTCTCTGTGCAGCAATGAGGATAATCCTCAGATCACGGAACAATTCCGCATCATTGCTACTAACATCTTTCAACTTAGTTTTCTCTAGGAACATATAAAAAATAAACGAGGAGCAACATCGCGAGCTATTGATCTACAACATAGATATGCTAATACTACGAGGACTAAGTTCATGATAAATTAAAGTTCAATTTAATCATATTACTTAAGAACTCCCACTTAGATAGACATCCCTCTAGTCATCTAAATGATCACGTGATCCAAATCAACTAAACCATGTCCGATCATCACGTGAGATGGAGTAGTTTCAATGGTGAACATCTTATGTTGATCATATCTACTATATGATTCACGCTCGACCTTTCGGTCTCCAGTGTTCCGAGGCCATATCTGCATATGCTAGGCTCGTCAAGTTTAAGCCGAGTATTCTGCGTGTGCAAAACTGGCTTACACCCGTTGTATTTGAACGTAGAGCTTATCACACCCGATCATCACGTGGTGTCTCGGCACGACGAACTTTTGCAACGGTGCATACTCAGGGAGAACACTTATACCTTGAAATTTAGTAAGGGATCATCTTATAATTCTACCGTCGAACCAAGCAAAATAAGAAGCATAATAAGATAAACATCACATGCAATCAAAATATGTGACATGATATGGCCATCATCATCTTGTGCTTTTGATCTCCATCTCCAAAGCACCGTCATGATCACCTTCGTCACCGGCGCGACACCTTGATCTCCATCGTAGCATCGTTGTCGTCTCGCCAACTATTGCTTCTACGACTATCGCCACCGCTTAGTGATAAAGTAAAGCAATTACATGGCGATTGCATTTCATACAATAAAGCGACAACCATATGGCTCCTGCCAGTTGCCGATAACTTTACAAAACATGATCATTTCATACAAAACCGTATAACTCATCATGTCTTGACCATATCACATCACAACATGCCCTGCAAAAACAAGTTAGACGTCCTCTACTTTGTTGTTGCAAGTTTTACGTGGCTGCTACGGGCTTAGCAAGAACCGTTCTTACCTACGCATACAAAACCACAACGATATTTCGTCAAGTATGTGCTGTTTTAACCTTCACAAGGACCGGGCGTAGCCACACTTGATTCAACTAAAGTTAGAGAAACTGACACCCGCCAGCCACCTATGTGCGAAGCACGTCGGTAGAACCAGTCTCGCGTAAGCGTACGCGTAATGTCGGTCCGGGCCGCTTCATCCAACAATACCGCCGAATCAAAGTATGACATGCTGGTAAGCAGTATGACTAGTATCGTCCACAACTCACTTGTGTTCTACTAGTGCATATCATCTACGCATAGACCTGGCTCTGATACCACTGTTGGGGAATGTAGTATTTTAAAATTTTCCTACGATCACGCAAGATCTATCTACCAGATGCATAGCAACGAGAGGGGAGAGTGAGTCTACGTACCCTCGTAGACCGAAAGCGGAAGCGTTAGAACAACGCGGTTGATCTAGTCGTACGTCTTCACGGCCCGACCGATCAAGCACCGAAACTACGGCACCTCCGAGTTCTAGCACACGTTCAGCTCGATAACGTCCCTCGAACTCCGATCCAGCCGAGTGTCGAGGGAGAGTTCCGTCAGCACGACGGCGTGGTGACGATATTGATGTTCTACTGTCGCAGGGCTTCGCCTAAGCACCGCTACAATATTTATCGAGGAGAACTATGGTGGAGGGGGGCACCGCACACGGCTAAGAGATCAAGAGATCAATTGTTGTGTCTAGAGGTGCCCCCTGCCCCCGTATATAAAGGAGGGAGGGAGAGGCCGGCCCTAGAGGGGGCGCACCAAGTGTGGGGAGTCCTACTAGGACTCCCAAGTCCTAGTAGGATTCCCCTTTCCTTTCCGGAGTAGGAGAGAAGGAAAGAGGGGGAGAGGGAGAAGGAAAAGGGGGCTGCACCCCTTGTCCAATTCGGACCAGAAGGGGGGTGCACGCCTCCTTCCTTTTGGCCTCTCTCCTCTATTCCCGTAACTCCCCGGTACTCCGAAAATACCCGAATCACTCGGAACCTTTCTGATGTCCGAATATAGTCGTCCAATATATCAATTTTTATGTCTCGACCATTTTGAGACTCCTCGTCATGTCCCCGATCGCATCCGGGACTCTGAACTCCTTCGATACATCAAAACTCATAAACTCATAATAAAACTATCATCGAAACCTTAAGCGTGCGGACCCTACGGGTTCGAGAACTATGTAGACATGACCGAGACACGTCTCCGGTCAATAACCAATAGCGGAACCTGGATGCTCATATTGGCTCCCACATATTCTACGAAGATATTTATCGGTCAAACCGCATAACAACATACATTGTTCCCTTTATCATCGGTATGTTACATGCCCGAGATTCGATCGTCGGTATCTCAATACCTAGTTCAATCTCGCTACCAACAAGTCTCTTTACTCGTTCCGTAATACATCATCCCGCAACTAACTCATTAGCTGCAATGCTTGCAAGGCTTATAGTGATGTGCATTACCGAGTGGGCCCAGAGATACCTCTCCGACAATCGGAGTGACAAATCCTAATCTCGAAATACGCCAACCCAACAAGTACCTTCGGAGACACATGTAGAGTACCTTTATAATCAACCAGTTATGTTGTGACGTTTGGTAGCACACAAAGTGTTCCTCCGGTATTCGGGAGTTGCATAATCTCATAGTCATAGGAACATGTATAAGTCATGAAGAAAGCAATAGCAGTAAAACTTAAACGATCATAGTGCTAAGCTAACGGATGGGTCTTGTCCATCAGATCATTCTCCTAATGATGTGATCCCGTTGATCAAATGACAACTCATGTCTATGGCTAGGAAACATAACCATCTTTGATCAATGAGCTAGTCTAGTAGAGGCATACTTGGGACACTCTGTTTTGTCTATGTATTCACACATGTATTAAGTTTCCGGTTAATACAATTCTAGCATGAATAATAAACATTTATCATGATATAAGGAAATAAATAATAACTTTATTATTGCCTCTAGGGCATATTTCCTTCACCATGTGGCGCATTGTCATTGGCTGGAAGGTGTTTGCTGCTGTAGCTAGCCGACGGATGGCCACTGAATAATGCATACCGGTTCGAGGAAAAAAACACATGATCTAATCTGGGCGGTCCATCATGGATCGGGCGGTCGGGAGTGCTCACCGTGGAACTAAGGGGAGGGCGTCACCGGAGTTGAACGAGACGGCGGCCGCGCGGCTCGGCGTTGTTGTCGGGGATGGCTTCCGCAGGTCTCCGGTGATGGGGGAATTGATGGGCAGACGCGGAGATCTCCGTTGAAGATAATGGGACACTTGTTGGGGAGGATTACACCCTCTGGTGGCATTGGTGGTTGACTGGAGCAACGACGGTGGCTCTGTTTCTAGCCAAGGTTCATGCACTCGATTGGGTGCTCCCCTGTGCAAAACAAGATATAAGGGAGATATAGGAAATCATGGCGGTCCACACAGGGAAGTAGGGAGACGCTGGGGACCTTCAATGGCGAAGGAATCGACCAGCGCAGGTGCTCCTCGCCGCAGAACTCCGGCGAGATCCAGGCGAGGCAAAACGGGCATGGGAGATGGAGATTTTGGCGAAACTCGGACGAGAAGAGGTTGGTGAGCTTATATAGGGTGGATCCCAAGACCTCGGGCTCAAGAATCGATCAAAACCGCCGAGGATTTGGGATCGGGCTCGGTGTCCAGGAAGAACACGGTGGGCAAGATGATGACAGGCGGGCCAGAGAGGTCAGCGGCAGAGAAAGGAAAAAAAACAAAGAGGCTGGCGGGGTGGGCTGCTCGCTGTCGTTGCTGGGCTGCTGCTCGGCTTCGGCCTGCTATGCTGCTGCGTGCGCTGCGCTGCAGTCTGCTGGCTGGGCCGCGGTTGGTGCGCCGCGGTGCAGCTGTGCTGTGTCGCTGCGCTGCCTCTCTTTTTCTTAACCAAGACAACATCAAAACTAAAATAAAACTACATAATAAAATCATATATATATATATATATATATATATAT
>LR738714.1:570118208-570196300 GCA_902687465.1 Secale cereale | reverse complement strand
TACACTACTTATATAAAATATAGGAACACTAATTCCACCTATAATGCAATTTTGTAAAATCATTTGCATGCAATAGGCCACTCAAACAGTAAAGTAACACACAAATAAAATAATATCATGATTATGAAAAATACCAAAACATAACAAAATGATAGGAATTAATATTGTGGGCATTATGAACATTTTTAACCCCCAAATACACAAAAGTATATTTTATGCAATGCAAGCATACAAAGAGCATTATGACAACTAAAAACTTCTGAGTTTCAACAACTCCAAAAGTTTCGAATACTAGTCAAATTAACTAAGATCAAACATCACAAGCAAGATTTCAATTAATCCTATTTAAATAATAACATTCCAAAATTCTAAATTTTGGGATGTTACATTAACAGTCCACCGGAAGGTGATACTCTTGGTTTTGAAACGATAATGGAAGAAGTTGCATTTGTTGTAATGCATACACTAGCCTAAATGTTTGAAACTGGTGCAACAACATGGGATACAATTTCACGCAATGGTAGCGTAAGCGCGATGAACTTTTTTAAGGGAAAAGTGTGGTGAATTTAAATCAACACCAAAGGAGAAAATAGCACATAACACTTGGTTCTTCTTCCCGTTAAAACGACTTCTTCAACACTAAATGATGAATAGGAATAGAGTGGAGACCTCTAGGTCTCAATTGAGCACATAACTAAATGGGATGTGTACCATACTCCAAAAGTAGTGTGGCGCGGCAGGAAAGACCATATGGACTGAACAAATATACACCCAAACCATGCACACATCATCGATAGACTCGGCGTTTATGACCATGTGTATAGTAACCGTCAATGGAGTGCCATGTTCCTTCATGCTATCCAAGAAACAATGACATAATGCACAGAAAAAACCCAGTAAACCAATATGAAACTCTCCTCTAGACCTAAGTGATGTAACTAAACTACACATGGGCTACCACTAAACTACACATGGCTACAACTAAAACTATATCTACGTTCAAACTATCACCATGCTAACATTAAAACTACATATGGGCTAACAATAACTGCACCTGAGTTAGGACAAATGAAACATATGTACCGCCACTAAACTATATCCAACACATGACATGTCATGTTTTTCACACATGTAATATCACTACAACCACACTTGAACTGATGTTGAAATGCATGCAACAGAAAGATACTTCAATCTCATCATCCCACATACATGAATGTCCTAGTAGAAGAAACCACATTACAAGCCAATGAACAAATAGGAAACAGATGTATGTACCAATCTGATAAAATAGAGAAAGCAAATGCAATCACCGCAGCAAAACTCAACACCAGCGACTCATGAGTATAACATTTCAGCCCCTCTTTGACATGTAAAGGCGCAAGTTATTGACCCTGTAGAGATTAAGCAACACTACGATGGGCATGTAAGACACATAATGTGTTGAGGATCGTTGTAGAAATCAAAAAAATTCTACGCATCACCAAGATCAATCTATGGATAAACTAGCAACGAGAGAGGAGAGTGCATCTTCATACCCTTGAAGATCGCAAAGTGGAAGCGTTACTAGAACACGGTCGGTAGAACACGTTCGAGATTCAACAAAAATAAACCATTGACCAACGAGGCATGACCATAAAACATATCTCTCATATAAATAGAACAACCATTATTCTCGGATTTAAATGAGTAGCTATCTCGCATTAAACGAGATCTAGATACAATGTTCATGCTCAAAGCTGGCACTAAATAACAATTATTGAGGTTTAAAACTAATCCCGAAGGTAGATGTAGAGGTAGCGAGCCGACAGCGATCACATTGATCTTGGAACCATTCCCGACGCGCATCGTCACCTTGTCCTTCGCCAATCTCCGCTTATTCCGCAGCTCCTGCTTAGATTTACAAATGTGAGCAACTGCACCAGTATCAAATACCCAAGAGCTACTACGAGCGCTGGTAAGGTACACATCAATAACATGTATATCACATATACCTTTGACGCTGCCGGCCTTCTTATCCGCTAAGTACTTGGGGCAATTCCGCTTCCTGTGACCCGTTCCCTTGCAATAAAAGCACTCAATCTCAGGCTTGGGTCCATTCTTTGGCTTCTTCTCGGCAACTGGCTTACCGTGCGCGGCAACTCCCTTGCCGTCCTTCTTGAAGTTATTTTTACCCTTGCCTTTCTTGAACTTAGTGGTCTTATTCACCATCAACACTTGATGTTCCTTTTTGATCTCCACCTACGCTGAGTTTAGCATTGAATATAACTCGGGAATGGACTTCTCCATCCCTTGCATATTGTAGTTCATCACAAAGCTCTTGTAACGAGGTGGGAGCAACTGGAGAATTCTGTCAATGACCGAGTCATCTGGGAGATTAACTCCTAGATGAGACAAGCAGTTGTGCAACCCAGACATTTTGAGTATATGCTCACTGACAGAACTGTTTTCCTCCATCTTACAACTATAGAACTTGTCAGAGACTTCATATCTCTCGACCCGGGCATGAGCTTAGAAAACCATTTTCAGCTCTTGGAACATCTCATATGCTATGTGTTGCTCATAACGCTTTTGGAGCCCCGATTCTAAGCTGTAAAGCATGCTGCACTGAACCAGGGAGTAATCATAACTATGCGACTGCCAGGCATTCATAACGTCTTGAGCTATTGGGAAAATGGATGTGTCACCTAGCGGTGCTTCAAGGACATATGCTTTTTTGGCAGCTATGAGGATGATCCTCAAGTTACGTACCCAATCCGTATAGTTGCTACCATCGTATTTCAGCTTGGTTTTCTCTAGGAACGCGTTGAAGTTGAGGGCAATATTAGCATGGGCCATTTGATCTACAAGACATATTGTAAAGATATTTAGACTATGTTCATGACAATTAATTTATCTAATCAAATTATTTAATGAACTCCCACTCAGATAGACATCCCTCTAGTCATCTAAGTGATACATGATCCGAATCGACTAGGCCGTGTCCGATCATCACGTGAGACGGACTAGTCATAAACGGTGAACATCTCCATGTTGATCGTATCTTCTATATGACTCATGTTCGACCTTTCGGTCTCCGTGTTCTGAGGCCATGTCTGTACATGCTAGGCTCGTCAAGTCAACCTAAGTGTATTGCGTGTGTAAATCTGGCTGACACCCGTTGTATGCGAACGTTAGAGCCTATCACACCCGATCATCATGTGGTGCTTCAGAACAACGAACCTTAGCAATGGTGCATAGTTAGGGGGAACACAATTCTTCAAATTTTAGTGAGAGATCATCTTATTTAAGCTACCATCGTTCTAAGCAAATAAGATGTAGAAACATGATAAACATCACATGCAATCAAATAGTGACATGCTATGGCCAATATCATTTTGCTCCTTTTGATCTCCATCTTCGGGGCGCCATGATCATCATCGTCACCCGCATGACACCATGATCTCCCTCATCATGATCTCCATCATCGTGTCTTCATGAAGTTGTCTCGCCAACTATTACTTCTACTACTATGGCTAATGGTTAGCAATAAAGTAAAGTAATTACATGGCATTTTCATTGACACACAGGTCATACAACAAATTAAGACAACTCATATGGCTCCTGCCGGTTGTCGTACTCATTGACATATAAGTCGTGATTCCTATTACAAGAACATGATCAATCTCATACATCACATATATCATTCATCACATCCTTTTGGCCATATCACATCACACGGCATATGCTGCTAGAACAAGTTAGATGTCCTCTAATTGTTGTTGCAAGTTTTTACGTGGCTGCTATAGGTTTCTAGCAAGAACGTTTCTTACCTATGCCAAAACCACAACATGATATGCCAATTTTGTTGGGGAATGTAGTATTTCAAAATTTTCCTACGATCACGCAAGATCTATCTACTAGAAGCGTAGCAACGAGAGGGGAGAGTGTGTCTACGTACCCTCGTAGACGAAAAGCGGAAGCGTCTAGTGACGCGGTTGATGTAGTCGAACGTCTTCGCGATCCAATCGATCCTAGCACCAAACATACGGTACCTCCGCGTTCAGCACATGTTCAACTTGATGACGTCCCACGAGCTCTTGATCCAGTTTAGCTTCACGGGAGAGTTTCATCATCACGACGGCGTGGTGACGGTGATGATGAAGCTATTGACGCAGGGCTTCGCCAAAGCACTGCAACGATATGACCGAGGTGTGTAACTGTGGAGAGGGCACCGCACACGGCTAAGACAAATCTTGGAGTGCATTTGGGGTGCCCCTGTCCACGTATATAAAGGAGGGAGGAGGAGGAGGCCAGCCCTAGAGGGGGCGCGCCAAGTGTGGGGATTCCTACTAGGACTCCCAAGTCCTAGTAGGATTCCCCTTTTCCTTTCCGGAGTAGGAGAGAAGAAAGAGGGAAAGAGAGAGGGAGTAGGAAAGGGCAAGGGGGGCGCCCCCCCTTCCCTAGTCCAATTCGGACCCATGGGGGGCGCCCGCCTCCATCCCTTTGGCATGCCTCATCTATTCCCGTATGGCCCAATAAAGCCCAAATACTTCTCCCGACGAATTCCCGTAACTCTCCGGTACTCCGAAAAATACCCGAATCACTCGGAACCTTTCTGATGTCCGAATATAGCCTTTCAATATATCGATCTTTACGTCTCAACCATTTCGAGATTGTTCTTCATGTCCGTGATCTCATCCGGGACTCCAAACAAACGTCGGTCATCAAATCACATAACTCATAATACAAATCGTCATTGAACATTAAGCGTGCGGACCCTACGGGTTCGAAAACTATGTAGACATGACCGAGACATATCTCCGGTAAATAACCAATAGCGGAACCTGGATGCTCATATTGGCTTCTACATATTCTACGAAGATCTTTATCGGTCAAACCGCATAACAACATATGTTGTTCCCTTTCTCATCGGTATGTTACTTGCCCGAGATTCAATCGTCGGCATCATCATACCTAGTTCAATCTCGTTACCGGCAAGTCTCTTTACTCGTTCCTTAATACATCATCTCGTTACTAACTCATTAGTCATTTGCTTGCAAGGCTTATTATGATGTGTATTACCGAGAGGGCCCAGAGATACCTCTCCGACACTCTGAGTGACAAATCCTATTCTTGATCTGTGCCAACACCACAAACACCTTCGGAGACACCTGTAGAGCATCTTTATAATCACCCAGTTATATTGTGATGTTTGATAGAACACAAGGTGTTCCTACGGTATTCGGGAGTTGCATAATCTCATAGTCATAGGAACATGTATAAGTCATGAAGAAAGCAATAGCAGTAAAACTAAACGATCATGTTGCTAAGCTAATGGATGGGTCTTGTCCATCACATCATTCTCCTAATGATGTGATCTCATTGATCAAATGAAAACACATGTCTATGGTTTGGAAACATAACCATTTTTTATTATGAACTAGTCAAGTAGAGGCATACTAGGGACACTTTGTTTTGTCTATGTATTCACACATGTACTAAGTTTCCGGTTAGTACAATTCTAGCATGAATAATAAACATTTATCATGATATAAGGAAATATAAATAACAACTTTATTATTGCTTCTAGGGCATATTTCCTTTGGTCTCCCACTTGCACTATAGTCAATAATCTAGTTCACATTGCCATGTGATTCAATACCGATAATGCACACCGTTATGTGAATAACACCCATAGTTCACATCGCCATGTGACCAACACCCAAAGGGTTTACTAGAGTCAATAATATAGTTCACATCGCAATGTGATTAACACCCAAAGAGTACTAAGGTGTGATCATGTTTTGCTTTGTGAGAGAAGTTTAGTCAGCGAGTCTGTTACATTCAGATCCGTATGTATTTCGCAAATTTATGTGTCTACAATTGCTCCCACTTTCAATACGCATCTAGATTGACACTTAGAGTCATTTGGATTAGTGTCAAAGCTTGTACCGGCGTAACTCTTTACGACGAACTCTTTATCACCTCCATAATCGAGAAACATTTCCTTAGTCATCCAGTAACTAAGGATAATTTTGACCACTATCCAGTGATCTACTCCTGGATCACTATTGTACCTCCTTGCGAAACTCATGGCAAGGTACACAACAGGTTTGGCACACAGCATGGCATACTTTATATAACCTATGGCTGAGGCATAGGGAATGACTTTCATTCTTTCTCTATCTTCTGCCGTGGTCGGGTTTTCAGTCTTACTGAACTTCATACCTTATAACTTAGGCAAGAACTCCTTCTCTGACTGATCCATTTTGAACTACTTCAAAAAAAATATCATGGTATGTACTAATCGAAAGTCTTATCAAGCGCCATGATCTATATCTATAGATCTAGGTGCCTAATATGTAAGCAGCTTCACCGAGGTCTTTTATTGAAAAACTCCTTTTAAACAATCCTTTATGCTTTCCAAAAATTTCTACATCATTTCTCATCAATAATACACCATTCACATATACTAATCAGAAAGGTTGTAGTGCTCCCACTCACGTTCTTGTAAATACAGGCTTCTCCAAAAGTCTGTATAAAACCACATGCTTTGATCACATTATCAAAGCGTATATTCCAACTCCGAGATGCTTTCACCTGTCCATAGATGGATCGCTGGAGCTTGCACACTTTCTTAGCACTTTTAGGATCGACAAAACCTTCTGGTTGTATGATATACAACTCCTCTTTGAGGTATCCATTAAGGAATGTAGTTTTGACATCCATCTGCCATATTTCATAATCATAAAATGTGGCAATCGCTAACATGATTCGGACATATTTAAGCATTGCTACGGGTGAGAAAGTCTCATCGTAGTCAACTCCTTGAACTTGTCGAAAAACTTTCGCAACAAGTCGAGCTTTGTAGACAGTAACATTACCATCGACGTCTGTCTTCCTCTTGAAGATCCATTTATTTTCAATGGCTTGTCGATCATTGGGCAAGTTAACCAAAGTCCACACTTTGTTCTCATACATGGATCCCATCTCAGATTTCATGGCCTCAAGCCATTTTGCGGAATCTGGGCTTATCATTGATTCCTCATAGTTCGTAGGTTCATCACGGTCTAGTAACATGACTTCCAGAACTGGGTTACCGTACCACTCTGGCGTGGAACATACTCTGGTTGACCTACGAGGTTCAGTAGTAACTTGATCCGAAGTTTCATGATCATCACCATTAGCTTCCTCGCTGATTGGTGTAGGAATCACTAGAACTAGTTTATGTGATGTACTACTTTCCTATTCGGGAGAAGGTACAATTACCTCATAAAGTTCCACTTTCCTCCCACTCACTTCTTTCGAGAGAAACTCCTTCTCTAGAAAGGATTCATTCTTAGCAACGAATATCTTGCCTTCAGATCTGTGATAGAAGGTGTACCCAACAGTTTCCTTTGGGTATCCTATTAAGACACATTTCTCCGACTTGGGTTCGAGCTTATCAGGTTGAAGCTTTTTCACATAAGCATCGCAGCCCCAAAATTTAAGAAACGACAACTTTGGTTTCTTGCCAAACCACAGTTCTTATGGTGTCGTCTCAACGGATTTAGATGGTGCCCTATTTGACGTGAACGCAACTATCTCTAATGCATAACCCCAAAACGATAGTGGTAAATCGGTAAGAGACATCATAGATCGCACCATATCTAATAAAGTACGGTTATGACGTTCGGACACACCATTGCGCTGTGGTGTTCCAGGTGGCGTGAGTTGTGAAACTATTCCACATTGTTTCAAATGAAGACCAAACTCATAACTCAAATATTCGCCTCTGCGATCAGATCGTAGAAATTTATTTTCTTGTTACGATGATTCTCTACTTCACTATGAAATTCTTTGAACTTTTCAAATGTTTCAGATTTGTGCTTCATTAAGTAGATATACCTATATCTGTTCAAATCATCAGTGAAGGTCAGAAAATAACGATACCCGCCACGAGCCTCAACACTCATCGGTCCACATACATCAGTATGTATGATTTCCAACAAATCTGTTGCTTGCTCCATTGTTCCGAAGAACTAAGTTTTAGTCATCTTGCCCATGAGGCATGGTTCGCAAGCACCAAGTGATTCATTATCAAGTGATTTCCAAAAGTCCATCTGCATGGAGTTTCTTCATGTGCTTTACACCAATATGACCTAAACGGCAGTGCCACAAATAAGTTGCACTATCATTATCAACTCTGCATCTTTTGGCTTCAATATTATGAATATGTGTATTTACTACGATCGAGATCCAATAAACTATTTTCATTGGGTGTATGAGAATCGAAGGTTTTATTCATGTAAACAGAACAACAATTATTCTATGACTTTAAATGAATAACCGTATTGCAACAAACATGATCAAATCATATTCATGCCCAACACAAATGCCAAATAGCATTTATTTAGTTTCTACACTAATCCCAAAAGTATAGGGAGTGTGTGATGATGATCATATCAATCTTGGAACCCCTTCCAACACACATCGTCACTTCACCTTTAACTAGTCTTTATTCATTCTGCAACTCTCGTTTCGAGTTACTAATCTTAGCAACCGAACAAGTATCAAATACCCAGGGGATACTATGAACACTAGTGAGGTACACATTATCAGTAACATGTATATCAAATATACCTTTGTTCACTTTGCCATCCTTCTTATCCGCCAAATATTCGGTGAACTTCCGCTTCCAGTGACCATTTTCTTTGCAGTTAGAAGCACTCAGTTTCAGGCTTAGGTCCAGCTTTGGGCTTCTTCACGGGAGTGACAACTTGCTTGCCATTCTTCTTGAAGTTTCCTTTCTTCCCTTTGCCCTTTTCTTGAAACTAGTGGTCTTGTTAACCATCAACAATTGATGCTCTTTCTTGATTTTTACCTTCGTTGATTTCAGTATCACGAATAGCTCGGGAATCATTTTTGTCATCCCTTGCATATTATAGTTCACAACAAAGTTCCAGTAACTTGGTGATAGTGACTAGAGAACTCTGTCAATCACTATCTTATCTGGAAGATAACTCCCACTTGATTCAAGTGATTGTAGTTCTCAGACATTCTGAGCACATGCTCATTGGTTGAGCTATTCTCCTCCATCTTGTAGGAGAAGTACTGTTAGAGGTCTCATACCTCTCAACGCGGGCATGAGTATGAAATACTAATTTCAACTCTTGGAACATCTTATATGCTCCGTGGCGTTCAAAAAATTTTTTGAAGTCCCGGTTATAAGCCGTAAAGCATGGTGCACTAAACTATTAAGTAGACATCATTTTGAGATTTGCCAAACGTTCATAACGTTTGCATCTGCTCCTGCAATAGATGTGTTACCTAGCGGTGCATCAAGGACATAATACTTCTGTGCAGCAATGAGGATAATCCTCAGATCACCGACCTAGTCCGCATCATTGCTACCAACATCTTTCAACTTAGTTTTCTCTAGGAACATATCAAAAAACATAGGGGAGCTATAACGCGAGCTATTGATCTACACCATAATTTGCAAATACTATCAGGACTAAGTTCATGATAAATTAAAGTTCAATTAATCATATTACTAAAGAACTCCCACTTAGATAGACATCCCTCTAGTCATGTAAATGATCACGTGATCCAAATCAACTAAACCATGTCCGATCATCATGTGAGATGGAGTAGTTTTCAATGGTGAACATCTTATGTTGATCATATCTACTATATTATTCACGCTCGACCTTTCGGTCTCCAGTGTTCCGAGGCCATGTATGTACATGCTAGGCTCGTCAAGTTTAACCCGAGTATTCTGCATGTGCAAAACTGTCTTACACCCGTTGTATTTGAACGTAGAGCTTATCACACCCGATCATCACGTGGTGTCTCGGCACGACGAACTTTCGCAACGGTGCATACTCAGGGAGAACACTTGTACCTTGAAATTTTTGTAAGGGATCATCTTTAATCCTACCGCCGTTCGAAGCAAAATAAGAAGCATAAAAAGATAAACATCACATGCAATCAAAATATGTGACATGATATGGCCATCATCATCTTGTGGTTTTGATCTCCATCTCCAAAGCATTGTCATGATCTCCATCATCACTGGCTTGACACCATGATCTTCATCGTAGTGTCGTGGTCGTCTCGCCAACTATTGCTACTAGTACTATCGCTAACTCATAGTGGTAAAGTAAAGCAATTACATGGCCTTCGCAATTCATACAATAAAGAGACAACCATAAGGCTCTTGTCGGATGCTGATAACTTTACAAAACATGATCATCTCATACAATAACGTATAACTCATCATGTCTTGACCATATCACATCACAACATGCCCTGCAAAAACAAGTTAGACGTCCTCTACTTTGTTGTTGCAAGTTTTATGTGGCTGCTACGGGCTTAGCAAGAAGCGTTCTTACCTACGCATACAAAAATCACAACAATTTTTCATCAAGTATGTGATGTTTTAACCTTCACAAGCACCGGGCGTAGCCACACTTGATTCAATTAAAGTTGGAGAAACTGACACCCGCCAGCCACCTGTGTGCGAAGCACGTCGGTAGAACCAGTCTCGCGTAAGCGTATGCGTAATGTCGGTCCGGGCCGCTTCATCCAACAATACCACCGAATCAAAGTATGACATGCTGATAAGCAGTATGACTATTATCGCCCACAACTCATTGTGTTCTACTCGTGCATATCATCTACACATAGACCTGGCTCATGATGCCACTGTTGGGGAATGTAGTATTTCAAAATTTTCCTACGATCACGCAATATCTATATACTAGAAGCATAGCAACGAGAGGGGAGAGTGTGTCTACGTACCCAGGTAGACCGAAACCGGAAGCGTCCAGTGACACGGTTGATGTAGTCGAATGTCTTTGTGATCCAACCGATCCTAGCACCAAACGTACGGCACCTCCACGTTCAGCACACGTTTAGCTTGATGACGTCGCACGAGCTCTTGATCCAATTGAGATTCACGGGAGAGTTTCGTTAGCACGACGGTGTGGTGATGGTGATGATGAAGCTACCGGCGCAGGGCTTCGCCTAAGCACTGCAACGATATGACCGAGGTGTGTTACTATGGAGAGGGGCACCGCACACGGCTAAGACAAACTTGGAGTGCCTTTGGGGTGCCCCCTGCCCACGTATATAAAGGAGGGAGGAGGAGGAGGCCAGCCCTAGAGGAGGCGCGCCAAGTGTGGGAGTCCTACTAGGACTCCCAAGTCCTAGTAGGATTCCCCTTTTCCTTTCCGGAGTAGGAGAGAAGAAAGAGGGAAAGAGAGAGGGAGTAGGAAAGGGCAAGGGGGGCGCCGCGCCCTTTCCCCTAGTCCAATTCGGACCCATGGGGGGCGTGCGCTGATGGCTTCTCGCCCCTCGTTGGTTACCCCAAGTGGAAGGTTTGAGATGTAGCGTAGCGGCAAATTTCCCTTGGCAAAGATACCATGGATCGAATCCCGTGAGACTTCGAGGGTCGAAAAGAAGGTGTCAATGGCGCCAGAAACTTTTGCTTGACAGGACCTGCACACAGATACAAATAACTTTGCTCCCAACGAGTACAGAGAGGTTGTCAATCCCTCCGGCCTTGTCGTTTACAAAGGATCAAACGCAAGAGATAATAGTGATAGGTATGACTGCAACTAGGAAATAAGAACAGGAAGTAAATAGCGGGTGTGATCAGTGATGGTAATATGGACCGGGGTCCCATGATGTTCACTAGTGATGTCTCTCTCCCAAAAGACGATAAAACAGCTAAGCGAGGTAAACAAATTACAGCTGGGCAATTGACAGGATTATGTGCGCAAACCAATGCTAACTATGCTGTAAAGAAAGGTAGAGGCTCAAAAGCATGGGCGGTACGCCAAGGCAAGTAGACCGAAATCCATCTGCATCTACTACTAATCATCCACCTTGAGATATCTATCTAGAACATCTCGCTGGTATTTAGTTGCGAGTCCCACCCAAAGTGTAAACTCAAAGGAATAGACAACTGCATTAAAAGAACTTTGCGTAAAGTAAACAATCCTTGCACCCGCAAGTACAAGCATCGTTGTTTTCCCCCTTGTGGCAACAGCACATCCCCTAGACTCATGTTTCTGTCACTCAAACTAGTCATCGAGGGGCATGAACCCACAATCAAGCATAACGTTCCCTCTTGGAGTTACTACCTACTACTCGGCCAAAGCAATAAACAGCAACGGAGAACATGCAAGAATTACTCAAGAACATAAATATAAAGAGTTCAATCAAATATATTACTCACACACAATCTGAACATAATCTCATAATCCATCGGATCCCAGCAGAGCAACAGCATAAAGATTACATATGTGCCTCGATCATGTAGGGCAGCTCACGAGGTCTAATCCATGAAGAACAAAGAGGGGAGGAGAACATCACATAGCTACTGGTCATGGACCCATGGTCTAAGGGAGACTACTCACAACTCATCCGGGAAGCGTCCATGGTGGTGGAGAAGCTCCCGGTGGTGGTTCTCCCCTCCGGCAGGGTGCCGGGAAGAGTTCTCCTGGTGCTCCCGATCTTGGAAGCGCGGCGGCGGCGGAACAGAGATGAGATCGAGAAAAAGGGTTCTGTCCTCGAGGGTTTCGGGACGCGAGCAATATATATGCAAAAGGGGGTCACCAGAGGCGGAGGTGGGGCCCCAGGCACCCCCCTGGCGCGGTCAGGGGTGGGGCCGCGCCGGGTGGCCGCCTGGGCCACCCGAGGCTCCCCTCTGGCCCTGCTTTGGTTTTTCTGGAAGCTCCCGATACGCTGATTTTTCCTGTATTTTTCTCGGAATTTTTAGGGCACTTTTAATATGGGGGAAACCTGAAATAGAAAAACAGCAGAAAACAGGAACTGGCACTGTGGTGCACTGAGTTAATAGGTTAGTCCAAATATGATCAAAAGTGTATGGAAGTGCAAAGATATCATAGCAATATCACACAAAAGAGGCATGGAGCAAGCAGAAATTATAGATACGTTTTGGACGTATCAACATCCCCAAGCTTAATTCCTGCTCGTCCTCGAGTAGGTAAATGATAACAAGCATAATTTATGTGGTGACATGCTACCAACCATATAAGAACTTTTAAGTAAAGCAATCAAGGCATGTAATTCAATTCAAGTCATAACAAACAAGAGTCTTTATTAGTATTGTAACAAGCAACATAAGAACATAAAGGTGCAAGAGCTCTCGCTGTCCGTGACTCGAATGTCTCCAAATGGTGTTTGCGTGCAAGAAAGGGGATAGGGATATATGAGAGAGTAAAACATAGTTTTTGTATTGTTGAGAACTTAATCTACTAAAGTTTCACACTTGGTCTTCTTTGGAATCTTATCTTGACTCATCCCTAGACCGTCAGCCAGGTACAAGTCAAAATGATCCACTCCCTTTCGATATTTTGAGCACTCATGTGATAACCCTCAACCGTAAGGGATCGAGATAGTCTTCGCGGGTAAGAATAACCCAATTTATTGATTCGACACACGGGGAGCCAAAGAGTATTTATAAGCTTTAACAGTTGAGTTGTCAATTCAACCGCACCTGAAATATACTAACTTGCAACAAAAGATAAGTGGTAACAGCGATATGATAGTGATGATAGTAATAGTAAAAGTAAACAGCAAAAGTAAATAGCAGTAGTAAATGGCAAAAGTAGCAACTAGTTACAAGCAAGGTTTAAAATACTATAGGCTAGGGAGATGGATGGTTGGGCGTTGCATGGATGAGATAGATTCTAACTTGGGGCACGGCACACGGAAAAGTAATGATCATCTAGGCAAATATCAAACATTAGGCATGTATCCCGTAGGTAGTTCTACGTGCTTGCAATAAGAACTTGCACAACATCTTTTGTCCTACCATCCCGCTACGAACGGGGCCAAAAGGAACTAATGGATATTAAGGTGCTCCTGTCAAAGAGCACCGGAACAAAGCAATGAACTCAATGGATACATGTAATCCTCAAACTACGGGCCATCCCCTTTGGTGTCCCAAGCTGTCACTTTTGGGATCGCCGGTTCCGAACCGTAACAGGTGCATACAACTCATAGATAGGATCAAGAACACAAATATATTCATGCAAACACATATGGTTCAGATCTGAAATCATGGCACTCAGGCCATAAGTGTCAAGCATTAAGAATAACAAGTTGTAGCAAAGATGATAAACACCATACTAGATGATAGGCAACATGCCCCCATCAATCTGACGAACTATTACATGATCTAACTCATCCAATCCCTACCATCCCCTTCGCCTACAGCAAGGGAATTACTCACACATGAAGGGGGAAGTCATGGAGGGATGATGGAGTGGTGATGATGATGACGATGGCGACGATCTCCCCTCTCCGGAGGCCAAATCAGCCTCCAGATTAGCCCTCCCGAAGAAGAACAGAGGGTGGCGGCGGCTCCGCGACGAAAAACAGCGAAAGAACTTCCGATCTGGGGTTTTTTCGTCGGGAGGAAAAATACGGGCTAAAGTAGGGCACCAGGGGGTGTTGGGCCCACCCAGGCGCCCCCACGGTGCGGCCCAGGGGGGGCGCACCCACAGGGCGCCTGGGCACCCCCTGGCCCCCCTCTGGTCCCACTTCTGGCATTTTGTTTCTTCGGGTGCGTGGATTTTTCGTGGATTTTTCTGAGATGCTTAAAAATCCGTTTTCCTGCACACAAATAAACCATACAGGCAGCTCTGCTGAAAACAGCGTTAGTCCGGGTTAGTTTAGTCCAAATCATGCAAGAATGAGGTCAAAATAATATCAAAAGTGTTTGGAAAAGTAGATACGTTTGAGACGTATCAACTCCCCCAAGCTTAGCATATTGCTTGTCCTCAAGCAATTCAGTTCAACGAACTGGACGCGACAAAGAAAACATTGACAAACTCTTTTTCTTCATTAGATGTATATAAGCATGTACTACAAAAAGAGTTCAACAAGTATTAAAACAGTACTTATGAGAACAATGCACGTAGCAATCCTTCTTTCAAGTGACCAGTCACAAATAATTAAGAGTAAACAATATATTACTGAAAATCAAGACAAGATCACATTGCACATAGCTTGAGCATATTAAGGTGGCATCTCGCTAGCCTCCATGAGTGAAGCAAAACATAAATGCAGAGACTCCTCCAGAGTTTTAAAGGAGACTAGAACTAAGAATTTCAGAATAAATCATATCACAAGTATGCAGAAGACAATGTAATACTTTGGGACAATGCACATTACACTCAGAATGACAATTATGCTCTCCTAGTCAGTGCTTTGAAGAAAGAAGATGAGACTCTCGAACCGTGGCTTTTATTGGCAAAGTTGAAAACCCGTGATCGGAAACAAAAACTAAACATGTACCAGAGCTCTTGGTTTTAAAAACAGAAGTAAATATGTTTTTGAGAGGTGCATATTTCGTCAACGAATGCTAGCAGATAACTCAATCACTTTTTAAGCTAAACAAGTCTCGAGGAACGGCTCCCGCATGAGGACGATCACATCCTCTTAATCTCCTTTGTTTATCACTGCCAAAGTTTTCTGATTTCTCATGAACAAAGCGTGAAGGAGGGTTTGTTTGTTATATTATCTTTTTGAGCCGGGCGCACTCAATGCCAGTTCCTTTTCATATTAGGGGTTCGCACATTATACATGCAATCCAGGGATGAAACTTGTCCAACTTAAAGAGATCATGAATTAACTACTACTTCCTCATGAGCTAAAACATAGGCACAAAAAGAGAAATGCTTTTGATTAATTTCGAGATTGTACATGAAAGTCTTTGTTAGGAATGGCAGGTAAATACCATGTATAGGAAGGTATAGTGGACTCATATGGCATAACAGGTTTAAGGGTTTGGATGCACAAGCAGTCATTCCGCTTAGTACGGGTGGAGGTTTAGCAAAAGACTGGGAAGCGACCAACTAGAGAGCAATAACGGTCATAATCATGCAGAGCGACAAAGCAACGTTGAATCGGGCATGAAAGTGATATAACTATTCTAAAACTCAAAGATCATTAAGGCAAAGTAGACTTTTTAGTCTTAAACATGTGTAAGCATGTGCCAAGTCAATCCAAAAATTCTCTAAAGGGAAATACCACCATAGTATGCCAGACTATGAACAATGCGATGCATGTAGATCATTTCAATAACACATTATATACTGTAGTTATTGGATACTAGCCACAAGGAAAGCATGAACCACTGGAAGAGCATTGTAAACATAGCACTATGTCGCTACAAGCTGGTCTCTAGATCATAAGTACAGGCATATGTACAAAAGTAGAAACAATAAGAGTTCATACCGGTCTTCCTTGTTGCTTCCTTTCAGTCGATCTTCGTCATTACTGCTTGTCACTTGCACGATCGAACGTAGGAAATATAATCAAATTCCATCACGGACTCGAGCTGATCACTGAAAACAAAGCAAACTAAAGAGAGAAAGGAAATCTTTTTGAGTTTTTCAAAAGTTGAATAAAAAGCGAAAGAAAGAGAAAATCTTTTTGTTGTTTTTGCAAATAGAGGAATAAAGAAGAATGGGCAAAAACTTCGAAAAGATCAAAGCGAATAAAACGGATAATACAATGGAAAAGTGAGAAGGGCACGTACTCCCCCAAGCTTAGGCTTTTAGCCTAAGTTGGTAGCAGCTACTGCCCCCAGGAGCCTCCTGCTCCAGGGGTATGGTGGTGAGACCAAGGGTCGTAGAAGGATGATGCCGCGTACACCGAACTCCTCGGAGTCTCCCACGAGGAAGGTTCCGAGCGCCAAACAGAGGAAGACCCTTCACCAAACTCGGTGGCGGTCTCATCCTGAAAATGTGGTATCTCACCGTGCCTCTCCTCGTCGGGCACAACCCCCTCCATGGGGTTATGGAACTGATGCTGGACTATGAACTCATCGAACTGGACAACATCAAAGGACCATCCGTTCCTGCGAGAAAAATCAAACAAAAGAGGTGCAGGTAGACGGATCTCGCGTTCCGCGGTAGTTCCGAAACGCAAGATATAAACAAGGTTATCAAGCTCAGAACCCGTGGTAACAAACTTATGCCTTTTCATAACAGCAAGGTCAAAGCTTAAGTAAGTAAAAGGAGTATCATCAGAGTGTGGGGTGCCTCCAAGATGCTCTAAAATAAGTGTGGCATAAATGCCACCATATAAGTCCCCCTTGTTACCGTTCATAGCAAGGCGTCGAGCAATTAAGGTACCAATATTATAATCAGACCTCCCTGAGAGGGCTGCTGCCAGGATAGCAATATCCGGAGCAGAAATGCTGCTCGTGTTGTCACGAGCTAACACCCCTCTAGCAATATAATATGCAAAATACCTGAGGTGAGGAAACAAGATACTGGAGATCTTCGACCGATGAATATCCCTTGTACCCATGCTGCAGAGAGAGTTGATGACGGTTTTCAGCTCGGAGGGCTGAGTGGCCATCCTTGCCGTCCTCCCAACGTTCGACACACCTATTACTTCACAAAAATTTCCCAAAGTCATGGTGATAAGATCATTATAAATTTTAAACTCAATAGCACCTGATTCAGGATTATATCTAAAACTGCTAATGAAAATGGAGGTGAGTCTTTGATACCGAGTAACACGGCTGGTGACGAGCCGTGTCAAACCTGCATTAGCACAAAGATTATAAAACTCATCCTTGATTCACGCAGCTTCCATGAATTCGTCACATGGATATGTCATTGCACGTGCTGGACTTGTGTCTTCCAACAACTCCAGGGGCACATGATCCTCATTATAGCTCACCCTGGCAGTCGTTGGTGAAGCTGCGGCTCTAGTGACTCGATCAGAGTGTGCGGGCCTCCTCTTCTCAAGCCATCCTTTTGCCCTTCCTAACAAACTCATTTCTGAAGAAAAAAAATTACAATTTACAAAAATGAGGATTAAAACAAAGTGAGCTAAGGCAAACTACTCAACTCACTTGCCCAAGGCATAAACTTGCATCAAAACTTGGAAAACAATTTTCTACACATGCATGCAAGCTCATCCCTACAGCACCAAGAACTACTAAATACTCACAAATGAGGGCACCAATCAAAAATCTAATTGGAGGGGTGGAGGAGTCACATACCAGGGAGTATTTGCTCAAAATTTCAGCTCAAATGATGGGCTGTAGAGAGAGATCGAAGAATCGCCCCCAAGAACAGCAAGAACAGCAAGAAGAAGACCAGAACTCGGGTTTCTGGAAAAAGAGAGAGAGAGGGGAAGAAGAAGTACCTGGAGGGGGGTCCCGTGGGCCCCAGGCGCCCTGTGGGCGCGACCAGGGGCTGGGCCGCGCCAGCTGGCCGCCTGGGCCACTGGTGGCCCCCCCTGGCTGGCCCCAGGACTTTCCGGGTCTCTCCCGTTGTGGAAATTTTTAATATAATTTTTCTGGAATTTTTTTGAAAACTTCACTGTTGAAAATTTTTCGAAGTTCAAAAAGCTACGAAACTCTCTGAAAACTTGAAGTAGTTAGTAGTATTGTGAAGCTTCAAAAACATAGATACTTGCTACAGCAAGTAGGACAACACTAAAAACAAATGAAAACATAGAAAGCTCAACTTTTTATCCATATAAAACACGTTTACTAGTAAGGTTGATCAAGTCTTACCAACAAACAAGCGATATATAGAGCAAAAAGTCTCACCTCCTACAAAGTAATCACTTAACTTTTACCTTGATGGACATTGTCCCTACCATGATAGTTTTGTATTTGTGAGGCACATGTAGTGGACAGTCCCATTCTCCAATTTTCACGGTCTCGATATTCTCTATAGAGTTGAGGGCATGCCTCCTGTCGGTCTTCTTCGGAAAATATACCATGTGTTCTCTATCATTTACATGAAAGGTAACCTTCCCTTTGTTGCAATCAATAATAGCACCTGCCGTGTTAAGGAAAGGTCTACCAAGAATAATGGACATGCTCCCATCCTCGGGCATGTCAAGCACAACAAAATCAGTAAGAATTAAACAATTAGCAACTTCAACTGGAACATCCTCACAAATACCTATCGGAACAGCGGTTGACTTGTCAGCCATCTGAAGGGAGATATCGGTAGGAATTAGTTTCTCTAAACAAAGCCTCTCGTAAAGCGAGAGAGGCATAACACTCACTCCCGCTCCAAGATCACATAAAGCAGTTTTGACATAATTATTCTTTATGGAGCAAGGAATTGTGGGTATACCTGGATCACCGAGCTTCTCAGGAATCTTTCCACTGAAAGAATAGTTAGCAAGCATAGTAGATATTGCATAATTAGGAACTTTTCTTTTGTTAGTGACAATATCTTTCATATATTTTGAATAAGGAAGTAACTTAATAGCATCAGTCAAAGGAATTTGAAGAAAAAGAGGTTTAATCCATTCACAAAACTTATTGTAATGCTCTTCTTCTTTAGATTTGATGGACTTACCTGGAAAGGGCATGGGTTTCTGTACCCATGGTTCTTTCTCCTTCCCATGTTTTCTCGCGATGAAGTCTTCTTTAGTGTACCTCTTACGTTTGTCAGGTGCTTCTTCTTCTCGAACTTCAGGCGGATCATTCTTCTCATTATCATTACCTTCAGGTTCAGCACCGTCTTCAGTCTCAGCATCGGAAATAGATACACTGTTGGGATCAATAGCTGGCTCTTCATCTGCAATAGGATCATTAGAATTGTCAGTCTCTTTATGTTTCTTCTTCTTATTTGGAGAGACAACAATTTCTTCTTCCTGCATTTGAGAATCTTGCTCGATTCTCTTCGGATGTCCCTCTGGATAAAGAGGATCTTGAGTACTAGTCCCTCCTCGGGTCTTAATCCCAAAAGCCTGCAATTTATCTTGTTTGGCATTGTTAGCAAGTAAATCTCTTTGCACATTAGAAATTTGATCAAGCTGAGTTTGAACCATATGAAAATGCTTCACAAGACATTGAACATCATTAACTGTTCTATCTAAAACACCAAGCAACATTTTGATAGCAAGGGAATTATCATGCAACTGACTTTCTATCCTCTCATTAAAATGATTTTGTTTCATAATAAAATTATCAAACTCATATAAACATTGATCAGGAGGTGTACCATGAGGGATGTCACTTGCGTTGAAATCTAAAAGAGAGTGTACCTCTACCATAGGAGGGTGAGTGGTGGGCTCACACAGCTTCTCAATAGGGGGTAGATTCTTCACGTCTTCAGCTTTAATACCTTTCTCTTTAATAGACTTCTTTGCTTCTCGCATATCTTCGGGGCTTAGAACAAACATGCCCCTCTTCTTTGTTGGTGGAGGTGGTTCAGGGACGGACCAATCTTCATGGTTTTTGGCAATCCTGCCCATCAGATCTTCAGCATCGTCCGGTGTTCTTTTCCTGAAAACACAACCAGCACAACTGTCCAGATAGGACCTAGATTCTTCAGTTAGACCAGCATAGAATATATCAATTAATTCATTCTTAGGAACTCCATGTCCTGGCCTAGCCTGAATCAAACCGCAGTACCTCCCCCAAGCTTTAGGGAGGGACTCATCCTGCAACTGTTTAAAATTATAAATTCTTTGTAAAGCAGCATGTTGCATATGAGCAGGAAAGTACTTATCAACAAAAGAGTGAGCTAAGTCCTGAGGACTCTTAATAGAACCGCATGGGAGTGAATCATACCATGCTTTAGCACCTTCCTTCAAGGAGAAAGGAAGAAGCTTGGTCACATAAAAGTAGCGTATCTTCTCATCTGTGGTAAACAGGCTACCTAGTTCACCAAGTTTAGTTAGGTGTGCAATAGCATCATCATTTTCTCTGCCATAAAAGGGGTCAGCTTCAACCATAGGTATAAGTGAAAGATCAACAGAGAAATCAAAATCAGGATCATCAATGCATATAGGAGATGTAGCAAACTCAGGATTAGGAACAGTTTTGTTTTTCAAAGAGTGTTTTTCAAATATTTTCTTAATAGTTTCAGGGTCAGAGCCGGCAAACTCTGTCAGTTCCCTGCATAAATCTTCATCAAGTATATAGTAATCATCATCAAGGAGCCTCTCCTGGAGTTTACTCAAATCAGGATAATCATAAGTTTCACCAATAGGGTAGCGAGTAACAGGAAGTTCAATTCCATATTTTTCAGCAGCAGCAGTAATTTGTTTCTCAAGAGCATAACTAAGCGAACTAATATCATCATCAAAAGTAGTAGAAGCATCATCAAGAGTATTAGACATAATAACAGATTCAGTAGGAGCATCATGTGGTGGTGGTGAGGCAAACTTACTCATAACAGAAGGTGAATCAAGAGTAGCACTAGTGCTCAGAGCAGTACCTCTTCTTGTAGTGGATAGTAAGATCGGAACCTTGGGGTCACCTTTCTTACCCATAGTGAATAAAGTGCAGCAGGTAGGATACCTCAAGTAGACTTGTAAATATTACTATGCTCCCCGGCAACGGCGCCAGAAAACGGTACTTGATAACCCTCAACCGTAAGGGATCGAGATAGTCTTCGCGGGTAAGAATAACCCAATTTATTGATTCGACACACGGGGCGCCAAAGAGTATTTATAAGCTTTAACAGTTGAGTTGTCAATTCAACCGCACCTGAAATATACTAACTTGCAACAAAAGATAAGTGGTAACAGCGATATGATAGTGATGATAGTAATAGTAAAAGTAAATAGCAGTAGTAAATGGCAAAAGTAGCAACTAGTGACAAGCAAGGTTTAAAATACTGTAGGCTAGGGAGATGGATGGTTGGGCGTTGCATGGATGAGATAGATTCTAACTTGGGGCATGGCACACGGAAAAGTAATGATCATCTAGGCAAATATCAAACATTAGGCATGTATCCCGTAGGTAGTTGTACGTGCTTGCAATAAGAACTTGCACAACATCTTTTGTCCTACCATCCCGCTACGAACGGGGCCAAAAGGAACTAATGGATATTAAGGTGCTCCTGTCAAAGAGCACCGGAACAAAGCAATGAACTCAATGGATACATGTAATCCTCAAACTACGGGCCATCCCCTTTGGTGTCCCAAGCTGTCACTTTTGGGATCGCCGGTTCCGAACCGTAACAGGTGCATACAACTCATAGATAGGATCAAGAACACAAATATATTCATGCAAACACATATGGTTCAGATCTGAAATCATGGCACTCGGGCCCTAAGTGTCAAGCATTAAGAATAACAAGTTGTAGCAAAGATGATAAACACCATACTAGATGATAGGCAACATGCCCCCATCAATCTGACGAACTATTACATGATCTAACTCATCCAATCCCTACCATCCCCTTCGCCTACAGCAAGGGAATTACTCACACATGAAGGGGGAAGTCAGGGAGGGATGATGGAGTGGTGATGATGATGACGATGGCGACGATCTCCCCTCTCCGAAGGCCAAATCAGCCTCCAGATTAGCCCTCCAGAAGAAGAACAGAGGGTGGCGGCGGCTCCGCGACGAAAAACAACGAAAGAACTTCCGATCTGGGGTTTTTTCGTCGGGAGGAAAAATACGGGCTAAAGTAGGGCACCAGGGGGTGTGGGGCCCACCCAGGCGCCCCCCCCCCCCCGGCGCGGCCCAGGGGGGGCGCGCCCACAGGGCGCCTGGGCACCCCCTGGCCCCCTCTGGTCCCACTTCTGGCATTTTGTTTCTTCGGGTGCGTGGATTTTTCGTGGATTTTTCTGAGATGCTTAAAAATCCGTTTTCCTGCACACAAATAAACCATACAGGCAGCTCTGCTGAAAACAGCGTTAGTCCGGGTTAGTTTAGTCCAAATCATGCAAGAATGAGGTCAAAACAATATCAAAAGTGTTTGGAAAAGTAGATACGTTTGAGACGTATCATCATGCAATGGATGAGCGTAAGCAAGAAAGTCGACACTTAGGATGGCAAAGAGAGAAAAATGATGAAGGGGGAAGACAAAAAAGGTATGAAAGGCTCACATCAATGAGGACAATCATCGGCGAGAGAAAGCCAAATGATAGATATGATGTGAGGAGTAGGGATTGCCATGCAACGGATGCACATATGAGCTAAGGTAAGCTCTCCAATGGAACTAGTGGGGGTGCATCCAACTTGCTTGCTCAAGAAGACCTAGAGCTCTTTTGAGGAGGCTCATCATTGGAATATACAAGCCAAGTTCTATAGTGTAAAGGTCCCCACATAGCTATATGCATGAATGATAATCTCTATGGAGTACAAGGTATAAGATGGAGTACGAGTGTGGATCTCTCAAAAGAAATAGTAGTGTGCCTTCTTCTCTCTTTTTATTTCTTTTCCTCTCTTTTTTTCTATTTTTTTTGTGGCCTCAATGGCTCTTTCTATTTATCTCTCATTTGTCCTCTTTGGGATCTTTTGATTTTGTCCTCTTTGGGATCTTTTGATTTTTCCTCTTTGGGATCTTTTCCTCACTTTAGGGGCAACACTCTATGTATTACAAGAAGTGTAGAAGATCTTTCACACTTTACAAAAGTACTCAACATAAAGAAAATGAAACTATCATGATGTATGCAAATGTATGCCTCTGCCAGTGTAGCAGGATATGCAATGATACTAGCGCGTCATGTAACAATGATTAGGGCAAGGCCCAACTAGCATGCGGCTCATCGATCAAGCAAAAAGCATGTATGACATGAAGATCAAGTCATGAGAAGATGGATGTTGCATGGCAATGTATCTCGGAAAGGCTATGGAAATGCCTTAATAGGTAGGTATGGTGGCTGTTTTGAGGAAGGATATAATGAGGCTTATGATGACAGAGCGTATCGTGCCAAGGATTTGGATGCACCGGCGAAGTATGCGCCAACTCTCGAGGTGAGAAAGGGCAATGCACGGTACCGAAGAGGCTAGAAAAATATGGTTAGGTGGAAGTGTCAACCTTCGAATACTCACATTAGTCCGAAGAACTCATGCACTTATTATCGGTAACTCTCAATCTAATTAGGAGGTTCACAAAGAGACAAGTACCCCGAGGAGGAGTGTATGGGGGTTTGGTTATCCTTGCGCATCCTCGACTCATGGTACGTGAGTGTACTCTAATATTCGATCCCTCCAAAGATTAGTGATCCATTTAGTAGCTAAAGTTCTCAACTATTTTGTAGGTTTTCGAAAATAAACACGGATTGCCCAAAATACGACATCTATCACTAATATGCTAAAGCTCTTCACACCAAAAGTTCAGACATTACTCATGGCAATACCTCAAAACTATTGCAAGTTACTACTAAAATTAAATAGCAACCTCAATTACCTACTTTAAGTTAAGACACACAACTCAGTGCAACAGGCAAACTCTCTTAACAAGATAATCATGAAAACTCAAGAGAGTTCAGCAACCAACTAAACAAAAGCTCTTTAAAAAAAGCATGAAAACTAAGAGCTAAACATGACAACAGCTAAGAAAAGACAAAGAACACACACAGCAAAGATAAGCATGAAAATCCTATGTTGTGTTCTAGGTTGAAGTGGAGCGTGTTTCTCTCCCACACAAAGAAAGCTGGGTTCTAACTTGTTATGAACAGCAAGCAAAGCTAAAGAAGACTAAAAAGGAAACTAAGAGCAAGACGCTCCAAGCATAGCACATAACGCATGAAGTGATTAAAATATAGTGGAACGAAAGACGAACTGATAATTATTGATGGAGAAGGGGATGCACGGGGGCATCCCCAAGCTTAGACGCTTGAGTCTTCTTGAATATTTCTTGGGGGTGCACGGGGGCATCCCCAAGCTTGAGCGTTTGACCCTCCTGAATCTTCTTTTATCATCTTCCCTCGCACACTTGAAAACTCCCTTCATACATAACTCATCATAATCTGATTAGCGAGGTTAGTACCCATAATAAAATAATTTTTCCCTACTAGAAATAAAGATAATCTTGAAGAGATACTGTTTCTCAAGATTGCCAAAAGGTTTTTGCAAAGAAAAAGCAAGCTCAAGGTTTGCAAAACGAAGAAAAGGCAAAACAGGACAGAATCTGTGAAAAACAGACCAGCAGGTAGTAAATAATTTTTTCGGGGTACTTCTGCAACTCAAATCAAAAAACTCAGAACAGACGCTCGAAAGCCAATTGTATAGAGCACGCTGTCAAAAAAATTCAGATCAAAAAGATGATCTGGTGATTTTATACGAATTTTTCTGTCCAAGGACAGAATCTGTTTCCTGGACAGCACGTCACAACTTTTGAACTTTCTTGCAATCAGAGGCTAAACTTGGCACAAAGCTGAAAAGAAAAGATACAATGATGATGCTACTGTAGTAACAACATCAAGACACAACAAAAGCAAAATAAAACCTTATTCGTTGTGGGCTGCCTCCCAAAAGCGCTTTCTTTTATGCCTTTAAGCTAGGCATGATGCAAAAAAGGAGTCATCATAATAATCGGAGTTATAAATTGCTTCAAATGGTTCCTCAGCAAGTTCATCCTTGTTCCTTCTAGGAAAGGGGTACGTACCTTTTGCCTTCCCGCGTAGGCGGATTTGTCCCTTACCTATATCGATGAAGCCTTTTACGGCTCGGAGGAAGTCCCTTCCAAGCACTATATTCCCTTGGTTTGGCTTCATGGTGAAGAAATCAACCATTGCAATCCCTTTAAGGAATGTAACTGGCACGTCTTTTATTCTTCCCTGGATTTCAGAAATATCTCCATTAGCATGTTCATGATAGGATGATAATCTGTCCATGTTAAATTTTAAAGAATCATGAACAATTTTTGGCATAGTAGAAACCATAGATCCAATATCACAATAAGCAAGGAAGTCTTGATTAGAGATGCTAATCCTAACAAAAGGCTCCCAATCATTGTCTATTTCCAAAATATCTCTCTTATTGGGTTTGGGTTTCTCTACCTTCATCAAGTCTAGAGCATCCATTCTCTTCTCAATAGTAGCAAGTCTATCTATGACAGTATCAAAACTATGATCATAAACAAAGTAACTAGATAGACCATGTATAATTTCAAGAGCTCTAGCTTCATCACACTCTAGGAAATCTCCTTCAGCTATAATATCAAGAGAGTGTTTACGCCATTTAAAAAGACCATGGTAAAAATTTCTAAGCACAATTTTTATAGGTATCCAAGGCATAATTCTCCTATGTGCATCAGAAATTCTATCCCATGCCTTCTTCATATTTTCTCCATCCCTTTGATGGAAATCTAGAACTTCTGATTCACTCAAAGCACCAAATCCTAACATGCTTGACTAAACAGAAAGGACTACTGATAGAAAAGCAAATAATTTTTTTTTGATAAGGGACACTAAAGCAAAAACTAAAAGGTAAACTAACAAGACTAAAAAGCAAAGATAAAAGATAGCGTGCAACTCCCCTATCTTGAAGAGTGGAGTTCCCGGCAACGGCGCCAGAAACTTGCTTGATGGCTTCTCGCCCCTCGTTGGTTACCCCAAGTGGAAGGTTTGAGATGTAGTGTAGCGGCAAATTTCCCTTGGCAAAGATACCAAGGATCGAATCCCGTGAGACTCCTACGGTCGACAAGAAGGTGTCAATGGCACCAGAAACTTTTGCTTGACAGGACCTGCACACAGATACAAATAACTTTGCTCCCAACGAGTACAGAGAGGTTGTCAATCCCTCCGGCCTTGTCGTTTACAAAGGATCAAACGCAAGAGATAATAGTGATAGGTATGACTGCAACTAGGAAATAAGAACAGGAAGTAAATAGCGGGTGTGATCAATGATGGTAATATGGACCGGGGTCCCATGATGTTCACTAGTGATGTCTCTCTCCCAAAAGACGATAAAACAGCTAAGCGAGGTAAACAAATTACAGCTGGGCAATTGACAGGATTATGTGCGCAAACCAATGCTAACTATGTTGTAAAGAAAGGTAGAGGCTCAAAAGCATGGACGGTACGCCAAGGCAAGTAGACCGAAATCCATCTGCATCTACTACTAATCATCCACCTTGAGATATCTATCCAGAACATCTCGCTGGTATTATGTTGCGAGTCCCACCCAAAGTGTAAACTCAAAGCAACAGACAACTGCATTAAAGGAACTTTGCATAAAGTAAACAATCCTTGCACCCGCAAGTACAAGCACCGTTGTTTTCCCCCTTGTGGCAACAGCACATCCCCTAGACTCATGTTTCTGTCACTCAAACTAGTCATCGAGGGGCATGAACCCACAATCAAGCATAACGTTCCCTCTTGGAGTTACTACCTACTACTCGGCCAAAGCAATAAACAGCAACGGAGAACATGCAAGAATTACTCAAGAACATAAATATAAAGATTACATATGTGCCTCGATCATGTAGGGCAGCTCATGAGGTCTAATCCATGAAGAACAAAGAGGGGAGGAGAACATCACATAGCTACTGGTCATGGACCCATGGTATAAGGGAGACTACTCACAACTCATCCGGGAAGCGTCCATGGTGGTGGAGAAGCTCCCGGTGGTGGTTCTCCCCTCCGGCAGGGTGCCGGGAAGAGTTCTCCTGGTGCTCCCGATCTTGGAAGCGCGGTGGCGGCGGAACAGAGATGAGATCGAGAAAAAGGGTTCCGTCCTCGAGGGTTTCGGGACGCGAGCAATATATATGCAAAAGGAGGTCACCAGAGGCGGAGGTGGGGCCCCAGGCGCCCCCCTGGCGCGGCCAGGGGTGGGGCCGCGCCGGGTGGCCGCCTGGGCCACCCGAGGCTCCCCTCTGGCCCTGCTTTGGTTTTTCTGGAAGCTCCCGATACGCTGATTTTTCCTGTATTTTTCCCGAAATTTTTAGGGCACTTTTAATATGGAGGAAACCTGAAATAGAAAAACAGCAGAAAACAGGAACTGGCACTGTGGTGCACTGAGTTAATTGGTTAGTCCAAATATGATCAAAAGTGTATGGAAGTGCATAAATATCATAGCAATATCACACAAAAGAGGCATGGAGCAAGCAGAAATTATAGATACGTTTTGGACGTATCACGCGCCTCCTTCCCTTTGCTTGCCTCCTCTATTCCTGTATGGCCCAGTAAAGCCCAAATACTTCTCCCGGCGAATTCCCGTAACTCTCCGGTACTCCGAAAAATACCCGAATCACTCGGAACCTTTCCGATGTCCGAATATAGCCTTCCAATATATCGATCTTCACGTCTCGGCCATTTTGAGATTGTTCGTCATATCTTGATCTCGTCCGGGACTCCGCACAAACGTCGGTCATCAAATCACATAACTCATAATACAAATCGTCATCGAACGTTAAGCGTGCGGACCCAACGGGTTTGAGAACTATGTAGACATGACCGAGACACATCTCCGGTCAATAACCAATAGCGGAACCTGGATGCTCATATTGGTTCCTACATATTCTATAAAGATCTTTATTGATCAAACCACATAACAACATACGTTGTTCCCTTTGTCATCGGTATGTTACTTGCCCGAGATTCGATCATCGGTATCATCATACCTAGTTCAATCTCGTTACCGGCAAGTCTCTTTACTCGTTCCGTAATACATCATCTCGTGACTAACTCATTAGTCATTTTCTTGCAAGGCTTATTATGATGTGTATTACCGAGAGGGCCCAGAGATACCTCTCCGACACTCGGAGTGACAAATCCTATTCTTGATCTATGACAACACCACAAACACCTTCAGAAACACCTGTAGATCATCTTTATAATCACCCAGTTGCGTTGTGACGTTTGATAGCACACAAGGTGTTCCTACATTATTCGGGAGTTGCATAATCTCATAGTCATAAGAACATGTATAAGTCATAAAGAAAGCAATAGCAGTAAAACTAAATGATCATGTTGCTAAGCTAACGGATGGGTATTGTCCATCACATCATTCTCCTAATGATGTGATCTCGTTGATCAAATGAAAACACATGTCTATGGTTAGTGAAAGGATCGATATGGTTGACTAGAGGGGGGTGAATAGGCAACTAACAATTTTTAGCTGTTCTTAACCAATTTAAATTAAGCAACAAAGTAAGTTGTCTAGATATGCTACTATGATGAAAACTTATAGGAAGCAAATATAACAATCTCACAAGCAAGCTATATAAGATAAACAAGGAAAGCTTGCACAAGTAAAGGGACGAAAGAACCACAAGTGGAGCCGGTGAAGACGAGGATGTGTTACCGAAGTTCCTTCCCTTTGAGAGGAAGTACGTCTCCGTTGGAGCGGTATGGAGGCACAATGCTCCCCAAGAAGCCACTAGGGCCACCGTATTCTCCTCACGCCCTCACACAATGCAAGGTGTCGTGATTCTACTAGTGGTGCCCTTGAAGGCGGCAACCAAACCTTTACAAACAAGGTTTGGGCAATCTCCACAACTTAACTGGAGGCTCCCAACGACACCACGAAGCTTCACCACAATGGACTATGGCTTCACGGTGACCTCAACCGTCTAGGGTGCTCAAACACCCAAGAGTAACAAGATCTGCTAGGGATTAGTGGGGGGAATCAAATTTCTCTTGGTGGAAGTGTAGATCGAGGCTTTTTCAACCAATCCCGAGCAAATCAACAAGTTTGATAGGCTAGGGAGAGAGATCGGGCGAAAATGGAGCTTGGAGCAACAATGGAGTATTTGGGGGAAGAGGTAAGTCAACATTGGGGAAGAAGACACCTTTATATAGTGGGGGGGACAATCCAACCATTACCCCCCACTCAGCCCCGCAGAGAGCGGTACTACCGCTTGGGTGGGCGGTACTGTCGCTGAGCAAGCGGTACTGCCGCTCCACCCTAGCGGTACTGCCGCGCAAGAGGTCTGAGACCCAGAACGGAACTACCGAGGAAGCAGGGCGGTACTACCGCTAGTAAGCAGTACTACCGCCACTACTACCGCAGCCAGTGCCGCAAAACCCGGCACGAGAAAGTGCGCATTCGAGTCGAGGCGGTAGGAACACGGTACCGCAGCGGTACTACGGCTGAGTTCTCCAAGCGGTATGATACGTCCAAAACGTATCTATAATTTATGCTTGCTCCATGCCACTTTTGGGTGATATTGCTATGATATTCATACACTTCCATACACTTTCGATCATATTTGGACTAACTTACTAATCCAGTGCACCCCAGTGCCAGTTTCTGTTTTTGGCTGTTTTTGTATTTCAAGTTTTCACGTTTCGAGAACTGCCCAGAAAAATCCAGAAAAATTATATAAAAAATCAGCGATACGGAAACAACACTGCGTCCGAAGGGCAACCTGGGGGGGGCCACAGGGGCTCCAGGCGCCCTGTGGGCACCCCCCCCCCTGGGCCGCGCTGGGGGGGGGGCGCCTCGGCCCCCCGAGAGTCCCCCGGTGCCCTACTTTGGCATATATTTAAAGGACTCTCCGAAACCCTCGAAACAGGACTTCTTTTCGCGATCCCATCTCTGTTCCGCCGCCGCCGCCGCTTCCAAGATCGGGAGCACCAGGAGAACTCTTCCCGGCACCCTGCCGGAGGGGAGGATCAGCACCGGGAGCTTCTCCACCACCATGGACGCCTCCCGGATGACTCGTGAGTAGTCTCCCTTGGACCATGAGTCCATGACCAGTAGCTATGTGATGTTCTCCTCCCATTCTTGTGCTTTACTAATTAGTCCTCGTGAGCTGCCCTACATGATCGAGGCACCTATGTAATCCTTATGTTGTTGCTATGTTGAGTTTGCTGGGATCCGATGGATTATGAGATTATGTTCAGATTGATCTTGAGTAATATATTTGATTCACCTCTTTTATATTTTAGTTCATAAGTAATTCTTGCATGTTCTCCGTTGTTATTTATTGCTTTGGCCAAGTAGTAGGTAGTGACTCCAAGAGGGAACGTTATGCTCGATTGTGGGTTCATGCCCCTCGATGACTAGCTTGAGTGACAGAAACATGAGTCTAGGGGATGTGTTGTTGCCACAAGGGGAAAAACAACGGTGCTTGTGCCCGCGGGTGCAAGGATTGTTTACTTTACGCAAAGTTCTTTTAATGCAGTTGTCTGTTGCATTGAGTTTACACTATGGGTGGGACTCGCAACTTAATACCAGCGAGATGTTCTGGATAGATATCTCAAGGTGGATGATTAGTAGTAGATGCAGATGGATTTCGGTCTACTTACTTTGGCGTACCGCCCATGCTTTGAACCTCAACCTTTCTTGCAATGTAGTCAGCATTGGTTTGCGTTCGTGGTCCTGTCAATTGCCCAGCTGTAATTTGTTTACCTCACATAGCTGTTTTATCGTCTTTTGGGAGAGAGACATCAATAGTGAACATCATGAGATTACGGTCCATATTACCATCATTGATCACATACACTATTTACTTTCCGCTATTTTATTTACTATTGCAAAACACTATCTATCACTACTATCATATTGCTTTTAACCCTTTGTGAACTACAAGGTCGGAGAGATTGACAACCTCTCTGTACTCGTTGGGAGCAAAGTTATTTGTATCTGTGTGCAGGTCCACGTTGATTGCTAATTGCGCCGTTAGCAGTTGACACCTACCTGTTGAACCTAGGAGTCTCTGGGGATTCGATCCTTGGCATCTTTGCTAGGGGAAAACACTTCTACTTACTGCATCTTACACCTTCCACTTGGGGTAACCAACGAGGGGTTCGAGGCCCATCAAGGAGTATTTTTTGGCGCCGTTGCCAGGGACTCCACACTTCAGGATAGGGGAGTTGCATGCTATCTTTTACCTTTGTTTTTTAGTCTTGTTAGTTTACCTTTTATTTTTGCTTTAGTTCCTTTTATCGAAAATCACAAAAAATTTATTTACCTTCCTGTTAGTAGCCCTATCTGTTTAGTTAAACATGTTAGGATTTGGTGCTTTGAGGGAATCAGAAGTTTTAGATTTCCATCAAAGGGATGGAGAAAATATGAAGAAGGCATGGGACAGAATTTCTGATGCACATAGGAGAATTATGCCTTGGATACCTATAAAATTTGTGCTTAGAAATTTTTATCATGGTCTTTTTAAATGGTGTAAACACTCACTTGACATTATAGCTGAGGGAGATTTCTTAGAATGTGATGAAGCTAGAGCTCTTGAGATTATACATGGTCTATCTAGTTATTTTGTTTATGATCATAACTTTGATACTGTCATAGATAGACTTGCTACTATTGAAAAGAGGATGGATGCTCTAGACTTAATGAAGGTAGATAAACCCAAACCCAATAAGAGAGATATTTTGGAAATAGATAATGACTGGGAGCCTTTTGTTAGGATTAGCATCTTTAATCAAGACTTCCTTGCTTATTGTGATATTGGATCTATGGTTTCTACTATGCCAAAAACTGTTCATGATTCTTTAAAATTTAATATGGATATACTACCATCTTATCATGAACACACTAATGGAGATATTTCTGAAATCCAGGGAAAAATAAAAGACGTGCCGGTAAAATTCCTTGAAGGGATTGCAATGATTGATTTCTTCATCATGGAGCCAAACCAAGGAAATATAGTGCTTGGAAGGGACTTCCTCCGAGCAGTTAAAGGCTTCATTGATATAGGTAAGGGACAAATCCGCTTACGCGGGAAGGCAAAAGGTGTGTACCCCTTTCCTAGAAGGAACAAGAATGAACTTATCGAGGAACCATTTGAAACGATTTATAACTCTGATTATTATGATGATTATTGATTCCTCTATGCATTATGCCTAGCTTAAAGGCATAAAAGAAAGCGCTCTTGGGAGGCAGCCCACATGTATAATTTTTTTGGTTTTGTTGTGTCTTGATGTTGTTTACTGCTGTAGCATCATCATTGTATCTTTGATTTTCATATCTGTGCCAAGTATAGCCTCTGATTGCTAGAAAGTTCAAAAGTTGTGAGGTGCTGTCCAGGAAACAGATTCTGTCCTTGGATAGAAAAATTCGTATAAAATAACCAGATCATCTTTTTGGTCTGAATTTTTTCTACAGCGTTCTCTATATAATTGTCTTTCGTGCGTCAGTTCTGAGTTTTTTTATTTGAGTTGCAGAAGTATCCCGAACAGGTCAATTACTGCCTGCTGTTCTGTTTTTCACAGATTCTGTCCTGTTTTGCCTTACCTTCACTTTGCAAATTGAGAACTTGCTTTTTCTTTGCAAAAACCTTTTGGCAATCTTGAGAAACAGTAGAACTTCAAGAATATCCTTATTTCCAGCAAGGTATAATTATTTTATTAAGGGTACTAACCTCGCTAATCAGATTATGATGAGTTGTGTATGAAGGGAGTTTTCAAGTGTACGAGGGAAGATGATAAAAAGATTCAGGAGTGTCAAGCGCTCAAGCTTGGGGATGCCCCCGTGCACCCCCAAGAAATATTCAAGGAGACTCAAGCGTCTAAGCTTGGGGATGCCCCCGTGCATCCCCTTCTCCATCAACATTATCAGTTCGTCTTTCGTTTCGCTATATTTTTATCACTTCATGTGTTATGTGCTATGCTTGGAGCGTCTTGCTTTTAGTTTTCTTTTTAGTTTTTCATAACGAGTCGGAACTCAGCTTTCCTTTATATGGGAGAGAAACACGCTCCACTTCTACCTAGAACATTACATAGAGTTTTCATGTCTATCTATGTTGTGTGTGTTCTTTGTCTTTTAATAGCTACTATCATGCCCTGCTCTTAGTATTCATGCTTATCTTTTCAAGAGCTTTTATTTAGTTGGTTGCTTGAACTCTCTTTAATTACCATGCTCACCTTATTAAGAGAGTTTGCTTCCGTTGCATGGGTTAATGTGTCTATGATAAAGATGCTACTTTCATGATGGTGCTTAGTAGTTCAGGTTTTCTTATGGTTAATCTCAGATAGCTGGGGGGTTCCCAATGTGTTATTGGAGTACCAACTTGGTTTGTTTTCCTATGATGTGGTATGGTTTAGTAATATCTTCCTTCGAGAATTTATTTTGATTGACTTGGCGTATGCTCATGCATATTCAAGACTGTAAAGAAAGTTTGTCAAGCCTTGGTGATCTTTTGTTTCTGAGTAGCGATATAACTACCATGCCTGATTCAATATTGCTTTGCCGCTCTGCATGATTATGACCGTCATTGCTCTCTTAGTTGGTCGCTCCCAGTCTTTTGCTAACCTCCACCTGCACTAAGCAAATTAACCATGCAATACATAGCTCATGGGAAAGTAGCCTAAAAACTATTGTGGTAAAGAATATGTTGCCTATGTATCTTATTTCTTATGAGTTGCTTGCTGAGCGGTAACCATGTTTCTGGGGACGCCATCAACTGTCACACTTTTGTTGAATATCATGTGAGTTGCTATGCATGTTCGTCTTGTCTGAAGTAAGGGTGATTTACCGTGGGTTGAATTAATATGCATATTGTTAGAGAAGAACATTGGGCCGCCAACCAAAGCCATGCATCATGGTGGAAGTTTTAGCTTGGACCTTAATCCTCAATCTCTCATGAGAATATGCTTATGCATTAAAGAGGAGTCCATCATCTATTTTCTATGTTGTCCCGGTATGGATGTCCTCAAGTTGAGATCTATCAAAAACGAGAAATCAAATGCGATCTATCTCCTTGGACCTTTGTACAGGTGGCATAGAGGTACCCCTTTGTGACACTTGGTTAAAACATATGCAATGCAATGATAACCCATGGGGATCCGAGCTAATTAGGACAAGGAGCGAGCACTATTGGTATTCGATGCATGAGTCTTGCAACTTATAAGATGTTTTATGCATGACACATATGAAGTACTACTACCGTTGACACAATTGCTTCCATGTTTTCAAATAAAAAGCTTTAGCACTTAACCTTCTCTTTACCTTTATGTTGAAGCACCAACTACTGAGAGCATGATTGTCATTCTGAGTGTAATGTGCATTGTCCCAAAGTAGCATTGTCTTTTGCATGATTGTGATATCGTTTATTCTGAAATGATTGTATCTAGTCATCACTTAAACCTTGAAGGTGCCCCTGCACTTATGTTTTGCATCACTAAAGGGGGCAAGCTAGATATCACTTTATCATATTTGCACATCATGTTCATTGCAAATCTTTTTGATGTTTCAGTTTCATGTTGTAAAACTTTCAGTCATTTGTGATTTTCTCTTGAGGCAACTTAATTACTATAGAATCATTGTCTCAGTAAGCTTTTGTCATATGACTATGAGAAAGTCCTATATGGTTAATAGCATGTCACCACAGAAATTATTCTTGTTATCATTTACCTACTCGAGGACGAGCAGGAATTAAGCTTGGGGATGTTGATACGTCCAAAACGTATCTATAATTTCTGCTTGCTCCATGCCACTTTTGGGTGATATTGCTATAATATTCATACACTTTCGATCATATTTGGACTAACTTACTAATCCAGTGCACCCCAGTGCCAGTTTCTGTTTTCGGCTGTTTTTGTATTTCAGGTTTTCACGTTTCGAGAACTGCCCAGAAAAATCCAGAAAAATTATATAAAAAATCAGCGATACGGAAACAACACTGCGTCCGAAGGGCAACCTGGGGGGGGCACAGGGGCTCCAGGCGCCCTGTGGGCGCCCCCCCCCCCCTGGGCCGCGCCGGGGGGGCGCCTCGGCCCCCCGAGAGTCCCCCGGTGCCCTACTTTGGCATATATTTAAAGGACTCTCCGAAACCCTCGAAACAGGACTTCTTTTCGCGATCCCATCTCTGTTCCGCCGCCGCCGCCGCTTCCAAGATCGGGAGCACCAGGAGAACTCTTCCCGGCACCCTGCCGGAGGGGAGGATCACCACCGGGAGCTTCTCCACCACCATGGACGCCTCCCGGATGACTCGTGAGTAGTCTCCCTTGGACCATGAGTCCATGACCAGTAGCTATGTGATGTTCTCCTCCCGTTCTTGTGCTTCACTAATTAGTCCTCGTGAGCTGCCCTACATGATCGAGGCACCTATGTAATCCTTATGCTGTTGCTATGTTGAGTTTGCTGGGATCCGATGGATTATGAGATTATGTTCAGATTGATCTTGAGTAATATATTTGATCTACCTCTTTTATATTTTTGTTCATAAGTAATTCTTGCATGTTCTCCGTTGTTACTTATTGCTTTGGCCAAGTAGTAGGTAGTGACTCCAAGAGGGAACGTTATGCTCGATTGTGGGTTCATGCCCCTCGATGACTAGCTTGAGTGACAGAAACATGAGTCTAGGGGATGTGCTGTTGCCACAAGGGGGAAAACAACGGTGCTTGTGCCCGCGGGTGCAAGGATTGTTTACTTTACGCAAAGTTCTTTTAATGCAGTTGTCTGTTGCATTGAGTTTACACTATGGGTGGGACTCGCAACTTAATACCAGCGATATGTTCTGGATAGATATCTCAAGGTGGATGATTAGTAGTAGATGCAGATGGATTTCGGTCTACTTACTTTGGCGTACCGCCCATGCTTCGAACCTCAACCTTTCTTGCAATGTAGTCAGCATTGGTTTGCGTTCGTGGTCCTGTCAATTGCCCAGCTGTAATTTGTTTACCTCACATAGCTGTTTTATCGTCTTTTGGGAGAGAGACATCACTAGTGAACATCATGAGACTACGGTCCATATTACCATCATTGATCACATACACTATTTACTTTCCGCTATTTTATTTACTATTGCAAAACACTATCTATCACTACTATCATATTGCTTTTAACCCTCTGTGAACTACAAGGCCGGAGAGATTGACAACCTCTCAGTACTCGTTGGGAGCAAAGTTATTTGTATCTGTGTGCAGGTCCACGTTGATTGCTAATTGCGCCGTTAGAAGTTGACACCTACCTGTTGAACCTAGGAGTCTCTGGGGATTCGATCCTTGGCATCTTTGCTAGGGTAAAACACTTCTACTTACTGCATCTTACACCTTCCACTTGGGGTAACCAACGAGGGGTTCGAGGCCCATCACGGTACTACCGCTCTATGGAGCGGTACTGCAGCTTAATGCACTTCGGCGGTACTACCGGTGTGGCCCGCGGTAGTACCGCTAGGACCTAGGAAAATTCAGAGAAGGGAGGGAAGGAAATCTCCATTGATGCGGAAAGGTAAGGTGGGTGCGATAAGGAAGTGTACGTGTTGATTCCACCCTAACCTTACCAAAGTCGAGCCCCTCTTGATAGTACGGTGACTCCTACGAAACTAGTCCACCAACAAAGAAACGAAAAAGGAGCTACACCGTATTTAATCGAACACCGAGGGGAGATAATCGTCTCGAGCCGAAGAATGAATCTCTGAAAAACTTAGTGCACACGATTAGTCCGCAAAAGCATTGTCATCAATCACCAAAACACTATAGGGATAAAAATGCCCTTACAATCTCCCCCTTTTTGGTGGATTGATTACAATACGGGATTTCCACAAAGCGAGTAATCACAAAGAATAAGCGCAAAACCCACACCTCTAAAATATAGACGGGCTCCCCCTAGATGTGTGCTATCTAGATAAGTGCTTTGGACTGCACGGCACACATACTAGGATCAATGCTCCCCCTACATTTTAGAGACCAACAACCTAAGCAAGATATATGAGAGCATAGTATATAACAGAATAAGCATGCAAGCTATAGGGTGCCAAAGTATATAACAGGATAAGCATGCACGGCACACATAAAGGTAAGGTAGCATATGTCTCACACCATATGTCAGGAACTTGGGTCTCACTGGCACAAAACCAAACAAAGAAAAAGACGAGAAAGCACACCGACAAAAGCACAAAGACAACGACACAAATCCCTAAACTCTCTCCCCCTTTGGCATCGAGACACCAAAAAGGGCAGAGAGCTAAGCTACGGCTCCAGGTGAGAGCAAGTGAGGGTCTCGAACATCACACCCCAGCGGGGTCATCTACACCGTCGTAATCGGTCGGAAACTGCTCGGCGTCGGAATCTATCCACGGGCAGTGCTGCTGAATCCACTCCTCCTCCTCGTTGATATGTCCCTCAGAACCACTGGCCATAGTCGCACCCAACTGACGCATGAGCTCCTTGTGATGTCCCCTGGCCTTCTTCTTTGCTACATGAGTCATCTACTGACTGTGAGACTCCATGCAAAACAGCTTCTTCATCTTCAGCTTGAACTTCTTTGCCCACGAGGGCTCTGCACCAGACGGCTCATAGTCATCATCATCATCAGCTTCAGCCTCAGTCTCCTCGGTCTCCATAGCAGCAGCAGAAGATGTACCCCCAGATTTGGGTGCCTGAGTGCCCCAGTTGTCCTTCCTCCTTAGACGCTTGATCTCATGAGACACCAACTCTCCAGTCTCAAGCATAACGTTGGGATAGACATGATACCAAGCCTTCTCAATAAGCAACATGATGAATGGTCCATAGATTGGGCACTTGCGCTCAGAGATAGCAGATAAGAGCTCAGACCACATCACATGAGAAATGTCCAGGGACTCGCCAGTGTTCTTTTCCTGCTCATGCTGGCAGAAGAGAAGCATGTCCACAAGATAGGAGTGAACCATATCCAGATTCCCAACACGAGGGAAGAGGGTCTCATGGAAGATGCGGTGAAGAATATCCAGAAAGGCAGACAGCTCATATGTTTCCTTCTTAGTTTCAGGGTTGACCTTCACAGTGCAGTAAGCCCAGAGAGCTTGCTTGTGGGTGGAGGTAGTGTTGCGATGAGGACGAAAGCCAACAGGAGTCTCAAGCCCATGATCTTCCACCCCAAGTAACTCCATGAAAGCCTTCCACTTGAAAGAAAGCAACTTGCCATTGGTCATCCATGTCAGAGTCCTGTCCTCATCAGTCCCTAGATGGACAGTGGCATAGAATTGAGCCACAATATCTGCATCAAAGTCCTTGTTGAACTGGATGATCTGGAGAATGTTGAGCTGAGAGCACATCTGAAGAGCCTCGCGAAAGTACACAGGATCCTTCTCCATGTAATCCGTGTCGATGGAGTGCACACTAACATAGAAATTCTTCTTGGCCTTGAGCACATCAAAGAAGATGGCAAACTGAAAGCGGTTCCAGAACGGACGGTTGACCAAATTGGGTTCTTGATCTTCTTCATAGGGATTGTGGCGACGCCTTGCCTAGAACTCCTTGGCACTCATTTGGGGCACAGTTTTTCCCTTTGGCTTCGACGTAGACTTCTTCTTGAGTTGAGGTGGACGTGGAGCACTAGATGAACCTCCTGCAGACTCTAACGTGCGGTAGCGCTTCGAGGTGGCACGATTGGGGTTGATACGGCGAGCTTGAGGCTCAGAATGTTCATCACCTGGAACCAAACACAAAAACACACGAAACAACCAGAAAGAACAAGCATAAGCCAACAAGCACAACAAAAGGGATCAGGAATGGAAGGAAAACGATTGAACTTGGCAGGCAGCGGTAGTACCGTGACCTGCAAGCGGTAGTACCACCCAAGCGGTAGTACTGCTCCAAAGAGAGCGGTAGTACCACTCGAGGCGGGGGAACAGCAGTTCCCTACTACCGTGGTCAGATCCGGCACTACCGGCCTGTCAAATTCAAAAATATTCCTACCATACTCTAATCTAGATAGTCTAGTTGCCTTCTCCAACCTACTCAAGCCTAGATTTAGCCAAAAATCTAGAGATGCAACCACTATTGCCCCTAAAACACAAGATTTGAAAAAGAGACAAAAGGAGAGAAGGAACGGGGTCAATACCGGCATCCATGGCAAGAGAACGAGGTGGGGATCGACTCCACCGAAGGAAATGGAGAGGAACGCCCCGGAGGAGGAGATCCGCCGGAGCCCTCCCACGGCGATGCGTTGCTGGAGAGAGGAAGAGGAACGAGGGGGCGAAGCGAATGGGTATGGGGGAGAGAAACCTCCCCTGCCCCGATATAACCCCCTAGTCCTGCCCCGCAGCGGTAGTACCGCGCTGGGGGCGGTAGTACCGCTTATCAGCGATAGTACCGCGCACCACCAGCGGTAGTACCGCCCAGCATGCCACGGCAACTAGACCACATGGCTTAGCTCAAAAAGAAGGCACAAAGGCAAGAAAAAGAAAGATAAAACGAACACACTAGCAAGAGGCCAAGAAACCCCTCTTCAAGAGAGGGCGGTGGCCGAAGCCACCTATGTTTGAGTCAAGAGGTATGGCACCACGAAGATTTTAACCTTGGGCCCATGACCAAAACTCGTCCTTGAAGCACAAGTACCATCAAAGATGGTTAATGTGAAGGACTTGATCAATTTATGCATAATGGGGGGAGGGAGAGTTCATTGAGAGAACAACACTCCCCCTATGTCCATGCCTACACCTAGATTAGACAATATGAAGAGTATGGTGGGGTGTGCACGTGCTCAAGCCACATTGCTCAAATCAATGATATTTAGCTCATGCCTTAACTCGCGAAATCTTGCTTCATCCAAAGGCTTCGTGAAGATATCTGCAAGGTTATCATGAGTGTTGACATAGTGAAGCTCGATTTCTCCTTGCCGAATATGATCCCGGATGAAGTGATACCGAATCTCAATATGCTTCGTCTTGAAATGTTGCACCGGGTTAAGAGAAATCTTGATGGCACTTTCATTGTCACACCAAAGAGGCACTTTATCACAAGTGACACCGTAATCCTTTAAAGTTTGCCTCATCCATAGGAGTTGAGCACAACAACTGCCAGCTGCCACATACTCTGCTTCGGTGGACGAGAGAGAGACACAACTTTGCTTTTTGGAAGACCAACTTACCAGAGAGCAACCAAGGAATTGGCACCCTCCTGAAGTGGACTTCCTATCCACCTTGTCTCCTGCCCAGTCCGAATCAAAGAAACCTACAAGGTTGAAGTTTGCTCCTCTTGGGTACCATAAGCCAAAGTTTGGGGTATGAGCCAAATATCGAAAGATTCGCTTGACTGCCACAAAGTGACTTTCCTTAGGTGAGGCTTGAAACCGTGCATAGATTCCCACACTCAACATAATATCCGGTCTAGATGCACAAAGATAAAGCAAGGAACCAATCATAGAACGATATACCTTTTGATCCACCACTTTACCATTGGGATCAATATCAAGTTGGCACTTGGTTGGCATTGGAGTAGTGGTCGGCTTGACATCACTTAGATTAAACCTCTTGAGCATGTCTTGAGTATACTTGGATTGTTTGATGAAGATTCCTTCTCTTCTTTGCTTGATCTCAAACCCAAGGAAGTACTTCAACTCTCCCATCATGGACATCTCAAAATGTGTGGTCATGAGTGCGGCGAACTCATCATTGAAAGCATTGTTAGGAGAACCAAAGATAATATCATCAACATATAGTTGGCAGACAAACAACTCCCCTTTGACCTTCTTAGTAAAAAGAGTGGGGTCGATTTTCCCAATTTCAAACCCACGATCTTGTAACAACTCGGTAAGATGCTCATACCACGCACGTGGGGCTTGTTTAAGGCCATAGAGTGCCTTATCGAGTTGATACACGTGATTGGGGAACTTGGGATCCTCAAACCCCGGGGGTTGTTTGACATACACCAACTCATTAATAGGACCATTAAGAAATGCACTTTTCACATCCATTTGTTGCAACTTAAAATTATGATGAGAAGCATAGGCAAGCAACAAACGAATAGATTCAAGGCGAGCAATGGGGGCAAAGGTTTCACCGTAGTCGATACCCTCGACTTGGGGGTAGCCTTGAGCCACCAAACGCGCCTTGTTGCGGATGACAATGCCATGAGCATCTTGCTTGTTCTTAAAGATCCACTTGGTTCCAATGACATTATGGTTCTCCTTTGGCATTGGCACCAGACACCACACTTTGTTGCGCTCGAAGTTGTGGAGTTCTTCATGCATGGCATTAAGCCAATCAGGGTCTTCGAGCACCTCATAGACCTTTTGAGGTTCAACACAAGAGACAAAAGCTTGATGAGCACAATAGTTTGATAATTGTCTACGAGTGCTTACCCCCCTTTCGATGCTTCCAAGAATATTCTCCATGTGATGTTCTCTAGAAGCAAGCCTGGAGGCAATTTTTGCAGCACGACGCTCCAATTGCTCTTCAAGTGATAATTGAGGAGCACTGAGTTGATCATCTTGAGCGACGTCAAGAGCTTGATCTTGATCTTAAGCTTCCTCTTGATCTTGATCTTGCTCAGAGGATAGAACTTGGCCTTGTGCATCATTTGGTGGCTCCCCACCATCTTGAGATTGATCTTGCACTTGGCCTTGCTCGTCCGGTTGTGGGCCTTCACTCTGTTCTTCAGAAGCGTGTGGGTCTTGGGTTGATGATGGTTCCACTTGTGTGGAACATTGTCCTTCTCCTTCAGCCACAAGGGGTTCCTCAATGGGTAGGATATATCCAACACCCATTCTTCTTATGGATTGAGGAGGAATTTCATCACCTACATCACAAGTACCACTTTGCTTCACTTGGGAGCCGTTATTCTCATCAAACTCTACATTACTCGTCTCCTCAATGAGTCCATTAGACTTGTTGAGGACACGGTAAGCATGAGAGTTTGTAGCATAACCAACAAATATACCCTCATGAGCTCTAGATTCAGATTTAGACAAACGAACACCTTTCTTGAGGATAAACACTTACACCCGAACACCCGGAAGTACTTGAGATTGGGCTTGTTACCGGTAAGAATCTCATATGGAGTTTTGTTCAAGCCTTTACGGAGATAGAGCCGATTGGATGCATGACATGCGGTGTTGATGGCTTCGGCCCAAAAGTTGTATGGAGATTTGAATTCCGCCATCATGGTCCTTGCCGCGTCCATCAGTGTCCGGTTCTTTCTCTCCGCTACACCATTTTGTTGAGGGGTATAAGGTGCTGCATATTGATGTTTGATCCCCTCATCACTAAGAAACTCGTCCAAGGTGTAGTTCTTGAACTCGGTGCCGTTGTCACTTCGGATCATCAAAATCTTTGCTTCATGTTGTCGTTGAGCTTCATTTGCAAAGTTGATGACGGTTTGTTGGGTCTCACTCTTCTTCTTGAAGAAGTATACCCATGTGTATCTTGAATAGTCATCCACAATCACCAAGCAATACTTCCTGCCCCCAAGACTATCAAAGGATGGAGGCCCAAAGAGATCCATGTGAAGGAGCTCTAAGGGCCTTTTTGAGTAGATGATAGTCGTGGGAGGATGAGCCTTCTCATGCAACTTTCCTGCAATACACGCACTGCAAGCACGATCTTTGGCAAAGCTAACATTTGTTAGTCCACGGACATGGTCCCCCTTGAGAAGACTTTGCAAAGATCTCATATTGACATGGGCTAACCGGCGATGCCAAATCCATCCCACATCAACTTTAGCCATTAGGCATGTCGCGGTCTTAGTGGGTTGCTCCGAGAAGTTAACCACATAGAGACCGTTCTCGACATGTCCAACATAGGCTACTTTAAGAGTCATGCTCCACAAGAGGGACACAGTATCAATATCAAAGAATGTAGCAAATCCCATGAGTGCAAGTTGGCGAACAGAAAGTAAGTTATATGCAAGGGACTCAACAAGCATGACTTTCTCGATCGTGAGATCATGAGAAACAACAACCTTGCCAAGCCCCAATACCTTAGAAGATGAAGCATCACCCCATTCGACGTTGGTGGCCATAGATGAACCTAGATGCACGTCCACCACCAAGTCTTTGCTTCCGGTCATATGATTTGTGGCTCCACTATCGAGCAACCATGACCCCCCACCGGAAGCAAACTCCTCCAATAGATCAATGCTTGGATTTAGGTACCCATTTGGTAATGGGTCCTTTGAGGGTAGTAACAAGGGTCTTAGGAACCCAAATATACCATTCAATGTACTCATAAGAAGAACCAACAAATTTAGCAAAGACATGACCATCACTAGCACGACATAAAACATAAGAAGGATTAAAGTCGCCGGCCATGTTTGATGGTATGGTGGGGTTTTTCTTGACTCCACCACCCTTCACATTGTTCTTCTTCTTGGACGCGCCCTCTCCCTCTTTAACAAAGGTTTGTCGGAGAGGGGAAGGTAGCTTGGTCTTGTCATTCTTCTTCTTCTTGGGCTTGGGAGCAAACCCAATTCCTTCCTTTGCCACAACCTCCTTTTGATTACTCAAAAGATTGTTGAGGTTCTTCTCACCTTGTATACATTTCACAAGGCCTTTCTCAAGTTGCTTCTTCAACTTGGCATTTTCTTCAACAAGATGCACATGCTCGCAACATGGGTTAGTAGCATTTGCATTATCAATCAACACCATGCGAGGAAAGATAGCCTTTTCCTTGGTTAGCGAAACTTGGAGTTGATCATGAGACTCCTTGAGAGAAGCATGCATACCTTTCAAGGCCTTGTGAGCCTTGTCAAGTGTAACAAACTCCTCCTTGAGTCTAGCATGGTCAACCCCAAGTTTTGCCTTCTCGGAGTTAAGCATACGAGAGACAACTAAAGCATGATCGAGATCTTTCTTTAATTTAGCATGATCATCGTTGTGTGACTCCTCAAGAGCCAAACGAAGACCACGCTCTTGCTCTAGAGCATTAGAGAGATCCGATATTTCATCGGCATAGTCTTCACTATGTCCTTCCATTTTAGCAATGGTCTCCTCGTGAGCCTCGATCCTGTCATTGGCCTCACCGAGTTGTTCCAAGAGAGCAACAAAGTGCTTCTTGGGTTTGCCCTTGAGTTTGCTCATAAACAACTCAAACTCATTCTCTTCCTCCTTAGCTCCCTCACTCTCATCAATACAATCCGTTAATGAAGGATTAGAGATGATGGTAGTGTTGATGTTTGGAGTTACCTTGTTGGTGGCCTTAGCCATGAGACACTTGGCGGTGATGTTCTCATTTGGAGAGTCGAAGAGAGATGTGCGTGGAGTAGTAGCAATAGCAATTGTGGCCATGGTGACCATCTCATCATCTTCATCATTATCATCATCCTCAACATATTCTTCTTGAGCCACCAACCCTTTAGGAGGAGTCTTCTTGTTGAAGTTGTTCTTGTTGGGATAAGACTTGGCCTTGTCCTTCCACATAAGCTTGCCTCAAAGTCTTCTCTTTTATCATAAGGGCAATCTGCAACGAAGTGGCTTACATTTCCATAGTTGAAGCATGTCCTCACTTGTTGCTTTCCCATGTTGCCACTCGAGTTGTTCTTGTTGAAGTTGGGCCTTGAGTTCTTCTTGTTGCCCCAAAATTGCTGCGAAGCAAGAGCCATGTGCTCATGATAGGCATATTTGGTGTCCTCGGGGCAACATTCATCGTCATCATCCTCCTCCTATTCTTCCACACAAGCCTTGGCCTTCAAGGCAAGGTTAGGCTTCTTTGATCGTTGAGCTCTTAAAACCGCATTGTCGACAGTCTTGTCCAAGACCCTCATGGCAACGAACTCATACAACACTTCATTTGATGACAAATGGTGGAAGTCCGGTCTTTGGTGAATGACGGAGGACATGGCCTTATGGTAGGGCATCATGGCCTTGAGAAACTTGCGCTTGATCCAATTGTCATCCGTGTCCTTACTCCCATGATCTCGAAGAGAGACCGCAAAGAGTGGTTAATCTTCGATAAAGTTCACGAGGATCTTCTTCTTCGATCATAGCAAACTCATCGTCTTCATCTTGCACAACTTCATAGTTCGAGCGTTGAATGCTAGCGCTCCCCTTGTACATGGTGCCAACATGCTCCCAAGCTTCCTTGGCCACAGTGAAGGGTCGAAGATGTGCAATGTCTTCGGGAGGGATAGCATCTTGAAGTATGCAAAGAACGGACTCGTTGAATTGATGATCCGCAGCTTCTCTCGGAGTTAAGTTGTCGGGATCACGTGGATAAATACCTTGCTCAATGATTCTCCAAAGATTAGTAGAGCAATGATTTAAATGACGTTTGAAGCGAAACATCCAAGTAGCAAAATCAGATTTTTTTTTATAAACTTAGGAGGAGGACCAACGGAATTTAAGTGCGGAGTAGGAACGGGTCCTCCATAGTGGATAGGAGGAGTGGAGTGGGCAAAAATCCCACTCCCATTTTTAGTAACCGGGACTTGCTCACTACTAGCTTCTCCCTTGTCGGGAATAGTCTCCGACACATTGGTAGCAGGACGAACCACTTCCAACGGTGTGGTGGATAATTTGAGTCCCTTTAGCAAATCATTAAACATGCTTTTGACCTTGGTCGTTAGTGATTCTTTCAATGTGTCCATAGCCACATTGAACTCCTCACGAGAGACAGAGGCTCCCCCATCGGACGTAGGCAAGGGCGGAGTTCCACCGAAATGTTCCTCCGTCTCGACTACGTTGTCAACCATACTCTTTGGACGGTGAAGTCCTTAAAAAGAGACAAGGCTCTGATACCAATTGAAAGGATCCATATGGTTGACTAGAGGGGGGGTGAATAGGCAACTAACAATTTTTAGCTTTTCTTAACCAATTTAAATTAAGCAACAAAGTAAGTTGTCTAGGTATGTTACTATGATGACAACTTATAGGAAGCAAAGATAACAACCTCACAAGCAAGCTATATAAGATAAACAAGGAAAGCTTGCACAAGTAAAGGGAAGAAAGAACCACAAGTGGAGCCGGTGAAGACGAGGATGTGTTACCGAAGTTCCTTCCCTTTGAGTGGAAGTACGTCTCCGTTGGAGCGGTGTGGAGGCACAATGCTCCCCAAGAAGCCACTAGGGCCACCGTATTCTCCTCACGCCCTCACACAATGCAAGGTGCCGTGATTCCACTAGTGGTGCCCTTGAAGGCGGCAACCGAACCTTTACAAACAAGGTTGGGGCAATCTCCACAACTTAATTGGAGGCTCCCAACGACACCACGAAGCTTCACCACAATGGACTATGGCTTCATGGTGACCTCAACCGTCTAGGGTGCTCAAACACCCAAGAGTAACAAGATCCGCTAGGGATTAGTGGGGGGAATCAAATTTCTCTTGGTGGAAGTGTAGATCGAGGCCTTCTCAACCAATCCCGAGCAAATCAACAAGTTTGATAGGCTAGGGAGAGAGATCGGGCGAAAATGGAGCTTGGAGCAACAATGGAGTATTTGGGGGAAGAGTAAGTCAACATTGGGGAAGAAGACACCTTTATAGAGTGGGGGGACAATCCAACCATTACCCCCCACTCGGCCCCGCAGAGAGCGGTACTACCGCTTGGGTGGGCGGTACTGCCGCTGAGCAAGCGGTACTGCCGCTCCACCCTAGCGGTACTGCCGCGCAAGAGGTCTGAGACCCAGAGCGGAACTACCGAGGAAGCAGGGCGGTACTACCGCCACTACTACCGCAGCCAGTGCCGCAAAACCCGACACGAGAAAGTGTGCATTCGAGTCAAGGCGGTAGGAACACGATACCGCAGCGGTACTACAGCTGAGTGCTCCAAGCCGTACTACCGCTCTATGGAGCGGTACTGCCGCTTGATGCACTTCGTCGGTACTACCGTTGTGGCCCGCGGTACTACCGCTGGGACCTAGGAAAAGGCAGAGAAGGAAGGGAAGGAAATCTCCATTGCGGCGGAAAGGTAAGGTGGGTGCGATAAGGAAGTGTATGTGTTGATTCCACCCTAACCTTACCAAAGCGGATCCCCTCTTGATAGTACGGTGACTCCTACGAAACTAGTCCACCAACAAAGAAACGAAAAAGGAGCTACACCGTCTTGAATCGAACACCGAGGGGACATAATCGTCTCGTGCCGAAGAATGAATCTCTGAAAAACTTAGTGCACACGATTAGTCCGCAAAAGCATTGTCATCAACCACCAAAACACTATAGGGATAAAAATGCCCTTACAGTTAGGAAACATAACCATCTTTGATTAACGAGCTATTCAAGTAGAGGCATACTAGGGACACTCTGTTTTGTCTATGTATTCACACATGTACTAAGTTTCCGGTTAATACAATTCTAGCATGAATAATAAACATTTATCCTGATATAAGGAAATATAACAACTTTATTATTGCCTCTAGGGCGTATTTCCTTCAAAATTTCTATTTACCCTTCATAAGGACCCTTTTCATCGAATCCGATCCGACTAAAGTGGGAGAGACAGACACCCGCTAGCCACCTTATGCAACTAGTGCATGTCAGTCGGTGGAACCTGTCTCACGTAACCATACGTGTAAGGTCGGTCCGGGCCGCTTCATCCCACAATGCCGTCGAATCAAGATAAGACTAGTAATGGCAAGTAAATTGACAAAATCGACGCCCATAACAACTTGTGTTCTTCTCGTGCATAGAAACTACGCATAGACCTAGCTCTGATACCCCTGTTGGGGATCGTTGCAGAAATCAAAAAAACTCTATGCATCACCAAGATCAATATATGGAGAAACTAGCAACGAGAGAGGGGAGTGCATCTTCATACCCTTGAAGATCGCAAAGCGGAAGCGTTACTAGAATGCGGTTGGTGGAGTCGTACACACAGCAATTCAGATCACGGTCGATTCCAATCTAAGCGCCGAACAACGGCGCCTCCGCGTTCAACACACGTGCAGCCTGGTGACGTCTCACGCGCCTTGATCCAGCAAGGAGAGAGGGAGAGGATGGGGAAGATAACTCCAGCAACAGCACGACGTCGTGGTGGTGGTGGAGCAGCGTGGTTCTCCGGCAGGGCTTTGCCAAGCACCGTGGAAGGAGGAGGAGGTGTTGGAGAGGGGGATGGCTGCACCAGGGATGTGGTACGGCTACCCTCCCACCCCCTCACTATTTATAGGGTAACGGGAGAAGGGGTCGGCCCCTCTAGATGGGATCTAGAGGGGGGCGGCGACCAAGTGGGGGGACTTGCCCCCCAAGCAGGTGGGGCGCCCCCACCCCCTAAGGTTTCCAACCCTAGGTGCCCCTGGGCCCTTGGGGGCGCACCAGCCCACCAGGGGAAGGTTCCCTCCCTTGTTCAGCCCACTTGGCCCATCGAGGTAGGTGGCCCCACCCGGTGGACCCCCAGACATCTTTCGGTGGTCCCGGTACAATACCGATGACTCCGAAATCACTCCGGTGACTGAAACAGGACTTCCCATATATAAATCTTCACCTCCGGACCATTCCAGAACTCCTCGTGACGTCCGGGATCTCATCCGGGACTCCGAACAACATACGGTAACCACGTACATGCTTTCCCTATAACCCTAGCGTCATCGAACCTTAAGTGTGTAGACACTGCAGGTTCGAGAACCATGCAGACATGACCGAGACATCTCTCCGACCAATAACCAATAGTGGGATCTGGATACCCATGTTGGCTCCCATATGTTCCACGATGATCTCATCGGATGAACCACGATGTCGGGGATTCAAACAATCTCGTATACAATTCCCTTTGTCTACCGGTATGATACTTGCCCGAGATTCAATCGTCGGTATCCCTATACCTTGTTCAATCTCGTTACTGACAAGTCTCTTTACTCATTCCGTAACACATCATCCCGTGACCAACTCCTTCGTCACATTGAGCTCATTATGATGATGTCTTACCGAGTGGGTCCAAAGATACCTCTCCGTCACACGGAGTGACAAATCCCAGTCTCGATTCGTGCCAACCCAACAGACACTTTCGGGGGTACCCATAGTGTACCTTTATAGCCACTCGGTTACGTTGTGACATTTGGCACACCCAAAGCACCCATACGGTATCCGGGAGTTGCACAATCTCATGGTCTAAGGAAATGATACTTGACATTAGAAAAGCTTTAGCAGATGAACTACACGATATAGTGTTATGCTTAGGATTGGGTCTTGTCCATCACATCATTCTCCTAATTATGTGATCCCGTTATCAATGACATCCAATGTCCATGTTCAGGAAACCATAACCATCTATTGATCAACGAGCTAGTCAACTAGAGGCTCACTAGGGACATGTTGTGGTCTATGTATTCACACATGTATTACGATTTCCGGATAATACAATTATAGCATGAACAATAGACAATTATCATGAATAAGGAAATATAATAATAACCATTTTATTATTGCCTCTAGGGCATATTTCCAACATAATGTAGTCACTAACCTCATTTTTTTGTCACCAACATCATTCGACAAAGTGGTGGAGCTTGATGGATAATGTTGAGAGGGCCATAATAGAGTTGAGAAGACAAAAGGAGTTATTATTTTGATTAATATTTGATATTTAAGCTTGGCAATTAAGGTGACACTTAATCATTTTTAGGTTAGGGTGACATGGCCCCCTTAGGACGTAGGAAGCTCCACTCCAGATTTGGCAAGCCCACCCCCTCGCGAGTATCAGCAACGTCTAAATCGGCAAATGATCTTATGAAAAAATGTTGATTGGCATGCACCACCCTCATAAATTCAAATCTAAACATCAATTCAAGACTGCAAAATATTTGTGCTATAGATCAACAACACTATGAGATGAAAAATGAGACACAGTCGTGTGGGCACTAACCTGGATACAAACATCAAAATTCCCTTCAAAAAATGCAGCGATGCAAAAGTCGAGGGCTTTTTCTTCTTGGACCCCATTGTAGTACGAGTATGTATTGTAGAGGGATTATAGAAGACAATAAACACATCTGGGCTTATATCATACAATAAAAAAATGCATGAAGACCCCCCTATGCAAACACATATGCTTACCTACACAAGGCATGCACATCAATGGAGTCAAATTGGCAATGAAAGGGAAAGTGAGTCGGAGAGAGGAACGGGAACAACAAATGGGAATGAGGATGTGCCTCTCTCACTCTCCCCCCAGGCCTGCCTCCACATATCACACCTGGTATGCATGGTCATCCTTCCGGTCAGGTTTTTCCACCTCCGCCCAACATTGGCAACAACCACATGATGCAGCTCGTGTGATCGTGCATGTGAGCACGTTGAAAGACATGGTTGAGCCCACACAAGAATTATAATGCTTGTAGTCATCGTTATGTGGTCTACAATCCTGAATACATTTCCTGCTAATTCTGATGTTTTTTACTACCTTTACCTTGATAGTTGAGGATTAAATCAAAAGTCTTTCCCACAGAGAAAGGCACATAGTGTTGGGGAACGTTACGTGGAAAACAAAAAAATTCTATGCACACGCAAGATCTATCCATGGAGATGCATAGCTACGAGAGAGGGAGAGCATCTTCATACCCTTGAAGATCACTAAGCGGAAGCTTTTATCAACTCAGTTCATGTAGTCGTACACTTCACTATCCGTCCCGATCAAGTACCGAACGTACGACCCTCCACATTCAGCACACGTTCAGCTCGATGACGTCCTCACCTTCTTGATCCGGGAAGAAGGGCGAAGTAGTAGATGAGTTCCGGCAGCATGACATAGTGGTGACGGTTGGTGGTGAAGAACAATCTCCGCAGGGCTTCGCCAAGCACTACATAAACTAGACGGAGGATAAACTAGAGGGACGGGCTTGCCAACACACGGCTTGGTGAATCTTGATGTGTCCCAGGTGCTAGCCCTGACCCTCTATTTATATGTTGAGCCCTGGGGTCGTAACTTGGAGAAAGAGCCTCCTCAAAATCGGTTTTGCCGACAAGGAAGAGTCCTTCTTGGACTTCCAGGACCAGGCGCCACAATCCTTGGCGTCTGGCCAGACGCCATGGGCCTCGGCGTCTGGCCCATGGCCAGATGCCAGGGTCTCCGGCGTTTGGCTCCCGAGCCTCCACAAAACTCCTTTTGCATCGACTTAATGCCCCGTGGGCCTGACCCCTTGGCCTAACCATATCATCCAATATATCAATCTTTACCTTCGGAGCTCCTTGTCATGTCTGTGATCTCATCCGGGACTCCGAACAACATTCAGTCGCCATCATACATAACTCATATAATACTATATCGTCAACAAACGTTAAGCGTGCGGACCCTACGTGTTCGAGAACTATGTAGACATGACCGAGACACTTCTCCGGTCAATAGCCAATAGTGGAACCTGGATGCCCATAGTGTCTCCTACATATTCTACAAAGATCTTTATCGGTCGAGCCGTTATGACAACATACACAATTCCCTTTGTCCGTCGGTATGTTACTTGCACGAGATTCGATCGTCGGTATCTCTGTAACTAGTTCAATCTCGTTTTTGGCAAGTCTCTTTACTCTTTCCGTAATACATTATCCTGTGACTAACTCATTAGTAATTTGCTTGCAAGGCTTATTATGATGTGTATTACCGAGAGGGCCCAGAGATACCTCTCCGATACTCGGAGTGACAAATCCTAATCTCAATTCACGCCAACCCAACAAAACACCTTTGGAGATACCTATAGAGCACCTTTATAATCACCCAGTTAAGTTGTGACGTTTCATAGCAAACAAGACATTCCTCCGGTATCCGGGAGTTGCACGATCTCATAGTCAAATTAAGGAATATGTATTTGACATACATGAAAGCAATAGCAATAAACTGTACAATCAAATGCTAAGCTAACGGATGGGTCTTGTCTATCACATCATTCTCATAATGATGTGATCCCGTTATCAAAAGACAACTCGTGTCCATGGTTAGGAAACCTTAACCATCTTTGATCAACGAGCTAGTCTAGTAGAGGCTTACTAGGGACACGGTATTTGTTTATGTATTCACACATGTATTTAGGTTTCCAGTCAATACAATTCTAGCATGAATAATAAACCTTTATCATGATTAAGGAAATATAATAATAACCATTTTATTATTGCCTCTAGGGCATATTTCCATCAATCTCCCACTTGCACTAGAGTCAATAATCTAGTTCACATCGCCATGTGATTAACACTGATAGTTCACATCGCCATGTGACTAACACTTAAAGAGTTTACCAGAGTCAATAATCTAGTTCACATTGACATGTGATTAACACTCATAGTTCACGTCACCATGTGACTAACACCTAAAGAGTTTACTAGAGTCAATAATCTAGTTCACATCGTTATGTGATTAACACTCTAAGGTATGATCATGTTTTGCTTGTGAGACAGGTTTCAGTCAACATGTCTGCAACATTCAGATCCATGTGTACTTTGCAAATTTCTATGTCTATAATGCTTTGCATAAAGCTACTCTAGCTAATTTCTCCTACGTTCAATACGCATCCAGATTGATACTCAGAGTCATCTCGATTAGTGTCAAAGATTGCATCGGCCTAACCCTTTACGACGAACTCTTTATCACCTCCATAACCAATAAATATTTCCTTATTCCTTTAAGGTTAATTTGGACCGATGTCCAGTGATCCCTGATAACCCTCAACCGTAAGGGATCGAGATAGTCTTCGCGGGTAAGGATAACCCAATTTATTGATTCGACACACGGGGAGCCAAAGAGTATTTATAAGCTTTGACAGTTGAGTTGTCAATTCAACCGCACCTGAAATATACTTACTTGCAACAAAAGATAAGTGGTAACGGTGATATGATAGTGATGATAGTGATAGTAAAAGTAAACAGTAAAAGTAAATAGCAAAAGTAAATGGCAAAAATAGCAACTAGTAACCAGCAGGATTTAAAACACTGTAGGCTAGGGAGATGGATGGTTGGGTGCTGCATGGATGAGATAGATTCTAACTTGGGGCACGGCACACGGAAAAGTAATGATCATCTAGGCAAATATCAAACATTAGGCATGTATCCCGTAGGTAGTTGTACGTGCTTGCAATAAGAACTTGCACAACATCTTTTGTCCTACCATCCCGCTACGAACGGGGCCAAAAGGAACTTATGGAGATTAAGGTGCTCCTGTCAAAGAGCACCGGAACAAAGCAATGAACTTAATGGATACATGTAATCCTCAAACTACGGACCATCCCCTTTGGTGTCCCAAGCTGTCACTTTTGGGATCGCCGGTTCCGAACCGTAATAGGTGCAAACAACTCATAGATAGGATCACGAACACAAATATATTCATGCAAACACATATGGTTCAGATCTGAAATCATGGCACTCGGGCCCTAAGTGTCAAGCATTAAGAATAACAAGTTGAAGCAAAGATGATAAACACCATAGTAGATGATAGGCAACATGCCCCCAACGATCTGACAAACTATTACATGATCTAACTCATCCAATCCCTACCATCCCCTTCGCCTACAGCAGGGGAATTACTCACACATGGAGGGAGAAGTCATGGAGGGATGATGGAGTGGTGATGGTGATGACGATAGCGACGATCTCCCCTCTCCGGAGGCCAATTCAGCCTCCAGATTAGCCCTCCCGAGGAAGAACAGAGGGTGGCGGCGGCTCCACGACGGAAAACTGCAAAAAGAACTTCTGATCTGGGGTTTCTGCATCGCGAGTAAAAATACGAGGCAAAGTAGGGCACCAGGGGGTGTGGGCCCCACCCAGGCGACCCCCCGGCGCGGCCCAGGGAGGCGCGCCCACAGGGCGCCTGGGCACCCCCTGGCCCCCCTCTGGCTCCCCTTCTGGTTCCTGGTTCCTTCGGGTGCGTGGATTTTCTGTGATTTTTCGTGGATTTTTCTGAGATACCTAAAAATCCGTTTTCCTGCACACAATAAAACCATACAGGCAGCTCTGCTGAAAACAGCGTCAGTCCGGGTTAGTTTAGTTCAAATCATGCAAGAATGAGGTCAAAACTATATCAAAAGTGTTTGGAAAAGTAGATACGTTTGAGACGTATCAACTCCCCCAAGCTTAGCATATTGCTTGTCCTCAAGCAATTCAGTTCAACGAACTGGACGCGACAAATAAAACTTTGACAAACTCTTTTGTTTCATTAGATGTATATAAGCATGTACTACGAAAAGAGTCTGGCAAGTATTGAAACAGTACTATGAGGACAATGCAAGGAGCAATCCTTCTTTCAAGTGACCAGTTACAAATACTTAAAAGTAAATAATATATTACTGAAAATCAAGACAAGATTACATTGCACATAGCTTGAGCATACTAGGGTGGTATCTCGCTAGTCTCCATGAGTGAAGCAAAACATAAATGCAGAGACTCCTCCAGAGTTTCAAAGGAGACTAGAACTAAGAATTTCAGAATAAATCATATCACAAGCATGCAGAAGACAATGTAATACTTTGGGACAATGCACATTACACTCAGAATGACAATTATGCTCTCCTAGTTAGTGCTTTGAAGAAAGAAGGTGGAGACTCTCGAACCGTGGCTTTTGTTGGCAAAGTTGAAAACCCGTGATCAGAAACAAAAACTAAACATGTACCAGAGCTCTTGGTTTTAAAAACAGAAGTAAACACGTTTTTGAGAGGTGCATATTTCGTTAACGAATGGTAGCAGATAACTCAATCACTTCTTAAGCTGGACAAGTCTTGAGGAACGGCTCCCGCATGAGGACGATCTCATCCTCTTAATCTCCTTTGTTTATCACTGCCAAAGTTTTCTGATTTCTCATGAACAAAGCGTGAAGGAGGGTTTGTTTGTTATATTATCTTTTTGAGCCGGGCGCACTCAATGCCAGTTCCTTCTCGTATTATGGGTTTGCACATTATTCATGCAATCCAGGGGTGAAACTTGTCCAACTTAAAAAAAATCATGAATTAACTACTACTTCCTCATGAGCTAAAACATAGGCACAAAAGAGAAATACTTTTGATTAGTTTCGAGATGGTACATGAAAGTCTTCGTTAGGAATGGCAGGTAAATACCATGTATAGGAAGGTATGGTGGACTCATATGGCATAACAGGTTTTAAGGATTTTGGATGCACAAGCAGCCAGTCCGCTTAGTACAGGTGGAGGTTCAGCAAAAGACTGGGAAGCGACCAACTAGAGAGCAATAACGGTCATAATCATGCAGAGCGACAAAGCAACATTGAATCGGGCATGAAAGTGATATAACTATTCTAAAACTCAAAGATCATCAAGGCAGAGTAGACTTTTTAGTCTTAACATGTGTAAGCATGTGCCAAGTCAATCCACAAAATTCTCTAAAGGGAAATACCACCTTAGTATACCAGACTATGAACAGTGCAATGCATGTAGATCATTTCAATAACACATTATATACTCTAGTTATTCGAGACTAGCCACAAGGAAAGCATGAATCACTGGAAGAGCATTGTAAACATAGCACTATGTCGCTACAAGCTGGTCTCTAGATCATAAGTACAGGCATATGTACAAAAGTAGAAACAAAAAGAGTTCATACCGGTCTTCCTTGTTGCTTCCCTTCAGTCGATCTTCATCATTACTGCTTGTCACTTGCACGATCGAACGTAGGAAATATAATTAAATGCCATCACGGACTCGAGCTGAATTCTGAAAACAAAGCAAACTAAAGAGAGAAAGGAAATCTTTTTGGATTTTTCAAAGGTTGAATAAAAGCAAAAGAAAGAGAAAATCTTTTTGTTGTTTTTGCAAAGAGAGAAATAAAGAAGAACGGGCAAAAACTTCGAAAAGATCAAAGCGAATAAAACGGATAATACAATGGAAAAGTGAGAGGAGCACGTACTCCCCCAAGCTTAGGCTTTTGGCCTAAGTTGGTAGCAGCTACTGCCCCCAGGAGCCTCCTGCTCCGGGGGTATGGTGGTGAGTCCAAGGGTCGTAGAAGGATGCTGGCGCGTACACCGAACTCCTCAGAGTCTCCCACGAGGAAGGTTCCGAACGCCAAACAGAGGAAGAACCTTCACCAAACTCGGTGGCGGTTTCTCCCTGAAAAGGTGGTAACTCACCGTGCTCCTCCTCGTCGGGCACAACCCCCTCCATGGGGTTATGAAACTGATGCTGGACCATGAACTCATCGAACTGGACAACATCAAAGGACCATCCGTTCCTGCGAGAAAAATCAAACAAAAGAGGTGCAGGTAGACGGATCTCGCGTTCCGCGGTAGTTCCGAAACGCAAGATATAAACAAGATTATCCACCTCAGAAGCCATGGTAACAAACTTATGCCTTTTCATAGCAGCAAGATCAAAGCTTAAATAAGTAAAAGGATTATCATTAGGGTGTGGGGTGCCTCCAAGATGTTCTAAGATAAGTGTGGCATAAACGCCACCATATAAGTCCCCCTTGTTACTGTTCATAGCAAGGCGTTGAGCAATTAAGGCACCCAGATTATAATCAGACCTCCCTGAGAGGGCTGCTGCCAGGATAGCAATATCCGGAGCAGAAATGTTGCTCGTGTTGTCACGAGCTAACACCCCTCTGGCAATATAATATGCAAAATACCTGAGGTGAGGAAATAAGATGCTGGAGATCTTCGACCGATGAATATCCCTCGTACCCATGCTGCAGAGAGAGTTGATGACGATTTTCAGCTCGGAGGGCTGAGTGGCCATCCTAGCCGTCCTCCCAACGTTCGGCACACCTATTATTTCACAAAAATTTCCCAAAGTCATGGTGATAAGATCATTGTACATTTTAAACTCAATAGCACCTGAATCAGGATTATATCTGAAACTGTTAATGAAACTGGAGGTGAGTTTTTGATACTGGGTAACACGGCACGTGACGAGCCGTGTCAAACCTGCATTAGCACAAATATTATAAAACTCATCCTTGATTCCCGCAGCTTCAAGGAATTCATCACATGGAAATGTCATCGCACGTGCTGGACTTGTGTCTTCCAACAACTCCAGGGGCACATGATCTTCATTATAGCTCACCCTAGCAGTCGATGGTGAAGCTGCGGCTCTAGTAAGTCGATCGGAGTGTGCGGGCCTCCTCTTCTCAAGCCATCCCTTTGCCCTTCCTAACAAACTCATTTCTGAAATTTTTTGCAATTTACAAAAATGAGGATTAAAACAAGATGAGTTAAGGCAAACTACTCAACTCACTTGCCCAAGGCATAAACTTGCATCAAAACTTGGAAAATAACATTCTACACATGCATGCAAGCTCATCTCTACAGCACCAAGAACTACTAAATACACACAAATGAGGCCACCAATCAAAAATCTAATTGGAGGGGTGGAGGAGTCACATACCAGGGAGTATTTGCTCAAAATTTCAGCTCAAATGATGGGCTGTAGAGAGAGATCGAAGAATCACCTCCAAGAACAGCAAGAACGCAAGAACAAGTGCAGAACTCGAGCTTTTGGAGAAAGAGAGAGAGGGAGGAAGAAGACATACCTGGAGGGGGGTCCTGTGGGCCCCAGGCGCCCTGTGGGCGCGGCCAGGGGCTGGGCCGCGCCAGCTGGCCGCCTGGGCCACTGGTGGGTCCCCCTGGCTGGCCCCAGGACTTTCTGGGTCTCTCCTGACGTGGAAATTTTTATTATAATTTTTCTGGAATTTTTCTAAAAACTTCACTGTTGAAAATTTTTCAAAGTTCAAAAAGCTGCGAGACTCTCTGAAAACTTGAAGCAGTTAGTAGTATTGTGAAGCTTTCAAAACATAAATACTTGGTACAGCAAGTAGAACAAAAACTAAAAACAAATAAAAACATAACAAGCTCAACTTTTTATCTATATAAAACATGTTTACTAGCAAGGTTGATCAAGTCTTACCAACAAACAGGCGATATATAGAGCAAAAAGTCTCACCTCCTACGAAGTAGTTATTAAACCTTTACTTTGATGGACATTGTCCCCACCATGATAGTTTTATATTTGTGAGGCACATGTAGTGGACAGTCCCATTCTCCAATTTTCACGGTCTCGATATTCTCTATAGAGTTGAGGCCATGCCTCCTGTCGGTCTTCTTTGGAAAATATACCGTGTGTTCTTTATCATTCACATGGAAAGTAACCTTCCCTTTATTGCAATCAATAATAGCACCTGCGGTGTTAAGAAAAGGTCTACCAAGAATAATGGACATGCTCCCATCCTCGGGCATGTCAAGCACAACAAAATCAGTAAGAATCAAACAATTAGCAACTTCTACGAGAACATCCTCACAAATACCTATCGGGACGGCGGTTGACTTGTCAGCCATCTGAAGGGAGATATCTGTAGGAATTAGTTTCTCTAAACAAAGCCTCTCGTAAAGAGAGAGAGGCATAACACTCACTCCTGCTCCAAGATCACATAAAGCAGTTTTGACATAATTATTCTTTATGGAGCAAGGAATGGTGGGTATACCTGGATCACCGAGCTTCTCAGGAATCTTGCCACTGAAAGAGTAGTTAGCAAGCATAGTAGATATTGCATCATTAGGAACTTTTCTTTTATTAGTGACAATATTTTTCATATATTTTGAATAAGGAAGTAACTTAATAGCATCAGTCAAAGGGATTTGAAGAAAAAGAGGTTTAATCCACTCACAAAACTTATTGTAATGCTCTTCTTCTTTGGATCTGATGGACTTACCTGGAAAGGGCATGGGTTTCAGTACCCATGGTTCTCTTTCCTTCCCATGTTTTCTTGCAATGAAGTCTTCTTTAGTGTACCTCTTACGTTTGTCAGGTGCTTCTTCTTCTCGAACTTCAGGCGGATCATTCTTCTCATTATCCTTATCTCCAGGTTCAGCACCGTCTTCAGTCTCAGCATCAGAAATAGATACACTGTTGGGATCAACAGTTGGTTCTTCATCTGCAATAGGATCATTAGAATTGTCAGCCTCCTTATGTTTCTTCTTCTTCTTTGGAGAGCCAACAATTTCTTCTTCCTGCATTTGAGAATCTTGCTCGATTCTCTTCAGATGCCCCTCTGGATAGAGAGGATCTTGAGTGCTAGTTCCTCCTCGGGTCTTAATCCCGAAAGCCTGCAAATTATCTTGTTTGGCATTGTTAGCAAGCAAATCTCTTTGCACATTAGAAATTTGGTCAAGCTGAGTTTGAACCATATGAAAATGCTTCACAAGACATTGAACATCATTAACTGTTCTATCTAAAACATCAAGCAGTCTTTTGATAGCAAGGGAATTATCATGCAATTGACTTTGTATCCTCTCATTAAAATGATTTTGTTTCATAATAAAATTATCAAACTCATCTAAACATTGATCAGGAGGCTTACCATGAGGGATGTCACTTGCGTTGAAATCTAAAAGAGAGTGTACCTCTACCATAGGAGGGTGAGTAGTAGGCTCACACAGCTTCTCAATAGGGGGTAGATTCTTCACGTGTTCAGCTTTAATACCTTTCTCTTTAATAGACTTCTTTGCTTCTCGCATATCTTCGGGGCTTAGAACAAACATGCCCCTCTTCTTTGGTGGTGGAGGTGGTTCAGGGACGGACCAATCTTCATGGTTTTTGGCAATCCTGCCCATCAAATCTTCCGCATCGTCCGGTGTTCTTTTCCTGAAAACACAACCAGCACAACTGTCCAAATAGGACCTGGATTCATCAGTTAGACCAGCATAGAATATATCGATTAATTCATTCTTAGGGATTTCATGTCCTGGTCTAGCCCGAATCAGACCGCAGTACCTCCCCCAAGCTTTAGGGAGGGACTCATCCTGCAACTGTTTAAAGTTATAAATTCTTTGTAAAGCAGCATGTTGCATGTGAGCAGGAAAGTACTTATCAACAAAAGAGTGAGCTAAGTCTTGAGGACTCTTAATGGAACCGCATGGGAGTGAATCATACCATGCTTTAGCACCTTCCTTCAAGGAGAAAGGAAGAAGCTTGGTGATATAAAAGTATCGTATCTTCTCATCTGTGGTAAACAGGCCACCTAACTCACCGAGTTTAGTCAGGTGTGCAATAACATCATCATTTTCTCTGCCATAAAAGGGGTCAGCTTCAACCATAGGTATAAGTGAAAGATCAACAGAGAAATCATAATCAGGATCATCAATGCATATAGGAGATGTAGCAAATTCAGGATCAGGAACGGTTTTGTTCTTCAAAGAGTGTTTTTCAAATAGTTTCTTAATAACTTCAGGGTCAGAGCCAGAAAACTCTGTCAGTTCCCTGCATAAATCTTCATCAAGCATATAGTAATCATCATCAAGGAGCCTCTCTTTGAGTTTACTCAAATCAGGATAATCATAAGTTTCACCAATAGGGTAGCGAGTAACAGGAAGTTCAATTCCAGACTTTTTAGCAGCAGCAGCAATTTGTTTCTCAAGAGCATAACCAAGCGAACTAATATCATCAAAAGTAGTAGAGGCACCATCAAGAGTATCGGACATAGTAACAGGTTTAGTAGGAGCATCATGTGGTGGTGGTGAAGCAAACTTACTCATAACAGAAGGTGAATCAAGCGTAGCACTAGTGCTCAGAGCATTACCTCTTCTTGTAGTGGATAGTAAGATCGGAACCTTGGGGTCTGCTTTCTTACCCATAGTGGATGAAGTGCAGCAGGTAGGATACCTCAAGTAGACTTGTAAATATTGCTATGCTCCCCGGCAACGGCGCCAGAAAACGGTACTTGATAACCCTCAACCGTAAGGGATCGAGATAGTCTTCGCGGGTAAGAATAACCCAATTTATTGATTCGACACACGGGGAGCCAAAGAGTATTTATAAGCTTTGACAGCTGAGTTGTCAATTCAACCGCACCTGAAATATACTTACTTGCAACAAAAGATAAGTGGTAACAGTGATATGATAGTGATGATAGTGATAGTAAAAGTAAACAGTAAAAGTAAATAGCAAAAGTAAATGGCAAAAATAGCAACTAGTAACCAGCAGGATTTAAAACACTGTAGGCTAGGGAGATGGATGGTTGGGCGCTGCATGGATGAGATAGATTCTAACTTGGGGCACGGCACACGGAAAAGTAATGATCATCTAGGCAAATATCAAACATTAGGCATGTATCCCGTAGGTAGTTGTACGTGCTTGCAATAAGAACTTGCACAACATCTTTTGTCCTACCATCCCGCTACGAACGGGGCCAAAAGGAACTTATGGAGATTAAGGTGCTCCTGTCAAAGAGCACCGGAACAAAGCAATGAACTCAATGGATACATGTAATCCTCAAACTACGGACCATCCCCTTTGGTGTCCCAAGCTGTCACTTTTGGGATCGCCGGTTCCGAACCGTAATAGGTGCAAACAACTCATAGATAGGATCACGAACACAAATATATTCATGCAAACACATATGGTTCAGATCTGAAATCATGGCACTCGGGCCCTAAGTGTCAAGCATTAAGAATAACAAGTTGAAGCAAAGATGATAAACACCATAGTAGATGATAGGCAACATGCCCCCAACGATCTGACAAACTATTACATGATCTAACTCATCCAATCCCTACCATCCCCTTCGCCTACAGCAGGGGAATTACTCACACATGGAGGGAGAAGTCATGGAGGGATGATGGAGTGGTGATGGTGATGACGATAGCGACGATCTCCCCTCTCCGGAGGCCAATTCAGCCTCCAGATTAGCCCTCCCGAGGAAGAACAGAGGGTGGCGGCGGCTCCGCGATGGAAAACTGCGAAAAGAACTTCTAATCTGGGGTTTCCGCATCGCGAGTAAAAATACGAGGCAAAGTAGGGCACCAGGGGGTGTGGGCCCCACCCAGGCGACCCCCGACGCGGCCCAGGGGGGCGCGCCCACAGGGCGCCTGGGCACCCCCTGGCCCCCCTCTGGCTCCCCTTCTGGTTCCTGGTTCCTTCGGGTGCGTGGATTTTCTGTAATTTTTCGTGGATTTTTCTGAGATACCTAAAAATCCGTTTTCCTGCACACAATAAAACCATACAGGCAGCTCTGCTGAAAACAGCGTCAGTCCGGGTTAGTTTAGTTCAAAGCATGCAAGAATGAGGTCAAAACAATATCAAAAGTGTTTGGAAAAGTAGATACGTTTGAGACGTATCAATCCACTCATGGATCACTATTGTACCCCTTGCCAGACACATGGCAAGGCACACACTAGGTCTGGTACACAGCATGGCATGTTATATAGAACCTAGGGTTGAGGCATAGGGAATGTCTTTCATTCTGTCTCTATTTTTCTGTCATGGTCGGGCTTTGATTCTTACTGAACTTCATACCTTACAAATCAAGCAAGATCTCCTTCTTTGACTGATCCATTTTGAACTATTTCAAAATATTATCAAGGTATGTACTCATCGAAAGTCTTATCAAGCGTTTTGATCTATCTCTATAGATCTTGATGCCCAATATGTAAGCAACTTCACCGAGGTCTTTCTTTGAAAAAAATCTTATTCAAATATCCTTTTATGCTATCCAAAAATTCTACATCATTTCTGATCAACCATATGTCATCCACACATAAGATTTAGAAATGCTACAGAGCTCCCACTAACTTTCTTGTAAATACAGGCTTCACCGTAAGTCTGTATAAAACCATATGCTTTGATAACCTCATCAAAGCATATATTCCAACTCCGAGATGCTTGCACCAGTCCATAGATGGATCGCTGGAGCTTGCACACTTTGTTAGCACCTTTAGGATCGACAAAACCTTTTGGTTGCATCATATACAACTCTTCTTTCAGATATCCATTAAGGAATGCAGTTTTGACATCCATTTGTCGGATTTCATCAAACACATTAACCTACGCATCAAGGGCGTAGCCTCGCGCTAGCCACGTCGGTAGAACGAGCTGAGCGAGGTACTGTGCGGGCTGTTCGTTTTCATTGGGCCACATGTTAGGCATCCATTCAAGGGAAGAAAAAAATGAGAGAACCAGAGAAAGCTTAATAGAGAAGAAAAATGAGTTAATCACACAACCGCACCTCTCGTTCTTCTCCCTCCGCCTATTTCTCCGTTGCTTTCCCACACGACAGCTCCCACCGCCTCCTGGTTGATCTTAGTCGTCACTGGTGTGCCTCGACGTCGCTCGCTCGTGCTGATGTGCCCTGGATCCTGTTCTCTCCTCTCGCACTATGCGTCGCCTCTGCTCCTCCCGCCCCTCGCTGCCATCTCCCAGCCTTTGTCTTCCTCTGCCCCAAGATCTGTGCACATCGCCGTGGAAGATCCGGGAAAGGACACGAGTCTCTCCCACGATGTCGATGTTCTGCAACTCGTTCGCATCCTTCTCGGAGGACCAGGTGGAGAACCTGATGGGCGAGAGTTAGGATGAGGCCGAGGCGGCCGCCACAAAAATGGAGATCTGCGCTGCGGTGGGCGAGGACAGCAGCACCAACGTGACGCCCGAGAGGCCACCTTGGATCCTGCGCATCCGGTGGTCGCGGTCACACTCGAGCGGGGCTCCGAGTTCATGGCCCCAAGCCGGTGCTGGACACGGCGGCAAAGACGTCGCAGAGCTGCCCTACGCTGCCCTGCACCAAGGAGGAGGTATCCATTACTACCATCCTTCAATCAATTAGCCACATCCATTCTTGACATGAAGTACCTGTCGGATGGCCTAGTGTCGTAGCATGTGCGTCAGCAGCAAAGCAAGATATGTTAACATGTTATGCATCAGGATTCAATTAATGTGTTATTGATGGCAGTCAGGTAACATTTTTCTTTTTTTGAGAAATCAAGATTTGCAGTGGTAGTAGGGTATCAAACATTTGTGAAGTGCAGAGCAAACCAAATTGTCTGGAGAGGCACACGATAAATCAGTTATTCAGAATCCACCTTAAAAATAATCAAATCTTTAGGATGTCGATTGTCCAAATATGCAAAAAAAAAAATCAACATTCATGATGTTTTGTATGGGTAAATTAGCAAAACAAAAATAATGAAGCAAATTATGGGATGCCTCGTTTCACACATCGAGTGAGAATGTAGTTCAGACGCGGCCTCTTAGACACAAGACCGTACATACCTACTGAGGACAGAAATCGACACCCAAATTATTTGAATAAAAACATACTCCCTATGTCCCAAACTATTTGTTCCTCAAACAGATGAATTTAGCACTAAAAAATAGATCCGTTTGAGCGACAAGTAATTCGGGATGGAGGGAGTACATTTGAAACAAGTATAATCAAATGGCATGATGCACTAGCCACCGCAGATCACGTTCAATGAATTGATTGATGCGCACCATGCCACTTGTGCTTTCAGTTTTATCTATAATCTGCCACTAACAGCTAGTGATTAATTAGTTTCATAAAGCTATTGTTTGTAGGAGTAGTAGTTCATTTAGGAAAATATGAGACCTGCTTGATTGAATAAAAATATTCAATTGGACAATTACTATGATAATCAGAAAATGTGCTACAGAAAATACTTGTAACAGCACCAAAAGCATAATGAGTAATGTGGAGCCATTTCAGCATTAAAGGTGTTCATTGCAGTTGCTTCTTCGATTGTTTCAGGCAAATTACCCGAAGCTTGGCGAGTTGTGGTGGTTAATAATTTCATTTGCTTTGATGACACTAGATCATTAGCCACTGGATGTTAAGGTATGATGATGTTTCTTTTTGGTTTTCATACAAACGATAACATTAGTATTTGCTGAATAGAAGTGCTAACCACTATTTCTTTAACGACATCCAGCTCGCTCTGTAGTGTTGCTTACAATTTTTCCTCAATTTATGTTGGTGGGAATTTTGAGTGAGAATGATCCACATGATTGACAGGAACAGGGAATGATTAGCTTCAAGCACATAGCAAAGAATGTGAAAATGATAGATTTAACGTTGTATGCAGATGCAGTACTTGATGCGCTCGTCTGGATCTGCTGCCCCTCTTTGTTTCTGATTATTCTTGGCATGGTAGGGTAAGTGATTGACGGAGGAACCATAAGGAGAAGAAGAGCATGTCAAAAGACTGCTTTAGCAGGTGACTTATTATTATTATTATGGTAACCATTTTCTACCATTATGACCATGAGTGTATTTAATATTATGTTCTAATGCTTTTTAATTGATGGTAGGCATTGATGGCATGCTCAGATCATTTCTTGGTGCATTTTGTATCATTCTAGCTTGAGTGTATCTAATCTTGTAGTTGATTGCTTCTAAGCTTTGATTGGTCGATTTGCTAATGTCTTCGCCCTATGTGTCCAGGGTAAACTTCAGTCCTTCACAACGCAATTATTATTTTGCAGGATCTACGACTGTAGAAAGCACACTGCTGATAATTCAGACCACCCTTGCAAGCAAAGCTTAATGGGTTGTAGACATAGTTTGAAAACTTCATAACTGGAAGTAGGCGGTTTCCTTTCTGAATGACTTTTTTATTCCTTGTATCTTAAATGCACAAGCATGCCTCTGCTGAGACTTAGAAGAATCCACGGTGTATGTATCCAGGTCTCTTTCATATTAGTAAGCAATACCTGTTTTTTTCTTTCTGAATGCACATGATAGACCTCAAAGAGTTCTTTTATCTTACCAAAAAAATATTTGTATGGTTTTTTCTCACCCCAGCAGCTTCTAGACAGTATATTGCAACTTCGGAAATTTATTGAAGACGCTGGTTCTAATGTTAATGGCCAGGATGATGTGAATAGGCTCTTTCGATATTTTATCAGAAGAAAGAGCAGAAGAAAATTGCGGATGCTAAAATGACTCAAAAAGAACTACGAAATATTTGTGCCAGCAAGCTAGGTATGGTCGAGGAAATAATATGATACAGTATATTTTGTTTATATGCCTCAGTATGCTGGCTAGATAGGTCTATCCATGAAGGCCTCGGTAGATACATGATAACAATATGTGAACAACACATATGAACAAGGGTGTATTTATTTGAACTATGAGCTGCAATTGTTTTGGTTACCCGAAAGAGAATATAAAGGGTATCTTCTTATATAGTAAGGTTTATTTGTAATGGTCTTTCAATGTGAGATGAAGCGTCAACTAAGGAGACCCTAATGTCCATTCGAACGTTTTCATTTGATTTTGTGCAGTACATCGATATCGATGTTGTGGGATGTAGATGAATTAAATATGACACCAAGTAGAGAATTAGAGAAAGCTTAGGAAAGTATGTTTGCCTAAGACGTGGAAGGCCATTACTTGTACATGTGCATTATTTTTAGTATATTTTTTTCCTATTTCCACTTCCTACACTTTCCAATATCCCGCAGACTGAACTTTCTATTTAGTCTAATCTAATTCAATGACTTTTGCAGCATTAACTATCAAGATATCTTCTCAGCTGAAGAAACCTTGCATCACCAAGAAATTTGGGGAGTTTGTGATCATGTTTCATTGAGTGTACCATTCAGGTTTCAAACATGGTGAGCCTTTCCATGTATTCGATGCTAACAAGATTGTAATTGTGCCATTTCCTTTTAAGTCTTAGGCCTATCCATATGTCTTATCTTTCTTTTGTCCATTTCACCTTGTGATGCTCTATTGATGCAATTATGGAAAGAGTATATGGTTTCTTTGTTATTTTCATAGCCATATTAGTGAAAAAGTTGTGATGTAACCATCTTTATTTGCTAAATGCTGACTCGTGTTCTCTAGAGTTTTTTAATAGTAAATTTTAGTGCATGGTTGCTCATGGGACTAATCCCTCATGAATTCAACATGTACGTACTCTTCCTTCTCCATATTTGTGCCTCCCACTTACCAATCATGAGCATTGTCAGGTCAGTGTATTATATCTTGTGAAGCTGGACTTTCTGCATTCCAGTTGGCCGGCTGATGTGCAAATTGAGTTTGTTTAGCTCTCTTTTGTAGTAAGTGAGATTGGCTGATGTGCAAATTGAGTTTGTTTAGCTCTCTTTTGTAGTAATTGAGACTCGGAAGCCTTCGCAATCGAATATGTTCATCAATTTCCATATACTTATGTAAGAATCTATAGACGTATGTTGGATTGCATGTCTTCTTCATTGAAGTAAGAATCTTGTCATGGAGACGTTAACTAATCCGCCAGCATGATTAGTGCGCACAATCACATTTCAAGAGGCGCCACGAGATGGCGCCCCAACCACTAGTAATCATAAAATGCGGCAAATGCTAACATGATTTGGACAAACTTAAGCATTGCTACGGGTGAGAAAGTCTCATCGTAGTCAACTCCTTGAACTCGTCGAAACCTTTTGCCACAAGTCGAGCTTTGTAGATAGTAACATTACCATAAGCGTCCGTCTTCCTCCTGAAGATCCATTTATTCTCAATGGCTTGACGATCATCGGGCAAGTCCACCAAAGTCCACACTTTGATCTCATACATGGATCCTATCTCAGATTTCATGGCCTCAAGCCATTTTCGGAATCTGGGCTCATCATAGCTTCTTCATATTTCGAAGGTTCGCCATTGTCTAACAACATGACTTCCAGGACAGGGTTACCGTACCACTCTGGTGTGGTACGTGTTCTGGTCGACCTTCGAGGTTCGGTAGTAACTTGATCCAAAGTTTTATGATCATTATCATTAGCTTCTTTTCTAGTTGGTGCGGGCATCATGGGAACGGTTTTCTCTGATGATCTACTTTCCAATTCGAGCGAAGGTACAATTACCTCATCAAGTTTTACTTTCCTCCCACTCACTTCTTTCGAGAGAAACTCCTTCTCTAAAAAGGACACATTCTTAGCAACAAAAATCTTGCCTTCGGATCTGTGGTAGAAGGTGCACCCAACAGTTTCTTTTGGGTATCCTATGAAGATGCACTTCTCCAATCTGGGTTCGAGCTTATCAGGTTGAAGCCTTTTGACATAAGTTTCGCAACCCCAAACTTTAAGAAACGACAGCTTTCGTTTCCCTGCCAAACCATAGTTCATATGGTGTCGTCTCAACGGATTTAGACGGTGCCCTGTTTAACGTTAATGCAGCTTTCTCTAATGCATAACCCCAAAACGACAAAGGAAGATCGGTAAGAGACATCATAGAACGCACCATATCCAATAGAGTACGATTACGATGTTCAGACACACCATTATACTGTGGCATTCTAGGTGGCATGAGTTATGAAACTATTCCACATTGTTTTCAATGAAGGCCAAACTCGTAACTCAAATATTCGCTTCCGCAATCAGATTGTAGAAACTTTATTTTCTTGTTACGATGATTCTCTACTTCACTCTGAAATTCTTTGAACTTTTCAAATGTTTCGGACTTCTGTTTCATCAAGTAGATATACCCATACCTACTCAAATCATCTATGAAGGTGAGAAAATAACGATACCCGCAGCGTGCTTCAACACTCATCGGACCGCATACATCAGTATTTATTATTTCAAATAAGTCATTAGCTCGCTCCATTGTTTCGGAGAACAGGGTTTTAGTCATCTTGCCCATGAGGCATGGTTCGCAAGTATCGAATGATTCATAATCAAGTGATTTCAAAAGTCCATCAACATGGAGTTTCTTCATGCGCTTTACACCAATATGACCTAAACGGCAGTGCCACAAGTTTGTTGCACTATCATTATCAACTTTGCATATTTTGGCATCAATATTATGAATATGTGTATTACCATGATCGAGATTCAATAAACCATTTACATTGGGTGTATGACCATGGAAGGTTTCATTCATGTAAACAGAACAACAATTATTCTCTGACTTAAATGGATAATCGTATTACAATAAACACGATCTAATCTTATTCATGCTCAACGCAAACACCAAATAACATTTATTTAGGTTCAACACTAATCCCGAAAGTATAAGGAGTGTGTGATGATGATCATATCAATCTTGGAGCCACTTCCAACACATCATCACCTCACCCTTAACTAGTTTCTGTTTATTCCACAACTCGTGCTTCGAGTTACTAATCTTAGAAACTGAACCAATATCAAATACCCAGGGGATACTACAAATACTAGTAAGGTACACATCTATAACATGTATATCAAATATACCATTTGTTCACTTTGCGATCCTTCTTATCCGCCAAGTATTTTTGGGGCAGTTCTATTTCTAGTGATCATTCCCTTTGTAGTAGAAGTACTTAGTTTCAGGCTTAGGTCCAGCTTTGGGCTTCTTCACGGGAGTGACAACTTGCTTGCCATTCTTCTTGAAGTTCCCTTTTCTTTCCCGTGCCCTCCTTCTTGAAACTAGTGGTCTTGTTAACCATCAACACTTGATGCCCTTTCTTGATTTCTACCTTCGCCGATTTCAGCATCGTGAAGAGCTCGGGAATCGTTTTCGTCATCCCTTGCATATTATAGTTCATCACGAAGTTCTACTAGCTTGGTGATAGTGACTAGAGAACTATGTCAATCACTATCTTATCTGGAAGATTAACTCCCACATAATTCAAGTGATTGTAGTACCCAGACATTCCGAGCACATGCTCACTAGCTAAGCTATTCTCCTCCATCTTGTAGGCAAAGTACTTGTCAGATTTGTCATACCTCTCGACATGGACATGAATCTGAAATACCAATTTCAGCTCTTGGAACATCTCATATGCTCTGTGTTGTTCAAAACATTTTTAAGTCATGGTTCTAAGCCGTAAATCATGGTGCACTAAACTATTAAGTAGTCATCATACTGAGCTTTGCCAAACGTTCATAATGTTTGCATCTGCTCCTGCAATAGGTCTTTCACCTAGCGGTGCATCATGGACATAATACTTTTGTGCAGCAATGAGGATAATCCTCAGATCACGAACCTAGTCCGCATCATTGCTACTAACATCTTTCAATTTAGTTTTCTCTAGGACAGTATCAAATACAGGGGAGCTAAATCGCGAACTATTGATCTACTACATAGATATGCAAATACTATCAGGACAAATTTCGTGATAAATTAAGTTCAGTTAATCAAATTACTAATGAACTCCCACTTGAATCAACATCCCTCAAGTGGTTTAAGTGACACATGATCCAAATCAACTAAACCATGTCCGATCATCACGTGAGATGGAGTAGTCTTCAATGGTGAACATCTACATGTTGATCATATCTACTATGTGACTCATGTTCGACCTTTCGGTATCCAGAGTTCTGAGGCCATATATGTACATGCTAGGCTCATCAAGTTTAACCCAAGTATTCCGCGTGTGTAAAACTGTCTTACACCCGTTATATGTGAACGTAGAGTCTATACACCCGATCATCACATGGTGTCTCGAAACAACGAATTGTAGCAACGGTGCTTACTCGGGGAGAACACTATTATCTTGAAATTTAATGAAGGGATCATCTTATAATGCTACCGCCCTTCTAAGCAAAATAAGATGCGTAAAGGATAAACATCACATGCAATCAAAATATGTGACATGATATGGCCATCATCATCATGTGCTTTTGATCTCCATCTCCAAAGCATCGTCATGATCTCCATCTTCACCGGCTCGACACCTTGATCACCATCGTTGCGTCGTGGTCGTATCGCCAACTATTGCTTCTATGACTATTGCTAACTCATAGTGGTAAAGTAAAGCAATTACATGGCATTTGCATTTCATACAATAAAGATACAACCATAAGGCTCCTGCCGGTTGCCGATAATTTACAAAACATGATCATCTCATACAATAACGTATAACTCATCATATCTTGACCATATCACATCACAACATGCCCTGCAAAAACAAGTTAGACGTCATCTACTTTGTTGTTGCAAGTTTTACGTGGCTGCTACGGGCTTCTAGCAAGAACCGTTCTTACCTACAACACAAAACCACAACGGTGATTAATCAAGTTTGCTGTTTTAACCTTCAACAAGGACCGCTCGCAATCAAATTCGATTCAACTAAAGTAGGAGAAACAGACACCCGCCATCCATCTTTATGCAAACAAGCTGCACGTGACGATGGAATCGATCTCATGTACGTGGACATGTAATGTTGGTCCGGGTCGCTTCATCTTACAATACCGTCGTATCAAAATAAGACGTTGGTGGTAAGCAGTATGAACATCACTGCCCACAACTTCTTTGTGTTCTACTCATGCATATCATCTACACATAGACATGGCTCATGATGCCACTGTTGGGGAACGTTGTATGGAAAACAAAAAAAATTCTACGCACACGCAAGATCTATCCATGGAGATGCATAGCTACGAGAGGGGGAGAGCATCTTCATACCCTTGAAGATCGCTAAGCGGAAGCGTTTATCAACGCAGTTGATGTAGTCGTACACCTTCACGACCCGTCCCGATCAAGTACCGAACGTACGGCACCTCCGCGTTCAGCACACGTTTAGCTCGATGACGTCCTCGCCTTCTTGATCCAGCAAGATGGGTGAAGTAGTAGATGGGTTCCGGCAACACGACGACATGATGACGGTTGGTGGTGAAGAACAATCTCCGCAGGGCTTCTCCAAGCACTACAGAAATTAGATGGAGGATAAATTAGAGGGACGGGCTTGCCGGCACACGGCTTGGTGAATCTTGATGTGTCCCAGGTGCTAGCCCCGCCCCTCTAATTATATGTTGAGCCTGGGGGTCGTAACTTGGAGAAAGAGCCTCCTCAAAATCGGTTTTGCCCGCAAGGAAGAGTTCTTCTCAGACTTCCACGACCGGACGCCACAATCCTTAGCGTTTGGCCCAGGACGAGACGCTAGGGTCTCTGGCGTTTGGCCCCCTGGCCTCCGCAAAACCCCTATTGCACCGACTTAATGCCCCGTGGGCCTGACCCCTTGGCCTAACCATATCATCCTATATATCAATATTTACCTCCGGACCATTCTGGAGCTCCTCGTCATGTCCGTGATCTCATCCGGGACTCCGAACAACATTCGGTCACCATCATACATAACACATATAATACTATATCGTTGACGAACGTTAAGCGTGCGGACCCTATGGGTTCGAGAACTATGTAGACATGACCGAGACACTTCTCTGATCAATAACCAATAGCGGAACCTAGATGCCCATATTGGCTCCTACATATTCTACGAAGATCTTTATCGGTCGAACCGTTATGACAACATACACAATTCCCTTTGTCCGTCAGTATGTTACTTGCCCGAGATTCGATTGTCGGTATCTCTATACATAGTTCAATCTTATTTTCGGCAAGCCTCTTTACTCGTTCTGTAATACATCATCCCGTGACAAACTCATTAGTCATTTGCTTGCAAGGCTTATTATGATGTGTATTACCGAGAGGGCCCAGAGACACCTCTCCGATACTCTGAGTGACAAATTCTAATCTCGATTCACGCCAACCCAACAAAACATCTTCGGAGATACCTGTAGAGCATCTTTATAATTACCCTGTCATGTTGTGACGTTTGATAGCACACAAGGCATTCCTCCGGTATCCAGGAGTTACATGATCTCATAGTCAAAGGAATATGTGTTTGACATACATGAAAGCAATAACAATAAACTGTACAATCAAATGCTAAGCTAACGGATGTGTCTTGTCCGTCACATCATTCTCATAATGATGTGATCCCGTTATCAAATGACAACTCAAGTCCATGGTTAGCAAACCTTAACTATCTTTTATCAACGAGCTAGTATAGTAGAGGTTTACTAGGACATGGTATTTGTTCATGTATTCACAGTTTCACAAATGTATTTAGGTTTCTAGTTAATACAATTCTAGCATGAATAATAAACCTTTATCATGATTAAGACAATACAATAATAATCATTTTATTATTGCCTCTAGGGCATATTTCCATCACATAGAACATCATGTCGGTTCCTTTTGCTTTGTTTTTGACAACATAGTTCACGATAAAAAAAAGAACATATAGATTATCCATAATCATTTTCACCCTAATATGCGGCTTAATCATCACTCGTCAGCATTGGGCTCCGCCATTTTTCTTCTGTAGAAATACTCATAAAAAATGCAGCGTGGCTATACTTGCATCAAGGAACTAGATAATAGTTTGTGCGCTTGCAATGATGCATAAATACCCAGTAGGTCAACTCGTTTTAACCGTCCATATTAATGTGATTGTGTACAATAATATTTTCATTTACGAACACTTTATTTATTAATTAAGAATTTATTGTGTTATCAAATTAATATAGTTTAATTGATTAAGTCAATAAAATGTGGAGCAATTGGGGCCCTTTTTTCAGAGAAAACCGATGAAAAAACCAAAGATTAGAGAAAAGAAAATCAAAACAGAAAAGGGAGGGGGAACACATGTAAGGTTGGAAGAAGGAGAAGCGGACAACCTTACATCTTTTTTAATGTTTATATATCTATTATTATATTATTATCAATTATTAATTTTAATAAAGGTTTTTGGAATTTCTGCCTTTCTTACTCCCTCCGTTCCATAAAATTTGATGTGATTGTATGTCAAATTTGAACAAAAACAAAAACAAAAATTATGGAACGGAGGCAGTATCATTTAAGGAAAATGTGTATAATTTTATTAACTTCATTTTATTTTATTTTGAGATGTGAAAATGTGTCTTTTGTAAAGCAAAAATGTGTCTTTTTTTTACAATGGAGAATGTGTCTAATGAGTCCATCCATTTTCATTACGTTCGGCCCGCTTAGGCGAGAGTCTGGGCCACAATGGTTAGGCCTAGTCAATCCCCGTGGCAGGCTGCCGCAACCTCCACGCTCTGAGAAGTCAGAACCCACCATCGAAACCTCCGCGCCGCCGGCCGCCGGCCGCCGCGTCCATTCCAGCCTCCGAATCCCCTATCCCCCGTTGCCTGACGTTCCCAAGCCACATGATATCTTCCAACCTCCCCCTCCGGCTCCGCCACCTCTGCCGCCTCCTCGCCGCCGTGCCCTCGTTCTCCCCCGCCGCCGCCTGCTACTCGCGCGCGCCTTCCCCGCCGTTAAACCGCGCTCAGGCCCCGCCCCCGCCCCCGCGGCGCCATCTCCCGGATCTCCCGGCGCGACGGTTCTCCTCCGGGCACGTCCTCCTCCCCACCAACCTCCAGGAGGAGCACGTCGCGTCTCTGTCCGACAGGATCTACGACGCGGTGACAGAGACGGCGGAGGGCTCCAACGAGGGCACTGAGACCGCCCTCGACGCGCTGGGCGCCGAGCTGACCACCCCGCTCGTGGCCGACGTGATGCACCGCCTGCGCTACGAGGAGAAGCTGGCCTTCCGCTTCTTCGCCTGGGCCTCCCAGCAGGACAACTACGAGCACGAGCACCGGACGTACAACGACATGATCGATATCCTCTCCGGCACGCGATACAAGTCCCGCCAGTTCGGCGTTCTCTGCGACGTGCTCGACCACATGAAGCGCCACGGCACGAGATCGGTGCCCGTCGAGGACCTGCTGGGCATCCTGCGTGCGTACACCGAGAAGCACCTTACCAACCTCAGGAAGCTGGCGAAGAAGCGGCGGGTTCGGATGCGCACGCCGCCGGAGACCGACGCGCTCAACATCCTCCTGGACGCGTTCTGCAAATGCGGGATGGTCAGGGAGGCGGAGACGGTGTTTGGTCGCGTGAGGAAGAAGCTGCAGGGAAATGCCGAGACGTACAGCATCCTCTTCTTTGGGTGGTGCCGGGCCAGGGACCCCAAGAAGGCCATGAAGGTGCTCGAGGAAATGATTCAGATGAAGCACACCCCGGAGAACTTCACGTACATTGCTGCTATTGACTCGTTCTGCAGCGCTGGTTTGATCTCGGAGGCAAGAGAGCTGTTTGAGTTCATGAGGGCCGAGGGATCGAAGATATCCTCTCCCACTGCTAAGGTATATGCTATTATGATTGTTGCACTAGCAAAAGCTGATCGGATGGACGAGTGTTTTGAGTTGATTTCAGATATGATTAAACGTGGCTGCATGCCTGATGTATCAACCTTTAAAGATTTGATTGAAGGCATGTGCTTGGTGGATAGACTTGATGCTGCTTACTGTGTTTTGGAGGAGATGGGGAAGGCTGGGTTTCCTCCTGACATTGTCACTTACAATTGCTTTCTTGAGGTGCTCTGTAGTCTTCAGAAGGCTGATGATGCGCTCAAACTCGCCGAGAGGATGATAGAAGCACACTGTGAGCCCAGTGTTCATACTTACAATATGCTGATGGTGATGTTTTTTGGGATGAGAGAGCCACACAGGGCACTCGATATTTGGACTGAAATGGACAAGAGAGGATGTCGACGTGCTGTTGATACCTACGAAATAATGATTGATGGGCTGTTTGATTGTGGAAGAACGGAAGATGCAACCACTCTTCTAGATGAAGTAATAAACCATGACATGAAACTGTCGTACAAGAAGTTCGATTCTATCATGCTGCAATTGTCAGCTGTTGGCAACCTTGGCGCAATACATCGGCTTTCAGAGCATATGAGAAAATTTTACAATGTTGCAATGTCAAGACGTTTTTCAATCACACAGAAGAAGAAGAGCATCGGTATTAGAAGGAGATGAGTTCTGCAAGATTTGTTGTTAGCACTATAGTCAAGAGCGTACATGAGGTAACCACTTCCCTGGTTTTACTGGCAAGTGCCAAATATTAGTAGCCGTATTAGACGAGTGCTGCATTCTGTACAGTTTTGGTCATCAGTACTTATTTTGCCTACTTTTCCCTGAGCAGGGAGGGCTTAAGTTACATATGGATGCTAATCACATGGACATCGTTTTACGAAAGGGCAGCTAACAGCGACACAATGTACTCTAATGTGTAGTTGTATTGTAATATTTCAAACTTAAACTTTAGAATCAAAACGGTTGCTACAATACTGTGGTAGGCAATCATGTTTTTGGTGGCTAACACTTGCGTTTTGTATATTTTGTTTCAATGGAATTTCCCTCATATATCTTACTCCCTCCAGTACATATTACTTGTGTGTTAGATACATCCATATCTAGACAAATCTAAGGCAAGTAATATGGATCGGTGGGAGTAGCACTTGTCGCTTGTCGGCTGCCCACCCCTTCTCTAAAAATCAGTTTGCTGCCTGAAAATATATATATATGGCCGGACCCTGCGCAAGCGGGAGCTACATGCACCGGGCTGCCCTTTTTTTAGTGAACTGGTTTTTGGAGTGGGGTAAGGTAGGACTGCAAACCAAGCTATACCAGCAAATGCAGGTATGATATAAAGGATAAAACTAAAGTCGATTGAAACACGCTGGTTTGTCACTTATATTGATCCATCTACAATGTAATGTTGTATAGGTTAAATTGAATTTATCTCCAAAAACTAGTTCACTGCCTGAAAGAAATGCAGAGAAACCTACGTGGTAATAAAGATATACTCCCTCCGTCCGGAAATACTTGTCATCAAAATGAATAAAAGGAGATGTATCTAGATGTATTTTAGTTCTAGATACATCCTTTTTTGTCCATTTTGATGACAAGTATTTTCGGACGGAGGGAGTACTAATACTAATAGCTTGGTTTTTTCTTGCTATTTTAATTTAAACAAGCTATGATGTAAATACTCCGGAACCTGGACCAGTTTTTTTTTTTTACCTACTGGAATACGAAAATCCCTTACTTGCTTGCTTCTATTTTAAACTCTTTCTGTTGTAAAGCTCTGAGTTTTCCTTTTACTTGACCAAGATGAATTGGCTTAATGGAAACTGTAAAACTTAATGTTTGTGTTATGCAAGTAGCCAGCTAAACCAATCTACTGCCTAAACCAATTTGCCCTTTGTTGGTTTTCCCGTTCCACGCATATTTTTGGTTTCTTCAGGCAAATAAGTGGTGTCCTTTTCTTCTATTGCAGAAATCACAAGAATATACTGTATTGATTAATGATAATATGCTAACTCTCACCGAGTAAAGTTAAAGTGAAAACTTGCAGTGGCTATATTATAAAACATACATATTAATGATAATATGATAATAGGGTTTAGGGCAGAGAAAATGCACGACAAGATGGCTAGTTGTAGCAGGTTTGAGCAGATATAACTAACTGTAGCCAATCATCGCGGTCCTGGCTGTAAGCAGTAGGGAGATGAGAACTTGAGTCGTAGCAGTGGTGATCTAGTTCAAAAAAGTAGTAAAGGCAGTAACTACTCCCTCCGCCCCATAATATAAGAGCGTTTTTGACCCTACACCAGTGTCAAAAACACTCTTATATTATGGGACGGAGGGAGTAGTTTCAGTAATGGTGTCTGGTGTTTTTTGTTCCGAAGTGTAATTATTGGTGGTATATGTTCTTCTGTGAGATATTTATGTTCATTCTGGTGATGACACGACAAGTTCATTGATAAGACTAACCAAGGACATAACTTGCAGTTCTTTGGCCTTTACTTTCTGATTGGATTTATGGTAAGCCGAATTATGTATATTAGAAAACATACATATTTTTCCTTTTTACAGGGTGGTTGATACAAGTCTGCACATTTTGTCGGAGCAATTTGCAGTGGAAGCAGCAGTGTATGAAGCGAAGTAGTTTGCCAGGGAAACAGGCAATGTGAGTATGTTTTCATTTGCTTTATACATCATATGCACACCCCATGAAGCTTTCTCCTTAGTTCTCTTGTGGAACCTTTTTCTGCCTCTCTCTCTCAAATGGACCAGAAAGGCCCAAGACTGAATTTCCTGTCATTAAGCATGCAATTCGACACAACTTTTCTTGTCTCCATGTAAACGACCAAAATCTTTCAGATACTCTGGAGTCTCGAGAGCCCAGCTTGTCTGGGAACATGTTACTACCAGACTTATTTCAAGCGGGATCTTACTCATCCAGTTATTAGTACAGAAATGAGGGGGTTCCAGTTTAAAAAAGAAGAGGTGAATGCCAGATGCACTTATTTTCCACTGAAGATCTTCATTTCTTCCTGTGTTATTGATACACGATACACTAGAAAAAACAAGATGTGTCACACATAGCACTTCAGTGTAGTTGAAATGGTTACTAACTGGATATGCCCTTTTCTCTAAAGTCTTATATTACCAAGCCTTGATGACTGGAGCCAGCTGAATGATAGACCAGGTTTTCATCTTGCTGTTTGTCAGTGTGCATTGCTTTTGGAAAAGAGCAGCAGCCCTGCTGAAT
>LR738714.1:570095967-570118198 GCA_902687465.1 Secale cereale | reverse complement strand
CCCCCCCCCCCCCCCCACCAGTTGATCCATGTTTACATTGAGCTTATATCATCTATGAATAAGGTCTCGGTCAAGTTTGTACTAACGGCTATATGATGTTTGACTGTTATACAGGTGGCAGCCAGTGTTGTTAAGAACGGAGTGGGCAAAATTTCGTGGCCGGGCCTGGCCTGGCTTCCTAGCCCCATATCAGCAGTGCTGTGTGACCTGTGAGCCACAAGTCAGCTAGGCGCAGGACAGCATAGGCGCATAGCATAAAATAGCTGCATGTTGAGAACTTGGAATGTACTGACGCAGAAGAAATTTTCGGACTGAGAGCCCGGGAGCAGATTATCTGAACTCGTGGTTGCCATGCCATGCCACGGCCCGTCCTCCGACGAGGTGGGCATGCAAGTTTTCATGAGTTCCGAGGTAGAAATACGGCTGGTTCTGACGGAAAAGAAACCTCTCCCAAGTGATTTTAGTTTCCATCACATCATTTTTTATTTATTTTTTAGATCAAATTTCCATCTCATCAGAGCCGGCCCTTGGGCAAGGGGAGAATGGTGTGGCCCACGCCCAATTGATGCCAATTATTTCAACATAAGCCCATTCTGTAACATACTCCCTCCGTTCAATAATGTAGTGCCTATAGATATTTACAAAAGTCAAACATTACAAACTTTGACCATGTTTATAGAGAAAAGCATGTACATCTGGAATACCAAATGCACATTATTGGATACATCGTGAGTTATATTTTCAGAATATACATGTTTGGTATTGTAGATGTAGATAGTTTTCTCTATACACTTGGTCAAAGTTAGCAAAGTTTGACTTTCATAAAAATCTATAGGCACTACATTGTGGAACGGAAGGAGTATATTGATATGCAATCATGTCTTCGTCCTTGCATACAACTAACAGAAAAACAAAACATCCAAGAAACCCTGGTCTATTATTGTGGAGACATGGAACCACAAGCTGAACGGTACCAGCCGTTACTTAGGAATTCAACTTTTTTAGGGACCTTTCTCTGTCCTTGTTGGACCCAAGCACAATACATGTAATTGTAGCATTTTTAAGAAACTTCTTTCAGTTAAATTTAGCAGAAAGCTACTTGAGCCAGTCAGAACACAGATTGGATCTGACGAGCCTGTTTATATTCAGCAAAATATGTCATATACGAGTTTCTTGATCGTTTTTAATGGTTTACAACCACATCTTCACATCTTGTCGTATAGACTTCTTTTTTCTGTATTTATTTTTATCTTCTCCCTCCGTCCCATAATGTAAGACGTTTTTTGACACTACAGTAGTGTCAAAAAACGTCTTACATTATGGGACGGAGGGGATAATAACGACATAAAGCATCATAGCTCAGTTTCAAATATGAAGTTGCTTACCATACATACCGTGTGGTTTGTCGTATAAACTTTTGCTGTATATACTTATGCAAGTGAAACAATATATATGCTATATTATAGTCGTTTACTGTTGTTAGTTCTGCACTGTCCATGGAAAGGTGTTAGCACATTTTTACTGTATATGTTATTTAAAATGAGGATATCAATAGCTGAATTTTCATCAAATGGATCGAAAAGAAAATCTTCTACAATTTATAAATAAATATTGCCTCCTAAGCAGCATAAACACTGGCTCCTGGGCAGCTCTATATTTTCAAACAATACAAAAAAGACTTATAAGATCCGAGAGAGGAAGACAAGGGATGTTGGCCAAGTCAAATGTATGTATCAAGGACTGAGCAGACCAACTCCTGGTGAAGGATGAGGAGATTAAGTATAGATGGTGGGAGTACTTCGGCAAACTGTTCAGTGGGGATAATGAGAGTTCTATCATTGAACTGGACGACTCCTTTGATGAGACCAACATGCGTTTTGTGCGACGAATTCATGAGTTTGGGGTCAAGGAGGCTTTAAAAAGGATGAAAGGAGGCAAGACGATGGGCCCTAGTTGTATCCACATTGAGGTGTGGAAAGGCCTTGGGGACATAGCGATGCTATGGCTAACCAAGCTTTTCAACCTTATTTTTCGGGCAAACAAGATGCCAGAAGAATGGAGACGGAGTATATTAATACCAATCTTCAAGAACAAGGGAGATGTTAAGAATTCTACTATTTACCTGGAATTAAGCTGGTGAGATATACAATGAAGCTATGGGAGAGAGTCATTGAGCACCGCTTAAGAAGAATGACAGGCGTGACCAAAAACTGGTTTGGTTTCATGCCCATGGAAGCAATTTTCTTGGTACGAAAACTTATGGAGAGATACAGGGAGCAAAATAAGGACTTGCATACGGTGTTCATTGACTTGAAAAAGGCCTATGATAAGATACCGCGGAATGTCATGTGGTGGGCCTTGGAGAAACACAAAGTCCCAGCAAAGTACATCACCCTCATCAAGGACATGTACGATAATATTGTGACAAGTGTTCGAACAAGTGATGTCGACACTGATGACTCCTGATTAAGATAGGACTATATCAGGGGTCAGCTCTGAGCCCTTATCTTTTTGTCTTGGTGATGGATGAGGTCACAAGGGATATACAAGGAGATACCATATGGTGTATCCTCTTTGCGGATGATGTGGTGCTAGTTGACAATAGTCGGACAGGGGTAAATAGGAAGTTAGAGTTATGGAGACAAACCTTGAAATCGAAAGGGTTTAGGCTTAGTAGAACTAAAATCGAGTACATGATGTGCGGTTTCAGTCCTACTAGACGCGAGGAGGACGAGGTTAGCCTTGATGGGCAGGTGGTGCCTCGGAAGGAGACCTTTCGATATTTGAGGTCAATGCTGCAGGAGGGCATGGGTATTGATGAAGATGCGAACCATCGAATCAAAGCCGGATGGATGAAGTGGCGCCAAGCTGGCATTCTCTGTGACAGGAGAGTGCCACAAAAGCTAAAAGGCAAGTTCTACAGGACGGCAGTTCGACCCGAAATGTTGTATGGCGCTGACTGTTGGACGCTGATACGTCTCCGTCCTATCTACTTTTCCTAACGCTTTTGCTCTTGTTTTGGACTCTAATTTGCATGTTTTGAATAAAACTAACCCGGACTGACGTTGTTTTCAGCAGAACTACCATGGTGTTGATTTTGTGCAGAAATAAAAGTTCTCATAATCGGACAAAACTTTTTGGAGAATTTTTTTGGAATAAAAGAAAATTATTGGAGCAAACATCAACCAAAGGGGGGCGGCTGCCCACGAGGCACCAGGACGCGCCACCCCCTCATGGCGTGCCCTGGTGGGTAGTGGGGCCCATGAGGCCCCTCTGTCCCTAACTCCACCACTATAAATTCCTGTTTTTGGAGAAAAATAAGAGAGGAAGTTTCATCATGTTTTACGATACGGAGCCACCGCCACCTCTTGTTCTTCATAGGGACGCCAGATCTGGAGTTCGTTCGGGGCTCCGGAGGGGGGATCTTCCGTATTTGTCATCATCAACCATCCTCCATCATCAATTCCATGATGCTCACTGCCGGGAGTGAATTATTCCTTCGTAGCCCGCTGGTCGGTGAGAGGTTGGATGATATTGACTTTGCTATGCTTAATGCTTGTCACTAGGGCCGAGTGCCATGATTTCAGTGTTGGGGAACGTAGTATTTTAAAATTTTCCTACGATCACGCAAGATCTATCTACTAGATGCATAGCAACGAGAGGGGAGAGTGTGTCTACGTACCCTCGTAGACTGGGAGCGGAAGCGTCAAGTGACGCGGTTGATGTTGTCGAACTTCTTCACGATCCAACCGATCAAGCACCGAACGTACGGCACCTCCGCGTTCAGCACACGTTCAGCTTGATGACGTCCCACGAGCTCTTGATCCAGTTGAGCTTCACGGGAGAGTTTCGTCAGCACGACGGTGTGGTGACGGATATGATGTATTCACCGGCGCAGGGCTTCGCCTAAGCACTGCAACGGTATGACCGAGGTGTGTTTCTGTGGAGGGGGGCACCGTACACGGCTAAAACAATTCAACTTGTGTGTCTTTGGGTGCCCCCCTGCCCCCGTATATAAAGGAGCAAGGGGGGAGGCCGGCCGGCCCTCCTATGGTGCGGCTAGGGGTGCAATCCTACTAGGAACTGCCAAAGAAGGAAGAGAGGGAAAGGAAAAGAAGGAGAGGTGGCGCCCCCCAATCCTAGTCCAACTAGGAACCCTAGGTGGGGCGCCGGCCAGCCCCTATGGGCTGCCTCTCTCTTTTCCATAAGGCCCACTATGGACCATCCCCCCTCGCAGGGGGTTCCGGTAACCCCCTCCGGCAATCCCGTTAAATCCGAAACTTTTCCGGAACACTTCCGGTGTCCGAATATAGTCGTCCAATATATCAATATTTATGTCTCGGACATTCCGAGACTCCTCTTCATGTCCGTGATCTCATCCGGGACTCCGAACTACCTTCGGTACATCAAAACTCATAAACTCATAATACCGATCGTCATCAAACGTTAAGCGTGCGGACCCTACGGGTTCGAGAACTATGTAGACATGACCGAGACTCATCTCCGGTCAATAACCAATAGTGGAACCTGGATGTTCATATTGGCTCCTACATATTCTACGAAGATCTTTTATCGGTCAAAACCGCATAACAACATACATTGTTCCTTTTGTCATCGGTATGTTACTTGCCCGAGATTCGATCGTCGGTATCTCTATACCTAGTTCAATCTCGTTACCGGCAAGTCTCTTTACTCATTCCGTAACACATCATCTCGTGACTAACTCATTAGTCTTTTGCTTGCAAGGCTTATTGTGATGTGTGTTACCGAGAGGGCCCAGAGATACCTCTCCGACACTCGGAGTGACAAATCCTAATCTTGATCTATGCCAACACCACGAATACTTTCGGAGACACCTGTAGAGCATCTTTATGATCACCCAGTTATGTTGTGACGTTTGATAGCACACAAGGTGTTCCTACGGTATTCGGGAGTTGCATAATCTCATAGTCATAGGAACATGTATAAGTCATGAAGAAAGCAATAGCAGTAAAACTAAACGATCATAGTGCTATGCTAACGGATGGGTCTTGTCCACCACATCATTCTTCTAATGATGTGATCCCGTTGATCAAATGACAACTTATGTCTATGGCTAGGAAACATAACCATCTTTGATCAATGAGCTAGTCTAGTAGAGGCATACTAGGGACATACTGTTTTGTCTATGTATCCACACATGTACTAAGTTTCCGGTTAATACAATTCTAGCATGAATAAAAGACATTTATCATGATATAAGGAAATACAAATAACATCTTTATTATTGCCTCTAGGGCATATTTCCTTCAGTCTCCCACTTGAACTAGAGTCAATAATCTAGATTACAAAGTGATGATCCTCACACCCATGGAGTCCTGGTGCTGATCATGTTTTGCCCGTGGAAGAGGCTTAGTCAACGGGTCTGCAACATTCAGATCCGTATGTATTTTGCAAATCTCTATGTCTCCCTCCTTGACTAGATCGCGGATGGAATTGAAGCGTCTTTTGATGTGCTTTGTTCTCTTGTGAAACCTGGATTCCTTCGCCAAGGCTATTGCTCCAGTGTTGTCACAAAAGATTTTCATTGGACCCGATGCACTAGGTATTACACCTAGATCGGATATGAACTCCTTCATCCAGACTCCTTCATTTGCTGCTTCTGAAGCAGCTATGTATTCCGCTTCACACGTAGATCCCGCCACGACGCTCTGCTTGGAACTGCACCAACTGACAGCTCCACCGTTCAATAAAAATACATATCCGGTTTGTGACTTAGAGTCATCCGGATCAGTGTCAAACCTAGAATCGACGTAACCGTTTACGACGAGCTCTTTGTCACCTCCATACACGAGAAACATATCCTTTGTCCTTTTCAGATACTTTAGGATGTTCTTGACCGCTGTCCAGTGATCCACTCCTGGATTACCTTGGTACCTCCCTGCTAAACTTACAGCAAGGCACACATCAGGTCTGGTACACAACATCGCATACATGATAGATCCTATGGCTGAGGCATAGGGAATGACTTTCATTTTCTCTCTATCTTCTGTAGTGGTCGGGCATTGAGTCTTACTCAACTTCATACCTTGTAATACAGGCAAGAACCCTTTCTTTGACTGATCCATTTTGAACTTCTTCAAAATCTTATCAAGGTATGTGCTTTGTGAAAGTCCAATTAAGCGTCTTGATCTATCTCTATAGATCTTGATGCCTAATATATAAGCAGCTTCACCGAGGTCTTTCATTGAAAAACTCTTATTCAAGTATCCTTTTATGCTGTCCAGAAATTCTATATCATTTCCAATCAACAATATGTCATCCACATATAATATTAGAAATGCTACAGAGCTCCCACTCACTTTCTTGTAAATACAGGCTTCTCCAAAAGTCTGTATAAAACCATATGCTTTGATCACTTCATCAAAGCGTATATTCCAACTCCGAGATGCTTGCACCAGTCCATAGATGGATCGCTGGAGCTTGCATACTTTGTTAGCACCTTTTGGATCGACAAAACCTTCTGGTTGCATCATATACAACTCTTCTTTGAGATATCCATTCAGGAATGCAGTTTTGACATCCATTTGCCAGATTTCATAATCATAAAATGCGGCAATTGCTAACATGATTCGGACTGACTTAAGCATCGCTACAGGTGAGAAAGTCTCATCGTAGTCAACTCCTTGAACTTGTCGAAAACCTTTCGCAACAAGTCGAGCTTTGTAAACAGTAACATTACCGTCTGCGTCGGTCTTCCTCTTGAAGATCCATTTATTTTCGATGGCCTGCCGATCATCGGGCAAGTCAACCAAAGTCCATACTTTGTTCTCATACATGGATCCCATCTCAGATTTCATGGCTTCAAGCCATTTTGCGGAATCTGGGCTCATCATCGCTTCCTCATAGTTCATAGGTTCATCATGGTCTAGTAACATGATTTCCAGAACTGGGTTGCCGTACCACTCTGGTGCGGAACGTACTCTGGTTGATCTACGACGTTCAGCAGAAACTTGATCCGAAGTTTCATGATCATCATCATTAACTTCCTCACTGATTGGTGTAGGAATCACTGGAACAATTTTCTGTGATGTACTACTTTCCAATCCGGGAGAAGGTACAATTACCTCATCAAGTTCTACTTTCCTCCCACTCACTTCTTTCGAGAGAAACTCCTTCTCTAGAAAGGATCCATTCTTAGCAACGAATATCTTGCCTTCGGATCTGTGATAGAAGGTGTACCCAACAGTCTCTTTTGGGTATCCTATGAAGACACATTTCTCCAACTTGGGTTCGAGCTTATCAGGTTGAAGCTTTTTCACATAAGCATCGCAGCTCCAAACTTTAAGAAACGACAACTTTGGTTTCTTGCCAAACCATAGTTCATAAGGTGTCGTATCAACGGATTTAGATGGTGCCCTATTTAACGTGAATGCAGCTGTCTCTAAAGCATAACCCCAAAACGATAGTGGTAAATCGGTAAGAGACATCATAGATCGTACCATATCCAATAAAGTACGGTTACGACGTTCGGACACACCATTACGCTGTGGTGTTCCGGGTGGCGTGAGTTGTGAAACTATTCCACATTGTTTCATATGAAGACCAAACTCGTAACTCAAATATTCTCCTCCACGATCAGATCGTAGAAACTTTATTTTCTTGTTACGATGATTCTCTACTTCACTCTGAAATTCTTTGAACTTTTCAAATGTTTCAGACTTGTGCTTCATTAAGTAGATATACCCATATCTGCTCAAATCATCAATGAAGGTCAGAAAATAACGATACCCGCCGCGAGCTTCAACACTCATTGGCCCACATACATCAGTATGTATGATTTCCAACAAATCTGTTGCTCGCTCCATAGTTCCGGAGAACGGAGTTTTAGTCATCTTGCCCATGAGGCATGGTTCGCAAGCACCAAGTGATTCATAATCAAGTGATTCCAAAAGTCCATCACTATGGAGTTTCTTCATGAGTTTTACACCAATATGACCTAAACGGCAGTGCCACAAATAAGTTGCACTATCATTATTAACCTTGCATCTTTTGGTTTCAATATTATGAATATGTGTATCACTACAATCGAGATCCAATAAAAATAGACCACTCTTTAAGGGTGCATGACCATAAAAGATATTATTCATAAAAATAGAACAGCCATTATTCTCTAATTTAAATGAATAACTGTCTCGCAATAAATAAGATCCAGATATAATGTTCATGCTCAACGCTGGCACCAAATAACAATTATTTAGGTCTAAAACTAATCCCGTAGGTAGATGTAGAGGTAGCGTGCCGACGGCGATCACATCGACTTTGGAACCATTTCCCACGCGCATCGTCACCTCGTCCTTAGCCAATCTTCGTTTAATCCGTAGTCCCTGTTTCGAGTTACAAATATTAGCAACCGAACCGGTATCAAATACCCAGGTACTACTACGAGCATTAGTAAGGTACACATCAATAACATGTATATCACATATACCTTTGTTCACCTTGCCATCCTTCTTATCTGCCAAATACTTGGGGCAGTTCCGCTTCCAGTGTCCAGTCCCCTTGCAGTAGAAGCACTCAGTTTCAGGCTTGGCTCCAGACTTGGGTTTCTTCGTGGAAGTAGCAACTGTCTTGCTATTCTTCTTAAAGTTCCCCTTCTTTCCCTTGCCCTTTTTCTTGAAACTAGTGGTCTTGTTAACCATCAACACTTGATGCTCCTTTTTGATTTCTACCTCCGTAGCTTTGAGCATAGCGAAGAGCTCGGGAATTATCTTTTGCATCCCTTGCATATTATAGTTCATCACAAAGCCTTTATAGCATGGTGGCAGTGATTGAAGAACTCTATCAATAACACTATCCTCGTCAACTTTGCAACCAAGTTGAGTCATATGATTGTAGTACCCAGACATTCTGAGCAAGTGTTCACAGATAGAACTATTCTCCTCCATCATGCAGCTGTAGAACTTATTGGAAATCTCATATTTCTCAATCCGGGCATTTTCTTGAAATATTAACTTCAACTCCTGGAACATCTCATATGGTCCATGACGTTCAAAACGTCGTTGAAGTCCCGGTTCTAAGCCGTAAAGCATGGCACACTGAACTATCGTGTAGTCATCAGACCGCGACTGCCAGACGTTCAAAGCGTCTACATTAGCGGGAGGGGGCTTGTCACCTAGCGGTGCTTCAAGGACATAATTCTTCTGTGCAGCAATGAGGATAATCCTCAAGTTACGGACCCAGTCCGTGTAATTGCTACCATCATCTTTCAACTTAGCTTTCTCTAGGAATGCATTAAAATTCAAAGGAACGGTAGCACGGGCCATTGATCTACAACAACATAGATATGCAAAAAACTATCAGGACTAAGTTCATGATAAATTAAAGTTCAATTTAATCATATTAATTTAAAGAACTCCCACTTAGATAGACATCCCTCTGGTCATCTAAATGATCACGTGATCCAAATCAACTAAACCATGTTCGATCATCACGTGAGATGGAGTAGTTTCAATGGTGAACATCTCATGTTGATCATATCTACTATATGATTCACGCTCGACCTTTCGGTCTCCAGTGTTCCGAGGCCATATCTGCATATGCCAGGCTCGTCAAGTTTAACCCGAGTATTCTGCGTGTGCAAAACTGGCTTACACCCGTTGTATTTGAACGTAGAGCTTATCACACCCGATCATCACGTGGTGTCTCGGCACGACGAACTTTCGCAACGGTGCATACTCAGGGAGAACACTTATACCTTGAAATTTAGTAAGGAATCATCTTATAATGCTACCGTCGTTCTAAGCAAAATAAGAAGCATAATAAGATAAACATCACATGCAATCAAAATATGTGACATGATATGGCCATCATCATCTTGTGCTTTTGATCTCCATCTCCAAAGCACCTTCATGATCACCTTCATCACCGGCGCGACACCTTGATCTCCATCGTAGCATCGTTGTCGTCTCGCCAACTATTGCTTCTATGACTATCGCTACCGCTTAGTGATAAAGTAAAGCAATTACATGGCGACTGCATTTCATACAATAAAGCGACAACCATATGGCTCCTGCCAGTTGCCGATAACATTACAAAACATGATCATCTCATACAAAACCGTATAACTCATCATGTCTTGACCATAACACATCACAACATGCCCTGCAAAAACAAGTTAGACGTCCTCTACTTTGTTGTTGCAAGTTTTATGTGGCTGCTACGGGCTTAGCAAGAACCGTTCTTACCTACGCATATAAAACCACAACGATGTTTCGTCAAGTATGTGCTGTTTTAACCTTCGCAAGGACCGGGCGTAGCCACACTTGATTCAGCTAAAGTGAGAGAGACAGACACCCGCCAGTCACCTTTAAGCAACGAGTGCTCGTAACGGTGAAACCAGTCTCGCGTAAGCGTACGCGTAATGTCGGTCCGGGCCGCTTCATCTCACAATACCGCCGAAGCAAAGTATGACATGCTAGTAAGCAGTATGACTAGTATCGCCCACAACTCATTGTGTTCTACTCGTGCATATCATCTACGCATAGACCTGGCTCATGATGCCACTGTTGGGGAACGTAGTATTTTAAAATTTTCCTACGATCACGCAAGATCTATCTACTAGATGCATAGCAACGAGAGGGGAGAGTGTGTCTACGTACCCTCGTAGACCGGGAGCGGAAGCGTCAAGTGACGCGGTTGATGTTGTCGAACTTCTTCGCGATCCAACCGATCAAGCACCGAACGTACGACACCTCCGCGTTCAGCACACGTTCAGCTTGATGACGTCCCACGAGCTCTTGATCCAGTTGAGCTTCACGGGAGAGTTTCGTCAGCACGACGGTGTGGTGACGGATATGATGTATTCACCGGCGCAGGGCTTCGCCTAAGCACTGCAACGGTATGACCGAGGTGTGTTTCTGTGGAGGGGGGCACCGTACACGGCTAAAACAATTCAACTTGTGTGTCTTTGGGTGCCCCCTGCCCCCGTATATAAAGGAGCAAGGGGGGAGGCCGGCCGGCCCTCCTATGGTGCGGCTAGGGGTGCAATCCTACTAGGAATAGGATTGCAATCCTATTCCTAGTAGGAACTGCCAAAGAAGGAAGAGAGGGAAAGGAAAAGAAGGAGAGGTGGCGCCCCCCAATCCTAGTCCAACTAGGAACCCTAGGTGGGGCGCCGGCCAGCCCCTATGGGCTGCCTCTCTCTTTTCCATAAGGCCCACTATGGACCATCCCCCCTCGTAGGGGGTTCCGGTAACCCCCTCCGGCAATCCCGTTAAATCCGAAACTTTTCCGGAACACTTCCGGTGTCCGAATATAGTCGTCCAATATATCAATCTTTATGTCTCGGACATTCCGAGACTCCTCGTCATGTCCGTGATCTCATCCGGGACTCCGAACTACCTTCGGTACATCAAAACTCATAAACTCATAATACCGATCGTCATCAAACGTTAAGCGTGCGGACCCTACGGGTTCGAGAACTATGTAGACATGACCGAGACTCATCTCCGGTCAATAACCAATAGTGGAACCTGGATGTTCATATTGGCTCCTACATATTCTACGAAGATCTTTTATCGGTCAAAACCGCATAACAACATACATTGTTCCTTTTGTCATCGGTATGTTACTTGCCCGAGATTCGATCGTCGGTATCTCTATACCTAGTTCAATCTCGTTACCGGCAAGTCTCTTTACTCGTTCCGTAACACATCATCTCGTGACTAACTCATTAGTCTTTTGCTTGCAAGGCTTATTGTGATGTGTGTTACCGAGAGGGCCGAGAGATACCTCTCCGACACTCGGAGTGACAAATCCTAATCTTGATCTATGCCAACACCACGAATACTTTCGGAGACACCTGTAGAGCAACTTTATGATCACCCAGTTACGTTGTGACGTTTGATAGCACACAAGGTGTTCCTACGGTATTCGGGAGTTGCATAATCTCATAGTCATAGGAACATGTATAAGTCATGAAGAAAGCAATAGCAGTAAAACTAAACGATCATAGTGCTATGCTAACGGATGGGTCTTGTCCACCACATCATTGTCCTAATGATGTGATCCCGTTGATCAAATGACAACTTATGTCTATGGCTAGGAAACATAACCATCTTTGATCAATGAGCTAGTCTAGTAGAGGCATACTAGGGACATACTGTTTTTTCTATGTATCCACACATGTACTAAGTTTCCGGTTAATACAATTCTAGCATGAATAAAAGACATTTATCATGATATAAGGAAATACAAATAACATCTTTATTATTGCCTCTAGGGCATATTTCCTTCATTCAGATCTAAACTGTTGATGTTATCACTATTATATGTTTGTTCTTGATCCGATCTTGCAAGTCATATGCACCTACTACGTGTTAGGATCTACATGCCCCAAGGTGACAATAACTGGGATTATTTCCAGTGATTACCGTAGTATGAGGAGTTCATGTGTTAATGCTTTGATCTGGTTCTCTATTAAAAGGACGCCTTAATATCCCTTAGTTTCTTTATGGACCCCGCTGCCACAGGAGGGTAGGACGAAAAATGTCATGCAAGTTCTTTTTCATAAGCACGTATTACTATTTACGGAATACATGCCTACATTATATCGATGAACTGGAGCTAGTTCTGTGTCGCACTAGGTTATAACTGTTATATGATGAATATTGTCGGCGTTCTGGGAACGGGGGTACCCAGACTTGCCTGCCTGCGGCTCAGTGCGTGGCTCATCCAGCGGCCTGGTACGGCCCGTCTTCGTCAGCAACCACTCAAGACCCTCGCGAGGGGCCAAGCCTCGCGAGGCGGACGATGCAAGACCTCCCCTGGGGCGGCCTCGCTAGGCTGGCTCCCGAGGAATGCAGATATCAAGGTAAGGGGCACCTTGCGAGGTTCGCGTGACGTAAGCCATGACAACCAAGGCCAGGCGGGCGCCAGCGGGCGCAGGAAGCCAGTTTCCTCTTTGGTGCTAAAGGGGTAAGCGCAGGCGAGGAGTCTCGAGGCGTCAGGCAAAGGTTCCCATATCGGTGCAACGAGACCAAGACCAGCAGGACGGCAGGGCAAAGGTCACCACGGAGCCCACGACGACGTCACCACCAGAGCCTTTGGCAGGCGAAGACCACCTTTTGTCAGGATATCTTGTACTAGCTGTCCCCCTTCAAACTTGGCCGTTGTGGGATCCCTTCCCGCTCAATATTTGGGAAGAGGACCCGACCCTCTATAAATAGGCTAGCCACCATCATAGAAAGGGGAGGATCATTCAGACCACCCTTGCACCCACCAGCTCAGCGAGCCCAAGAACACCTCTCCTTAGGAGGTTGTTCTTCCCGTGTACTTGTTCATCCTCAGCCTACAAGGTAATCCACCACACCACATTGGAGTAGCGTATTACACCACAATGGTGGCCCGAACCAGTATAAATCCTCGTGTCTCTTGTTCTTCGGGTTTGACGAGGTAGGCCTAGGAATCGGTGCGAGAGCAAACTAGAGCGGGAAGGAGTGATCTTCGTGCGCACCCCAGTGTTCGAACCTCAAGGGTTTGCCGGAACCCACGATCTGACATTTGGCACGCCAGGTAGGGGTGCGCCGAAGCTTCCCTTCCATCGATCCACGCTCCATCGTCCCGCCGGTTCCATGGCCGACGCTCGCCGAGCCCGTGCAGAGCGCCAGGCCGCCCTTGCTGCCCGTGTCGCCCAGACGGCTCCCGCCGGCGGACCTCCCCGCGCTAGCCATCGCCTGCTGCCAACGCCGCCACCGGCCCGGCGAGGCACGAGCAACATGCCTCGTCCCTGCACCCCTCCGTGCAACGGGACGGACACACCGCCACACCGTCGCCGACTCCGGCAGGTTCGTCGTCTCACGCTCATCGTGGACCTGCGGACGCGCAGGCTGTGTTGCTCATGGTACGCGAGCTCCTGTGTTACCGCCCCGTCGACGACCTCTACGAAGACTGCCTCGACCGCATCGTCGAGCTCGTCAGCGCCGCTGGGGGCTCTCCTGCACCATCCCTCTCGCTACCTCACCCGCCTCCCTCTGCAGGCGAAGTAGCCCATGAAGCGCCTCCACCACCTCCGCATCAAGGTGTCATCCACGATCCAAGGCACGCGGCCCTGCGGCACGACCCCCCACGCGGGGTGCCCGTGCATGAAGAAGGAAGTTGTCAAGAGATCCAGCGGCCTCGAGGAGGAGCGCCAGCACTCCCTCCACCGCCGTGTCGAGACCATGCGCCCCTTGCCATGGTGGTGCGTGGGAACCAAGACCAAGCTCCGCCTCCGTGACAAGCTCTGGTATCAACAGTAGGCTGCAAGGCCCTCACCCCCGAGCTGCGCAATGTCAACTGGTCCGGGAAGTTCAAGCCCGACCTACCTCCATGCTACGACGGCACCCCCAACCCTGCTGAGTTCCTGCAGCTCTACGAGCTGAGCATCGGGGCATCCAACGGCGACGAGAAGATCATGGCGAACTGGTTCCCCATGTCTCTCAAGGACGGCATGCGCTCGTGGCTCCTGAACCTGCCCACGGGATCGATCTCCTCCTGGGGTGAGATGCGCGAGCGGTTCATCGCCAATTTCCAGGGCACCCGCGACTGCCCCCCAGCCGCGGGTGACCTGCGGCGCATCAAGCAACAACCAGGAGAAACTCTGCAGAAGTTCATCCAGCGCTTCAACAGTGTCCGCGTCAAGATCCCTAAGGTCACGGATGAGGCCATCATCTCAGCATTCTCCAATGGCATCCGCGATGTCAAGATGAAGGAGGAGCTCACCATCCACGAAGATCTGTGCACGACCCTGGAGCTATTCAACCTCGCGACCAAGTGTGCCAGAGCTGAGGATGGGCGCCCCTCCCTTGTCGAGCTCCCCACCGTTGACCCTGAAGACAAGAAGGCCAAGGGCAAGGACGTGAAGCGCAAAGGGGTGGCCGTGCTCGCGGCCGAACGAGAGATGAAGCGTGGCCGCGACCACCCGGAGTCATCCAAGAGCAGCCGTCCGTTCTGCGCCTTCCATAACGTGCACAACCACAACACCAACGACTGTCAAGAGCTCAGGGCCATCCGCGAAGGGCGCATTGGTCGACGCCCCGAGCGCAGCGACCGGGGCTACAGCCGTGGAGGAAGTCGGACCAGGGGGCGCAGGGACGACTGCGGCCCCCGTCAGGAGTGGCGTGATCAGCCTCGTGAGGACTGCTGGCACGGTCAGCCTCGCGAGGGTGCCTGGAGGGACCAGCCTTGCGAGGACCGCCCTCAGGGCAAGGCCGGCCTCCCTCCGCTGCCACCACCCAGGAGAAACGATGACTAGGACGAGGGGGCTAGGGGCTTCCAAGAGCCTCGCGCCATCGCCTGCATCTTGGGCGGTGCGCAGGCCCCAGCCTCTCAGCGCCTCTTCAAGCAGTTCGCCCGAGAAGTAAACGCGGCTCTCCCCAAGCTCGAAGCCGCGCGCCCACTCAGGTGGTCTAAGTGTGCCATCACCTTCAGCTCAGTAGACCAGCTCAAGTGCGCGGCCACTATCGGCGCGCTCCCGATGCTCTGCTCACCCATTGTCAGCAACGTCCAAGTCACCAAGACCCTCATCGATGGCGGCGCAGGGCTCAACGTTCTCTCCGTCGACACATTCGATAGCCTCCAAGTGCCATACAATCAGCTACAGCCTACCAAGCCCTTCTCAGGAGTGACTGACGGCTCCACCACCCCGATAGGGCAGGTTCGCCTACCTGTCACCTTTGGCAAGCGCGACAACTACCGCACCGAGCTCATCGACTTCGATGTCGCCCACTTTCATCTTCAATACAACGCCATCCTCGGGTACCCAGCCCTGGCCAAGTTCATGGCGGTGACTCACCATGGCTACAATGTCCTCAAGATGCCAGGAAGCGGAGGCATCATCATGGTTGCCTGCGAAGAAAAGGACGCGGTGTGTGATACGTCTCCAACGTATCTACTTTTCCAAACACTTTTGCCCTTGTTTTGGACGCTAACTTGCATGATTTGAATGGAACTAACCCAGACTGACGCTATTTTCAGCAGAATTGCCATGGTGTTATTTTTGGGCAGAAATAAAAGTTCTCGGAATGACCTGAAAATCAACGGAGAATATTTTTGGAATATATAAAAAATACTAGCGAAAGAATCAAGACCAAGGGGCCCACACCCTGTCCACGAGGGTGGGGGGTGCACCCACCCCCTGGGCGCGCCCCCTGTCTCGTGGGCCCCCTGAGGCTCCATCGACCCTGAATCCAACTCCATATATTCACTTTCGGGGAGAAAAGAATCGGAGAGAAGGATTCATCGCGTTTTACGATATGGAGCCACCGCCAAGCCCTAATCTCTCTCGGGAGGGCTGGTCTGGAGTCCGTTCGGGGCTCCAGAGAGTGGAGATCGTCGTCGTCGTCATCATCAACCTTCCTCCATCACCAATTCCATGATGCTCAGCGCCGTGCATGAGTAATTCCACCGTAGGCTTGCTGGACGGTGATGGGTTGGATGAGATTTACCATGTAATCGAGTTAGTTTTGTTAGGGTTTGATCCCTAGTATCCATTATGTTCTAAGATTGATGTTTCTATGACTTTGCCATGCTTAATGCTTGTCACTAGGGCCCGAGTGCCATGAATTTAGATCTGAACCTATTATGTTTTCATGAATATATGTGAGTTCTTGATCCTATCTTGCAAGTCAATAGTCACCTACTATGTGTTATGATCCGGCAACCCGAAGTGACAATAATCGGGACCACTCTCGATGATGACCGTAGTTTGAGGAGTTCATGTATTCACTAAGTGTTAATGCTTTGGTCTCGTACTCTATTAAAAGGAGGCCTTAATATCCCTTAGTTTCCAATAGGACCCCGCTGCCACGGGAGGGTAGGACAAAAGATGTCATGCAAGTTCTTTTCCATAAGCACGTATGACTATATTCGGAATACATGCCTACATTACATTGATGAACTGGAGCTAGTTCTGTGTCACCCTATGTTATAACTATTACATGAGGAATCGCATCCGACATAATTATCCATCACTGGTCCAATGTCTACGAGCTTTTCACATATTGCTTCTCGCTTAGCTACTTTTCCGCTGCCACTGTTACAATCACTACAAAACTGCTACTGTTACTTTTGCCACCGTTACCGTTACTTCCATACTACTTTGCTACTAAATACTTTGCTGTAGGTATTAAGTCTTTCAGGTGTGGTTGAATTGACAACTCAACTACTAATACCTGATAATATTCTTTGGCTCCCCTTGTGTCAAATCAATAAATTTGGGTTAAATACTCTACCCTCGAAAACTGTTGCGATCCCCTATACTTGTGGGTTATCAAGACTATTTTCATGCGCCGTTGCCGGGGAGCATAGTTATATTCTTTGAGTCACTTGGGATTTATATTTGTTGATCACTATGAAGAACTTGAGAGATGAAAAAACCAAGATCTTTCCCTCAACTACGAGGGGGGGGGGGGTAAGGAACTGCCATCTAGCTCTGCACTTGATTCACCCTCTGTTATGAGTAAATTTGCGACACATACACCTGTTATTGAATCTGATATGTCGCATGCTCTTGATGATGCCACTTCTGCTATGCATGATACTTATGATGAAACTACTTATATGCTTGATAATATTGTGCCACTAGGTGAATTTCTTGATGAACAAATTGCTAGGGCTAGACAAAATGAAATTATTGAAACTGATAATATTGATGAAAGTGATGATGAAGATTCTCTTCCTAGATATGAATTGCCTGTTGTGCCTGAGGGTTATGTTATGGATGAAGAAACTGCTAGAGATCTTTTAGCTTGCAATGATAGGTATGATCTTAAGAAATTGTTAGCTAAGCTAAAAGAAAAGTCTTTGAATGCTAGAATGAAATATGACCCTACTTTTGCTACTTCACCTATCTGTATTTCTGATAAGGTTTATGATTTCTCTATCGATCCTGAGTTTATTACTTTGGTTGAATCTGATCCTTTCCATGGCTATGAATCTGAAACGGTTGTGGCACATCTTACTAAATTGAATGATATAGCCACCCTATCACCAATGAGGAAAAAATTTGTTACTATCATATCCTTAAGCCATTTCCGTTCTCCTTAAAGGGTGATGCTAAAACATGGTTTAATTGTCTTGATCTTGGTTTTGAGCATAGTCCCCAGGATATGATTGTTTACTTCTCTGCTAAATATTTTCCCGCTCATAAGAAACAAGCTGCCTTAAGGGAAATATATAATTTTGTGCAAATTGAAGAAGAGAGTCTCCCACAAGCTTGGGGGAGGCTTCTCCAATTACTTAATGCTTTGCCTGATCATCCTCTTAAGAAAGATGAAATACTTGATATCTTTTATAATGGACTAACCGATGCTTCCAGAGACCACCTGGATAGTTGTGCTGGTTGTGTTTTCAGGGAAAGAACTGTAGATCAAGCCGAATTGCTATTGAATAATATGTTGAGTAATGAAAATAATTGGACACTTCCTGAACCAACTCCTAAGCCAACTCCGAAGAAAAGGGGTATTCTATTTCTCAGTCCTGAAGATATGCAAGAGGAAATGAAATCTATGAAAGAAAAGGGTATTAAAGCTGAAGATGTTAAGAATTTACCACCTATTGAAGAAATACATGGTCTTGATAACCCGACACAGGTAGTAAAGGTAAATTCTCTCTACAGATTTGATGAAGGTGATATTCCTTATAATAAGTTTGCTAGCCAATGCTTAGATGAGTTCGATAATTTTATTGTTAAACAAGAAAACTTCAATGCTTATGTTAGTAGACAATTAAAACGTAATGCTTATATGATTGAACACTTGAGTGATTATATGTCTAGAGTTAAAGGTGAACTTAAACTCATTAGTAAACATGCTTCTATGGTTACCACTCAAGTAGAACAAGTGCTTAAAGCACAAAATGATTTTCTCAATGAATTAAATAGTAAGAAAAATGATAATGATGTTAGAGTTATGACTAGAGGTGGTAGAATGACTCAGGAACCTCTGTATCCTGAGGACCACCCTAAGACAATTGAGCAAGCTTCTCAGAGAACTAATGTTGATGCACCTAGTCCTTCTAAGAAGAAGAAAAAGAAAAACGATAGGACTTTGCATGCTTCTAGTGAACCTGTTGTTGACACACCTGTGAATTCCAATGATATTTCTATTTCTGATGCTGAAACACAATCTGGTAATGAACATGAACCTAGTGATAATGGTAATGATGATGTTCATGATGATGCTCAACCTAGCAATAACGATGATGTAGAGATTGAACCCGTTGTTGATCTTGATAACCCACAATCAAAGAATCGACGTTATGATAAAAGAGACTTTGTTGCTAGGAAGCACGGTAAAGAAAGATAACCATGGGTTCAGAAACCCATGCCTTTTCCTCCTAAACCATCCAAGAAAAAGGATGATGAGGATTTTGAGCGCTTTGCTGAAATGATTAGACCTATCTTTTTGCGTATGCGTTTGACTGATATGCTTAAAACAAATCCTTATGCCAAGTATATGAAAGATATTGTGACAAATAAAAGAAAGATACCGGAAGTTGAGATTTCCACCATGCTTGCCAATTACACTTTTAAAGGTGGAATACCAAAGAAACTAGGAGATCTAGGAGTACCAACTATACCTTGCTCCATTAAAAGAAACTATGTTAAAACTGCTTTATGTGATCTTGGAGCCGGTGTTAGTGTTATGCCTCTCTCTTTATATCGTAGACTTGATTTGAATAAGTTGACACCTGATGTCTACTACGCAACCTTCTTCTTGTAGACGTTGTTGGGCCTCCAAGTGCACAGGTTTGTAGGACAGTAGCAAATTTCCCTCAAGTGGATGACCTAAGGTTTATCAATCCGTGGGAGGCGTAGGATGACGATGGTCTCTCTCCAACAACCCTGCAACCAAATAACAAAGAGTCTCTTGTGTCCCCAACACACCCAATACAATGGTAAATTGTATAGGTGCACTAGTTCGACGAAGAGATGGTGATACAAGTGCAATATGGATGGTAGATATAGGTTTTTGTAATATGAAAATATAAAAACAGCAAGGTAACTAATGATAAAAGTGAGTGAAAACGACATTGCAATGCTTTGAAACAAGGCCTAGGGTTCATCCTTTCACTAGTGCAAGTTATCTCAACAATAATAACATATATGGATCATATAACTATCCCTCAACATGCAACAAAGAGTCACTCCAAAGTCACTAGTAGCGGAGAACAAATGAAGAGATTATTGTCGGGTACAAAACCACCTCAAAGTTGTTCTTTCTGATGATCTATTCAAGAGTCCGTAGTAAAATAACACAAAGCTATTCTTTCTGTTCGATCTATCTTAGAGTTCGTACTAGAATAACACCTTAAGATACAAATCAGCCAAAACCCTAATGTCACCTAGATACTCCATTGTCACCTCAAGTATCCATGGGCATGATTATACGATATGCATCACACAATCTCAGATTCATCTATTCAACCAACACAAAGAACTAAAAGTGTGCCCCAAAGTTTCTACCGGAGAGTCAAGACGAAAACGTGTGCCAAGCCCTATGCATAGATTCCCAAGGTCACGGAACCCGCAAGTTGATCACCAAAACATACATCAAGTAGATCACGTCATATCTCATTGTCACCACAGATAAGCACATGGAAGACATACATCAAGTGTTCTCAAATCCTTAAAGACTCAATCCGATAAGACAACTTCAAAGGGAAAACTCAATCCATTACAAGAGAGTAGAGGGGGAGAAACATCATAAGATCCAACTATAATAGCAAAGCTCGGGATACATCAAGATTGTGCCTTCTCAAGAACACGAGAGAGAGAGAGAGAGAGAGAGAGAGAGAGAGAGAGATGAAACACATAGCTACTGATACATACCCTCAGCCCCGAGGGTGAACTACTCCCCCTTCGTCATGGAGAGCGCCGGGATTATGAAGGTGGCCACCGAAGAGGGATTCCCCTCTCCGGCAGGGTGCCGGAACGGGTCTAGATTGGTTTTTGGTGGCTCCATAGGCTTGCGGAGGCGGAACTCCCGATCTAGGTTACTTTCTGGAGGTTTCTGTATATATAAGGGGTGTTGCAGCCAGGAACAAGTAAGGGGGGTCCTCGAGGCGGCCACGAGATAGGGGGGCGCACCTAGGGGGTGGGCAGCCCGGGACTCCCCTGGTCCATCTCCGGTACTCCTTGGGCTTCTTCTGGTCCAAAAACATCCTCCGTTGAGTTTCAGGTCAACTGGGCTCCATTTGGTATTCCTTTTCTGTGATACTCTAAAACAAGGAAAAAACAGAAACTGGCACTAGGCTCTGGGTTAATAGGTTAGTCCCAAAAATCAGATAAAAGTGTATATTAAAGCCCATTAAACATCCAAAACAGATAATATAATAGCATGGAACAATAAAAAATTATAGATACGTTGGAGACGTATCAAGCACCCCCAAGCTTAATTCTTGCTCGTCCTCGAGTAGGTGAATGATAAAAACTGAATTTTTGATGTGGAATGCTACCTACCATAATTCTCAATGTAATTTTCTTTATTGTGGCATGAATGTTCAGATCCAAAAGATTCAAGACAAAAGTCTATATTGACAAAAGAATAATAATACTTCAAGCATACTAACAAAGCAATTATGTCTTCTCAAATCACATGGCCAAAGAAAGTTCATCCCGACAAAATCATATAGTTTGGCTATGCTCCATCTTCGTCACACAGAATATTCAAATCATGCACAACCCCGGTTTCAGCCAAGCAATTGTTTCATACTTATTTTTTTCAAAAAAATTCAATTTTCACGCAATACATGAGCGTGAGCCATGGATATAGCACCATAGGTGGAATAGAGTGGTGGTTGTGGAGAATACAAACGAGGAAGATGGTCTCACATCAACTAGGCGTATCAATGGGCTATGGAGATGCCCATCAATAGATATCAATGTGAGTGAGTAGGGATTGCCTTGCAACGGATGCACTAGAGTTATAAATGTATGAAAGCTCAACAAAAGAAACTAAGTGGGTGTGCATCCAACTTGCTTACTCACGAAGACCTATGGCATTTGAGGAAGCTCATCGTTGGAATATATAAGCCAAGTTCTATAATGAAAATTCCCACTAGTATATGAAAGTGACAAAACAAGAGACTCTCTATCATGAAGATCATGGTGCTACTTTGAAGCACAAGTGTGGAAAAAGATAGTAGCATTGTCCCTTCTTTTCCTTTTTTTTCTTTTTTTTCCTTTTTTTGGCCTTTCTTTTTTTTTTTT
>LR738714.1:570034588-570088685 GCA_902687465.1 Secale cereale | reverse complement strand
GTTGTATTTGTGGCTAAGCTCGAAAGACAGAGCCACATTATACTTATGACGCAGCTCGGAGGACCGCAGCTAAGCCCCCGAGTGAGAGGGTTGCTCTTCACTCAGAGTAAGCGTTTGAAACTTAGGCGAGTCATGGGGTCGCAGCTAAGCCCCCGAGTGATAGGGTTGCTCTTCACTCGGAGTGGATGTTTGTAACTTAGGCGATTCCAAGATACATTGTATTTGTGGCGGAGCTCGGAAGACAGAGCCACATTATACTTATGACGCAGCTCGGAGGACCGCAGCTAAGCCTCCGAGTGAGAGGGTTGCTCTTCACTCGGAGTAGATGTTTGAAACTTAGGCGAGTCACGAGGTCGCAGCTAAACCCCCGAGTGAGAGGGTTGCTCTTCACTCGGAGTGGATGTTTGTAACTTAGGCGATTCCAAGCTACGTTGTATTTGTGGCGGAGCTCGGAAAATAGAGCCACATTATACTTATGACGCAGCTCGGAGGACCGCAGCTAAGCCCCCGAGTGAGAGGGTTGCTCTTCACTCAGAGTAAGCGTTTGAAACTTAGACGAGTCACGTTCGCAGCTAAGCACCCACTGGGGGATTTTTGAAGACCAACGTTTTTAGAGAGCATCAATCATTAGAGGACCATTGCTAACTTGTCTTTGAAACAAATTGGGAAATCTTTATTAGAACTCGACTGTCGAGCATCTCAACTATAGAAGCGGCGGAGCAGGTCCGCGTTCCACGAACGAGGTTCGTCTTTCTTCTTGGCGATATTGTAGAGGTGGTATGCTCCGTTGTGCAGTACATTGGTGATGATGAATGGACCTTCCCAGGCCGGGGAGAGCTTGTGTGGACGTTTCTGATGCACTCGAAGGACCAGGTCTCCTTCCTGGAATGCTCGGCTTCGGACGTTGCGAGCATGGAATCGACGCAGGTCCTGTTGATAGATGGTCGACCGGATCAAGGCCATCTCTCTTTCCTCTTCCAAGAGATCGACTGCATCCTGACGGGCCTGCTCTGCCTTGGCTTCGAAGAAGAGTTCTACTCTGGGGGCGTTGTGCAATAAGTCACTCGGCAACACAACTTCGGCTCCATAGACCATGAAGAAAGGGGTACTGTAATGCCCAGGATGGAGTTATACCTCCTACGTGTCGAGGCACGACTTAAAGGCATAAATCCATCCTAGAATGATCTCAAGTTTGGTAATCTTTGCAATCTCATGTAAAAGAGGGGATTGTAAACAGAAATAGTTGGCTTACACTCGCCACGTCACACAATTACATAACATGTCTCAAACATCATACAATAAGAATATCACAACCCTCTAAGGGCAAAAACCAAATGTCAAGATACCAAACTTAGATAAATAAACCACAGGCGGATCGAATCCTAGTAGGAGTCTCCACTACTGATCATCCGGATATCGCACATAGTACCGACTACGCTCCTCGTCGTACTCCCAGTCTAGCTCGGTGCCATCACCTGGATAGCTCACAGCTGGACCTGCATCTGGTGGTGAAGTAACTGTGAGCCACAGAGGACTCAGCAATCCCGTTCCCGGGTAACAAGACTATTTAAGCCTTGGGAGAGGATAAGGCTGAAGAAAAGAATAAGTGTCTGCAGCAGCAACTAGCAACTAGCTTACGTGAGTGAGAGCGAGAAGAGAAGCCTCGGACGAGAAGTGATCACGAAGTGATCCTAGCTACAAGCTCAACAATCATAACCCCTCCGTGTTCAACTCCCGAATCCCTATTCGGAAATTGTCAGTCACGGAACACACGCTGGTAGTGTATTAGCAACATTGTGTCAAGTTATCTACAACCGGATATTAACAAGCTCCCATCTGCCACATAACCGCGGGCATGGTTTTCGAAAGTTCAAAACCCTGCAGGGGTGTTCCAACTTGACCCATTACAAGCCCACGATCCGCGGAGTCGCAACTCCAAAGTGGGAAGACCCGAGTATCCTCGGAATCCCGTGCTCAAGATATACCGAGCTAAGGTAAGGCTAATCCAGCAAATCCTCCCGGCGTGTCGACACCCTGATAGTAGCCGCGCGTATCTAAGTCTCAGGACACGACCAGATGGGTGATTCTACGGGTGTATACCAGATACCTCGGGTTGCCCCAAGGCGGCCCCACAGAACCCTCGTTTCGGACCAACACTCATGTGGAGCACTGGCCCGGGGTTGTTGATTAAGAAAGAGGGTTAATTACTCCCTATGCAAGTTTAGTTTGTTATTAGGAAAATAGTACCAATGTCGGGACTTGCTGGAAAAGACTTAGCACTTAGCGGTTTATCGAGGGGGTCCCATACACCCCAACCGTGTTAGGAACGCATAATCAAGGAACATATATAACACCGGTTTATACGGTTCCTAACGGCATGAGTGGAACAAATCACCAAGCAAAAGGCTTAGCCTTCCACCCTTGCCAATATATAGATGATTTCATTTTAAGCATTTATATAGTGTGATATAACCCAACCAAACTTCAACATGAAGCAAGCATCTTCGATCTTCACCTGCAACTAGCAATGCTATAAGAAGGGCTGAGCGAAGCGTACTTAGCCAAGCAACGGTTTGCATATGTAGGTTGGTTAAACATGGGAATTGGTTACAAGTAGGAGGGTGACAAGAAGATCATGGGCATCGAGGCAAAACTATAGATCGAGACTACTAGCAATAGGCAAAGATAGTAATGTTATCGGGGTTCGGTCATCTTGCCTGAAGAGAAGTCGTTCGGATCGTAAGAAGGGTCCTCGTGCTCAACCTCGTTGGTAACCTCGTGCTCGAACTCGTACTCGGTCTCAGCTTCCGGCTCTAAACAAAACAATCACACCAAGCACAAATCAACAAGATGCAATGCGCACTCGAAAATGATGGATGCATGAAGGATGCACTAAGGATGCACACGGAGCACGGAAATTAGCACTCAAGCAAAACACCTCAAAACATGATAACAATATCATATTATTAATCTACACAGAAAATCAATCAAGTTTCATATAAGACTCGCTGAAATCGGAGTTACGGGCTAAAAGTTATGCCCGAAACAAGAAATGAGCGAAAGCTGAAAATTACAGCAACATAGCAACTTCGGAGCTCAAAATAATTGAGCTACAGCATTCAAATATCATGGCAAAGGACATGAACACAAACTAGACATATACTACAGCAACTAAGTCCAAACGTGCACCCCCAAAGGAGTCACGGATCAATAGCAATGATCTTGGACATATTGAACTTGACAATAAAATTCTGGCAGCAGAATTTTATTGAAACTTTGGAGCAAAAGATAAACATGCTATAGCCACTTAAATAGACATGTGAGAACATTAATGGAAAACCAACAATATATACTACAAGGAACAATCAAGATCCACTCCAAAACTAACATGGTTTGTCCTAGAACATCACACGAACATGGCATCGGAACGTTACAGATTTCAGACTTAGTGAAAAAACCACTAAGTCCTAAAACAGCAATTTCATCATGGCATCTAAAAGAGCAAGTTTAAGTCACCTCGAAACTAAACATGGAAGTGGTAATCACCTCATAAAAGTACACATGATGGTGATTCCGAAACATACAAGCATGCTTCATGGAGATAAACACAACGATAGCAACGAGCTCAACAAGATGGCATTTCATAACAAGTGAAACAACATCACAGCCACATGGCACTTTGCAACGATGATAAACATGGCAAGAATAAATCTATCATGCAACCTATCAAATACAACATGTGGATCATGGCAAGACGAACACGTGGACATGTCATTTGCATCATTCGGACAAACGAGCTAAAAGATATCACATGGCAAAGATGACATAAAAACATCACATAACAGCAGTTTATATCACGATGCACTCTTGCAACAGCAAAACAAGCACCTAGATGATCTCTAACATGCATGACACTAAAAGATGAAACGTAGTGCACGATCTCACGAACGTCTGGACATGCTATAAGCGCGAAACGGAGCATCACACACAAAGTTACAACAGTTTTAAAACAGCATCAGCAACTAAATAAACTGGGACTTAGAGATATAGCAACAACCTCAAAACTGGGGGAAAACAGTGTCAACGGGCCGGATCTGGAAGCTACTGCGCTGGAGGAGGGAACCGGCCCGCGGCCTGGGCGCTGGGGCGGCCCGGAGGGGCGGCGGCCTCGGCCGGGGAGGCCCGCGCGGACGGAGTTAGGGGCCGGCCCAGCCGAGCCGACGAGCGGGCGAGGCACTGGCCTCGGTGGCTCCTGGAGAGCGGAGTGCGGCGCGTGGGAGGCGGGCGCCCTACTGGGCCCTGGAGGCGGCGGTTGAAGCGGGAAGTGGCGCCCGGCTTGGGCCCGTGGCGGCGAGGCGAGGAGGGCCCAGCTGGCGCTCCAGGCGGGAGGCGGCCCAGCGCGGGATCTCGGCTGCGGCGATGCGGTCCCCGGGCTCCCCGAGCATGGCGATCGATGGATGCGGTGCGTGGTGCGGAGGCTCGAGGCCTTCGGGCGAGGGGGATCTGGCGATGTGGTCCTGGGCTCCCGATCGAGGAGAGCGGCCTGGTGGAGGCTCCAGATCGGATCGCCCTCCGATCCCAGGAGCGTTGACCAGCCCGGTCGACGAAGGGAAAAGGAGGGGCTGGCGCGGCGATGGCTCGATCTGCAGATCGGTGCGATTTTTGCGGGAGGAAGCTGCCCAGTGGCTGGTGGAGATTTGTGGATCTGAAGAAAAAAATGAGGGGAGGAAGGGGAAAGAAGATAGAGATGCCAAAAAATAGACTAGGGTCTATTATATAGCAGGTAGCTAGGGTTAGAGGATTTGGGGGTGTTTAGGAGCCCTCCGATCGAGATCCGACGGATCCGATCGCGGGGGTAGTTTAGAAGGGCCTAGGAGAGAGTAGTAGACTGCAGTAGGGATGTTTCTGGGACACGAAGTGAAGGCACTTTGGACCCACACAAAAAACTGATGGGATAGCCAACGGAGTCCAAACGCGACGAGATTTGAGAGGCGGGTTGCACACAACAAAACAACAACACACACAACAACCTCGCGACACACCGGTAACGTTACACGCCCAAACACCAAAGTAGGCCTACGGAACGTCACAGACACGTGAGGGAGCTCCGGAACGCGAAACGGACAACGGGAAGAAACACGCGGAACCGGATGCAACCGACAACACAAATGCAATGCAATGCACATGTCTACATGATATGAATGAATGCCACACACTCACACAACAAAACGACGAAAACCCGAAAGACAAAGAACCCGGAATGGAAATAGATGAAGTCGGAGATATATTATATACCCAAAAGGGAAAGTATTACATCCGGGGCATTACAGGTACGGCCAGTCGACCGGTTTGGAGTTGTCCTTAGACCCCATAAGACAGATGGTAGTTCAGTTACCCAAGCTCCAGCGGCATGCTTAAGATCGCGCATGAGACGCGGCTTTAGGCCTTGGAGAATCAAACCATTTGCTCTTTCTGCCTGTCCATTTGACTACGGATGCGCCACAGAGGCGTAGTCGACTCGTGTTCCTTGCGAAGCACAAAAAGCTCTGAATTCATCCGAGTCAAAGTTGGAGTCGTTGTCTGTGATGATGCTATGGGGAACTCCATATCTGAATATCAATTCCCTAATGAAGCTGATGGCGGTGCTTGACTCGAGGTTTTTGATGGGCTTGGCCTCGATCCATTTGGTGAACTTGTCGACTGCCACGAGCAGGTGGGTGAATCCGCTTCTGCCTGTCCTGAAGGGGCCGACCATGTCCAAGCCCCAAACTGCAAAGGGCCAGACTAGCGGAATGCTCTTCAAGGCGGACGCTGGCTTGTGGGACATGTTGGAGTAGAACTGGCAACCTGCGGATTTGTCCACAATATCCTTGGCCATCTCGTTGCCGTGGGGCCAGTAGAACCCGACTCGGTATGTTTTGGCCACTATAGTCCGAGAGGAGGCGTGGTGGCCGCACGTTCCCGAGTGGATTTCATCCAAGATCAGTCGACCTTCCTCTGGAGTGATGCAGCGCTGAGCGACTTCGGTGACGCTTTCTCTGTAGAGTTGACCCTGGATGACAGTGAACGCCTTGGATTGGCAGACGATTTGCCGTGCTTCCTCCTCATCCTCCGGGAGTTCTTCCCTGAGCAGATATGATATATATATGGCACAGTCCAGTCTGGCGCAATCACTAAGATCTCCATGATCAAGTCGACCATAGCAGGTACTTTGACTTCAGTCGGATCTGACGCGCTGACCGGCTGCGGGGGCTCTTCCGTGAAGGGGCCTTCTTTGACAGAAGGGGTGTGGAGATGCTCCAGGAACACATTCTTAGGTATAGGCTTCCGAGTCGACCCAATTTTTGCGAGGTCATCGGCCAGCTGATTCTTGGCTCTGGGCACATGATGGAGCTCTAAGCCTTCAAACTTCTTTTCAAGCTTCCGCACTGCACTGCAATAACTGGTCATTGTCGGGCTCCTGACGTCCCATTCTTTCATCACTTGGTTCACCACTAGGTCGGAGTCGCCATAGACCATCAAGCGACGGACGCCGAGTGAGATGGCCATGCGCAACCCGTACAAAAGCGCTCCGTATTCGGCTTCGTTGTTTGATGAGTCAAAGTGGATCTGAAGGACGTAGCTGAGCTTGTCGCCCCTGGGAGAAACCAGGACCACGCCTGCACCGGATCCGTTCAGCATCTTGGATCCATCGAAGAACATAGTCCAATGGTCCGACTGAACTTGAGTCGGCAGCTCTTGTTCTATCCACTTGGCCACAAAATCTGTTATAGCCTGAGACTTGATGGCTTTCTTCGCTTCAAACTTGATATCTAACGGAAGAAGTTCAATAGCCCATTTTGCCACTCAACCGGCTGCTTCTCGGTTGTTCAAGATCTCTGACAGCGGAGCGTCGCTGACGACTGAGATTATATGGTCCGAAAAGTAATGGGCAACCTATTTTGCAGTCAAGTAAATCCCGTACACAAGCTTTTGGTAATGTGGATACCTTTGCTTGGAGGGAGTCAAAACTTCAGATATATAATAGACCGGGCATTGGACCTTGTATGCCTTGCCCTCTTCTTCCCGCTCGACCGTGAGTACAGTACTGACGACTTGTCCGGTGGCAGCGATGTACAGCAGAAGAGGCTCTCCGCTGACCGGGGCAGCGAGCACCGGCTGGGTGGACATCAGGGCTTTGAGCTCTTCAAACGCTGCTTCGGCTTCGGAATTCCACTCGAACTTGTCGAATTTCTTCATGAGTCGGTACAGGGGCAGTGCCTTCTCACCAAGACGAGAAATGAATCGACTCAATGCGGCCAAGCAACCAGTAAGCTTCTGGACATCGTGTATACGCTCGGGGCGTTTCATTCGGAGGATAGTGCTAACCTTCTCTGGGTTGGCGTCGATTCCCCGTTCGGAAACGAGAAAACCAAGCAACTTGCCGCCAGGAACTCCAAATGTACACTTTGATGGATTGAGCTTGATATCATAGCTTCTTAGGTTTGCGAATGTCTCAGCGAGGTCAGTCAATAGGTCGGAACCTTTCCGTGACTTGACCACAATGTCATCCATGTATGCCTCGACATTCCGACTGATTTGCTTTATCAAGCACTTCTGGATCATGTGCATGAAGGTAGCACCGGAATTTTTGAGGCCGAAAGGCATGGTGACGTAACAGAAACACCCGAAGGGGGTGATGAAAGTTGTCTTGATTTCGTCGGGCCCGAACAGACGGATCTGATGGTACCTGGAATACGCGTCCAGAAAGGACAAACGTTCACATCCCGCAGTCGAGTCGACTATCTGATCGATGCGGGGAAGAGGGAGATGATCCTTCGGGCAGGCCCGATTGATGTGCTTGAAATCGATGCACATGCGGAGAGACTTGTCCTTCTTGGGGACCATGACGACATTGGCGAGCCACTCGGAGTGGTAGATTTCGCGGATAAACTCAGCTGCCAGGAGCCGAGCCACTTCCTCGCCAATTGCCTTCCGCTTCTCCGCAGTGGATCGACGGAGGTGTTCCTTCACAGGTTTTACCTTCGGGTCGACTCGCAAATGGTGCTCAGCTAGTCCCCTGGGTACACCCGGCATGTCTGATGGTTTCCATGCGAAGATGTCCCAGTTCTCACGGAGGAACTGGACGAGCGCTTCTTCCTATTTGCTGTCGAGTGTAGTGGAGATGTGGGTCGGTGCTGCGTTGGGGTCGGTGGGGTGGATGTGCATGGGTTTTGTGTCCCCGGCCAACTGGAAGGCTGACTCGGAAGCCAGCTTCTTCGCCCTCAGCAGGTCACTCGGATCCACGCTCTTTTGGTACTCCTCCATCTCTACTTCTGCCATTTGCTCGTCGGCGATCTTCGAGCCTTTCTGGAAGCACTCTTCCGCTTTCTGACGGTTCCCAGTGACGGTTATAACGCCGCTGGGTCCTGGCATCTTCAGCTTGAGGTAAACGTAACATGGTGGGGCCATGAACCTGGCGTAGGCGGGCCTACCCAGGATGGCGTGATAAGCGATGTTGAAGTCCACCACTTCGAACGTCAGCTTATCTTTGCGATAATTCTTTGATTCACCAAAGACCACGTCGAGTGTGATATGGCCAAGTGAGTCGGCTTTCTTCCCGGGGATTACCCCGTGGAACCTCATGTTACTTTCTCTCAGCTTGGACATCGGAATGCCCATATCCCGGAGGGTCGCTGCATACAAGATGTTCAAGCCACTGCCCCCATCCATCAGGACTCTGGTCAGGCGTGTGCCTTTGATCACTGGGTCGACCACCAGTGCCTGCCGCCCGAGGGTGGCAATGTGTGCTGGGTGATCGGACTGGTCGAATGTGATGGGGGTCTTGGACCATTTCAAAAATGTGGGGGTCGCCGGGGCAACCATATTTACTTCTCTCTTGATGATTTTCAGTCGACTTTTGCTCTCGACGTCTGCGAAGATCACCAAAGTGGAGTTGATCCGGGGGTATCCTCCGTCCCCTTCCTTATCTTCGGACTCTTCTGATTCTTTCTCCTTCTCAGTCGACTGATCCTTCTGGCAGTTCTGGATCAGGAGCCGACACTGTCGAGTGGTGTGCTTGGGATATACCAAGTTTCCCTCTTCATCTTTCTTCGTGTGTATGGGGCATGGCTGGTCGAGCACATCGTCTCCAGCTTGACCCTTTCCCTTCTTGGGGGCCTAGGAACCTTTCGGCTTTCCTTTGCCCTTTTCCTGATTGACCACTGCAGCCTCTCCCTGAGCAGCTGGCTCGGCCTTGCGCTTGTTCTTTCAATTGGGATTCTGATTGTCCTGCCCGACTGGTTTCTTGCCGCTGCAGAGCCGATCGGCTTCCTCGCCGTTGGCGTACCGACTGACAATCTCCATCATCCACGACAGGGACATATCGCCCGTTCGACCAAATTTCAGATCCAGCTCTCGGTTACACACGCCTTCTTTGAAAGCGCAAACCGCCTGGTGCTCAGACACGTTCTCCACCATGTGATGTAAGGTGGTCCATCGCTGGATGTAATCTCTCAAAGTTTCATTCGACTTCTGCGCGCAGTGCTGAAGTTCCCCGAGTCCGGCAGGCCGCTTGCAGGTTCCTTCAAAGGTCTGAATGAACACTCGCGCGAGCTCTTCCCAGCTATAAATACTCCTGGGAGCCAACTGATTGAGCCACGCCCGAGCAGAACCACCCGGCATCAGAGGAAGGTGCTTCATGGCCACATCGTCGTTGCCGCCTCCGATTTGTACAGCCACTCGGTAGCCTTCTAGCCAGGTGTCTGGCTTCGACTCACCGGTGAACTTGCTTACCCCCGCCGCTAACCTGAAGTTCGGGGGGATCTCTGCGGCTCTGATAGCAATACAGAAACACTCGGGCCCAGAGGCAGGTGCTCGGCTACCACTCGGCTGATCTCTGCCTTGCTTTTCTCTGGATGCCCGGTTCCGGTCGACCCGTCCCTACACAAGGATAGACCTTGCGTCGAAACCTGGCCTCCGGGGATCTGGGGGAATCCTCCGTTCATCGTCGCGCAGGCGCCTGCCCTCGTGCCGCTGGGGCGAGTGCGATCCGCTTCCCGGAGGAGGCGTAGGCACTCGACGGCGGTCATGACGTCCGTGTCGACAGTCGTGTGGCTCGTCATTCCGACCCAGATGCCGGTCTTGCCGCGGGCCACGTTCCTCACGCCTCGGGGGCGATCTTGGACTATGGGCCGACCATACGGTGTCTGCAGCCACCGATCTGCTGTGAATCCTATTGCGTGACTGAGAAACAGCCGCGTTTTGTTCTTCAGCCGTTCGGAGCAAATCTCGGATCTGCTGAAGACCTCTCCCAGCCTCCGACTAAGAGGGTTGAATCGACTCCGCGATGCGAGCCGCGGCTTCAAGGTTCTGGACTGGCGTGTGGAACACCTGAGTCTCGCGCTGGCGCGATTGCCGCGGTCGTCGACTGGACTCGGGGACCAGTCGGCAGGCCTGTTCGTCGAGTGTGCATTGGATGTTTTCCAAGCGCACGCGCTCGGCCACGGTGGCCAAGCGCGTGGCTTCGAGGGCCAGAGCCTCCGGAGAATCTCCCACGATGGGAGTGAAGAGTGCATCTCCATTGCGACGACAAAGCTCAGCCCTTTGCTCGGAGGTGAGGGGCTGAGGAATGTAGCCGTCGTTGTCGTGTGATCGGCCGCCGCCGCTGCCGTAGTCTCCACCGCGAGAAAAACCCGGCGGGCTGCGGCGCGAATCGACCATGAGGATTTCCGCCGCGGGATCGCTGCTACTGCACTCGGAAATGGAATCTATGAGCTCGGTCGACTGATCGGCCGGCCCGTAGAGGTAATCGTCGGGCTCAATGGCCGCGACTTGAGGGGTGGCCGTTTGACGGGCCACCGCGTGTTTCACCCACCGCTGGAGCCGCGAGCGACCAGATCGCTTGCGGCGGCGTCCGGCGGGGATGGGGGACGATGAATATTGAGTCGACGGCTGCCGAAGGAGGACGCCGCAGGCGCTGGCACGGAAGTGCGCAGCTCCCCGGGCGGGCAGAGCCTCGATGTCAAGAAGGGCCTCCTGGAGCCACGCGGAGTCGTCGGCGATGAAAACGAGCGCGCCGAGCCGGATCTCGCGGCCCAACGCCAAACCACAGCCAGACACCATGATGAAGGAGGTCGGAGGAGGAGTTGCAACCTCACCAGATGTCGCTAAGACGCCTTGCCCCACGGTGGGCGCCAACTGTCGTGGTGCTAAGTCTGACAGTACGAGTAGGGGGTACGAATGGAGAGGCAAGGCCCTAGCTATAGTGGAGCTGTACACAAGGTGTTTAACGAGTTCAGGCCCTTCTCGAAGGAAGTAACAGCCCTACGTCTCGGTGCCCGGAGGCTGGTCGACTGGTATGTGTATATGTGAGTTACAGAGGTGCGAACCCTTGAACTGGAGGAGGGGGTGGCTTATATAATGTACCAGGACCCCAGCCATGCTCCACGTTACTAAGGGTTCAATGTACATTAAGGCAGGCATTACTGATAACGCCCGCAGTAAAGAGTAATCAAGGTATTTACTACGGCGAGTAAATATCGGACCGTTGCTGCCCTAAGTGACACTTGACCTTCGGGGGTCGAGTGCCTTGGGTTGGTTGGGTGGAGTTGAGTCGTCTTGTAGGTGATGTCCAGTCGAGTGGAGCGTCCTCTTGGGCCGTCCCAGTCGACTGTCTCTGTCATCATAAGTTTTGTCTTTTGATCTTCTAAGGCAATGACCTTGGGTGGGGTACCTTGGTCGGGCCTGTGACCCTACCCTAGGTGTGTAACCTCGTCAGGCCCATAAACCCCAACCCTGTTAGGAACGCAAAATCAAGGAACATAACACCGGTTTATCAGGTCCTAAGGTGGCATGAGTGGAACAAAACACCAAGCAGAAGGCCAAGCCTTCCACCCATTGCCAATATATATGTGCATTAATTAATTAAGATATATATATATTGTGTTATCCCAATAAAGAAGTCTGAACGTGGAGCAATATTCAAAACTTCACCTGCAACTAACAACGCTATAAGAGGGGCTAAGCAAAAGCGTACTTAGCCAATCAACGGTTTGCTAGGAAGGCGGTTAGAGTGTTTCATGGCGGCAATAGGAGGTTGACAAGAGTAAATGCACCATGTTATTAAACAACAAAAGTAAATGCACCATGTTATTCTACACATTTTTCTACCCCATTTACATATAAAGTTTATTAAATTTGGAGCAACGATTATTTAGTTATGAATTATACCATTTTAGCATGTTATTTTTCACAAAATTAAACAAACAACAAGTTAAACTTTTTTAACAGGGATGAAAGTAGCAAGTTATTAATCTATGAAAAATTCTAAGCATTTTACATATATGACATTTTTACATATGATGCACAGATCATGAGTTATTAAATGCATGAACTAGGGGGGCTATTCTGTAAAATAGCAATTTTCTGGAAATAGATAAAATCGCGGGTCAGAGAAAAAAACATAAACGGGCTGAATATGGCAAACTGGTCCAGAACCGACTGGGCGAGGGGCGGCTCACCTTGTGGGCCTTGGCCCAGGTCGGTGGAGGAGACAGCCTGGCAGGCCGACGGAGGCTGGGCTCGAGGCGGCTGCGTGTTGGACCTACGTGAGCAGCGGATCGGTCGGAGTTTAACGGGCGCGGTCGTCGGCCTCGTTTGCTTGAACCGGACGAGGCAGAGTCGAAGCAGAGCAACAGCGGTGCAGCTGCATAGGGCTCCGGCGACGCGGAGGCTTGGCGCGGGCAAGGCGAGGCGGAGGCCGGAGATGGGGACGGTGATCGACGGAGGAGGCGCGGGGCGCTGCGAGCACCTCTCCTGCTCGAAGCAGAAGCAGGGGAGGTAGGGCACGGCTCGTCTTGGCGCAGAGGAGCAGGCGATGCTGGAGCTTTAGGGAGGAGCGGCTTGAAGATGACGCCGGTGACGGCTTGGAGGAAGGTGAGATTGGGGACGGGCGCTGGAGGCCGGATCTGGGCGCGGCTGCTGCAGAGGAGGTCCGGCGGTGGCCTGAGGGCGCAGGGAGGAACTCCTCCTGTTGACACACCAAGACAGAGGGAGCGATGTGAGAGCGAGAGGAAAGCGCGGGAAGGAGGAAGAGGCGCAGACGAGGGTGGCGGCCTGATGGTCGCTGGAGGTCGAACCGGTGGGGACGCGCTCCTGGAGCAGAGGAGCGGGGAGGGCCTCGAGCTCCTGGTGTCCGGGCAAAGAAGGAGTGGCTCGGCGAGGGCTCAGATGGCACAGGCGACGGGGACGAGGTGGCCGGAGGCTGCTGGGGTTGGAGAATTTGGATCGAGAGGGATCCCAAGGGGGAAGGAGGCTGGAGCTCGGTGGTTGGCTGGATGTGCACTCCGAGGAGGATTTGAGGAGAGGGTGGTGGCGGATGGAGTGGATGGATGGGACGGACGCCCTCGATTTTAGGGTTTGGGCTATTTATATAGCAAGTGGAATTTGGGTAGGGGCTATTTGGACTTAGCGATTAAAATCGACGGTCGAGATAAAATAGGTAGGTAATCCAAACAAGAAATGGAGATGTTTTATGGATGTTTGGAGATGATCCGGACCCATCGATAACAACATCTCGGTTCGGGTTCGGGTAAGTTTCGGACGCGCGCGAAGGGGTTTGTCCACTGTGCAGAGAGGGGAACATTTGGACAAGAGGGGATATCAAAGACAATGGGGGTCTGATGAAAGGCCACTCGGACAAGGGGGGTCTTGTTGGTCTCGAAGAAAGGGAGAAGAGAGCGGTGCGGTTGGTCTAAGAGAAGGTCAACAAAGCCAAGCGGTCTGACAAACTACCACGGAGACAAGGAGTGAAGCTGCAACTACGAACGGCTACGAGTTTTATGAAAAACATGCTGATGCAATGCGGATGATGCGATGATGAAATGCAACAAACAAAATAAAACACACGATGGCAACGGAATATATGGAAGTCTTCTCGAGCGTCAGTCTTGGGGCGTCACAACTCTCCCACACTAACAGAGGATCTCGACCCGAGATCCTGGAGATGGCACCGGATAGAAGAGGAAAAAAAGGAAGAGGTAAAACAAAGTTGCTTCTTTGGCAAACGAGTGAAACCACGAACTTTGAGAGGTTGAACAACTTGAATGAAAGAATAGAATGGAGATGAATGATATTACAAATACTCCATTAGCAAAGAGGAATAAGGAACACCGGCGATAATGAAGAGCTTAGGTGACAAGAAAGACATTGAAACCACTCCGATTAAAACAAGATAGAGAAGGAATAAGAATGAAAGAATTTGGACAGCATTCCAACTGAAAATGGAAGGAATTAACATGAGCTTGACATGATTGGATGCTACTTGATGAAATGAACAACACACTGCCTCTGAAACAAATAAAATAATGGCACAAGGTTAAGAAAGATTTCGGATAGCACTCCGGTTAAAAAGCGAGGCAAAACTTGATAAGATGAGTGAATTTGAATGGAGAACACAACATCCTGATAAATGGACGAGAACGGAAAAGAACATGATCTTTATATGAGAAGATGATGGTTCGAAGAGAGCAATATCACAAAGCCTCAAGAATGAAAGAATATAAGCTAGACTATAGGAAGAAAAGAAAGTAGAAGAACATGACAAGTTCTACCATAATTGAATTTGCAAGCATCCTTACAAAGATGGATTGAATAGAGTTGTTGGAAATTCAACAACGAAAGAATAAGTTTGATGTGGGCTTATGGAAAACATCCCCAAATTATGAGGTGATAACCGACCACTAACAGAAACCAATAGATTGGATTGACATCAACAAGGAGACAAAAAACTTATATCCTGGAAGAATAGATGAAGAAGTTGGGTCATCTATATGCACCATAAATAACAATGATCCTTAGGGATAGCTTTTAGGTGAGACACAACCCAAGATAACTCCCACGAATTAATTGAGGGGTTGCAAAGATCTCCTGAATGAAGAAAAAGATGGGTTTATATATTTCATTCTTGATAATTTTTGAATCATGAAACATTAAGGAAAATGTCAAGAATGACATAACACCACCTCAAAAGAAAAAAAATGTAGAAAGAATTGCACTTCGGAATGCAAGCAGAAGAATACTTGAGCTCCAACAAGAATCTTAAAGAACATTTCGAGGATGAATTAAGTCATGATGAGCCACCATGAATAACTCCGGTCACAAAAGGATGAGAAGTGAATGATGAAAAGATTAAGATTTAAGCCTTGCAGTGATTTAGATGGAGCTTCACGATGAGAAAAATTGAGGGAGCTTAGAACACCGGGAGACAAGATGAACAACTTGAAACCAAGAATTTACTCCTCATGAACAAACTCTGAATGAAGGAATTAATCACTTGGACAAAACAAGAATAAGAATTATGTTATGTGTATCCTTCACCAATTTAAATTGATGACAACAAATGGATTGGCATACTACTTATTCTCGTTGCAAAGAATTAAAGAGAGGTCTCGCACAAACTTGGGTAAGTCTTCAACGAACCACCGGTATGATTATGAAAAGAACAAATGAGTTGATACGATAACAACGGAAGAGCAATCTTGAATGAACCATCGTAAGAATTGAAATGAATGAAGGAAAAGAGAACGAATCAGCGGAAAGAATTAGAAAAAACAAGGCACTTGAGGAAAATTATATACAAAAGAACGAAGGGATCACAAGCTGACTAGTGAATACTTAAATGATGCACCGGCAAGAATATGAAGACGAACGAAGAGGCGTCAATTAAGAATAGTTAGAGGACGAAGTTGAAAACTGAGAACGAAGAAATCTTCTGAAATGATGGCCTTCGGAGGATCACAATGGAAAACAATTCCTGAAATACTCTGGATGGATAAGGAGAAGAATTTATGGCAAATGAAATAACTCAAGAGGATAACATGAATCTAGACCCATGAATCTCTGGAATAACGGGTAAGGATTCAGGAGAAACTCTTCTTCGGCCTTCAAAACCTGAGAATGACGACGAGATACGCCACCATGAATTGTTGAGGCATTCCGGAATGAAGAATTAAAAGGTTGAACCAATGATGAAAAGAATTTGGAAGCGATCTTGGAGGATAAATTTGACCGATGAGAGATCCATTCTTCCATCAAACTTGAAAAGATTTTGAGAATAACTCCGAAAAAATAGAAGAGTCAGGTAAGATCCTGGGAATAAACCTGTGGGTTAGGGCCCACTCAAAAGAAACATCGTTGGAAAGGATTGCTAGAAAGAGAGATTGCATCAGTTGAATTAAATGGCATGGATGAGGTAATAAAAAAACCTCAAAATAGCTTGAACGGATTAAGAATTGAAACACGAATCTTCTGAGATACCTTCAATACTCTCGATATGAATAAAGAGAGAGTTGAATAACCAAGAGAGACTTCGGATAAGAAATTTCAACATGGGAAAACATGTGAAACAAGAGGAAGAGATATGATCAATACCAAAGCTTGGATTTAGTCCATCGGACAAGAAATGAGAGCGGAGAATGATAAACTTGAAGCTTCCTTAGCATCTTCCTGAGAATCACCGGATAAGGACATTGAAGGAAAAGAATGAAGAAACATCACATGAATAAAATGGATATTTCAACTGAGAATTTCTGGCTCCAAGAAGAAGAAGGGTGGGAGGGTGGGGAAAACAAAGACAACTTGGGATGAATGAAACGGACACTGTTGAGAAAAGACTGAGAAGTGGATCTTGCAGATGATAAAGAGATCGGATTAACTTGAAGCTAAGCACGCTGGTTGAAAAGAATTTACATGAAAAACTCGATGATCAAGAAGGACTAGCACTCCCATAGAAATATGAGAACACCGCTTAGGAAAAGGTATGGAATCAACACTTGACATCGAAGCAACTCGGATACCACAATCAAAACAAAAACAAAGGATAGATATGTTGCAACATAATCTTCACAATATCATTCGAACAGAGAATTGAACGAATGAGTTCCATAAGCTTAATGGTACATCAACTTGTCGAGAAGCCACTTGGGAGAAAAAATGATAGAATAAAACAACAAGGTACATGTGTAATGCCCAGCATGAGATTATACCTCCTACGTGTCGAGGCACGACTTAAAGGTATAAGCTCATACTAGAATGATTGCAAGTATGGTATCTTTGCACGACTCATGTAAAAGACGGATGAAACTGCAAAAGAGTAGTTGGCTTACACTCGCCACGTCACACAATACATTACATGAGCAATCATTATCCAAAAAAACATCACAGCCCAACTACGGACGAAGATCCAAATGAAAGATACCAAAATAAATAAAGCCACAAGGTCCGAATTGCCCCTAGTAGAAGCCACTACTGATGATCGGGATAGTACACGTAGTATCGCCCACGTTCTTCATCGAACTCCTAGTACAGCTCTGTGTCGTCACCCGTGTAGTTCACCATAGTACCTGCATCTGGTGTTGTGTAGAATCTGTGAGCCACGGAGGACTCAGCAATTCTGTTCCCGGGTAGCAAAACTATCTAAGCCTTGGGTGCGGAACAAGGCTGAAGAATAAAGGTTGCAGCTGCACTAGCACTAGCCTATGTGTTTAGAGCGAGAAGAGGAGTGCCACGAGCGACAAAGTGATCACGAAGTGATCCTATCTAAGCACGTCAATCATAACCCCACCGTGTTCACTTCCCGAACCCCTTTCGAAAAATGACCGTCACGGTTACTCACGCTGGTAGTGTATTCTGATCATGGTGTCAAGTTTTCTACAACCGGATATTAACAAATTCCCATCTGCCACATAACCGCGGGCACGGCTTTCGAAAGATCAAACCCTGCATGGGTGTCCCAACTTAGCACATCACAAGCTCACGATCTACGGAGTCGCATCTCCATGGTGGGAAGACCCGAGTATTCTCGGAATCCCGTGCTCAAGATATTCCAACTAAGGAAAACTAATCCAGCAAATCCTCCCGGCGTGCCGACACCCTGATAGTAGCCACGCGTATCTCATCTCAGGCCACGACCAGATGGGCGATGCTACAGGTTTTTACCAGCCCTCGGGTTTCCCCAAGGTGGCCCTGCAGGATCCCCAGTTTGTACCAACACTCATGTGGAGCACTGGCCCAGGTTGTTGATTAAGAAGAGGGTTTATAACTCCCTATGCAAGTTTTAGTTGTTAGGCAAATGTAGAACCAAAGTTGGGACTTGCTGGAAAAGCTTTAGCGCTAAGCGGGTTATCAAGGGGGGCCCATAAACCCCAACCATGTTAGGGACGCATAATCAAGGAACATAACACCGGTTTAAACGGTTCCTAGGGAGGCATGAGTGGAACAAAACACCAAGCAAGAGGCTTAGCCTTCCACCCATTGCCAAGTATATAGATGATTTATTTAAACAGATTATATAGTGTGATATCCCAACAATAACTTCAACCTGAAGCAAGAATCTTCAAGTCTTCTCCTGCAACTAGAAATGCTATAAGAGGGGCTGAGCGAAGCTTACGTAGCCAAACAAAGGTTTGCTAGGTTGGGTGGTTAGACAGATTCATGGTTAATATAGGAGGCCGACAAACAAACATGGGCATCGAGGCAATAAGCTAAAGAGCGAGACATCTAGCAATAGGCAAAGATAGTAATGATATCTGGGTCAGGTCATCTTGCCTGTCGAGTCTTCGATGGGATCGTAAGACGGCTCCTCGTACTCAACCTCGGTAGGAACCTCGTACTCGGTCTCGGCTCCCGGCTCTACTCAACACAAGAACACAACATGGCACAATATCAAACAAGGTGCAATGCACAATCAACATGATGCAAGTATGATGCATTTCATGGCAAGGGATGAAGCACACAAGAACAACACAAAACAACAAGTTTAAATGAGGCCGGAATCAACATATAGCAAATCCGGTAAGTCCTCATATGAATATTTTGGAATTGGTCCATATTTGAACAAACCTTAAGTTAAAGTTGTTAAACAGCAAGTTAACATGCACCATGATGATCTACACGAAATTCTAGTCAAGTTTCATATAAAGTTTGTTTAATTCGGAGCTACGGTCTAGAAGATATGAGCAAAACAAGACAAACATGGCAACGATGCAAGATGCACCCAAACATCAAGCAAACACACTCCAAACATGTAAACAACATGATATTATGATTCTACACGCAAAATCACACAAGTTTCATATAGGGCACGCTCAAAACGGAGCAACGGTTCAACACATACACACGAAACAAGATACAATGCAAAGCTGAAATTAACAGCCACATAGCAACTTTGGAGCAAGAAATATATACTCTACAGCACCCAAACATGATGACAATAAGCATGGACATGAAGTAGAAATATTCTACAGCAAACAACTCCATTGGAGCAACTCCATAGGAGGCATGGATCAATAGCTACAAGCTACACCAAATTGATCATGCTGTTAAAAACCTGACAGGCATAATTTATAGCAACTTGAGAGCAAGAAATAAATAAGCTACAGCAAGCCATATGTGCAAGTGAGGGCATGGATGGATAGACAAAAACATGGACAACAAAGAATGATCATTGGCCACTCCAAAACAAGCATCAATTTGACTAGGGCATCAAGCAAACATAGCATCAGGTTAAAACAGATTCCAGACTTAGCAGAATTTTCACTAAGTATAAAACAGTAAAATTGGCATGGCATGTTTACAAGCTTGTTTAAGTCACCTCAAGGCATATCATATAAAGTGGTTTGCACCATAGTAATGACCATATGATGGTGCTTCTAAAACATATTGACATGTGACATGAGGACAAACACATCAATAGCAAAGATCACTTCAAATCAGCATCTCATAACAAGTTTCAGCACTTAACAGCCACATGCACTTTTGCAACAGAGATTAACATGGCAATATGACACCTAACATAAATGCTACATCAACCATCATGTAGAGCACTTCACAATGGACATTTTGACATATCATATGCTCCATTTGGATAAACATGCACCAAGTTATCACATCTCAAACATGGCATCAAATTAAGACGTAACAACAGTTTATAACAAGTAGCACTCTTGTCATGAAGATTAGGTTATCTAGATGAACTCAAACAAGCATTCCACAATGGAACAAAACCTAGAGCACATCACCACGATCATTTTGGCATGTCATTCACTCAAATTGGACATACACACATCAAGTTACAGGCAGACAAACATCGCAAAAAATTATGACATTTAGGGACTTACTAGTTTCACAGGAAAGAAAAAAACATGTGGGCATCGAATAGCATCTTGCACACATGGCGATGGTTTAGGCGGGGCTTACCACGGACCAAGGCCCAGAAGGAAAGAGGCCGGCCGGACTGCGGAGGTGGGCCGGGGCGAGGCCAGCTGTCGCTGGGCCTCGGCAGCGCCAAGGGCCGGCCCACGCGGAGCGGAAGAACGGTCGGGGGGGCGCGTCGACCTCCCGCCCGACTGGAGGTCGCCGGCGGCGGCCAAGGCGGGGTCAACGCCGGCGGAAGGCTCGGACGGCGGCGAGGGTGGCCGGGATCGGGGCGCGGGGAACGCCTGCCCCCGGATCTGGGCGGTGGCGCGGCAACGGGGCCCGCTGTTTGCACTCAGCGGCGGCAGCGGCGACTTGGAGGCCAGCGGCGGGGCGGCGTTGCCTGCGGGTGGTCGCCGGAGGTGCCGCGGGGAGGGGCGCCGGCGGGAGGCGGCTCGGCCAGGCGGCGGGGCGGAGGCAGCCGCGGAGTGGCGCGCGTGCGCGCGGGCCGTGGGGGCCCGATTCGGGCCGGCGGGCACAGACGGCGGGGAAGTGGGTGCAGCTGCGCAGCCAATGGAGGACTGCCACGTTGCTGCGGTGGAGGAGGCTGGACACGTCCGGCCGTGGTTGGACGTGTCCGGTGGCTGCGGGAGGAGTTTTGCTAGGGTTTGGATAAGGAAAATGGACGTGGGGGACTAATTTATAGGCATAGGGAGCTAGGAGACTCCAAATGGGGAGCGGTTTTCGGCCACGCGATCACGATCCGACGACCGAGATGATGGGAAGGGTTGTGCTCGGTTTGTGGGCTGTTGTGGAGGGGGTCTTGGGCCTTAAAGAAGAGGTTTTTTTAGCCCACTAGGTTAACCGTTGGAGTACCAAACGAACTCCAAACGAGACGAAACTTGACAGGCGGCCTACACGTACCAAAACAACAACGCACGACAAGTCTCACCTCATTCCGGAATCGTTACACGGCCACACACGAAAGAAGGACTCGGGGATGCCACGGGCACGTGTGTGAGCATCGGAACTCGAAACGGACAACGGGAAGAGACGAGTGGGATCGGGTGCAAGTGACAACACAAATGCAATGCAATGCACATGACAACATGACATGGATGAAATGCACACACGCACACGACAAAATGAAGAAACCCGAAATGAAGAAGAGCCCAGAATGGAATTGATGAAGTCAAAGTTTCGTATATTGCCATAATTGGAAAGTGTTACATCTGGGGCATTACAAACTCTCCTCTACTACGAAAAGATCTCGTCCCGAGATCTAGGACTAGAAGAAGGAAGGATACTCGGAACGAAGGTGATCTTCTCTTTCCCATGTAGCTTCCCGGTTGGTATGGTGTGACCACTTTACTTTCAAGAACTTGATTGACTTGTTGCGGGTCTTGCGCTCGGTTTCTTCAATAATAGCAACAGGGTGCTCACGGTAAGACAAGTCTTGTTGAAGATCAATCTCCTCGAACAGAATGGTGTGTTCAGGTGTCTTGAAGCACTTGCGGAGTTGAGACACGTGAAACACATCATGAACATTTTCAAAGTTGGATGGAAGCTCGAGTTGATAGGCTAGATCGCCTCTTTTGCCAAGAATCATGAAAGGGCCCACGTATCTAGGAGCAAGCTTTCCTTTGATACCGAATCTTTGGGTGCCTTTCATAGGAGAAACACGGAGATAGACATGATCTCCAATGTCGAAAGCCAAATCACGATGCTTGCCGTCATAGTAACTCTTTTGACGCGACTGAGCGGCCTTGAGATTCTCACGTATGACTTCGCACATTTCTTCGGCTTCTGAGATCAAGGCATTGCCAAGAAGTTGACGTTCACCAGTCTCGGACCAGTTGAGAGGAGTACGGCACTTTCTGCCATAGAGGATTTCAGAAGGAGCTTTGCCGGCACTTGCTTGGAAACTGTTGTTGTAAGAGAACTCGGCAAACGGGAGACAATCTTCCCACTTCATGCCAAAAGAGATGACACAAGCTCTGAGCATGTCTTTGAGGATCTGGTTCACTCTTTCGACTTGACCACTAGTCTGAGGGTGAAACGCAGTGCTGAAACAGATCTTAGTGCCCATGGCTGACTGAAAGGAGTCCCAGAACTTGGATGTGAACAAACTTTCACGGTCTGAGGAGATAACTTGAGGAATGCCATGTAACGACACAATTCTAGAAGTGTACAACTCTGCCAGCTGAGCTGCATTGATGGATTCTTTGACTGGAAGGAAGTGAGCTACTTTGGTTAGCTTGTCAATCACAACAAAGATAACATCATTCCCCTTCTTGGACTTGGGAAACCCAGTGACGAAATCCATTTCAATGTGGTTGAATTTCCACTCGGGAATAGGAAGCGGTTGGAGGAGACCGGCTGGACGTTGATGCTCTGCCTTCACTCTTCTGTAGACATCACATTCATTCACGAATTGGGCAATCTCCCTTTTCATGCGAGTCCATCAGTAAGATTGCTTGAGGTCTTGGTACATCTTGGAACTTTCGGGATGAATCGAGAGGAGGGAGTCAAGTGCTTCTTATCACCGTCCTCTCTCAGAAGTGGTTTGCAACAAGTGCACTCAGAAGGGTCATTATGCTAACAAGTGTACCAACCCAAGGCGCCTTCCACCTCCTCCACCTGTCAGCACTGCTATTGTCAAGCACGATCCGAAGGCAGCAAGAGTGAATATGATGAATGCAGCTCAAGCAGAGAATTCTTCAGATGTGATACTTGATAACCTTCCAGTTAACTCTATTCCTGCAAAAGTGTTGTTTGATTCGGGTGCATCATGCTCTTTCATGTCTCATCCTTTTGCAACCAAGCATAATGTTATCACCAAAAATTTGCCCAAGGGAGTTATCAGTTATTTCTCGGGGGAGACGAATGCATTTTGTTATGCTTTTCCACTGGTTACTTTTTTTAACACATTTTTATTAACATGCCATATGTTTCATCTTATGTTCTAGACGGAACAGAATGCAAAATAAGGTATGCCATCTTGCAGACATATCTCGAATGTCTAATTATTTTTTATCGATGTATAATGTGGACATACATGTATTAAACCACTACTCTAACTGCTATAATAAGGTTTTTACTGCCTGTTGTGACCACATCCGCGCAACCAATCGGTGATGCCGCTGGCACGATCGCAGCAAACTGTGCTTGACGAGCGTCGTTTTTACTGATACCAACTTGTAATGCCCAGTATGAGATTATACCTCCTACGTATCGAGGCACGAATGATGGCTTCTCGCCCCTCGTTGGTTACCCCAAGTGGAAGGTTTGAGATGCAGTGTAGCGGAAGTTTTCCCTTGGCAAAGATACCAAGGATCGATTTCCCCTGAGACTCCCAGTTTCAACAAGAAGGTGTTAACTGCTAACGGCGCCAGATATCAGCAATCAACGTGGACCTGCACACAGATACAAATAACTTTGCTCCCAACGAGTACAGAGAGGTTGTCAATCCCTCCGGCCTTGTCGTTTACAAAGGATCAAACGCAAGTGATAATAGTGATAGGTAATGCTGCAAATAGTAAATAAAAGCGGAAAGTAAATAGCGGATGTGATCAATGATGGTAATATGGACCGGGGTCCCATGATGTTCACTAGTGATGTCTCTCTCCCAAAAGACGATAAAACAGCTATGTGAGGTAAACGAATTACAGCTGGGCAATTGACAGGACCATGTGCGCAAACCAATGCTAACTACGTTGCAAGAAAGGTAGAGGTTCAAAGCATGGGCGGTACGCCAAGGCAAGTAGACCAAAATCCATCTGCATCTACTACTAATCATCCACCTTGAAATATCTATCCAGAACATCTCGCTGGTATTAAGTTGCGAGTCCCACCCATAGTGTAAACTCAAAGCAACAGATAACTGCATTAAAAGAAATTTGCGTAAAGTAAACAATCCTTGCACCCGCGGGCACAAGCACCGTTGTTTTCCCACTTGTGGCAACAGCACATCCCCTAGACTCATGTTTCTGTCACTCAAGCTAGTCATCGAGGGGCATGAACCCACAATCAAGCATAACATTCCCTCTTGGAGTCACTACCTACTACTTGGCCAAAGCAATAAATAACAACGGAGAACATGCAAGAATTACTTACGAACATAAATATAAAAGAGGTGAATCAAATATATTACTCAAACACAATCTGAACATAATCTCACAATCCATCGGATCCCAGCAAACTCATCATAGCAACAGCATAAGGATTACATATGTGCCTCGATCATGTAGGGCAGCTCACGAGGACTAATTAGTGAAGCACAAGAACGGGAGGAGAACATCACATAGCTACTGGTCATGGACCCATGTTCAAAGGGAGACTACTCACAACTCATCCGGGAGGCGTCCATGGTGGTGGAGAAGCTCCCGGTGGTGATCCTCCCCTCCGGCAGGGTGCCGGGAAGAGTTCTCCTGGTGCTCCCGATCTTGGAAGCGCGACGGCGGCGGAACAGAGATGAGATCGCAAAAAAGGGTTTCCGTCTCGAGGGTTTTGGGACACGATATAAATATATGCCAAAGGGGGCATCAGCGGAGGCCTGGGGGGCCCAGGCGCCCCCCGGCACGGCCAGGAGGGGGGCCGTGCCACCAGGGCGCCTGGAGCCCTGGTGGCCCCCCTCCGGCTGTACTTCGGGTGCCGGGAAGCTTCTGGAACGCTGATTTTTTATATAATTTTTCCAGGATTTTTCTGGCAGTTCTCGTAATGGGAAAACCTGAAATACAAAAACAGCCGAAAACAGAAACTGGCACTGGGGTGCACTGAGTTAATAGGTTAGTCCAAATATGATCAAAAGTGTATGGAAGTGTATAAATAACATAGCAATATCACCCAAAAGAGGCATGGAGCAAGCAGAAATTATAGATACGTTTTGGACGTATCAACGACTTAAAGGTATAAGCTCATACTAGAATGATCTCAAGTATGGTATCTTTGCACGACTCATGTAAAAGAGGGATGAAACTGCAAAAGAGTAGTTGGCTTACACTCGCCACATCACACAATACATTACATGAGCAATCATTATCCAAAAAAACATCACAGTCCGACAACGGACGAAGATCCAAATGAAAGATACCAAAATAAATAAATCCACAAGGTCCGAATCGCCCCTAGTAGAAGCCACTACTGATGATTGGGATAGTACACGTAGTATCGCCCACGTTCTTCATCGAACTCCCAGTACAGCTCTGTGCCGTCACCCGTGTAGTTCACCATAGTACCTGCATCTGGTGTTGTGTAGAATCTGTGAGCCACGGAGGACTCAGCAATCCCGTTCCCGGGTAGCAAACCTATCTAAGCCTTGGGTGTGGAACAAGGCTGAAGAATAAAGGTTACAGCTGCACTAGCACTAGCCTATGTGTTTAGAGAGAGAAGAGGAGTGCCATGAGCGTCAAAGTGATCACGAAGTGATCCTATCTAAGCACGTCAATCATAACCCCACCTTGCTCACTTCCTGAACCCCTTTCGGAAAATGACCGTCACGGTTACTCACGCTGGTAGTGTATTCTGATCATGGTGTCAAGTTTTCTACAACAGGATATTAACAAATTCCCATGTGCCACATAACCGCGGGCACGGCTTTCGAAAGATCAAACCCTGCAGGGGTGTCCCAACTTAGCCCATCACAAGCTCACGATCTGCGCAGTCGCAACTCCAAGGTGGGAAGACCCGAGTATTCTCGGAATCCCGTGCTCAAGATATTCCGACCGAGGTAAAACTAATCCAGCAAATCCTCCCGGCGTACCGACACCCTGATAGTAACCGCGTGTATCTCGTCTCAGGCCACGACCGGATGGGCGATGCTATAGGTTTTTACCAGCCCTCGGGTTTCCCCAAGGTGGCCCTGCAGGACCCCCAGTTTGGACCAACACTCATGTGGAGCATTGGCCCGGGTTGTTGATTAAGAAGAGGGTTTATAACTCCCTATGCAAGTTTTAGTTGTTAGGCAAATGTAGAACAAAAGTTGGGACTTGCTGGAAAAGCTTTAGCGCTAAGCGGGTTATCAAGGGGGGCCCATAAACCCCAACCGTGTTAGGGACGCATAATCAAGGAACATAACACCGGTTTAAATGGTTCCTAGGGAGGCATGAGTGGAACAAAACACCAAGCAAGAGGCTTAGCCTTCCACCCATTGCCAAGTATATAGATGATTTATTTAAACAGATTATATAGTGTGATATCCCAACAATAACTTCAACATGAAGCAAGAATCTTCAAATCTTCTCCTACAACTAGAAATGCTATAAGAGGGGCTGAGCGAAGCTTACGTAGCCAAACAAAGGTTTGCTAGGTTGGGTGGTTAGACAGATTCATGGTTACAATAGGAGGCCGACAAACAAACATGGACATCGAGGCAATAAGCTAAAGAGCGAGACATCTAGCAATTGGCAAAGATAGTAATGATATCTGGGTCAGGTCATCTTGCCTGTCGAGTCGTCGATGGGATCGTAAGACGGCTCCTCGTACTCAACCTCGGTAGGAACCTCGTACTCGGTCTCGGCTCCCGGCTCTACTCAACACAAGAACACAACACGGCACAATATCAAACAAGGTGCAATGCACAATCAACATGATGCAAGTATGATGGTGGCAAGGGATAAAGCACACAAGAACAACACAAAACAACAAGTTTAAATGAGGCCGGAATCAACATATAGCAAATCCGGTAAGTCCTCATATGCATATTTTGGAATTGGTCCAGATTTGAACAAGCCTTAAGTTAAAGTTGTTAAACAGCAAGTTAACATGCACCATGATGATCTACACAAAATTCTAGTCAAGTTTCATATAAAGTTTGTTTAATTCGGAGCTACGGTCTAGAAGATATGAGCAAAACAAGACAAACATGGCAACGGTGCAAGATACACCCAAACATCAAGCAAACACACTCCAACATGTAAACAACATGATATTATGATTCTATATGCAAAATCACACAAGTTTCATATAGGGCACGCTCAAAATGGAGCAACGGTTCAACACATACACACGAAACAAGATACAATGCAAAGCTGAAAATAAGAGCCACATAGCAACTTTGGAGCAAGAACTATATACTCTAAAGCACCAAAACATGATGACAATAAGCATGGACATGAAGTAGACATATCCTACAGCAAACAACTCCATTGGAGAACTCCATAGGAGGCATGGATCAATAGCTACAAGCTACACCAAATTGATCATATTGTTAAAAACCTGACAGGCATAATTTATAGCAACTTGAGAGCACGAAATAAATAAGCTACATCAAGCCATATGTGCAAGTGAGGGCATGGATGGATATACAAAAACATGGACAACAAGGAATGATCATTGGCCACTCTAAAACAAGCATCGATTTGACTAGGGCATCAAGCAAACATAGCATCAGGTTAAAACAGATTCTAGACTTAGCAGAATTTTCACTAAGTATAAAACAGTAACAATGGCATGGCATGTTTACAAGCTTGTTTAAGTCACCTCAAGGCATATCATAGAAAGTGGTTTGCACCACAGCAAAGACCATATGATGGTGCTTCTAAAACATATTGACATGTGACATGAGGACAAACACATCAATAGCAAAGAGCACTTCAAATCAGCATCTCATAACAAGTTTCAGCACTTAACAGCCACATGCACTTTTGCAACGGAGATTAACATGGCAATATGACACCTAACATGAATGCTATAGCAACCATCATGTAGAGCACTTCACAATGAACATTTTGACATATCATATGCTCCATTTGGATAAACATGCACTAAGTTATCACATCTCAAACATGGCATCAAATTAACACGTAACAGCAGTTTATAACAAGTAGCACTCTTGTCATGAAGATTAGGTTATCTAGATGAACTCAAGCAAGCATGCCACAATGGAACAAAACGTAGAGCACATCACCACGATCATTTTGGCATGTCATTCACTCAAATTGGACATACACACATCAAGTTACAGGCAGACAAACATCGCAAAAAATTATGACATTTAGGGACTTACTAGTTTCACAGGAAAGAAAAAAAAACATGTGGGCGTCAAATAGCATCTTGCACACAGGGCGATGGTTTAGGCGGGGCTTACCACGGACCAAGGCCCAGAAGGAAAGAGGTCGGCCGGACTGCGGAGGTGGGCCTGGGCGAGGCCAGCTGTGGCTGGGCCTCGGCAGCGCCAAGGGCCGGCCCACGCGGAGCGGAAGAACGATCGGGGGGCACGTCGACCTCCCGCCCGACTGGAGGTCGGCGGCGGCGGCCAAGGCGGGGTCAGCGCCGGCGAGAGACTCGGACGGCGGCGAGGGTGGCCGGGATCGGGGCGCGGGGAACGCCTGCCCCCGGATCCGGGCGGTGGCGCGGCAACGGGGCCCGCTGTGAGCACCCAGCGGCGGCGACGGCGACTTGGAGGCCGGCGGCGGGGCGGCGTTGCCGACGGGTGGTCGCCGGAGGTGGCGCGGGGAGGAGCGCCGACGGGAGGTGGCTCGGCCAGGCGGCGGGGCGGAGGCAGCCGCGGGCGGCAGGCACGCGCGCGGGCCGCGGGGGCCCGATCCAGGCCTGTGGGCTCGGACGGTGGGGAAGTGTGCGCGGCGGCGCAGCCAATGGAGGACTGCCACGTGGCGGCGGTGGAGGAGGCTGGACACGTCCGGCCGTGGTTGGACGTGTCCGGTGGCCGCGGAAGGAGTTTTGCTAGGGTTTGGATCCGGAAAATGGATGTGGGGGACTAATTTATAGGCATAGGGAGCTAGGAGACTCCAAATGGGGAGTGGTTTTCGGCCACGCATTCACGATCCGATGACCGAGATGATGGGAAGGGTTGTGCTGGGTTTGTGGGCTGTTGTGGAGGGGGTCCTGGGCCTTAAAGAATAGGTTCTTTTAGCCCACTAGGTTAACCGTTGGAGTACCAAACAAACTCCAAACGCGACGAAACTTGACAGGCGGCCTACACGTACCAAAACAACAACGCATGACAAGTCTCACCTCATTCCGGAAACGTTACATGGCCACACATGAAAGAAGGACTCGGGGATGCCACGGGCACGTGTGCGAGCATCGGAACTCGAAACGGACAACGGGAAGAGACGAGTGGGACCGGGTGCAAGTGACAACACAAATGCAATGCAATGCACATGACAACATGACATGGATGAAATGCACACACGCACACGACAAAACGAAGAAACCCAAAATGAAGAAGAGCCCAGAATGGAATAGATGAAATCAAAGTTTCATATATTGCCATAATTGGAAAGTGTTACATCTGGGGCATTACAACATGATAACCCACAAGTGTAGGGGATCGCAACAGTTTTCGAGGGTAAAGTATTAAACCCAAATTTGTTGATTCGACACAAGGGGAGCAAAAGAATACTCTTAAGTATTAGCAGCTGAGTTGTCAATTCAAGCACACATGGAAACTTAGTATCTGCAGCAAGATAGTTTAGTAGGAAAGGAATATGATAGTGGTGGTAGCAGCAATAAAAGTAAAGATAATGTTTTTGTAGTTTTTGTGATATAAGCAACGGAAAAGTAAATACGCGACAAGCAATATAGGTAAAGCTCGTAGGCATTGGACCCGTGATGGGAAATTACGTCGGATGCAATTCATCATGTAGAAGTTATACCTAGGGTGACACTGAACTAGCTCCAGTTCCTCAATGCAATGTAGGCATGTATTCCGAATATAGTCATACGTGTTTATGGAAAAGAACTTGCATGACATCTTTTGTCCTACCCTCCCGTGGCAGCGGGGTCCTATTGGAAGCTATGGGATATTAAGGCCTCCTTTTAATAGAGTACCGGACCAAAGCATTAACACATAGTGAATACATGAACTCCTCAAACTATGGTCATCACCGAGAGTGGTCCCGATTATTGTCACTTCGGGGTTGCCGGATCATAACACATAGTAGGTGACTATAGACTTGCAAGATAGGATCAAGAACACACATATATTCATGAAAACATAATAGGTTCAGATCTGAAATCATGGCACTCGGGCCCTAGTGACAAGCATTAAGCATAGCAAAGTCATAGCAACATCAATCTCAGAACATAGTGGATACTAGGGATCAAACCCTAACAAAACTAACTCGATTACATGATAGATCCCATCCAACCCATCACCGTCCAGCAAGCCTACGATGGAATTACTCACACACGGCGGTGAGCATCATGGAATTGGTGATGGAGGAAGGTTGATGATGACGATGGCGACGATCTCCACTCTCCGGAGCCCCGAACGGACTCCAGATCAGCCCTCCCGGGAGAGATTAGGGCTTGGCGACGGCTCAGTCTCGTAAAACGCGATAATTCCTTCTCCCCAATTTTTCTCTCCACGAAACGGAATATATAGGACATGGGGATACATCGGTGGGGCATCGGGGTGTCCTCGAGGCAGGGGGGCGCGCCCCCCACCCTCGAGGACAGGGTGTGGGCCCCCGGTGCAGATCTTCTTGCAGATATTTTTCATATTTTCTCAAATAATTCTCCGTTGATTTTCAGGCGATTCCGAGAGCTTTTTATTTCTGCACAAAAACAACACCATGGCAGTTCTGCTAAAAATAGCGTCAGTCCGGGTTAGTTTCATTCAAATCATGCAAGTTAGAGTCCAAAACAAGGGCAAAAGTGTTTGGCAAAGTAGATACGTTGGAGACGTATCAACTCCCCCAAGCTTAAACATTTGCTTGTCCTCAAGCAATTCAGTTGATAAACTGAAAGTGATAAAGAAAAACTTTGACAAACTCTGTTTGCTCTTGTTGTTGTAAATATGTAAGGTAGCATTCACGTTTTCAACAAGATCATGAACTAACTACATTCACAATAACTTTTGGGTCTCAAGACTACTCACATCAATGGCATAATCAACTGGCGAGCAATAATAATAAACCTCGGATGACAACACTTCTCAAAACAATCATGATATGATATAACAGGATGGTATCTTGCTAGCCCTTTCTGAGATCGCAAAACATAAATGCAGAGCACCTTTAAAGATCAAGGACTGACTAGACATTGTAATTCATGGTAAAAGAGATCCAGTCATGATCATACTCAATGCAAATTAATAGTAATACATGCAACGACACAGGTGCTCTCCTACTGGTGCTCTTTGATAAGAAGATGATGACTCTGCATAAAAGTAAATAGATAGGCCCTTCGCAGAGGGAAGCAGGGATTTGTAGAGGTGCCAGAGCTCAATTTTTAAATAGAGATTGAATAACATTTTGAGCGGTATACTTTCATTGTCAACATAACAAACAAGAATCTCGATATCTCCCATGCTACGCACATTATAGGCGGTTCCCAAACAGAATGGTAAAGTTTATACTCCCCCAACCACCAACAAGCACACTCCACGGCCAGCCAAACACGGGTTACCGTCCAAACAAGCAACATCCCTGGGGGAGTTTTGTTTAATTATTATGATTTTGAGCATGGGATTGGGCATCCCGGTTACCAGCCATTTTCTCGTGAATGATGAGCGGAGTCCACTCATCATGAGAATAACCCACCTAGCATGGAAGATATAGACATCCCTAGTTGAAACATGAGGTGTTCGAGCATACAAAACAGAATTTCATTTGAAGGTTTGGAGTTTGGCACATACAAATTTACTTGGAACGGCAGGTAAATACCGCATATAGGAAGGTATGGTGGACTCATATGGGACAACTTTGGGGTTTATGGAAGTGGATGCACAAGCAGTATTCCCGCTTAGTACAGGTGAAGGCTAGAAAGAGACTGGGAAGCGACCAGCTAGAGAGTAACAACGGTCATGAACATGCATTAAAATTAATCAACAATGAATGCAAGCATGAGTAGGATATAAATCACCATGAACATAAATATCGTGAAGGCTATGTTGATTTGTTTCAACTACATGCGTGAACATGTGCCAAGTCAAGTCACTTAAATCGTTCATAGGAGGATACCACCCATCATACCACATCACAACCATTTTAATATCATGTTGCACGCAAGATAAACCATTATAAACTCTCAGCTAATTTAGCATGGCATAAGCAGCTATGATCTCTAATTATCATTGCAAACATGTTTCATTCATAACAAGCTGAATCAAGAACGACAAGCAATCATATTTACAAAAACAAAAAAGGTCGAGTTCATACCAGCTTTTCTCATCTCAATTAGTTCATCATATATCATCCTTATTGCCTTTCACTCGCACGACCGAACGGTGTGGATAATAATAATAGTGCACGTGCATTGGACTAAGCTGGAATCTGCAGACATTTAATGCAAGAGAGAAGACAAGGTAATATGGCTCAAGGTTAAATCAACAACAAAGTATATGAGAGCCACTAAGCATTTTAATCATGGTCTTGTACTCTTAACCCCTAAGGAAAAGAAAAGAAACTATTTACACGGGAAAGCTCCCAACAAGCAAAAGAAGAACGGGAAATCTTTTTGGGTTTTCATTTTTAGTTACTACTACAGGCAAAGAAAGTAAACTAGCTAGAAGCTACACTAATATATTTTTTGTTTTTCTGGGTTTTTCTAGCACACAAGAAAAAGACTAAGAAAAAAAAAGAAATTGAAACTAAGCATGGATGGTATAGTGAAAGAGTGTGAGCATCGATAGCTAGATTAAGTGTGAACATGAATGTAAGTCGGTGAGAAACACGTACTCCTCCAAGCTTAGGCTTTTGGCCTAAGTTGGTCTATGGCGAGGGATCGAAGCCACTCCCTCCAGTGTACTGAGATGTGTCCTCTGGGCGCCACTGGTTGGCGAGCTCGTCCAGCTCCCACCCATAAACAGATTGACGGGAAGGATCAAGTGGTGGTTCTGGCTCAGGCTCTGAAGCTTGTGCCTGGCCTTGGTACTTGTAGAAGAGATCTGAGGTGATGAGGAATACGCCTATAGATAGATCAAACAAAGAAGGTGCAGGCAAGGTAACAATTTCACAGTATATTTCATCAAACCTCAATTTATAACGGAGCTGCATATTTTTGTGTTTAACAATAAAGTCATGAGCTACCATGCTCTTGTAGTCTAGATAAACAGGGGCAAGTAATTTTTCTTCCTTCTCATGATGCCTAATGGGTATATTAAAATGTTCAGCAAGGCGAGAAGCAAAGATGCCTCCAAAGATGGGCCCACTTGAGCGGTTAAGACTCAATCGTTTGGCAACGACGGCGCCCAGGCTAAAATTTGTGTCGTGAAACAAAGCATGGCGTAAAATGATAATATCAGGGGCACTGAGATTCCCACTGTTCCCGCGACCAATTAAACACCTACTAGCAAATAAAGCAAAGTAGCGCAGAACAGGGAAGTGTATACTAGTTATTCTTGTCCCTGCAACTTGTCTAGTTTCACCTACAGCTATCATATCAATAAACCCTTTGACGTCTTCATGACGTGGTTCATCGAGTCTACCTCCAAAGGGTACTTTGCATATTTCGCAAAAATCTAAAAGTGATATCTCCTTACTCACATCATATAAGCGAAACTCCACCGTAGGTGGTGTTTTCCTAGAATGAAAATGAAAGCTTTGCGTACAAATATTGGTGAGTAAGAGATACTGTTCTTTTTTGTCGTTGAGGAAGTCGGTGAGGCCTGCATTATTTGCCATCCAATAAAAGTCTTCGTAAATACCGGCGGACATCATGAAATCATTACAAGGCCATTCGCACGGGTGAACTTCCGCCATGCAAGGAAGATGATACTTGGGCTTCTTATTTTCTTCTTTCTTCTTCTCCTCTGAGCTCTTGCTGGAGGAGCCCCTCAATAATCTTTTTAACATTTTCTTTTTCTGAAAATTTCTAAAAAAATTAGTAACTCACAATAAATGTTAACCAAACTCAACAAGGTTGATAGCAACAACTCCTATAAGTGCCTAGAAGCTATATCATGCATTAGAACTACTTGGGACCAAGAAAATTTGGCATGCAAGCTCAAGAACAAGGTCACCATAGCAGCACAAATTTGCAATAAATAAAGCACTAGAACAAAAACTAATTGGATCAATGGAGGAGTCACATACCAAGGAACAATCTCCCCAAATAGTTTGGTGAATGGTGCTTTGAGCAAGGAGATCGAAAATGGCAGCAAAATGAGCTAGAACTCGGGTTTGAGCTGGTTGGGGATTTTTTTGGGAGGAAGAAGAATAGCATGGGTGAAAGGATAAGTGGAGGGGGGCCACGAGGGGCCCTCGAGGCAGGGGGCGCGCCCTGTGCCCTCAAGGCCACGTGCTGGCTCCCCTCGCTGTGTGTTCAATGCCATATTTTCTTAAATATTCTAGAAAAAATCATATTTCATTTTCATGGCATTTGGAGAACTTTTATTTTTGGGATATTTTTTATTGCACGGATAAGTCTGGAAACAGACAGATAATGCTATTTTTCTTTTATTTATTCTAATTAACAGAAAGTAAAAGGAGGGTACAGAAGAATTGTGCTATCTAGATTCACCTATCCCATGTTCATCAAAAGGAATCCATTAACAAGGTTGATCAGGTCTTATTAATAAACTATTTCCGAGTAACATGAAACCGGAGAATTTTCGAATAACACTATGTTACCTCAATGGGGATATGTATGTCCCCAACAATAAGTATGACATATGCCTTCTTGATAGTAGGAATAGGAAACTCAAAACCTCCAATAGTAATAGTTGAAGTTTTTCCAATATAATTGATACTGAAGACCTGAGGTTGTTTCCTCGGAAAGTGTACCGTATGCTCATTACCATTGACATAAAAAGTGACATTGCCTTTGTTGCAATCAATAACAGCCCCTGCAGTATTCAGAAAAGGTCTTCCAAGAATAATAGACATACTATCATCCTCGGGAATATCAAGTATAACAAAGTCCGTTAGAATAGTAACATTTGCAACTACAACAGGCACATCCTCACAAATACCGACAGGTATAGCGGTTGATTTATCAGCCATTTGCAAAGATAATTCAGTGGGTGTCAACTTACCCAAGTCAAGTCTACGATATAAAGAGAGAGGCATAACACTAACACCAGCTCCAAGGTCACACAAAGCAGTTTTAACATAGTTTCTCTTAATGGACCAAGGTATAGTAGGTACTCCTGGATCTCCTAATTTCTTAGGCATTCCACCCTCAAAAGTGTAATTGGCAAGCATGGTGGAAATTTCTACTTCAGGTATCTTTCTTTTGTTGGTAATAATATCTTTCATATACTTGGCATAAGGATTTGTTTTAAGCACATCAGTCAAACGCATACGCAAAAAGATAGGTCTAATCATTTCAGCAAAGCGCTCAAAATCTTCATCATCCTTTTTCTTGGATGGTTTTGGAGGAAAAGGCATGGGTTTATGAACCCATGGTTCTCTTTCCCTACCGTGCTTCCTAGCAACAAAGTCTCTCTTATCATAACGTTGATTCTTTGATTGTGGGTTATCAAGATCAACAGCAGGTTCAATCTCTACATCATTATTGCTAGGTTGAGCATTAGCATGAACATCATTATTAAGATTATCACTAGGTCCATGATCATTACCAAATTGTGTCTCAGCATCAGAAACAGATATATCGTTGGGATTCTCAGGTGGGTGAGCTACAGGTTCACTAGAGGCATGCAAAGTCCTATCATTTTTCGTTTTCTTCTTCTTAGAAGAACTAGGTGCATCTAAATTAGCTCTCTGAGAATCTTGCTCAATTCTCTTAGGGTGGCCTTCGGGATATAGAGGTTCCTGAGTCATTTTACCACCTCTAGTTGCAACTCTAACAGCATAGTCATTATTCTTACTATTTAATTCATTGAGCAAATCATTCTGAGCCTTAAGTACTTGTTCTACTTGAGTGGTGACCATGGAAGCATGTATACTAATAAGTTTCAGTTCATCTTTAGCATTGGTCAGATAATCACTCAAGCATTCAATCATATAAGCATTGTGTTGTAATTGTCTACCAACATAAGCGTTGAAGTTTTCTTGTTTCACAATAAAATTCTCAAACTCATCTAAGCATTGGCTAGCAGACTTATAACGAGGAATATCACTTTCATCAAATCTATAAAGATAATTTACCTTTACTACCCGTGTCGGGTTATCAAGACCATGTATTTCTTCAATAGGTGGTAAATTATTAACATCTTCAGCTTTAATACCTTTTTCTTTCATAGATTTCTTTGCCTCTTGCATGTCTTCAGGACTGAGAAATAGAACACCTCTTTTCTTAGGAGTTGGCTTAGGGGCTGGTTCAGGAAGTGTCCAATTATTTTCATTGGCCAGCATATTATTCAATAGTAATTCAGCTTGTTCAATTGTTCTTTCCCTGAAAACACAACCAGCACAACTATCCAGGTGGTCTCTGGAAGCATCGGTTAGTCCATTATAAAAGACATCAAGTATATCATGCATCTCAAGAGGATGATCAGGCAAAGCATTAAGTAACTGGAGAAGCCTCCCCCAAGCTTGTGGGAGACTCTCTTTTTCGGTTTGAGCAAAGATATATGTTTCCCGTAAGGCAGCTTGTTTCTTATGAGCGGGAAAATATTTAGCAGAAAAGTAATACATCATATCCTGGGGACTACGCACACAACCAGGATCAAGAGAATTAAACCAAGTCTTAGCATCACCCTTTAACGAGAACGGAAACAACTTAAGGATATAGTAATAGCGAATCTTTTCATCATTGGTAAACAGGGTGGCTATATCATTCAACTTCGTAAGATGTGCCACAACAGTTTCAGACTCATAGCCATGGAAAGGATCAGATTCAACCAAAGTAATTAACTCATGATCAACAGAGAATTCATAATCCTTATCAGTGACACATATAGGTGAAGTAGCAAAAGCATGGTCATGTTTCATTTTAGCATTCAAGGACTTTTCTTTCACCTTAGCTAATAACTTATTAAGATCATATCGATCATTACAAGCAAGAAAGTCTTTAGCAGTTTCTTCATCCATAACATAACCCTCAGGCACAACAGGCAATTCATATCTATTGGGAGTAGTTTCATCATCACTTTCATAAATATCATCAACATTTGCACTCTCCCTAACCTTAGCAATTTGTTCATCTAGAAATTCACCTAGTGGCACAGTATCAGGCATAGAGGTAGTTTCATCATACATAGCAGAAATAGCATCATCAAGAACATACGACATATCAGATTCAATAGCAGGAGTAGGTGTCACAAGTTTACTCACAACAGAAGGAGAATCAAGTGCAGAGCTAGATGGCAGTTCCTTACCTCCCCTCGTAGTTGACGGTAAGATCTTGGTTTTTGAGTCTTTCAAATTCTTCATAGTGATAAGCAAATATAAATCCCAAGTGACTTAAAGAATAGAGCTATGCTCCCCGGCAACGGCGCCAGAAAATAATCTTGATAACCCACAAGTGTAGGGGATCGCAACAGTTTTCGAGGGTAAAGTATTAAACCCAAATTTGTTGATTCGACACAAGGGGAGCCAAAGAATACTCTTAAGTATTAGCAGCTGAGTTGTCAATTCAAGCACACCTGGAAACTTAGTATCTGCAGCAAGATAGTTTAGTAGCAAAGTAATATGATAGTGGTGGTAGCAGCAATAAAAGTAAAGATAATGTTTTTGTAGTTTTTGTGATATAAGCAACGGAAAAGTAAAAAGGCGACAAGCAATATAGGTAAAGCTCGTAGGCATTGGATCGGTGATGAGAAATTACGTCGGATGCAATTCATCATGTAGAAGTTATAACCTAGGGTGACACAGAACTAGCTCCAGTTCATCAATGCAATGTAGGCATGTATTCCGAATATAGTCATACGTGCTTATGGAAAATAACTTGCATGACATATTTTGTCCTACCCTCCCGTGGCAGTGGGGTCCTATTGGAAACTAAGGGATATTAAGGCCTCCTTTTAATAGAGTACCAGACCAAAGCATTAACACATAGTGAATACATGAACTCCTCAAACTATGGTCATCACTGGGAGTGGTCCCGATTATTGTCACTTCGGGGTTGCCGGATCATAACACATAGTATGTGACTATAGACTTGCAAGATAGGATCGAGAACACACATATATTCATGAAAACATAATAGGTTCAGATCTGAAATCATGGCACTCGGGCCCTAGTGACAAGCATTAAGCATAGCAAAGTCATAGCAACATCAATCTCAGAACATAGTGGATACTAGGGATCAAACCCTAACAAAACTAACTCGATTACATGATAGATCCCATCCAACCCATCACCGTCCAGCAAGCCTAAGATGGAATTACTCACACACGGCGGTGAGCATCATGGAATTGGTGATGGAGGAAGGTTGATGATGACGATGGCGACGATATCCACTCTCCGGAGCCCCGGACGGACTCCAGATCAGCCCTCCCGAGAGAGATTAGGGCTTGGCGGTGGCTCCGTCTCGTAAAACGTGATAATTATTTCTCCCCGATTTTTTTCTCCACGAAACGGAATATATAGGACATGGGGATACGTCGGTGGGGCATCGGGGGGCCCTCGAGGCAGGGCGCGCGCCCTCCACCCTCGAGGACAGGGTGTGGGCCCCCCGGTGCAGATCTTATTGCAGATATTTTTTATAGTTTCTGAGATAATTCTCCGTTGATTTTCAGGCGATTCCGAGAACTTTTTATTTCTGCACAAAAACAACACCATGTCAGTTCTGCTGAAAACAACACCAGTCCGGGTTAGTTCCATTCAAATCATGCAAGTTAGAGTCCAAAACAAGGGCAAAAGTGTTTTGCAAAGTAGATACGTTGGAGACGTATCAGTACAGATGGAACAAATACATGATAGAAGTTTTGTCCCACATGTTTGTGTTGAATGCCCCATGGTACGTGTTACAAAGGGTCTTGCAATCCCTGGATCAGCATAGCCAAGGATCCTTTAAGATGCAACTCCCAATTGGAACTGCGTCCATGAAACCTCTTCACTAGATGTTGAACCCCAACCCCATATCATGCACCCGTTGGAAGATTACCTAAGAGCTACTTGAATCCCACCTATTAATTCCCGAAGCTTTCTGGTTATGCAATCTAGTGTTGGGGATACAGGGGAAGCACTGCGCACTCAACTCTAAACCTACATCCAGTTGTATCCATCCGTCAACACATAACCAGTCATCTTTGGAAACTGCTTACCTCGGACCTTAAAAATGCATCCGCTATACTAGTTGTGGCAATACTCCCGAACTATCTCCCCAGTACTGGGTGATGTCGGGGTTATCTCACCACCAGACATGCATAGAAGAGTTTTCGATGTCGGCTGCCTCTGGTATTCTAGAACCGCTACGATACATTTGTGACGACAACACCTTGGAGCTCAACTCCCCGGAACACTGCCACAACCCCTAAATGACAGGAGGCATCGAGAACAATGTTCTCGTCACAAAGATATCGGAACAATCCAAACAATACCCGCGTGATCCTAAAAAAATTGGTGAAATTTTGAGAATAGAGGAGATAGAACAACGTCAGGAGTCCTCACCAGAGCGATGAAGGGGATGAGGAGTAAAAAGAAATCCTACTCTCCGATATATATATATATATAGGACTCAAAACATTTTGTGTGTGTGCCTAGACTCAACCGTCAGCGGTTCGATCAATCAGGGGGCTCCTAGGTCGGAGAAGGCTTTGAATACCAACTTATAATGCCCGGGATGCGACTATGTCTCCTACGTGTCGAGGCACAACTTAAAGACATAAGCGCATTCTGGAATGGTCTCAAGTATGGTATCTTTGCACATCTCATGTAAAAGTACAGGGATGAAATTGTAAAAGATAGTTGGCTTACATTCGCCACGTCACACAATGAATACAATAACATACATTCATCCAAATAACTCAAGGTCCGACTACGAACGAAAACCAAATGAGAAAGATACCATAAACACAAGGCTGGATCGCCCCTAGTAGGAACCACTACTGATCGTCGGGATACGAAACATAGTAACGACCACGCTCTTCATCGAACTCCCACTGAAGTTCTGATCCATCTCCTGCATTGTTCTCGGCGGTACCTGCATCTGGTGTGTGTTGTAATCTATGAGTCACAAGGACTCAGCAATCTCGTTCCCGGGTATCAAAACTAACAAAGCCTTAGGTGTGGAAGGGGTAATAAAGTGTTTGCAGCAAACACTAAGCAACTAGCATACGAGTTCAGAGCGAGATGAGAATATGTGCCAACGGTCGCCAAGTTGATCAAGAAGTGATCCTAGCTACTCACGGTCAAACATAACCAAACCGTGTTCACTTCCCGAAGCCCTTCGGAAAGAAACCATCACGGTTACTCACACAGGTAGTGTATTCTTATGGATATGGTGTCAAGTTATCTACAACCGGATATTAACAAATTCCCATCTGCCACATAACCGCGGGCACGGCTTTCAAAAGTTCAAAACCCTGCAGGGGTGTCCCAACTTAGCCCATTACAAGCTCACGATCTGCGGAGTCGCAACTCCAAAGTGGGAAGACCCTAGTATTCTCGGAATCTCGTGCTCAAGATATTTCGACAAAGGTAAAACTAATCCAACAAGACCTCCCGGTGTGCCGACACCCTGATAGTAACCATGCATATCTCGTCTCAGGCCACGACCGGATGAGTCATCCTACAGGTATATACCAGATACCTCGGGTTTCCCCAAGGCGGCCCCGTAGTCTACTCAGTTTGGACCAACACTCATGAGGAGCACTGGCCCGGGTTGTAAAATTAAGTCCTCGGGGTCCGGAAAGTCCCTATGCAAGTTATTTAGTTATGGCAAATGGTAAAACCAAAGTTGGGCCTTGCTGAAAAAGCTTTAAGCAGTGCGAATTATCAAGGGGGGGGCCATAAACCCCAACTGTGTTAGGAACGCAAAATCAAGGAACATAACACCGGTTTATCGGGTCCTAAGGTGGCATGCATAGAACAAAACACCGAGCAGAAGGCCAAGCCTTCCACCCATTGCCAATATATATGTGCACTAAGTAACATAGATATTTATATTGTGTTATCCCAATAAACAAGTTCATCATGGAGCAATCTTCAAACTTCACCTGCAACTAACAACGCTATAAGAGGGGCTGAGCAAAAGCATACTTAGCCAATCAACGGTTTGCTAGGAAGGCGGTTAGAGTGTTTCATGGCGGCAATAGGGGGCTGACAAACAGGAATGGCATCGAGGCATAGCTAAAGAGCGAGACAACTAGCATAGGAAAGATAGAGGTGATATCGGGGAACGGTCATCTTGAATGGTATTCCGCAAGGAAGCAAAACGAGTCCATGAAGTAGACAAATGGCCGAAGTCGAACGAATCCTCACAACTCCGGAACGAAACCGAAGCTAACGAGAGAAGCAACCGGAAAGAAGCAAACAACACGGTAAACACACAAGCATAAACATGGCATATGATGCACAACCAAGTATGATGCATGTCCGGTTTAAATATGCATGGCGTGGCAAAGTGCACAAACAATTCTACAAGTTAAGTGGAGCCGAATATGCAACGAGTTGCATATTGACGAAACACCACATTAGAATATTTAGTTTGATCTCGTTATGAACCCAACAAGTTTAAAAGGGGTTTAACATGGCAAGAGATGAAGCAAAAGTAAACTACCTATTTAGGCAAGTGAAGGAAATATGCCCTAGAGGCAATAATAAAGATGTTATTTGTATTTCCTTATATCATGATAAATGTCTTTTATTCATGCTAGAATTGTATTAACCGGAAACTTAGTACATGTGTGGATACATAGACAAAACAGTATGTCCCTAGTATGCCTCTACTAGACTAGCTCATTGATCAAAGATGGTTATGTTTCCTAACCATAGACATGAGTTGTCATTTGATCAACGGGGTCACATCATTAGGAGAATGATGTGATGGACAAGACCCATCCGTTAGCATAGCACTATGGTCGTTTAGTTTTACTGCTATTGCTTTCTTCATGACTTATACATGTTCCTATGACTATGAGATTATGCAACTCCCGAATACCGTAGGAACACCTTGTGTGCTATCAAACGTCACAACGTAATTGGGTGATCATAAAGATGCTCTACAGGTGTCTCCCAAAGTATTTGTGGTGTTGGCATAGATCAAGATTAGGATTTGTCACTCCGAGTGTCGGAGAGGTATCTCTGGGCCCTCTCGGTAACACACATCACAATAAGCCTTGCAAGCAAAAGACTAATGAGTTAGTCACGAGATGATGTGTTACGGAACGAGTAAAGAGACTTGCCGGTAACGAGATTGAACTAGGTATGGAGATACCGACGATCGAATCTCGGGCAAGTAACATACCGATGACAAAAGGAACAACGTATGTTGTTATGCGGTTCTGACCGATAAAAGATCTTCGTAGAATATGTAGGAGCCAATATGAACATCCAGGTTCCGCTGTTGGTTATTGACCGGAGATGAGTCTCGGTCATGTCTACATAGTTCTCGAACCCGTAGGGTCCGCACGCTTAACGTTTGATGACGATCGGTATTATGAGTTTATGAGTATTGATGTACCGAAGGTAGTTTCGAGTCCCGGATGAGATCACGCACATGACGAGGAGTCTCGGAATGTCCGAGACATAAAGATTGATATATTGGACGACTATATTCGGACACCGGAAGTATACCGGAAAAGTTTCGGATTTAACGGGATTGCCGGAGGGGGTTACCGGAACCCCCTACGAAGGGGGATGGTCCATAGTGGGACTTATGGAAAAGAGAGAGGCAGCCCATAGGGCTGGCCGGTGCCCCACCTAGGGTTCCTAGTTGGACTAGGAGTTGGGGGGCGCCACCTCTTCTTCTTTTCCTATTCCCTCTCTTCCTTCTTTGGTGGTTCCTACTAGGAATAGGATTGCAATCCTATTCCTAGTAGGATTGCACCCCTAGCCGCACCAAACAAGGGCCGGCCGGCCTCCCCCTTGCTCCTTTATATACGGGGGCAGGGGGCACCCAAAGAGACACAAGTTGAATTGTTCCAGCCGTGTGCGGTGCCCCCCTCCACAGAAACACACCTCGGTCATACCGTCGCGGTGCTTAGGCGAAGCCCTGCGCCAGTGAATACATCATATCCGTCACCACGCCGTCGTGCTGACGAAACTCTCCCGTGAAGCTCAACTGGATCAAGAGTTCGTGGGACGTCATCAAGCTGAATGTGTGCTGAACGCGGAGGTGCCGTACGTTCGGTGCTTGATCGGTTGAATCGCGAAGAAGTTCGACTACATCAACCGCGTCACTTGACGCTTCCGCTTCCGGTCTACGAGGGTACGTAGACACACTCTTCCCTCTCGTTGCTATGCATCTGGTAGATAGATCTTGCGTGATCGTAGGAAATTTTTAAAATACTACGTTCCCCAACAGTGGCATCATGAGCCAGGTCTATGCGTAGATGATATGCACGAGTAGAACACAATGAGTTGCGGGCGATACTAGTCATACTGCTTACCAGCATGTCATACTTTGCTTCGGCGGTATTGTGAGATGAAGCGGCCCGGACCGACATTACGCGTACGCTTACGCGAGACTGGTTTCACCGTTACGAGCACTCGTTGCTTAAAGGTGACTGGCGGGTGTATGTCTCTCTCACTTTAGCTGAATCAAGTGTGGCTACGCCCGGTCCTTGTGAAGGTTAAAACAGCACATACTTGACGAAACATCGTTGTGGTTTTGTATGCGTAGGTAAGAACGGTTCTTGCTATAGCTAGTAGCAGCCACGTAAAACTTGCAACAACAAAGTAGAGGACGTCTAACTTGTTTTTGCAGGGCATGTTGTGATGTGATATGGTCAAGACATGATGAGTTATACGGTTTTGTATGAGATGATCATGTTTTGTAATGTTATCGGCAACTGGCAGGAGCCATATGGTTGTCGCTTTATTGTATGAAATGCAATCGCCATGTAATTGCTTTACTTCATCACTAAGCGGTAGCGATAGTCGTAGAAGCAATAGTTGGCGAGACGACAACGATGCTACGATGGAGATCAAAGGTGTCGCACCGGTGACGAAGATGATCATGAAGGTGCTTTGGAGATGGAGATCAAAAGCACAAGATGATGATGGCCATATCATGTCACATATTTTGATTGCATGTGATGTTTATCTTATTATGCTTCTTATTTTGCTTAGAACGACGGTAGCATTATAAGATGATCCCTTACTAAATTTCAAGGTATATGTGTTCTCCCTGAGTATGCACCGTTGCGAAAGTTCGTCGTGCCGAGACACCACGTGATGATCGGGTGTGATAAGCTCTACGTTCAAATACAACGGGTGTAAGCCAGTTTTGCACACGCAGAATACTCGGGTTAAACTTGACGAGCCTAGCATATGCAGATATGGCCTCGGAACACTGGAGACCGAAAGGTCGAGCGTGAATCATATAGTAGATATGATCAACATAAGATGTTCACCATTGAAACTACTCCATCTCACGTGATGATCGGACATGGTTTAGTTGATTTGGATCACGTGATCATTTAGATGACCAGAGGGATGTCTATCTAAGTGGGAGTTCTTTAATTTAATATGATTAAATCGAACTTTAATTTATCATGAACTTAGTCCTGATAGTTTTTGCATATCTATGTTGTTGTAGATCAATGGCCCGTGCTACCGTTCCTTTGAATTTTAATGCATTCCTAGAGAAAGCTAAGTTGAAAGATGATGGTAGCAATTACACGGACTGGGTCCGTAACCTGAGGATTATCCTCATTGCTGCACAGAAGAATTATGTCCTTGAAGCACCGCTAGGTGACAAGCCCCCTCCCGCTAATGTAGACGCTTTGAACATCTGGCAGTCGCGGTCTGATGACTACATGATAGTTCGGTGTGCCATGCTTTACGGCTTAGAACCGGGACTTCAACGACGTTTTGAACGTCATGGACCATATGAGATGTTCCAGGAGTTGAAGTTAATATTTCAAGCAAATGCCCGAATTGAGAAATATGAGATTTCCAATAAGTTCTACAGCTGCAAGATGGAGGAGAATAGTTCTATCAGTGAACACTTACTCAGAATGTCTGGGTACTACAATCATATGACTCAACTTGGTTGCAAAGTTGACGAGGATAGTGTTATTGATAGAGTTCTTCAATCACTGCCACCAAGCTATAAAGGCTTTGTGATGAACTATAATATGCAAGGGATACAAAAGACAATTCCTGAGCTCTTCGCTATGCTCAAAGCTGCGGAGGTAGAAATCAAAAAGGAGCATCAAGTGTTGATGGTTAACAAGACCACTAGTTTCAAGAAAAAGGGCAAGGGAAAGAAGGGTAACTTCAAAAAGAATAGCAAAACAGTTGCTACTTCCACGAAGAAACCCAAGTCTGGAGCCAAGCCTGAAACTGAGTGCTTCTACTGCAAGGGGACTGGACACTGGAAGCGGAACTGCCCCAAGTATTTGGCGGATAAGAAGGATGGCAAGGTGAACAAAGGTATATGTGATATACATGTTATTGATGTGTACCTTACTAATGCTCGTAGTAGTACCTGGGTATTTGATACCGGTTCGGTTGCTAATATTTGTAACTCGAAACAGGGACTACGGATTAAACGAAGATTGGCTAAGGACGAGGTGACGATGCGCGTGGGAAATGGTTCCAAAGTCGATGTGATCGCCGTCGGCACGCTAACTCTACATCTACCTTCGGGATTAGTTTTAGACCTAAATAATTGTTATTTGGTGCCAGCGTTAAGCATGAACATTATATCTGGATCTTGTTTGTTGCGAGACAGTTATTCATTCAAATCAGAGAATAATGGTTGTTCTATTTTTATGAATAATATCTTTTATGGTCATGCACCCTTGAAGAGTGGTCTATTCTTATTGGATCTCGATTGTAGTGATACACATATTCATAATATTGAAACCAAAAGATGCAAGGTTAATAATGATAGTGCAACTTATTTGTGGCACTGTCGTTTAGGTCATATTGGTGTAAAACGCATGAAGAAACTCCATAATGATGGACTTTTGGAATCACTTGATTATGAATCACTTGGTGCTTGCGAACCATGCCTCATGGACAAGATGACTAAAACTCCGTTCTCCGGAACTATGGAGCGAGCAACAGATTTGTTGGAAATCATACATACTGATGTATGTGGGCCAATGAGTGTTGAAGCTCGCGGCGGGTATCGTTATTTTCTGACCTTCACTGATGATTTAAGCAGATATGGGTATATCTACTTAATGAAGCACAAGTCTGAAACATTTGAAAAGTTCAAAGAATTTTAGAGTGATTAGAGAATCATCGTAACAAGAAAATAAAGTTTCTACGATCTGATCGTGGAGGAGAATATTTGAGTTACGAGTTTGGTCTTCATTTGAAACAATGTGGAATAGTTTCACAACTCACGCCACCCGGAACACCACAGCGTAATGGTGTGTCTGAACGTCGTAACCGTACTTTATTGGATATGGTACGATCTATGATGTCTCTTACCGATTTACCACTATCGTTTTGGGGTTATGCTTTGGAGACAGCTGCATTCACGTTAAATAGGGCACCATCTAAATCCGTTGATACGACACCTTATGAACTATGGTTTGGCAAGAAACCAAAGTTGTCGTTTCTTAAAGTTTGGGGCTGCGATGCTTATGTGAAAAAACTTCAACCTGATAAGCTCGAACCCAAGTCGGAGAAATGTGTCTTCATAGGATACCCAAAAGAGACTGTTGGGTACACCTTCTATCACAGATCCGAAGGCAAGATATTAGTTGCTAAGAATGGATCCTTTCTAGAGAAAGAGTTTCTCTCGAAAGAAGTGAGTGGGAGGAAAGTAGAACTTGATGAGGTAATTGTACCTTCTCCCGGATTGGAAAGTAGTACATCACAGAAAATTGTTCCAGTGATTCCTACACCAATCAGTGAGGAAGTTAATGATGATGGTCATGAAACTTAGGATCAAATTTCTGCTGAACGTCGTAGATCAACCAGAGTACGTTCCGCACCAGAGTGGTACGGCAACCCAGTTCTAGAAATCATGTTACTAGACCATGATGAACCTACGAACTATGAGGAAGCGATGATGAGCCCAGATTCCGCAAAATGGCTTGAAGCCATGAAATCTGAGATGGGATCCACGTATGAGAACAAAGTATGGACTTTGGTTGACTTGCCCGATGATCGGCAGGCCATCGAAAATAAATGGATCTTCAAGAGGAAGACCGACGCAGACGGTAATGTTACTGTTTACAAAGCTCGACTTGTTGCGAAAGGTTTTTGACAAGTTAAAGGAGTTGACTACGATGAGACTTTCTCACCTGTAGCGATGCTTAAGTCTGTCCGAATCATGTTAGCAATTGCCGCATTTTATGATTATGAAATCTGGCAAATGGATGTCAAAACTGCATTCCTAAATGGATATCTCAAAGAAGAGTTCTATATGATGCAACCAGAAGGTTTTGTCGATCCAAAAGGTACTAACAAAGTAAGCAAGCTCCAGCGATCCATCTATGGACTGGTGCAAGCATCTCGGAGTTGGAATATACGCTTTGATGAGGTGATCAAAGCATATGGTTTTATACAGACTTTTGGAGAAGCATGTATTTACAAGAAAGTGAGTGGGAGCTCTGTAGCATTTCTAATATTATATGTAGATGACATATTGTTGATTGGAAATGATATAGAATTTCTGGATAGCATAAAAGGATACTTGAATAAGAGTTTTTCAATGAAAGACCTCGGTGAAGCTGCTTATATATTAGGCATCAAGATCTATAGAGATAGATCAAGACGCTTAATTGGACTTTCACAAAGCACATACCTTGATAAGATTTTGAAGAAGTTCAAAATGGATCAGTCAAAGAAAGGGTTCTTGCCTGTATTACAAGGTATGAAGTTGAGTAAGACTCAATGCCCGACCACTGCAGAAGATAGAGAGAAAATGAAACTCATTCCCTATGCCTCAGCCATAGGATCTATCATGTATGCAATGTTGTGTACCAGACCTGATGTGTGCCTTGCTATAACTCTAGCAGGGAGGTACCAAAGTAATCCAGGAGTGGATCACTGGACAGCGGTCAAGAACATCCTAAAGTATCTGAAAAGGACAAAGGATATGTTTCTCGTGTATGGAGGTGACAAAGAGCTCGTCGTAAACGGTTACGTCGATTCTAGCTTTGACACTGATCCGGATGACTCTAAGTCACAAACCGGATATGTATTTTTATTGAACGGTGGAGCTGTCAGTTGGTGCAGTTCCAAGCAGAGCGTCGTGGCGGAATCTACGTGTGAAGCGGAATACATAGCTGCTTCAGAAGCAGCAAATGAAGGAGTCTGGATGAAGGAGTTCATATCCGATCTAGGTGTAATACCTAGTGCATCGGGTCCAATGAAAATCTTTTGTGACAACATTGGAGCAATAGCCTTGGCGAAGGAATCCAGGCTTCACAAGAGAACAAAGCACATCAAAAGACGCTTCAATTCCATCCGCGATCTAGTCAAGGAGGGAGACATAGAGATTTGCAAAATACATACGGATCTGAATGTTGCAGACCCGTTGACTAAGCCTCTTCCACGGGCAAAACATGATCAGCACCAGGACTCCATGGGTGTGAGGATCATCACTTTGTAATCTAGATTATTGACTCTAGTTCAAGTGGGAGACTGAAGGAAATATGCCCTAGAGGCAATAATAAAGATGTTATTTGTATTTCCTTATATCATGATAAATGTCTTTTATTCATGCTAGAATTGTATTAACCGGAAACTTAGTACATGTGTGGATACATAGACAAAACAGTATGTCCCTAGTATGCCTCTACTAGACTAGCTCATTGATCAAAGATGGTTATGTCTCCTAACCATAGACATGAGTTGTCATTTGATCAACGGGATCACATCATTAGGAGAATGATGTGATGGACAAGACCCATCCGTTAGCATAGCACTATGATCGTTTAGTTTTACTGCTATTGCTTTCTTCATGACTTATACATGTTCCTATGACTATGAGATTATGCAACTCCCGAATACCGTAGGAACACCTTGTGTGCTATCAAACGTCACAACGTAACTGGGTGATCATAAAGATGCTCTACAGGTGTCTCCAAAAGTATTCGTGGTGTTGGCATAGATCAAGATTAGGATTTGTCACTCTGAGTGTCGGAGAGGTATCTCTGGGCCCTCTCGATAACACACATCACAATAAGCCTTGCAAGCAAAAGACTAATGAGTTAGTCACGAGATGATGTGTTACGGAACGAGTAAAGATACTTGCCGGTAACGAGATTGAACTAGGTATGGAGATACCGACGATCGAATCTCGGACAAGTAACATACCGATGACAAAAGGAACAACATATGTTGTTATGCGGTTCTGACCGATAAAAGATCTTCGTAGAATATGTAGGAGCCAATATGAACATCCAGGTTCCGCTGTTGGTTATTGACCGGAGATGAGTCTCGGTCATGTCTACATAGTTCTCGAACCCGTAGGGTCCGCACGCTTAACGTTTGATGACGATCGGTATTATGAGTTTATGAGTATTGATGTACCGAAGGTAGTTCGGAGTCCCGGATGAGATCACGGACATGACGAGGAGTCTCGGAATGTCCGAGACATAAAGATTGATATATTGGACGACTATATTCGGACACCGGAAGTATACCGGAAAAGTTTCGGATTTAACGGGATTGCCGGAGGGGGTTACCGGAACCCCCTACGAAGGGGGATGGTCCATAGTGGGCCTTATGGAAAAGAGAGAGGCAGCCCATAGGGCTGGCCGGCGCCCCACCTAGGGTTCCTAGTTGGACTAGGAGTTGGGGGGCGCCACCTCTTCTTCTTTTCCTATTCCCTCTCTTCCTTCTTTGGTGGTTCCTACTAGGAATAGGATTGCAATCCTATTCCTAGTAGGATTGCACCCCTGGCCGCACCAAACAAGGGCCGGCCGGCCTCCCCCCTTGATCCTTTATATACGGGGGCAGGGGGGCACCCAAAGAGACACAAGTTGAATTGTTCCAGCCATGTGCTGTGCCCCCCTCCACAGAAACACACCTCGGTCATACCGTCGCGGTGCTTAGGCGAAGCCCTGCGCCAGTGAATACATCATATCCGTCACCACGCCGTCGTGCTGACGAAACTCTCCCGTGAAGCTCAACTGGATCAAGAGTTCGTGGGACGTCATCAAGCTGAACGTGTGCTGAACGCGGAGGTGTCGTACTTTCGGTGCTTGATCGGTTGAATCACCAAGAAGTTCGACTACATCAACCGCGTCACTTGACGCTTCCGCTTCCGGTCTACGAGGGTACGTAGACACACTCTTCCCTCTCGGTGCTATGCATCTGGTAGATAGATCTTGCGTGATCGTAGGAAATTTTTAAAATACTACGTTCCCCAACAGGAAGGAGGCTAGAGCTTGGTGGTTGGCTAGATGTGGACTCCGAGGAGGATTTGAGGAGAGGGTGGCGGCGGATGGAGTGGATGGGTGGGACAGACGCCCTCGATTTTATGGTTTGGGCTGTTTATATAGCAAGTGGAATTTGGGTAGGGGCTATTTGGACTTAGCGATTAAAATCGACGGTCGAGATAAAATAGGTAGGTAGTCCAAACAAGAAAACGGAGATGTTTTAGGGATGTTTGGAGATGATCCGGACCCATCGATAACAACATCTCGGTTCGGGTTTGGGTAAGTTTCGGACGCGCGTGAAGGGGTTTGTCCACTGTGCAGAGAGGGGAACATTTGGACAAGAGGGGATATCAAAGACAATGGGGGTCTAACGAAAGGCCACTGGGACAAGGGGGGTCTCGTTGGTCTCGGAGAAAGAGAGAAGAGAGCGGTGCGATTGGTCTAAGAGAAGGTCAACAAAGCCAAGCGGTCTGACAAACTGCCACGGAGACAAGGAGTGAAGCTGCAACTACGAACGGCTACGAGTTTTATGAAAAACATGCTGATGCAATGCGGCTGATGCGATGATGAAATGCAACAAACAAAATAAAACACACGACGGCAACGGAATATATGGACGTCTTCTAGAGCGTCGGTCTTGGGGCGTCACAGCTTCGAAGCCAAGACCGAGCGCACCTTGGGCCCCGAGGCTACTGTCGGCGCTCTGGGAACCAGGGTATCTAGACTTGCCTACCTGCGGCCCATGACGTGGCTCCTTCAGGCCTGGTACGGCCCATCTTCAGCAACAACACTCAAGACCCTCGCGAGAGAGCAAGCCTCGCGGGGCGGACGACACCAAGACCTCCGGAAGGGGCAGCCTCGGCTGGCTGGCTCCCGAGGAGCGGAGAACTCTATGCAATCCCCACCTCGTGAGGTTTGCATGACGCAAGCCAGGACTGTTGGGGATCGTAGCAGAAAATCAAAATTTTTCCTACGCGTCACCAAGATCTATCTATGGAGTAATCTAGCAACGAGCATAAAGGAGAGTGCATCTACATACCCTTGTAGATCGCGATGCGGAAGCATTGCAAGAACGCGGATGAAGGAGTCGTACTCGCTGCGATTCAGATAGCGGTTGATTCCGATCTAAGCGTCGAACAACGGCGCCTCCGCGTTCAACACACGTGCAGCCCGGTGACGTCTCCCACGCCTTGATCCAGCAAGGAGAGAGGGAGAGGTTGGGGAAGACTCCATCCAACAGCAGCACGACGGCGTGGTGGTGGTGGAGGAGCGCGGGACTCCAGCAGGGCTTCGCCAAGCACTACAAGAGACGAGGAGGGAGAGAGGTAGGGCTGCGCCAAGCGACAGAGGTCAAAACGTGTTATGGGCAGCCCTAAACCTCACATATATATAGGGGAAGGGAGGGGTTGCGCCCCCTTTAGGGTTTCCCACCCCTAGGGGTGCGGCCAGCCCTAGATCCCATCTAGGGGGGCGGCCAAGGGGGAGAGAGGGGGAGGCGCACCACTATGTGGGCCTTAGGCCCATCTGAGCCTAGGGTTTCTCCCCTTTTCCTTCTCTCTTTGCCTTGGGCCTGGTTAGGGGGGCGCACCAGCCCACCTGGGGCTGGTCCCCTCCCACACTTGGCCCACGCAGCCTTCTGGGGCCGGTGGCCCCACCCGGTGGACCCCCGGGACCCTCCCGGTGGTCCCGGTACGCTACCGATAGCGCCCGAAACTTTTCCGGTGACCAAAACGGGACTTCCCATATATGAATCTTTACCTCCGGACCATTCCGGAACTCCTCGTGACGTCCAGGATCTCATCCGGGACTCCGATCAACATTCGTTAACCGCGTACATACTTTCCCTATAACCCTAGCGTCATCGAACCTTAAGTGTGTAGACCCTACGGGCTCGGGAACCATGCAGACATGACCGAGACAACTCTCCGGCCAATAACCAACAGCGGGATCTGGATACCCATGTTGGATCCCACATGTTCCACGATGACCTCATCGGATGAACCACGATGTCAAGGATTCAATCAATCCCGTATACGATTCCCTTTGTCTATCGGTATAGCACTTGCCCGAGATTCGATCGTCGGTATACCGATACCTTGCTCAATCTCGTTACCGGCAAGTCTCTTTACTCGTTCCGTAACACATCATCCCGTGATCAACTCCTTGATCACATATTGTGCACATTATGATGATGTCCTACCGAGTGGGCCCAGAGATACCTCTCCGTCATACGGAGTGACAAATCCCAGTCTCGATTCGTGCCAACCCAACAGACACTTTTGGAGATACCTGTAGTGCACCTTTATAGCCACCCAGTTACGTTGTGACGTTTGGTACACCCAAAGCATTCCTACGGTATCCGGGAGTTGCACAATCTCATGGTCTAAGGAAAAGATACTTGACATATAAAAAAGCTTTAGCATACGAACTACACGATCTGTGCTAGGCTTAGGATTGGGTCTTGTCCATCACATCATTCTCCTAATGATGTGATCCCGTTATCAACGACATCCAATGTCCATGGTTAGGAAACCGTAACCATCTATTGATCAACGAGCTAGTCGTCTAGAGGCTCACTAGGGACATGGTGTTTGTTTATGTATCCACACATGTATCTGAGTTTCCTATCAATACAATTCTAGCATGGATAATAAACGATTATCGTGAACAAGGAAATATAATAATAACCAATTTATTATTGCTTCTAGGGCATATTTCCAACAGTCTCCCACTTGCACTAGAGTCAATAATCTAGTTCACATCGCCATGTGATTAACACTCACAGGTCACATCGCCATGTGACCAACATCCAAAGAGTTTACTAGAGTCAGTAATCTAGTTCACATCAATATGTGATTAACACTCAATGAGTTCTGGGTTTGATCATGTTATGCTAGTGAGAGAGGTTGTAGTCAACGGGTCTGCAACATTCAGATCCCTATGTACTTCGCAAAATTTTATGTCATATCGTAGATGCTGCTATCACGTTCCACTTGGAGCTATTCCAAACTGTTGCTCCATTATACGTATCCGGTATCTCTACTCAAAGTTATCCGGATAGGTGTTAAGCTTGCATCGACGTAACTCTTTACGTCGAACTCTTTATCACCTCCATAACCGAGAAACATTTCCTTATTACTCTAAGGATAATTTTGACCACTATCCAGTGATCTACTCCTGGATCACCTTTGTACCCTCTTGCCAGACATGTGGCAAGGCACCCATTAGACGCGGTACTTAGCATGGCATACCGTATAGAGCCTATGACAAAAGCATAGGGGACGACCTTGTCCTTCCTCTTCCTTCTGCCGTGGTCAAGTTTTGAGTCTTACTCAACTTCACACCTTACAACTCAGGTAAGAACTCCTTCTTTGACTGATCTATTTTGAACTCCTTCAAAATCATGTCAAAGGTGTGTGTTCTTTTGAAAGTATCATCAGGCGTCTTGATCTATCTGTATAGATCTTGATGCCCAATATGTAAGCAGCTTTATCCAGGTCTTCCTTTGAAAAACTCATTTCAAACAACCCTTTATGCTTTCCAGAAATTCTACATCATTTCGGATCAACAATATGTCATTCACATATACTTATCAGAAATGTTGTGATGCTCCCACTCACTTTATTGTAAATACAAGTTTCTAACAAACTT